>OX104064.1:60961326-60992557 GCA_944474145.2 Dicrocoelium dendriticum | reverse complement strand
CAATTTCAGACGTTCTTTTCCCCCAAAAATGCGCGTAAATCCCAATTTTAGAAGAGCCAATTTTCACGGACCGGCCGCAAAGATAATCCTCGCCGCCTTTCGCACCGAACTTGCACGCAAGAGAAAGTACGTGTCAGTAAAGTCAATGGTGTTCCTATCACGTTGCAGCCGGATACAGCGTCAGACATTACAGTCATCTCGAGATCAGTCTAGAAGAAGCTTGGGAGAATAGCATTCAAACGCACAACCCTGACGGCTAAAAGTGCATCTGGGGGACCCCTGCGATTAGATGGTGAGCTTGAGTGCGAAGTCAGCTTCAATGGCTTGAATCTTCGTGGCACGATTTACTTGGTTACGAGCAGTGACGTAAATCCGCTCGACATCGATTGGATCGAGAAGCTGCATCTACTCGATGTACCATTGAGTCACATTTGTTCTGAGGATAATGTCGCAGTGCTTCATACAGCCGTATCGAGTCAGCAGGGTCAAAGTATTGCAGAACTGCTTCAATCGAAGTATGCATGTATATTTCAATCAGAGCTTGGACATTGCACGAAAATGCAGGCAAAGCTTACCCTGCTTCCTGGGGCAAAGCCAGTGTTCCGACCCAGACGTCCAGTCCCTCACGCATCCCAAGCACTCGTGCAGCATGAGCTTGATCGATCATAGCAGGCCGGAGTGATCGAGCAAGTCAGTTTCTCACAATGGGCGGCGCCTATCGTTGTGATCAGAAAACCGAATGGCTCAGTTCGTTTGTGTGCAGATTTGTCAACCGGCTTGAATGCTGCATTAGAACCACATCAGTACCCGCTTCCACTCCCAGACGACGTGCTTGTAAAGCTGAATGGAGGCAAGTACTTCGCTACTCTGGATCTGGCAGACGCTTATTTGCAACTGCAGGTCGAACCGGAAAGCAGAAAGCTTCTAACATCAACACGCATCGCGGCCTTTACCAGTATAATCGTTTGACATTTGGAGTAAAAACCGCACCTGCAATCTTTCAACAAGTTATGGATGCTATGTTGACTGACTTGACGGGAGCAGCAGCCTATCTAGATGATATCATCATAATGGGCGGAACCCAGGAGGAACTGTTTCAACGATTGGATGACGTGAGGATGAGAAGTAAGGAATATGGATTCCGGTTGCAAGCTGAAAAATGCAAATTTTTCCTGAAATCCATCAAGTTCCTGGGTTTCGTGATGGACTTGAACGGTCGACGGCCTGATCCTGAAAATATCGAGGCCATAGACAGATTACCGGAACCAACGGATGTCACAACCTTGCGCTCATTCCTTGGGATGGTGAGTCATTATAGTGAGGTCCTACCTTGCATGCATCGATTATGTCATCCTTTAAACCATTTGTTGATGAAAGATGTTGAATGGAACTGGTCAGCACAGTGTCAAGAAGCTTTTGACAAACTCAAATCTCTGCTGAAATCAGATTTGCTCCTTACGCATTACAATCCGAAGCAGGAGATTGTCGTGGCTACGGATGCTTCGAGTTATGGAATTGGTGCTGTCATCTCACATCGCTTTCCAGATGGGTCCGAAAAGGCTGTGGCACATGTGGCACGAGCGCCGACGGCATCTGAAAAGAACTACAGTCAAATTGAGAAGGAGGCGTTGGCTATTATCTTTGCCCTACAGAGATTTCACAAGATGATATATGGCAGAAGATTCACGCTGGTGACTGATCCCAAACCGCTTTTGGCAAGCTTTGGATCTAAGAAAGGCATTCCGACATATACAGCCAGTCGACTTCAGCGCTGGCCAACGCTGCTCCTGGGGTATGATTTTGGCATGCGGTATTTGTCCACTGATTCTATTGGCCAAGCGGACGCCCTGTCCAGACTGATCAATACCGGTAGACGCGATCAAGAAGGCGCAGTCATTGCTTCCATTGCAGCCGAATCGGACGTCAGCTACATGATACAAGACGCAGTGTGTAACTTGCCAGTGAATGGTTTAATGGTTGCGCAAGCCACTAAACAGGACGCTGTGCTACAAGAAGTATTAACCCATACAAGAAGTGGATGGCCAAAGAAGTGTACGAACGAAGCTTTGACCCAGTTTTTCACAAGGCGAGGGGCATTGTCAAAAGTTGATTCCTGTCTGTTTTTCGCAGATCGCATAGTCATTCCAGAAGTGCTCAGACAGCGCATACTAAGAGAGCTGCACAAAGGTCATCCAGGAATCGCCCGCATGAAGGCACTCGCTCGCAGCTACGTCTTTTGGCCGAGGATGGACAGCCAAATTGAGGATATCGGTCGATCTTGTTCCAGGTGCATCAGTGCATCCAAACTGTCGGTGCGTGTGCCATTGCAATCTTGGTCGAATCCAGAATCTCCCTGGTCGCGCATACACGTTGATTTCGCAGGACCAGTAGAGGGTGTGGAATTTCTTGAGATGGTTGACGCGTACAGTAAATAAATAAATAGTATATTCTCGGTAAAACGAGACACACCTGTAAAGGCGTGAGCAAATATGCATACAAGCATAGCTTCTGTGGAATGTTAAAACATTTCGTTTTAATGAAAGGTATAAAAGAAAAGATGTTGTTCGTATGAGTGAGCATACTGTCAGGTAATAGTCAGACCAAGGGACATTATGGCGCTGTGGCGCGCAAAAATCCGTCAAAACACAAGTTGGGGGTAATTTCGCCAGGTAGTGATCCGTGAGCACAGGAGCCTAAACAAGGTTTTGTTGCAAACAATAACCATTACGAGATAGGGATGATCCGTGCTCCAACAAAGCATTCTTCATAGCAGAATTAGTTGCACAGGTGCGATGTAGAAGGCTGAGGACTGCGTCAGTGTGAAATGCTTAGCTGTGACTTTATTTTGTGGCGAGTCACATCCGCCACGTTGCAGTGTTGTTAAGCGGACATTTGTGGCTTTTTATAGGGAGAACGCTTGCCAGGCGAAAACTCACCACGTCCTGGAACACTGCCGCAGCTTTCGTTGAACAGTAGTGCAAGTCGGTTATGTATCGTATAGACCGATTTTGCGTTCTATTATTCGCAGTCGGTTAACAGCCAAAATTCTTCGTTGGTTTGCCGAATGGCTTAGTACTGATACGGCAGCAGTAGTTAGGGCCGGTCAATGACGCAAAATTCGAAGAATAGAATGATAATGATGCAGGTGAGTAAACACATTGTTAATAGAGGCCGGCTCTTCTATTATATTCTTGCACGGCTCGCAAACCGTGTCCAGCTATCCACGCTGGACTTGTCATGGGGTCGGTGAGTGAAGTTGTTTCTTGTGGCTGAATATATCCTTAATAGGTAACAACGCCATTCTCTGCAAATTGGATTTGGGATTCCGGCAAATGTAAGTAAGTGTAACTGTTTCCATAGCTAAGTGAAAATTCCATGGAAGACCATCGGAAAAGCCACGTATACGTGCGCAACGCTGTCCGTGAAATGACATCAGAATAGTTCCAGATGACTGGCGAATAGGAATGTTTGAGGCAGTGAAGGTAATCACGCCAGTTGTTTGTCTTTGGTTGTGTAACGGGGGACCCATGTATATATGTTATTCCAGGTAAGTAAATTGTTCTCTGAGTACGAGGCAAGCTAAACCCATTTGTTTAGACCCCGTGAAGGTAGCGCCTCCGGAATGGCGGAATGAGCTCCATTTGGACCAGAGTGTGGGTTTTTCATTTCCTGGAGAAAGGACCAAGCGTTTTGAGGATGCGTCGGCCAGTCCCAGTGGATAAACCTTCTTGTTTTGGCGGATGTACCTGTGGGAATCTCGGGAAAAACGGGCAACGGAAGTGATCCGGATGCAAACCACGTCCTCAAACAGCACGATCTCGGAAATGTGACATGTATTCAGTCAGCATGGCCTACCAAAAACCGTTATTTCCGACAACGGATCGCAGTTTACGTCCTATCATTTCGCCGAACTTTGCGCACAAAATGTAATCGAGCACGTGAGGACAGCACCATATTATCCACAGTCAAATGGCTAAGCAGAAAGATTTGTCGATGCCATGAAAAGAGCACTTTTGAAGTCAAAAGGCGAAGGAACGTTGGACGAAAACTGGAGCGGTTCCTACTGAATTATCGAGTGACTCCCAATCCCAATGCACCCGATGGGAAGTCACCAGCTGAAGTCCTAATGTGTCGCAGATTGAGAACTACACTGGATCTGCTGACACCCAGGCGTCCTCTCCCACAAACAAGGAACTTAGCAGTGGAGCTGCAATACAACAGGCGGTACGGAGCACGGAGAAGGATGTTCAGTTGGCGAATTTGTATCTGCAGCGGCTATTCAGGGACGACGGATCAGCTGGATACCGCGACGCATCGTGCGACGTCGGGGACGGGTGATGTACGATGTTCAAGTTGGTGCGTAGGTATGGAGACGTCACGCAAATCAGCTGAAACCGCGGTGTACACTGGAAGGTGATGTTCAGAATGCCAATAGCTTTGATGTTAATGAGTTGCTTGAGAGTGGCAAACCAAGTGCTTCCTCACGCCGAAAATTTCAACCAAGTGAAGGTTCAGAACAAGAAGGTCGGAACAGATCCCAAAGAACAAGAAAATTTGTACAGCCGTTTCAAGTGGACCCGCGTCGGAAAAGCTATGTTCAGTACAGGTAAATGAGTTTTTAGAAGGGGGAGATTTTAGGGAGCTGGCTACTTAACCCTCAGTTTCATTAATTATCTTAGATGCCTATTTCTTTGTTTGCGCAGTTATCTGCTTCTGTGCTACATTTTGGACACGCCGCTTTCCTCATCCTCATTCGCAATCGCTCACAGCTATTTCAGCCGTCTCATTCGGTGGACATTCTGCTTGGTTTCTTTTGCTCAGTGTTCCTTAGCTTTATCATGTGAATTTATTATTCAGCCAACACATATTCATTATAACTGTTTTCATTTTCCTGCTGTGTATCATTCTCACTATCAACTGTTCTGGCATTTGTTTAAACGCATCACTTCTCCACACTGATTGGGCGCTACTCGTCGTTTTTAATGGTCGCTCACCAGAAGGTTATCCCCCCGGGATTAACTCCGCAGACACTATTTTCTTTGCCACACTTCATTGGCTCGTAAGTTTCGCAATTCTCATTTGCTTGTTCCATTTTGTGTTTTCTCCATGCCAGTTGGACCTCATGCGTTTAGTAGCTTGGATTCGCCCTTGTTTGTAAAGCTATATAACTGGTGCGGTGCTGTAGTAGGAAATCTGTTCATCCCGGCTCATCCTGGACTTCTTCTTGCGGTCGTGGGGTGAAGGCGAACTGGGCGTCACAACAATTACAATCATCTCTTTATCCGGTTGAAGCTCACTCAATGTCGGAATACGCCTGCGATACCCGTGAGTGACTCCGAGTATTCTTTCAAAGCGTGCGCGTGCAAATGAACGAGGCCCAGTACAGGTACATGAGTGTTATGCACGCCAAAGTCGAGGACTTGAATACCGACCAGGTGGCCGAGTATGGCTACACAGAACACGGCCTCCAGCTGGCGCACTAGGAAAATTCCAGCTCGAGTTGCAGGGGCCATATGAGGTTGTGTTCGTACGGTCGCCTACCGTGTATGTGCTTCGAAACATTACAGATCTAAACGCCAACGTACTGACCGTTCAATGGGACCAAGTGAAACCGATGACATTGTCTTCAAACTCTTCGCCCGTAGATGGAATCGTGCCACCCGCTTGTCTCCCGATAGTTCAACACAATGTAGAAGTGCCAGCAGCGGGGCCTTGCTGCGTCCCCAGAAGTGCTGGCACTGGGGACAGTGACTCGCTTTGAACGGGTGGCATAGTAATACACTTAAAACCAAAATATTTTGGTTTAAGTAGACAGCCATGAATGATGTCTACTTTGCTTGATGTACAGGGCTTGGCAATGGGAATGCACAATGCATGAAAGGACACAAAAGCCAAGCCCCATTACCTGTTCCTTGTAAACTCGTTGTTTATATCCCTCCTTTCCTTGTACCAAGCTCTTCGCATGTTGCGCTGTTGAATACATTTGTTTTGGTTCAGCGCGCTCCTTCGCGTATCGATTCATCGTATTATCGTCCTCTTGCCAGATTATAGTTTCGTACGAGTTACTGCGTTGGTTACTCGGTCACTAATTCGCATGTGCCGTCCGTTTGGTGCCGCGACATTTCTTCCTCCCCTATAACATGCCATCCGAAACCTATTACAAATTAGCGTTGCGGGCGGTTCTACACGTACGAGCGAAAGGGATTTCAGCCCACCGAAGTTTGGCTTTTGTTTTCGAGACACATGTTTGCAGATCCAATTCCTCGGTCTCCAACCGCCTGTTTTCAGCCATGGTGATAACTTCAAAAGCTGGTACTTTCAAGTTACTGGGTACCTCACTGCAGCGCCAGCAAAGCCACTCGGCTCGCTCTTCCTCAGTTTCTTAAGCGAAGGAGCGTTTCAGATTTTCTTAAGGACCAGTACACCTGCTAATTCACCCGTGGGAACGATCTAGTCCAGTCCATGAAATTCCTTTTCCGAAAGCCACTCTGTTGCACATTGTTGTGACGCGTTCTCTGCTCGGCCTCAGCTACCTTCGGAGGACGCGGCTGCTTTTCTCGCAGCTCTCCGAATATTGGCTCACGAGCGGTTTCCAGATCTTCAGTACGCGGGTCAGGAAAAGTGTATATGTGCGAGGTTCGCGACGGACCTAGGCGACCAATACCTTCGTGACCATATACGTTCAGACTCCCTCGTTCATTGGAGGCGGTCCCGGAGAAGGCCAGGAATCGGAAATTGCTGGAGCTTATAAAAAAACGCCCCTAGCCATCTTGGTCACGACAGTTGTTCAACTTCATGCTTATTTACCGACGTTGTCGCAACAAAGCACAGACACTGTTACCCTGCACAAAAACCCCGTTGCTAACTGTTTCTACTGTCAACGGTTCGGCAGACCTGCACAGCATTACCCCACAACCCGCCTATCGTTCTTTGTAAACCCCAAGGTAGGTCAACTTTGCACAATGATCAGGTTTTGGCCTCCACTTTCACTAGTAATCCACACTGTAGAATATTGACGATACCTGGGGGTTTAAATGATAATAGCGTGCATTTTGTGGTTGTTACTGGTGCCTCGTGCCCTCCACTTTGCCTGGCTATCGCCCACCGCCTTAAGAACGTCCACACGGTTACCAGATGGCAGCCAAGTTTTGTCCTCGCCAACAGGGCCGAGTTGCGAACAGAGTATACACTGCCTGCGGGCATAAAACTTAAGGGATGGTAGCTACTCGTAAGTTTGTAGCTTGTCGAACTTTGACGTGGGACTCTATTTTGGGAATGGATTTCCTCGCCAGACCTGGTTGTACAGTTTCACTTGGATGCGGAACCGCATTGATGTGTTCTGCGCCAACCGTCATTGATCCTCAACAGAAAGGTCGAGAAGCGTTCACTTTCGAAGCCGCGCCTTCAGTACTGTTGCATTTCCGTAAAGAGGTTATTGGGCCACTGGTTGGGTGCGCCGACGTTACCACAGGCAACACTGGCCAGAGATTTAGAAGATCTTTTGCACAACCGGTTCTCCTGGCCGTACGAATCTAGTTGAACGTGAGATTGACACAGCATCCCATGGACCTATTGGTCAACATGGGCGCAGGTTGCCGGTTCATAACGGACCGCTGTTGGAGTCGTTGATGAAAGAGATGCTGGAAAAACTTAGCATTCGACCTTGATCGTCACCGTGGGCGTCGCCAATGGTTTTAGTGGAGAAAAAGTTGGGACCTTGCGGCTTTGTGTTGGTTATAGAAAGCTAAACGAGGTAACACGTAAAGCTTTGCTTTCACTGCCCCGTATGGATCCCACATTCGATGCACTCCATGGTTCATGCTGATGCTCTAAGTTGGATCTTGCATGTGCCTATTCGCAAGAAGAAGTATGACACAAGGACCTTGAGCAAACGGCGTTCACTGTTCCAAACGGTCTATATGAATTTGAAACGACGCTTTTTGATCTAGTTAATGCTCCGGGCACGTTTCAACGACTAATGCAGGAAGCCCTGGAGTGTCTGACACCTGGTAGTTGCTTTATTTATTTAGACGACCTAATCGTTTATGGGCGATCAATTGAAGAGCATAACCGGTGGCTGGGCCTCGTACTGACTCGGCTGAGCGTGACGGGTTTGAAACTACGGGGTCCAAAATGTCACTTTCTCCTGCGTGAAGTTAAGTACTTGGTGTACACCAAATCCCTTGAGGGTGTGAGGATCGACCCTACCAAATGTAAAAAATTACTCCCTAGCCACAACCCAACACGACAGCAGAACTCAGAATTTTCTTAGGATTGGTTTCGTACTATCGAAAGTTTAATTTCTATGTTGCTGCCATCTCAACTCCCCTAGGTCGCCTAACTTAGAAGGTAGGAAATTGTTGCTTTACTAACAACGTTTAGGATGTTTTGCGGACGAGATAACGGTGGAGGCGCTTAGGCGTGCATTCCTTGCTTTTATTGGATTTGCATAGGATGCAATGTCCAAGCGGATAACCAAATTTGCGTTTCCCATGGTATTGAATGTAAAGGCTCAGGCGATATTGTGTACTTTCATTGCTAACAGTGGACAACTTTACAATGCAACAAGGCTGGGATGGTTTTGTTTTGGTCCGCTGAAAGGAAGCATAAGTCTGGCTGCGACAAATCGTGACGTGAAAACAGGCTTTAGTTATTAAAGGCCCAACGCATCCAACAAATACGAGGTGTGACTTATAACCTCTTATACAGCACTGCGCCTATTACTACGAAGACTCTCAGTACTAAACTGGCTTCCGGAATGAGCACAAATAGACACATCTACGATTGTTACGTCTTCTACATATGCATTAAGTAGTTCAAGATCCGTAGACGAGCAGTCGCCATAACCTGGTTGGGATTATGTGGAACTCAACGCACTCGCATTTGGCGTTTCAGGTGGCATATAGACGGGCAGGATGAAAAGCACAATCGTTATCGTAAACCGTATTGCGAAAACTCCGCACAAGTTGAGAGGATGACCAATAGGATTAGCACCTTCCCAGCCGCAATCAAACTGAGAACAGACGATAGTTGAGTTTTGCGCATTATATACGTAATTGTGAACAATTCCGCAATGATACCAAGTGAAGGGAATTGTGTTTCGGCTCGGCAAGGTGGACACTACACAATCATACTCCAGGTGCTGGTGAGTCGGTACCACGTACCACCACCGCAAACACTTTATCGACGGCAAGCACTACAGTTGGCGATCAACGATGCTGCGCTCCACTTTACGTACATCCAGATTGCTGCTCACCTGCTACCTTCTGCAGGCTTAGGCCGCCGGTTCGTCTACGTGGGCCAAACTGTACACTGCTTCCTACCCCTAAACTGCGCATATTATAGACCAAGTGGGGATGAGCCGCGACAGTTTTATTCCGGCACCAAACACCTGGTCGCGCAAAACCTCACTGCAATATCTTCTCAATCCCTTCCTACAACTGCTGCGAATAGCGAAGTAGCTATCAACGGCTTCATCGCCTCATCCGTAATGCTAACAGACTCCAAGGGTTCTTTCTCACACCTATTATAAATGCTAGGTCCCGTAAACAAAAAACGCATATCCTACGCCCAATCAGTCCTCGCCGACACTGCAATATTTGGCACAGAAACATGGTTTCCACCTTATGCTTCAGAAAAGGTTTACTCACTTTCTGACTATCAGCAGGTTATGCAATCTCGTGTGCATAAACGAGGGAGCCGTTGCGCCATTTATGTTAAAACACTTACCCAGCAAATGTCTCAGACATCATGAAATCAGCTGAGGCGATGGATTCATTATGGAAAACGGCTGATATCCTAAAATTGACGGCACTAGTTGGTAGCTTTTGTAAAAAACCCGATACCTCAACTAAGCGTGACAACGCATTTACGGTTACTTTTGCGCAGGCGTCAAATCTTTTGTGCGCACACAAACCGGTCGCAGGAGATTTCAAGCCGCCTAAGTTAAATTGGTTCCCACCTGCTGCAACAACAAAGTATGCAGACCTACTCTCATGTGGCAATTTGGGTGACTGAACGCAACATGCATCTGCTCCATCCAGCGCGAAACAGATTTCTGACTTTATATTTACCCTCGGCGTCCCATCAACGCAAACATCAGTAGCCCGGGAGTTTCCGGGCCGTGCTCGGTTTACTTACAGCGACATAATGGCTACTCAAAAGAAACAAACACAGTCTTATTGTGCCGCTTGACGCACATCGTTAACTGGACAACACTTGTTGTACTCCTCAGATAAGGAAATTAGGATGAATTCTGTATATCTGATTCTGTGGATAGGTCGGCTGAGCTGTTTTATGAGAAAATAATTTGCTGTCTCGACATGTTAGCCCACGTGTCACATTGACTAAGGCAATCATCTGAAAGTGTAACCCAACCCAATATGCACAACGGAATGCCTCAGCTTAGACGATCCTATTACAAACCTCTCAATTTTGCCTACCACTAGAGAGCGAACGTGATGGCTAAGCAGTTTTCTGCAGATCTAAGCAGCAGCAAACGAGGCAAGAAATAGCTGCGCTAAATAGTGCAAACAAAGCGAAGAACCTCAGCTGGCTGCTGCGCTCTCGGACCCCTAACTATAAACGACAGGTTTCTACCCAGAGGGTTGTTCTCCTCGCCACTTTGTGACGCAAGAATTTTATGTGAAGTATTCTGCTTCATGAATGAATCGCAGTGTTTAGGAATAGGTTCAACTTTTCAGACCCTGCAAGTGCCCGGCAGCCAATTTCAGTTCTCAGTACCGTTTTTGCAATAAATAGTGTCCGTTCTGCGGTTTCAAACATCAAGAAAGCCACGAACCCTGGTCTGGATGTAATACCGCTAGTCTAAGTACGAATGGTGGTGAAGGATTCCCTATACGCTTTTGAAACTCTTTATAGCATCAGCTCAGCAAGCTCAACACCAGACCGCTTGGAAACACTCCATCCTTATGTCCCGGTATAGGGGTGGAACCTACAGGAAGTTGGTAAACATCGTCGCATTAATCACACTTCTATTATCTCGCGAGTGATAGAGAAGTTGATGCAAAAGCCTTCATGAGTTACTTTCATGCAATCGAGCACTTAAATCAACCACAGCACGGATTGCCAAGTGCTTGTGCAACCTGTCAGCTAGACTTCTTCAATTTAGTCACTGAGGCCATTGACTCTAGTCTTTTAGTTGTCATTCTTTACCTTGCTATGCAACAGGCGTTTGACAGGGTGCCGTACATGTGCCTGATACTCCACTGCAATCACCACCACAATCATTGTTCAGTATGGAGAGCTGGACACGTCTTCACCCTCCCGAAGATTATACATCTGAAAAATCCAGACAGCAGAAAGTTTGAAACTTTGCTCACTTGGACACACAATAAGACGACTATACGTGATGTTTCCATCCTCAACCGGCCTCAACAATTATGGCAGCCCTGATCAAACTATCTGTCCAGCCAACAGAGGAAATTAGAAGCCATTTGACTGCGAATAACCGAATATGCAATCAGTCGTCAAGCGGCTTTGTCAGTTATTCATCAGTGTTCAAAATGCTTTACGGCAGTGTTGCAGGATGTGGCGGGTTTTCGCCTTGCAAGCGTGCTCCCTATAAAAAGCCACAACTGTCTGTCTAACAACACTGCGACATGGCGGATGTGACTCGCCACTGAATAAAGTCCCTGGCCACAACTAAATACTGGCAAGTCGACTAGACTCATTTTTCAACGTTTCCCGACACGTGCATGAATATAACACTCTCCGACTACCTGTACCGTTTCACTGCACATATAGTGCCTTGACCGTTTACACTAGGCACGATTGAACCCAAAGTATCGTGGTGATATACGGCTGCCTGTAAACCTTGATCATGCTTGCTTTAGTGTGTCTCCATAACTTTGAGAATAAACTCTTTATTTATGTATTTATTTATAAGGTAGGGGTTCGCGCGGCAGCCAGTCCTCTGTTAGACTGGCTGAGTTCCTATCGAATAAGACGCACGCAGTCGGTTAAGCTTGTGCAGATTGTATCCACCCCTACCTTCTTTCCAAGTGGTGTAGTGCAGAGCAGCGTACTTGTTCCTACCACATTTTTGCTTTATATTAATGTCTACTGCAGGAGTTTTCAGCACGGTCGATACTTCATCTTTGCTGACGACGTTAAAATTTTATGCGTCTGCCCTCAAGACTAAGAGAAATCCAAAACTTTGCAGGCACTCAGGGAGAGGATACAAAGCGTCCTATGTGTTGACAAGATGCAACGCATCTTTAATATCTGCCTTTCGCAAGCCCACATTTCAGAAACTGCCCCTTAGGTAGCTTGATGACGTCTACGATGTAATTCAGGACATCTAAGCACGTTGAGCTCACAGCTCATTCACGTTTATTGTTCTTACCGTCTTAGCACCCAAGAGACTTTAGCGGTATCCGTCGCACTGATTTTCTAGGTTTTCAGAATGGAACTCGGAGTACAAGATGACTTTAGTCCGCAACGATCTCTTCTTGACCTGCTTGAAGCCTCCTACGAAAATTCCGTCTTATGACTTCATTGTGGAAACAGTAGACTCCACCGCAAAAGCATCCTGTAATGAATAATCAGTAGCTTACCCCATGAGCTGTCTCCAGCAATGACCCCCATGTTTTTATCTTCTATTACCGAGAACACAACACTTGGGTGGTCTCAGTCGGCTCATTCGCACGCACCTTACATGTGCTAAGACAAGAATTCTCTATTTGGTCATTTCTGCTCAGTTCCTTACTTGTTTCGGCTTCCTTACTGAGACGTTTGTCCAGAGGCTGCATGGACAAAATAGTGGCTACAACCCTCCGGCTTCGCTTTTTCAATGGCTACTTTGTCAATGTCTAAATGGTTCAATAAGAAGTACAGTCTAGCCTACTGACTGACAGGTTCGCAAATACATAGGTGTTCCTCATATAGGATATTGCAGGGCAATAACGAAGCTATCCGAGCAAGCAAACTTCAAGCCTTACATCTTATCTACACCTTCATTTTTTGTCTTCAGCTTTACCTTTAATTATTTTCCCAATTCTTAGCCCACTGCGTCGGTAAAGATGGTTGGGCTTGTGACGTTTGGGGTACGCCTAATAAAGGCATCCTACCAGACCTAAGTCTCTTATACCATATTGAACTCTCTTGTTGCTCTTGATACACCCAAGCTTAGCATTAGAATTGTACAAAACATCTAAATATCAGCTGCAGTTGTATCTCTGGGTACCTTCGTAAAAGGACAATTGCTAACTGGTCCTACTCGATGCGTTTTCATTAAGCTTCAGTACCAACTACTTTATACCGCCGTTTCCAACTACAATCGGTATGCTCACCGCAAAATAATGTGGATATCTTCTTTTTCGTTAATAAAAATACCATTTTAAAAGTTATAGACCCGAGGATCAGATATTGTGCTCTCCTTTTATCCTCTCTTGGCCCCAAATACTTAGCTTTATCTGTTATACAGGTGCTTATCCCTATTGGCACACTAGTGGGCAGACATAATAAAAGCCAGACACTCTTCTTTAACCGCTTTTGCTAGTAAAACACACGCATTTCCATGTTCAATTTCACTGGCGCAAAAGGTAACCAGAAACAGTGTGGCCCCGGTCACACTGGCTGGCTGTACATCCAGAAAGTTTTACTACCAATTTGCCTTATCTCAGCCGCCCGTGCGTTATTTATATTTTAGCTGGCTCCAACGCCTACAATGCGTTATGCGCAATGGTAGGTAAAAATTAGCTCCCATCTTTTTCATTACTTACTATCCGACGCTTGATTTACCTTATCACTCTTTGCTCAAGGTACTAGCACAGCTCTTGCCAGTAAAACTACAGAAGAAATAGCGGGTGCAGCATTACAGTACTAGTTAATATTGCCATTAGGATGAACACAGTTGGCACTTGCTTCAGAACTTAAAATTGGACACAGGTAGCTCAAACTTAAGCAAAGGGCTGCACAATAGTATGCATCAACACATAAAGCATAATAATTCTTCATGGTCGTGCAAACTCAACCCCCAGAAGTAGAGTTGGTGTTGCCATACCACCGCAGACCCAAATGGATTTCCCATCCCGAAGCATTTTCCCGCATTTCGCGAAGTTTCCGATACTCA
This sequence comes from Dicrocoelium dendriticum, assembly GCA_944474145.2. Lineage (NCBI taxonomy): Eukaryota > Metazoa > Platyhelminthes > Trematoda > Plagiorchiida > Dicrocoeliidae > Dicrocoelium > Dicrocoelium dendriticum. The sequence continues at coordinate 60,978,462 of OX104064.1, read as the reverse complement.
TTTCTTTATTATTAGTGATAGGCTCCTCTAGCTCACTAATGTTGGAAACATAACCATGTTAATCTGTAAACTCGGCCCTAAGGGTTAAAACGTGCGATATTTATCTAAGAAATATGTATCTTTTTCAGGCCAAAATGTGGCAAATGAGCTCGAAGGCCTCCTGTATTATTCAGGCCGACCTAGTGCATATAGCCTTGATCATGCCTCCATGGGCGTGCCTCGCATAGTCGAAAATAAAGTATTTATTTATTTATTTATTTATAAACTTGGCAACAACTTAGAGGCTTAAAGATAATCAATTTTATGTTCCCAGTGGTTTATGTGGCTCAGCATCCAATGAAAGTGGAACACGGAGGCCTGATGAACGTGGGTTAGTTATAAGTGGTCCTAAAGTTCCTTGCATATAGACCTGACATACTGGATTCCTAGTGTTTTCGCGAAATATAATCGCTTATTTGCTTATATTTGCTAAGTATGCCCTAAAAGTTTGCTTTCCGGCCTCCTACTTAGTAACTAGTTGTTGCGGGGTATTACGGGCCATCTAGATTATTTCCAGATAGCCATGCCCCTTTAGAACGTATACCGTTTTGCCCATTTTTACCCATCCTTTTTTCAGTTACCTGCTTGCAAAGCGGATGGCCATATCTGGCGAAAATAATAATGGCGTTATGCGTCAAATACCATTCAATTTCAAATAACTCATGAACTACTGCACGTGTTGCATTACTTATGCTTTTACGGTAACCAGCGGTACAAACCTGTTTTGAGCAGCTTACTTTGTAGCATTTTTCACAATGTTCTAACCATAAAATGGTTTTTCTTTTTTCTAAGGCTTACCCAGGTAGAAAGTTGGCACCAGAGAGCAAGTTGTCAAGTTGTCAAGTTGTACCTTTGTAGCAAAGTACGCGGAGCTAGTGTGTCTTTTAACAAAGGAGTTTCATGTTTATTTGCAATTATGGAAACTATTTTAACTGTTTCATATTCCTTATAATTCCTCCGCTTTTATTTCTTTCCTTGCGCACACTGATAAATGTGACGATTAAACGGGCCAAAATAGTCCAAAATTTTGTAGTGAATTTATGGTGCATTGGATCCCGTTTCCAAAGAAAATCCGCAAAACTACCGCTACGCGCAACTTTCACAAAAATCAAAATCAAGGAGCTCAATATCGCTTGAAGGAAACGGAAGAATTTCCAAATGAACGCGTAGAACCCCATCATATATTCACGTAACAAAGCCATTGCAGTCGTAATTGCCAACACGAACATATACTCACACTTTCCTACACCCATGCAACTGCATTTCAACCTTGATCTGATCCCTTACGTACGCAGCATACAGGCAGTCTAGAAATATACCTATTTATTTATTCATTTATCTTACGGCACCCTCAAGTTTGGCACTCCCTGACGCCTCATCCGATCCTGGAGCTTTTGTGTTGTATACAGTCGCGAGCGTTGAAGCGATCGACGCAGTTTTATCCCAGGGAACTCCGGCGAGCGGATGTAGTCCCCTACGCCAGTCGCCGCTTGGATAAACGCGAGAGGAATTGCAGCACCACTCTACGCAAACTACTGGTGCTGGTTAGCGTATTGCAACAGGTTAGACTGTAGCTACTTGGAAAGTCATTTCAAGTTCGCACTGATCACCAGCCACTTCAGTGGCTAAAAATTTTTCGGGAGGCAGAGAGTCAGATAGCAAGGTGGCAGCAACGACTCAAAGAATATGGCTTCATCTACGAATATTGTCCCGGAACACGACACTCCAACGCAGCCGCGCTGTTAAGGAAAGTGGGATCCGAACAGGTCAATTGGGCTTCAGTAACCCCAGAGACCGGCATTGCGTGGGCCGAAGCGCAAGCATGTGACCCTACCTCACTGACACGTACAACCGACAGCTGAATGGCTCCTCGAAATCCACTGGAACGGTACTTCGTGAACGTACCGCGGAGGAGCGCTCCCTACTCGGGCACTGGATGAACTTGCGTATCATCTACAGTGTTCTGTATCGGGTTGATAAACCTGGTCGGAAACGGATTACGCCGATGATCCGATCTCCTGGAATACTACAAAAGTTCATCAACCATCGGGCCACTCCGGTCAGATGCTGACGGAGTCTGCAGTTCGTCAACGGTACTGGTGGCCGAGCATCTACGCCGATGTCGTTTAGTTCTGCGCGTCATGTGAGCTGTGTGTTACTTTGAAACCAATGGTGCCTGTCCGTCGTGCTCCTTTGGAACCAATCGTTATAGTAGCAATAGTGCAACGAATTGGAGTATATATGATTGCTCTTCGCTGACAACCAAAAGGAAGAACTGCTTCATACTAGTTATAATAGAGACCTTCATTAAGTGGTGCGCGGCAATACCTATCAGATGCCAAAATGCCTCCACTGTCACTTCCAATATCGTGAATTAGTAGCTGACCCGTTACGGCACAACAATATCCTTGCACTCCGATCAGGGCGCGGATTTGGGAGTCAACTAGTGCAAGAAACGTTCCACTTGCTAGCCATTAAATAGACACAAACAACACCGTACCCTCCACAGGAAAATAAATAAATAAAATAAATAATGAATTAAATAGTTTATTTTCCACTTTATAGATACCCAGCAAAGCAGGCATGATCAAGGTTTAAAGACAGTTGCTTTTCAAAACAATACTTTGTGTTCAACGTACGTCGTACGTACTAACGTCGGGAAACGCCCATTAACACTTCGAATAAGTTTCAGAACTACCATCGAGTCTGTCCAAAACGTTGTGCTACAAGTGAGTGCCATCTCCTCTGTGACTTTCGCTGACATGTGCATTTTCAGTACGGCAGCAGTGAGCTCCAACCTTGATATCGACACCGTTCTAGTGGGACTGACAAGTGATTTACTAATAATCAGAAAACTACTAATATTGCCTTCATCAACCTCGCAACGCAAATATAGAGCAGCACCGTAACCAGCCTCAGACGCACCCGAAAAACAAGGCAACTGCATAGAAGATGCACTGCATCCGAGTGAATTAATACAACGTTCGACGTACAAACTGTTAGGAACAGTGGCGTTTGATAACCATTTGCTCCAAGCTTGCTGATCCTCTGTGGGAAGAGGCTCATCCCAATCCAGCTTCCTTTTTACGAAACTCTGTAACAGTATCTTTGCCGGAAGTAGCACGGGAGCAGTGAGGCCGAGAGGATCATAAACTGAAGCTACAAACGAGAGGATGGCTCTTCGAGTAAACGTTTTATGAAAACCTTGTGGCTGGTTAGCCGAACAACCTCCTCGTGGTGCCAGCTGGGTGGTTCGGGTTTAACCCGTTCCAGCAAATAGTTCGGCGGCAGTGTCTTAGGACGTGGTGGGTTTTCGCCTGGCAAACGCTCTCCCTATAAAAAGCCACAAATGTCTGCTTATCAACACTGCGACGTGGCGGATGTGACTCGCCACAAAATAAAGTCACTGGCCCGCGGATATCCGGAAAGTGCTATCCAACCCAAGGACATCAATCGCTTATGCTCACATTCCTGACGATAACAAACAGCCAAAAATGCTGCGGCACAATCCAAGACACAAGCTACATTCATACACAATTACATACGTATATACACCCATACACTTACATACGTTGTTATGCCAAACATGTACTTTTGTACATTTTTGAGCACACTGTTAGCTAAACATGATCATGCCTGTAAAGGTGTGTCTCGCATGGTCGAGAAGTTTATTTATTTATTTAAAAGTTAGGTGGTCCTGGGTGACGTTCCAGTTTAAACCAAGCGCAGTTGTAACACAATCGTCCCCAGTCGAATATCTTATTTCGGGAACCTTCAGTTCGTTGTCCGGTAGATGCGCGAGAACATCCTTTCGATTGCTGATCCCTTTCGTCAAATGAAATCCTTCGTCGGACAGGATACGGGTTAGGTGTATGACGAGTTCAGTTGCTTTGGGAACTGAATCAACACTAAATAAACAATCATCGACATAAAAACAGTTCTCTGCTACTTTTTTGGCCTTTGTTTGAGATTCACAATAACTGTCAACGATAGCTTGTCGTAATGCAAAGTTAGCACAGCTTGGTGAGGAAGTAGCACCAAACGGATGTACAGTCATGCGGTATTCAATAGGAGGTGAACAAAGATTGCCATTCCTCCACCACAGGAACCTCAAACAATTCCGATCCTTAATAGGAACCTTAACCTGATGGAACATTGCTTCAATGTCGGACGCGACGGCGATCGGGTGAAACCTGAACCATAAAAGCGTCCCCACTAGACTGTTTGACATATCGAGACCAGATAGAAGTTGTTGATTGAGAGAAGTTCCACGGTATGAAGCTTGACAATCGAAGACCACTCGCACTTTACCGGTCTTACGGGGATGCGATACCGAGTGGTGGGGTATGTACCAGGTTTCCCCTTTTTCTGCTGTTTCTGTACTGGAGCGAGTTCAGCATATCCTCTAAATATATATTCTTCCACTGCCTTGGTGTATGCTTGGCGCAGTGCGGCATTCTTCAACAAACATTTCTTCAACATGGCAAGCCTCATCAATGCAAATTGCCGGTTATTTGGTAACCGAGGTCTCCCGGCTTGCCATGGTAGCGCAATCTCGTAGTGGTTACCAACTTTCCTTTTAGAAGCTTCCATTAGTTTTAACGCGCGTCCGTCGTTCACAGACATGGCCATTCGTGGACTATCTAGTCCATCAAATTCCCTTTCATACATTTGCTCTAGTAGTTGATGAGGATCAGTGGTATCGCAGCGAAGTGAATTGATCCTCCTCGTTCGGTCAACTTTCAATGATGTAGATCGATGCCTCATAATTTCGTGCTGTTTGTTTGGTCCCAGTACGATCCAGCCCAATGGAGTTTTAACAGCATACGGATCATCAGGATCCCCGCGTCTCTGATCAAATGCCCAGTGTAGGTATGGGTTATCGCAGCCAATCAAAACTTCAACTCTTCCTTCCAGCTCCAGTAACCGTAGATCGGAGAGGTGGAACCATCTGTCAAAATCGTTGTTCCTGTTTCTCGTTCCAAGTTTTTCTGGGAGACGGCTGACTGACCTAATTGAATCTAATTAGGCCGCCTCATCCCCATTTATAGATCGAACAGTTACACTAACCAACTGGGATTCAACTTGACATCGGCCAGCAACGGTGCTAATGTTAAGTGTCGTCACAGACCCTTGAACCCCGATAAATTGAAGTAATGCTGAATCAATCAGTGAAGTATCTGATCCATTATCTATTAACGCTAATGTTCGAATGGTGCCAGCAGGCCCAGAAACAAGCACAGGTAACAAGCCAAGCGACACAACAGAGCGTTCGATGTGACTGAGAGCAAAACTGGATCCTTCAGTGTTTGGTGTTCCGAAGTTGCTTCGATCAACGTGGAGTAGCTGGTGGTGCAGCAGCTTACAATCGCTCAACCCACAACACCTTCGTGATCGACAATTTGGTAGGTCATGATTCGGTTTGATACAGAGCTGACACAGTCTATGGGCGCGACAGAATTCAAGACTTTTGTTGAGGCTGAGATTGTGGAAATCATCGCACTGATCTAAGTAGTGGCGTTCTTCACAGGAAAGACATTTAGGGAAATTTCGTTCTGATGAAGCGGCAATGTTTAGGCAGGCGGCATATCCCCGAGAGTTTAAGCTTGTGCCTCTATGGGTGATGGCCGGTAGTCCGCAGGGACGTGCGGCAAAGGACAAATAAGTATCGACGACGTCTGCGGTTTCATCCACGAAATCTGTCAAATCAATGAAATTCGGTTCTCTTTCGGTGCGGATAACTCTGGCGGCATGCTCCGCCCACTTGAATTGCAGATGGTTAGGAAGCCTCCTGATGATAGAGCTGATTGTTCTGGACGCGTTCAAATCGGATTCATACCTCAATTGTTTCAACGTCAAGTAGCATGAACGCAGTTCCACAGCTAAACTAGATAGAGCCGCGAAGTCATTGGGCCTGATGATAGGGCCATCAGTTAGAGCATTAATGTGAGTCCTAGCAATCATGTGGGGCCGTCCGAAGCGTCTGCGCAAAATGTTCATTGCTTCTTCAAAACCTTCACCAGGGTCGAGTATTAAGCAACTTTCGATAGCTTCTTTGTCTTCGCCACAACAGTATTGTATCAGATATGAAAGCCTGAGAGTTGGATCGGAAGTAGTTCTGGAAACATTGGCTTCGAAGCATCGCATAAACATCCAATAGCGGGCAGGATCGCCATCGAATGTTGTCAGTTCATGTTTTGGAAGACAGGATGACATGCTTTGTCCAAAATCGCTGGATTTGCGTTCCGGACACAGATTACCGTCAGCTTGAAGGCCGGAGCAAAACGCCCCCGACCGGGATCGAACGCGGGTACCATCGGATGCCGACGCACTAACCAACTGAGCTACAAACGGGACGCCCTGACCCTTATTAACAGGTTTCACAAATGACGAGCAGATGGCAACTTCGGGAGAAAGCACACAATCGTCGGCCGGAATAAATCGCGATCGTTCATTAATAAGCGCATCCAACTCAAATTCAGGTTCGCAGTATTCCTTAACATCAACCATCTTCGCCTGCAACATACGCATGCTCGTTAAAGCCGACTCCAACATACGAATACGGGATTCAGCTCTACGAAGTTTCTCAGCATCAGTAACGTTAACATCATCAAGAGAATCAACAGAAACGGACATGATTGCTCTATTCAACTTATGTACCAACGATACTAAGCCTAAACTAAGTACGTCGTACGAAAACAAAAATAGAAACTACGAACAGATAAACCTAGACTTAACGCATGGTCTGGGCAGAAGAAGAAAACGAATTTTCCTGTAACCATGGCTCTATAGGACATATTAACTACAGTACATGACTTACGAATAGGTTTTGCAATCGTAATGCAAGTGGGCAGAAACTGTACGGCGTGGGGCAGATCGAGTATTTGGACCATGTCACAGTAACATAATAATAGGAATGACCTTGAAACGTCAAGGATGTGTCAGTGGTCGAGTGAAATAAATAAATATACGATATGTTAACCGCTTGTAGGGCACAGTAAAGCAGTGTAAATGAGCAAGATAAATAGGGAATAGAGATACCGTGTCCTCATGTAAGCAAACCAGGTTGGGGATACATCAAAGTTCCTTTTGGAATTTACAGTGGTGATGCATTTACGGAGAGCAGCTTAATCTTCAGGAATATCTCGGAGTCCTCTGCGGCTCTTCCGAAACATTGCATGCTTGACGACCTTCTTTGGTTCAAACTTTGCTTTTCTAAACTACTTCCACCCGGGTTTCCTGGGGTTACTGTCAGACAACTTACTAAGAGTGGAAACATATCGTGTGTTAGTACTAAATGTAGTCCCCGTCTATTACGCGTGGTCCCGTCTACACCGGAGGAGCGCCGAGCTCTTTTGCGCTTCGCCTTTAAACTAAAGGGTTTCGGAGTGCGTATACAGCCGGATCTAACTTTAGCAGATAGGATAAAGCTTAAGAAGCCATTAAAAAACTTAAAGCGCGTCGCAAAGCTGGCGAAAAAGGTTTATGTTTGGTGGGTTTTCGTGTGGTGAGCCGACGGTCCACTTCCGCCCTAACAGCTCCCATTCTGATTGCACACAACCCGGGGCCCTCCATACCAAACGTTTTCACATGGTGCTTAGTAATGTGCGTAGCCTGCGAAACAAGCCTTGTGAAGGAGGGTCTCTAATAGATCACTCCCATCCTGATGTACTCACGTTCACTGAAACCTGGTTGTCTTCTGACGTCATGGACAGTGAATTATACTTCACGGGCTGCGCAATACTGAGACCTGGCTGCCCATCTGATCGCCGTGGAGGTGGAGTCGCCTTGTATATCAGATGTCGTGTAAACATTTCAAAAACATACCTTTAATTTAGCTGATAAAACTGCTGAAGCTCTTACAGCTGAAGTCTGTACCGAATCAACGTAATTTAAAATTGTGCGGCTGTACGGGAACCCTGATAGCGCTTCTAGGAGTCTCATTGACTTCACCCGCACTCACTCTGCGAGCGGATGTTTGATAATGGGGGACTTCAACGTCTCGGAAGTAAATTGGCATGACCTGTCTTATGAGGCAGCGACAACAGGGTTGGCTGCCGTTACACCAATTTGTCGATCGACCCAACAGGTACATAGTGGGTCATGCTCCTTCTTTGTTAGACCTAGTTTCGGAAAGTCGGTTGACTTTGTGAGTGATCTTGAGTACGTTCCCCCTTTGGGAGCCAGTAAACATACGTGTTTGTCATTCGTTTGTGTTCTCACTAGAGACTACGATTCAAGCAGGATCCGGACTCCGAACTTTTGGCACGCCGATTTTCCGTCTATTAGAGCCAAGGCAGTAAGGTTTCCATGCATCATCTTGCCGGATGATGACAGACAGACGGCTTGGGATACGTTTAAGTCTTTCCTCTTTAAACAAATCCCACCCTACATCCTTCTTCCGGTAAAGAAGAGTGCAAAAGCGAAGCCACCATGGTTGGACTCAGTTGCACACCAGCTAATGAATAGACGGCAAAGATGCTGGCGGATCTACCTGACAGTACTCTCAGAATGTACTTTTCGGCGTTATAGTGAAGCTCGGAATGCTTGCAAGAGTCATTTACGAGCTGCTAGACTTAGCTATGAGATGGAACTGGCTAACTCAGCCTCCGCAAATCCCAAAAGATTCTTTGCCCACGTCAAAAGAGGTAGTAACGTTGGCTCAACTATCCCAGTGTTATTAGGCAGCGACGGCGCCACTGCCACCACTGATCACGAAAAAGCATGGCTACTTAGTGCGTAGTATGCCGGAACTGTTTCCGGGATAAGCAATTGCCGCATCCTGACCTAGCAATGGGAGTCCAGCAGGACTCCTGTTAAACACACGCCACAATTTCGGAGGCAAATGTTCTCCATCTTCTGCAGGGGCTAAATCCGCTGGGATGGATGATATTCACCCTAAGCTTCTGCAGGAACGCGCAAGCGAGCTCTGTGGCCCAGTGACGCGTTTGTTTCAATTGTCGCCCCACAGCTGCTACTTTCCCAAGGCCTGGAAGGATGCTATCATGTGCCCGATTTATAAAAATTTCGACAAGCCTCTTCCTGTCATTGTAGACCGGTAAGTTCAACAAGCATACTGCTCAAGGTATTGGAGAAGTTGGTCAGAGATGTGCTTGAAGACCACCTGCAGGAGTTTGGCCTGCTCAGTCCACTGCAACACGGCTTGTGCAAGTGTCATTCCGGTATGACTAATTTGCCAGTTGCACGCGAATGTTGGGCGGAGGCTTTTGATCGGGGTCATGCAGTAGATGTAGTGTTTATTGACTTCTCCAAGGCGTTCGACACTGTAGCACATTCTCGTCTTTCCTTGAAACTTCTGTCCAAAGGAATATCAGGGCGTGCACTAAAGTGGGTCACCACGTTTCTGGAAGAAAGAGAGATGTATGTTCGTGTGGGGTCTAGTCTGTCTTTCCGTCAGCTAGTCCTTAGTGGGGTCCCTCAGGGTTCGGTGCTTGGCCCGTTGTTATTTTCCTTGTACGTCAACGAGCTGCCCGAACTGCTGGAGGTACCATCTCTCATGTTTGCAGATGATCTTAAGTTTTGGCACATAGTGTCTGACTCCGATGAACCCCAGACTCTGCAACGAGCCCTCGATAAACTTTGCGACTGGGCTGCTCCGTGGCAGTTGCCCATAAATTATGCAATGTGTTCCATTTTACTAATAGGGCCAACCAGCCCCAAACGCGTTATTTGCTTGGCGGTAATGAATTACACCATGTTTCCTAATTGATAGACCTATGGGCCACGTTGTCTTCAGAACTTAAATCCAGTGAGAACTGGAGGAAAGCTACGTGCAAGTGCTTCAGTACGTCGTGGATGATCTGCAGGGCATTTGGGACCATCACGGGCGCTATGTTTGTTAGGTTATTCTCAGCATTTGTCAGGTGACACTTGGAATAATGCATCCAGGCTTGTCCACCTTGCTTAGTCAAGGACAGGAGGTCAGAGGACCGAGTGCTGAGAGTGGGCACCAAACTGGTCCATGGACTACGGAACTACTCTTACCCAGAAAGACTACTTGCGCTGGGAATGTTCTCGATACATTATCGTCAACGTCGAGGCGACCTAATCTTGACCTATCGCATACTTACCGGTAAACTCAGACCCTGATTTATCAAGCCTTTTCCAACTGGTTTGACTTCCATCGCTCCGAGGTCAATCGCTGAAGCTACACAAACCTCGATCGGATGGAGTCCGGGGAGACTTTCGTTTATCACGCCGAGTGATGTATTTCTGAAACGCACCGCCCGAGAACGTGGTATTGGCACCAACAGTGAAAGAACTCTAACACCGACTCGACACTCTTAGATAAATAAATAAATAAATAGTTTATTCCCGTCACTACGAGGCACACCATCAAGAGCGTGATCATGGTACTAAATACATGTATGATCAGCAATTGCACAACTTAGTACATTTTGACCAAGAGCATGGGACTTTAAGTGTGGGTTGAGATGTAAATCTATGTTTAACTGTGATTTGGAAGGGGACATGTTGTGTGAGTAGGTAAATGTGACTGTGTGTGCTTTTGTTCGTTGCGTTCGCCATCAAAGGGGAATCAATGGAACGCTTTGAATCAGATGACGTCCTTGATGTGTGAATGATCCTCTGGAAAAGAGAAGAGGCAGTGACTTTATTTAATGGCGAGTCACATCCGCCAAGTCACAGTGTTGTTAAACGGATACTTGTGGCTTTTTGTAGGAAGAACGCTTGCCAGGCGAAATCCCACCACATCCTGGAACACTGCCGCCGAACCATTTGCTGGAACGAGATTTACCTGAACCACCCAGCTGGCACCACGAGGTTGTTCGGCTAGCCAGCCTTCAATTCTTATCATTCCCCTTCGCGTCCTAGCTTATTCGTCGTATTAAATTATTAAATATATTACGTTTCCTTTCTTGACGCTCTTATTACTTTCGTACTTCTCTCTCTTATTTCACGTGACCGGTGCGGCGGGGACTGCCAGTGCAGGTCGCGTAGGTATTAATTGGCTGACCGTGGTGTGATTCGCGCGCGCTGACCTGACTCTTCTGGATTCAGGTTATCGTGGACGAATAATACCCTGCATCAACGACGCGCCACGAAGGGATCATTCACGGAGATTTATCCTGCTGTTCCGGCCCCATTTGAATTTGAACTTGAAGAACCCCGCCTCTATTAACAAGCGTTTTACTCACCTGAATCCCTAATCATCCGACTCTATGACTCTATTGCATCTTTGACCGGTTTCAACGACTACTGCCGGATCATTACTAGCCGATCCGCATACCAACGAAGAAGTTTGTCTGTCAACCGACTGCGAATAAACGAGTGCAAAATCGGTCTGTACGATCCATCGCCAACTTGCACCAGTGTTCAACAGAAGTTACGGTAGTGTTCCAGGACGCGGTGGGTTTTCCCCTGGCAAACCTTCGCCCTAAAAAAGCCACAAATGTCCGCTTAACAACACTGCAACGTGGCCGATGTGACTCGTTACTGAATAAAGTCGCAACTGAACTTTTCACACTGCCGCAGTCATCAGACGTTTACATACAACCTGTGCAACCGATTTTACTTTGGAGAATGCTTTGATGGAGCACCAAACATTCCGAGTAGTTAATGAATACTGATTGCACCGAAATCTTGCGTTGGCTCCTGTGCTCATGGTTTACTACCTAGCGAAAGCGCGCTGATTTCGAATGTTGACACAACAATTATAACTGTTTCTTCTGCGCCCCAGCGCCATCATGTTCCTTGATCGGACTATTACCTGACAAAATGCTCACTCGTATGAACCACCTCTTTTCGGTTGTACCTTTCATTAAAACGTTATATTTTACCATTCCAAAGCAACTATGCTTGTATGCATATTTGATCGCCCCTTCACATGGGTGCCTCGTTTTACCAAGAAAATACCAGTTATTTATTTATATAGGGTTAAATCTTGCTGGCGGCCTACGTTGTCTGGGTGTGGTATAGGAGGTTTTCACACTCTGGAAGGTACTGTCAAATTATTATCCAAGAAATTTGTTCGCCGCTTGTGCCGCTTCTTCTAACTCATAGACTGTTTTCAGAGCTGGAACAACGACAGTAATGCGGCAAAGGTTGTTTACGTGATTGCGTAGCATCATTAAGTTATAGCAGAATTTTACCACTAGGACGTTTTAGTTCTTAAATTTGTCCTGCCGACGGAATATGGCACAGGTGCTCTTTCGTGTTGAATGGAAGTCCCAAGAAGCTTCGCTTGGATGGGCTATGCGGGGAAAACCATGCTAAGTCCCTCAGTACCATGCTTTATAATGCTGGCCATTTAAATAAATAAATGAGTGATTAATTCTCGGTAGTTCTGGGCACGCCTGCCTAGGTATGATCCCGAAAAGCCAAACAGGTAAGTTCGGTAGTTGTATAATCATATAACATGTTCACCAATTACATACTGGATTTGTGTATCTGTATGTATGTAAATGTATGTGTCAGTGGGCCTAGTGCGTGAAGCGTGAATGAATTCCTGAGCTTGTTTGCTGTTTTGCCATCGTAGGAAGGGATCGGTGAAACTATTCGAATCGGATGACGTTTGTGAAGTAGGGATCTTCCGGATGGGAAAGGGGCGGTGAAGTTATTTGGTGGCGAAGCACAGCCGCCATATGGGCCGCCATATGGGCCTTTTTATGGGGAGAACGCTTGCCAGGCAAAAGCTCACCACGTCCGTGAGCACTGCCACCAAACTAAGCGCTGAAACGGGATTAAAGCAAACCACCTAGCTAGCACCACTTTGGAAATCCAGTCAAAAGTTTTGTGTTTTGCCTGGACACAGGCGAGCGGTGGATCTCCGGAGGAAAACGGAAAATCGGCAATACAAAATTTAAAATTTATACAAGTAACCCTTAGGTTATAGTGTGGACGGCGTAGTGAAAGGTCCATCTTGTTATTCCTTGTATGCATTACGTTCGTTACTCAATTTGGCGCTATTTACAACCGCCGGCATGCTGCATGAGTTAGCTGCTTACTATGGGATAGTTACTGATGCATGCAGGAGCATTTCAGCAGTGGAGGGCATTAATACGATTTTCGGTTAGAACGGCGATATATTAACTTCGGGATAAGGTGTTAACCGCCAGAGCTATAAAAGGCATATGGAAAGTGTGGGGTCCAAACGATGTCTGTGTAAACTTATAGGATGCAGCTTTTCTTCACATTAAACGGAGGAAGGCATTTTGCAAGCGGTAACCTTACATCCTGAACCGACATAAACTGGGTAGTTGGCAGTGTTGTTACCATAGTAATACGTGCTTCTAACTTCGCTAATGTAGAGGTGCCAGGATACTGGACGCGCATGCTTTTATCCTTCACATAATGCGCATGGCCTTATCCCCGAAAAATTCGTGTTCAAGCAGATCCGGAGCCTGTCTTGTTAACCATGAAGACCAGCTTTCGAAATGCGCCCTGAACGCCTGCATTACTGAGGAGGAAATAAGAATTCCGTTTGAGCCATGACGGTTTATGGCACTTAACTGGCCCGTTCGCCAGTGTCACAGCGTCTATTTGCCAGCGGTATATGCGAGACATGGAGCCAAGTATAGTACCCGTCTGTACTACGACATTGGGCAAGCCGCTGTCACAGTCCGACGTTTTTCGGAAAAGGTACCCTAATGTGACTATGGGTAATTGCCGTCTGTATAACTTGTGCGCTATCCATGGGCAGTACGGACCTGAGAGTAGGATTTCCGCAGCTAAAGCACTAAATTTTGTTTTAACTTACTGCAAAGTTGTTGCCCACAGTTAGCGTTTATTTAGACTTGTTATTGTGTGAAAATTTTAACCCTTGGCTTCAAAAAGCTTGTGCTGGGTGCCAGAGTCAACCAGCGTGCGTCTGTGTTTTCTTCTGCGGGAAATATATCTTTTGGATACACAATGCAAAATCTCCTTTAGGGGATGTATTTTGTCTCCTAATGAGAGTCCTACTGTCAATGATAATGTAGCCGGAATGGTGGCCGTTGTAACTCACCTGTGTGCAATTGTCACCAGCTTCTCTATTGGACTACATAGATATTCTTGACTTGCCACGGCAGATAAAACCCGGTGGACAACGAAAATATCCACAACTAACAAAATATGGGCAATAGCGTTTACCTGGTATTGGTCCGCTTACCTTATCCAGTCACCAATGCGCTTTATGAACCCGTGAAGAGTAAATTTTCAGCTACGACGCACACACTAATGGCACAAATAAAAGTACTTAAGCTATAATGACTGTATATGAGGCGTCACTAATTCGGAAAGGCGCAATTGACACTATCAGCAATTCATTCTGGCAGTTATGTCCTGTTTGGCTACATGTTGACCCATCAGAAAACATGCCAATAGGGAACAACTGACATACCGTTAGCCGGTGTGAAAATATGAATTGATTTGCACGTTTGTCTAATCGAATAAGTCATGATACATTCCAACAATGCACAATGGTGAGGGTGACTGGCATCAGTTGCCGTATCTCATGTCCTGTGTGTATCTCTCTCTTTTCCAATCCTCCTCCGGGGGGGGGGCCCCGCCCCCCCCCCCCCCCCCCCCCCCCCCCCCCACGAGGATTGGTTAAGAGAGAGATACACTCAGGACTTGTGATACGGCAACTGATGCCAGTCACCCTCTCCATTGTGCATTGTTGGAATGTATCATGACTTATTCGATTAGACAAACGTGCAAATCAATTCATATTTTCACACCGGCTAACGGTATGTCAGTTGTTCCCTATTGGCATGTTTTCTGATGGGTCAACATGTAGCCAAACAGGACATAACTGCCAGAATGAATTGCTGATAGTGTCAATTGCGCCTTTCCGAATTAGTGACGCCTCATATACAGTCATTATAGCTTAAGTACTTTTATTTGTGCCATTAGTGTGTGCGTCGTAGCTGAAAATTTACTTTTCACGGGTTCATAAAGCGCATTGGTGACTGGATAAGGTAAGCGGACCAATACCAGGTAAACGCTATTGCCCATTTTTTGTTAGTTGTGGATATTTTCGTTGTCCACCGGGTTTTATCTGCCGTGGCAAGTCAAGAATATCTATGTAGTCCAACAGAGAAGCTGGTGACAATTGCACACAGGCGAGTTACAACGACCACCATTCCGGCTACATTATCATTGACAGGAGGACTCTCATTAGGAGACAAAATACATCCCCTAAAGGAGATTTTGCATTGTGTATCCAAAAGATATATTTCCCGCAGAAGAAAACACAGACGCACGCTGGTTGACTCTGGCACCCAGCACAAGCTTTTTGAAGCCAAGGGTTAAAATTTTCACACAATAACAAGTCTAAATAAACGCTAACTGTGGGCAACAAATTTGCAGTAAGTTAAAACAAAATTTAGTGCTTTAGCTGCGGAAATCCTACTCTCAGGTCCGTACTGCCCATGGATAGCGCACAAGTTATACAGACGGCAATTACCCATAGTCACATTAGGGTACCTTTTCCGAAAAACGTCGGACTGTGACAGCGGCTTGCCCAATGTCGTAGTACAGACGGGTACTATACTTGGCTCCATGTCTCGCATCTACCGCTGGCAAACAGACGCTGTGACACTGGCGAGCGGGCCAGTTAAGTGCCATAAACCGTCATGGCTCAAACGGAATTCTTATTTCCTCCTCAGTAATGCAGGCGTTCAGGGCGCATTTCGAAAGCTGGTCTTCATGGTTAACAAGACAGGCTCCGGATCTGCTTGAACACGAATTTTTCGGGGATAAGGCCATGCGCATTATGTGAAGGATAAAAGCATGCGCGTCCAGTATCCTGGCACCTCTACATTAGCGAAGTTAGAAGCACGTATTACTATGGTAACAACACTGCCAACTACCCAGTTTATGTCGGTTCAGGATGTAAGGTTACCGCTTGCAAAATGCCTTCCTCCGTTTAATGTGAAGAAAAGCTGCATCCTATAAGTTTACACAGACATCGTTTGGACCCCACACTTTCCGTATGCCTTTTATAGCTCTGGCGGTTAACACCTTATCCCGAAGTTAATATATCGCCGTTCCAACCGAAAGTCGTATTAATACCCTCCACTGCTGAAATGCTCCTGTATGCATCAGTAACTATCCCATAGTAAGCAGCTAACTCATGCAGCATGCCGGCGGTTGTAAATAGCGCCAAATTGAGTAACGAACGTAATGCATACAAGGAATAACAAGATGGACCTTTCACTACGCCATCCACACTATAACCTAAGGGTTACTTGGATAAATTTTAAATTTTGTATTGCCGATTTTCCGTTTTCCTCCGGAGGTCCACCGTTCGCCTGTGTCCAGGCAAAACACAAAACTTTTGACTGGATTTCCAAAGTGGTGCTAGCTAGGTGGTTTGCTTTAATCCCGTTTCAGCGCTTAGTTTGGTGGCAGTGCTCACGGACGTGGTGAGCTTTTGCCTGGCAAGCGTTCTCCCCATAAAAAAGGCCCATATGGCGGCTGTGATCGCCACCAAATAACTTCACCGCCCCTTTCCCATCCGGAAGATCCCTACTTCACAAACGTCATCCGATTCCAATAGTTTCACCGATCCCTTCCTACGATGGCAAAACAGCAAACAAACTCAGGAATTCATTCACGCTTCACGCACTAGGCCCACTGACACATACATTTACATACATACAGATACACAAATCCAGTATGTAATTGGTGAACATGTTATATGATTATACAACTACCGAACTTACCTGTTTGGCTTTTCGGGATCATACCTAGGCAGGCGTGCCCAGAACTACCGAGAATTAATCACTCATTTATTTATTTAAATGGCCAGCATTATAAAGTATGGTACTGAGGGACTTAGCATGGTTTTCCCCGCATAGTCCATCCAAGCGAAGCTTCTTGGGACTTCCATTCAACATGAAAGAGCACCTGTGCCATATTCCGTCGGCAGGACAAATTTAAGAACTAAAACGTCCTAGTGGTAAAATTCTGCTATAACTTAATGATGCTACTCAATCACGTAAACAACCTTTGCCGCATTACTGTCGTTGTTCCAGCTCTGAAAACAGTCTATGAGTTAGAAGAAGCGGCACAAGCGGCGGACAAATTTCTTGGATAATAATTTGACAGTACCTTCCAGAGTGTTAAAACCTC
>OX104064.1:60881174-60960983 GCA_944474145.2 Dicrocoelium dendriticum | reverse complement strand
CATTTTCTTGTAGGCCTGTCTTATATGTCATTCTTTCTGCGACTGCTTGCGGTATACAAATTCGACAGTTATACTTCATAGATAATCCACAAGCTTATATGGGCATTGTTACAATGTTTTACGCATTTTACGTCTTTGTGCGCCGGATTACAAAGGATCCATCTGTCACTCACATAGCGCATGTAGTGTAGTAGCTGGCTTCCTCTTCTTACCATACCTCGGAAGAAATTGGCTTGTACAGGGTCTGTCCAGCCGTTTATTACTAACTCATCAGTCTGCTGGCACTGCTTTTGATGAAACTATAAGGAATCCCCTCCAACATCGATTGAAATGGGAAACAAATGGCCGAAACCCTTTTACGATTCACATCTAACAATCTGTGACGGGATGCTAGCAACCGAGGATGCTGTGTCCAAGGCATACCCGGCTTCGTCATACAGGCTTACCTTATCAAGATCATTGGTATGTCAAAACGCACGCATGATACTGCACTGGTTGCTTCTTTGCCTACACGAAGCAACAACCATAGCCAGCCAGTGGGTCAATTTACCCATTGACATGTTCATCATTGAACGCATCGTCCCAAACGGCACTGCGCTGTTGCGCGTGCCGTGCTGTTACTGATTGGTGAAACTACTCGGCTCTGTACTGGTGTTAAGGGTTACTACCTATCATACGGTGAAGGGGAAGCATCTCAAAGTGACGCTCCACTCGTATAGATTTTGATTGCGCCCTTTTTATTCTTGAGCCGTCCAATTTTTCCTGTATCGTTGGAACTATTGCTGACCTTATGAACACATTCGGCTCCTTTCACGATTTCCCTCGTCGAACCCTTACCTAGTTATACTACAACCATGTTCGTTGCGCACACTTCGTGTGGTATCTTACTTGGTGCTCCTGATTATCAACGAACGCGGTGCCTTCAAATTTGGCCATGCTCTATAATTCCTATCCAAATGAACCGCTAACACACGCTTTTCTGCATTGCAGCACGATCATTTTTTTAACTTTTCAACATGATCGTTCAAATACTCGATACTTTATACTCTGCGTGTTTTTACGCGTATGAATTGGGCACTTTTTTCTGGTCAGGCCATACGAAACAATATCAAAACAATCAAAAAGATGCGAATCATTTCCACACAATAACTGGCGGGTTACACTTGGAAGGGAACATCTCGGAAATATGAGCCTATCTGTTTTACTCAGTGCTAATATTGGATCGCCACTTGAAAAATTAGACTACTTCAAAATTGTTAAAAAATCTCGTGATATACGCGTTTGTGCATCATGCTGAGGGAAACCTGGCTTTTTTGATGCTGTACATCCAGTTATGGAACTTTACGGATTTAGCTTTTTTCATGCTGACCGCCAATGTATACAGAGGAACCGTGCTGGTGGCCTTATCATTTGCATTGATTCTTCATGGTGCACGTCTATTAAGAGCATTTTTCAATACATCTCGCAACGCATCAGCTGTTTACTCTTGAAATGCAAACCAAGACTTCTGGACGACTATCCTTCGATTTTATTGGCTAATGTTTGTATCACTCCCAGCTATCCAAGCTACGATGTCGAAGCATTTTACGGCGAATTTATACCTGCGGTCATCGAATACCTGGAACTCTCCTTGTGCATAGTTGCCGGCGATCTTAGCAGATCTGACATCAGCATCATTGTGAGCGTTTGGCTACAGAACGTAGTGCCATCTCCCACCAGATTAGATGCAACAGTTGACATGGTATTTGTTAACAGTCTGAAAGTTTTTTTCAGTTTGTAATCGGGTGCAGTTTGGGAGCTCTGATCGTGCCACTGTAAAGTTATCTCCCGTAATATGTGGCAACTTGAACCATAACAATCTCACCCGTTGCAAAGATCGAAAGTTCAGACGGAGACAATACCTTCCCCAAAGCTTTCAACGATTGTCTGAAACCATTGCTTCAACAGATTCTAGTTTATGTTACGATGCGGACGTCAAATAGTTACCTAAACTTCTGCTTCGACACCTATTGTCCAATTGGAACCATTTTTATCCATGCTGATACATTATCGTCTCAACCTCTCAAATGGCTGCGTAGGCTTAAAGAACACGCGTTTAAACCCAAAGGCGTTACGTCAGAAAATACTCTATCGATTCATATAAAAAGCAGATGGCATCGACACAACCATATCTACGTTCAAGCCATACTTGGAAGCAATGCTTATCGCGAAATATGGAAAATGCTGGAGCAATTAAGCAGAGTCACCAGCGAGACCACACATTCAACTCCTGATGTGGAAAAACTAAACTCCAATTTTTGTGACAAGGGTAATACTTCATTATTTGATATATCCCTTGTTGAGTTACAGCTAGCATCGGATAACCCTTCTTCTGTGAATAGCCTAGAAGTACACAGCACATTAATCAGCTTGCAAATGAACAACGCACCTAGTTCGGATAAATTGTTTCTTGTCGTTCTCAAGGGGTGGGCAGATTATTTGGCACCGCGTCACGCCGATTTTTACACACTGTGCTTCAAGCAGCACAACATAGCTGACAGTTGGCGAAGTGCAAGCATCGCACCAGTGTCAAAGAAAGGAATCTGCAAATATCCGCCCATCGTTTGCACGTCGGTTGCTCTGAAGATCTTTGAGAGGCTGATTCTTAAAAGGATCAGCCTAGACGCAACTGGATGGCTCATCAGTTTGCATTTGGCAGTTCAAGCCCCACTTTAGAAAGCGTGGCATGTCTGACACATACTGTGCTTTCGGCACTGGATAATACAACAAGTCCATCCACATCTGCTTCCGGGAATTCAGCAACCCATTCGATCGTGTGAACCGTGAACTACTGTTGCGCGATCTGTTAGGTACTACAGTTCAAACATCTGTTTTTCTTCTGTTGAAAGATCATTACTCCAGGCGTACCCAGTTTACAAGATCAATAAGAAAAAAACTCTTCACTCCCCACGAGCTCTGGTGTTCTTCAGGGAGCCATTATGTCCCATTCTGGTTACCTCAACGCCAGTCCCTAAAGAAACCACACTGACCTAATCCTTGGCATCGTTTATGCAAGCGTTGAGTCATCGGACAAACTACAACCCATCTGGGACAATCTCACAGCATTGTTGAAAATCAGAGAATTTCCTTTTTCCGCTGTCCAGAGAAAATCGTTACCATGGACAGTGCATGTTTGACCGCTTCTGTCCGGGAAAAAGTAAGAAATGCCTAGAAAATCCACTGTTTAAGCGATTAATCGATTATTAAGGATTATCATTTCGACTGGAATGTACTAAGTTTTGCACGTGACTACCAACCTTCTGACATCTCGGCCGATTCTATGGGGAACCACAAAGCTTGGTAGTTGACCTTCCAGTTCCAGAAGTCGAAGGTCAGTACGAGACCTATGAATACAACCAAACTCTGCTGCAGTTGTACAGTGTTTTGTTGACGGTGGTTAACACGTTATTTTGTCAAGGTCATTGATGTTCTGCTTTTTCCTTCGGTTGGGTTAGAAGTTTTGTGGAGCAGTAAATTGTCCATTTCGGAATCGCGTCTATTAGGAAGATTATAATAAATGGCGACTGAGAAGATTGAAAATGTAATGAATTTTTCTCTTGAACAATTTCAAAAGCTGCTTTTCCAACAGCAATCTCAAACGGAGGCACAAATGAAAATGATCGAAAATCTGACACAATGCTTGAGTTTGCAGACAACAGGAGCAGCGACGCGGGACATGCAGGCAAGTTCTGTTGATCTTCTCACGAATACAATCACTGAATTCAATTATGGCGCGGATTCTGGATGCACATTCGAAGTGTGGTTCAAGCGCTGGGTAGACATATTCTGGACGGACTTCATTCGTCAGGACGACTCCTGGAAGGTGCAATTGCTACTCCACAAGCTCGGAACAAGTGAACATTCTAGGTTCATAGATCACATTCTGCCCAAACAGCCAAAGAATCTGACGTTTTACGAAGCAGTTTCGCAGCTGAAGGAAATTTTTGGTGAGTCAGTATCCTTGTTTAGTATTCGCCATCAATGCCTAGAAATTGTCAAACAGGAATCGGACGACTTTGGTGCCCTAGCAAACATGGTTAACCATGAGTGTGAGCGTTTCAAACTACGCTCTTTGACAGACGATCAGTGTGTCTCATTTTCATCAGCGCTCTACGATCCCCAGTGATGCTGAGATCCGCACGCGGTTTTCAGCTAAGCTGGATCAGGATTCTGATCTGATACCGAAGGCCCTCGTAAGCGAATGCAAACGGGTGCTCATTCTAACACACGGCACTGCCTTGGTTGAACGGAATGGTCTCGCACCACAAGATACCGTGCACCTCGTGAAAAAGGCCAGGACTGTCAACTCAAGCAAACCCTTCAAGAGGTCTACGAACAAACAGCCCACAGCATGCTGGTCATGCGGCGAATGGCATTTCGCGCGCTTTTGTCCGTCCAAATGTCATATTTGTCGAACGTGCCATAAACAGGGCATAAAGAGGAATTCTACGGTCAGGTCCGGCCGGAGAACGTGAAGACGTTTTCTCGAAAGTGGAATTCTTTGAAGGATGGCGCAGTGTCTCTGTCCATGCTTGCTGCATTCCAAACTGTGTGTAAACCGAGACGATGATTTATCAGCGTGTTGATCAATAGGATCCCAACGAAACTGCAATTCCACACGACCTCGGACATCCCGATTACTTCTAGGCACACGTGAAATCACATAGAGGCCAAAGATAGTCGAGTCTCAGAAAGTTACACATGATGCATCCGGCGGTGTGTTAAACTTAGTGAGCGAGCTTAATTGCAAGATTGCTTTCAAAGATGTGGAAGAGTCGGAACCTGCCACATTTCAGACCGGCCAAATTCGAATCTTCTTGGTCTCAACTGGATTGAAAACTTGCACCTCCTCGATGTTCCTTTGAATCAGATCTGTAACCGAATTCGAGCAAGTCCAGACCCATCATCAAAGTCCGTCGAAGATATGACACGTTCGCTGGAGCGAAACTTTGCCTCTGTCTTTCAGGATGGCTTGGGCCATTGCACGAAATTCAAGGCAACGCTGTGCTTGCGACCACGTTCTAAACCAGTATTCAAGGCTAAAAGACCGGTACCATATGCAGCCATGTCAACTGTTGATCAAGAACTCCATCGACTAGTACGTGCCGGAGTTATCACACCCATCAATTGCTCATCACCTATTGTCGCAGTGAAGAAGGCAAGTGGCAAGTTACACGTCTGCCCTGACTTCTCAATTGGCCTTAACGCCGCGCTAGACGACCACCAGTACCCATTACCCCTGCCCGAAGATATTTTTGCAAAACTGAATGATGGTAAGTGCTTTGCTAAGCTTGATCTGCTCGATGCCTACCTTCAAGTGGATGTTGTCCAACTCTCGAGGGAGTTGTTGATGATCAACCCTCATCGTGCGCTATTCCAATGCAACCGCTTGCCCTTTGGTGTAAGAACGGCGCCAGACATTTTCCAACAGTTGATGGATACCATGCTAGCGGGCGTTTCTGGAGCCGCTGCGTATCTGGATGATATCGTGGTGATGGGTCGAACATCAGACGAGCTGTTGAACCGCCTGGATGAAGTGCTTGGTTGTATACAGTCGTACGGTCTCCGGATCCGGGAGGATAAATGCACATTTTTCACGCCGATCATCAGATACCTCAGCTTTATCCTTGAAAAGGATGGACGTCGACCAGATCGGGAAAAGGTAGAATCCATCAGAAAAATGTCTCCACCAAGAGATCTATAGTCCTTGCGTTCCTTATGTGGGCTCATCAGCCACTATAGCGCATACTTGCCTGAGATGCACCGCCTGCGTGCCCCGCTAAACAAGCTACTAGCCAAAGTCCAAACTTGGAACTGGACATCAGAATGTCAGAATTCCTTCGAACGGGTTAAGACATTACTGTCCTCAAACTCGCTTTTGGCCTATTTCGATCCCTCCAAAGAGATTATCCTAACCACAGGTGCATCAAGCCATGGGATTGGCGCAGTAATTTCACACACGTACAGCGATGGATCTCAGAAAGTAATCGCCTATGCCGCCGGAACACTTACGAAGGCCGAGAGGAACTACAGCCTGATCGAGAAAGAAGCATTGGCCATAGTGTTCGCGTTCAAGCAATTTCACAAAATGCTATACGGCCTCCGCTTCAAGGTTCTGACAGATCACAAGCCCTTGCTCGCTATCTTTGGTTCGAAAAAGGGCATCCTGGCCTACACAGCCAACCGGCTACAACGTTGGGCTCTTACCTTAATGGGGTATGATTTCGAGATCCATTACTAGTCGACAATTTCCATTGGCCAAGCGGATGCACTGTTGCGCCTAATTGATGCCCACTAGCAAGAACATGAGAACACAATCATTGCCTCGGTCGAGATAGAATCTGATGTCAACTATCTGGGAAGTGATGCCTTGCACGGTCTATCAGTTACCGCAGAAGCTGTACGAACCGAAACGCTTCGGGACCCCGTACTCAAGAAAGTTACACAGTTTCACAAAACAAGTTGACCACGTTCATGTCCATCTGTCGAGTTGCAACAGTACTTCCAGAGGAGATACTCGCTGTCTATTTTGAACGACTGCATACTATTTTCGGAAAGAGTGGTCATCCCCAAGGCCATTCAGGAGCGCCTTATTCGACAGTCCCACGCCGGGCATCTTGGAATCAACCTGATGCACGCGCTTGCCTGCAATTATGTATACTGGCCCTTCATGGACAAACAGCTATAATAAATAGCTAAACGCTGCCAAAATTGCGTCAGTGTCTTCAAAGCGCCACAAAAATCAGTACTCTATTCATAGCCAAAAGCTACTAAACCATGGTGCCGCATCCATGTCGACTTTGCAGGACCGATCAACGGCCGAAGTTTCCTCATCATAGTCGACAGCAAGTGGCCTGAAGTATTTCTCATGGATAACACAACCACCAATACCACTGTATCAAGACTGCGCCGAACCTTCAGCAGATTCGACTGTCCTGAGACAATTGTAACTGACAATGGCACACAATTCAATTCGGCAACTTTTACGGAGTTCTACAAGTAATGCGCCGTTCAGCACATTCGCTCACCGACGTTTCACCCACAGTAGAATGGTCAGGCAGAATGGTTTGTCGATACGTTCAAGCGAGCTCCCACAAATCGAAAAGAGAGGGAGGTATAGGGGAGGTGGTTGACCTGTTCCTTTTCCTCTACCGATCAACACCGAATCCACAAGCCCCGGACGAAGTTTCTCCAGCACAGGTTATGATGAACCGAAAGCTCCGCATACTTTTCGATGCCATCCGACCGCGCTCGGAATCCCCTCTTGGTGAAATAAACCACAGAATGGAACAGGATTGTAACCGGCGTCATGGAGCAAAGCAACGGTCGTTCACGCCGGAGCAGACAGTGCTAGTACGTGATTGACGGGAAGGCCAGGCGAAGTGGACGTCAGGGACGGCCAAAAACAAGTGCAGACATGTCATGTATGACATGATCGTGGGCGCACAGATCTAGGCACGGCATGCAAACTGGTTACGACTAACACTGTGCCAATCAGAACAAGCAAGGCCTACCGACCTCCCGTTCGACTTGTTGGTGAAAAGCTTCAATTTGCCGAAGGAAACCGTGAACAACTGCTCACAGTCAAGCAAAGAATACAGAATACACTAACATCGGAACCCAGTTCTCGGGCACTCCTGCCAAGGAGATGGACCGACAGGCAAAGCACACAGCTCCGAAGACTGTAAGTTAATCCTAGGCTTCCATCCTATTCCTCAGACGATATCTCAGGAGGGGTGGTGTCCGGGAGAAAGTAAAAATTGTCTAGAAAATCCACTATTTTAGCGATTAAACGATTATTACGGATTGTCGCTTCGATTTCGAACAATCTGGAATGTTCTACCTTCTGCACGTGACTACCAACCTCCTGACATCTCGACCACTACTACGGGGAACCACCAAGCTTGGTAGTTGGCCTTCCAGTTCCAGAAGTCGAAGGTCAGTACGAGACCTATAAATACAACCAAAGTCTGCTGCAGTTGTGCAGTGTTTTGTTGACGGTGGTTAACACGTTATTTTGTCAAGGTCATTGCTGTTCTGCTTTTTCCTTCGGTTGGGCTAGAAGTTTTGTGGAGTAGAAAAGTGCCTATTTCGGAATCGTGTCTAGTGAGAAGATTACAACATCTTCCATATCGGTAAAATTTCTGAGAGTGACAATGAGCAGTGAGCTTAAGTGGTTCCTTCGTGTGAGCGAAACATTAGCTAGTTATAAAACTCACATTCTATGTTACACGTCTCAGGTCTTCTTCCGTATCCCATGTTTTTATCCAGCGTTTTGTCACAGCATGTGTGTTACCCTACTGGACCTATTGCTCTCCCGTGATCTTTTCTGGTCTCCTGAGCAATGACCTCAAAGTAATTGTCAGATCAGTGAAGAATCTATCCCGGTGTAGTGGCATTTCAAAGCAGCAACTTGCTGACATCATTTTAGCCTGTCATGTCAGCTCATATAATAAACTTCCACGTAAAATACTCACCCATGTTAACTATCCCCTCTACAGAGCGTTGTCCGAATGCGTATCAGCCTCCTCGACCAGGCCCAGCTATACAACCATATTCGCTCGCACAACAGCTCGTGGTTCATCAGTAGTTCCTTGCCTGTCATGTTTATTAAGCATTAAAAATTCATTCATTCGAGAACTGGTTATCACTTCAGTGAAATTTGTTCTGTCAATTTTTTTAACGATTATGGTTTTATATCTATTCTGACGTGCTGCTCGTTTACCTGTCCTTACGTAGTGTTTGTGTTAGCGCTGGATATTTACCTTCCATAGATGCATAATGCACATCTTTGACTGACTGAAGTCGTCAGTATGTAAGCGCACATTTTTCACTTACTGACGGTTTTTTTTTACCTCGGGAACCTTATTATTCGACCTGTTTATAAAGTGGATACGTTTACCGAGACTGGTTGTGAATTACGTTGTCTCAAGTCAAGTCAAGAAAAGTTTATACACCCGTGTGGGGGAGCATTTTTAGCAATTTACACCCACACTGCGGACATCATACTACGACAAGAAATCGGTGGGGAAATAATGCGAAGTGACTAACAGAACAAATGGTTCCTTTTCAATCAAGTAGGCCATCTCATGTTTGATGCATCATTACTTTTGGGTAGACTAACAAGCAAAACAGCTAACGTAAGATGGAGAGTTGCGATACGAAGAGGTGCAAGTGGAAGTAATGGATGCCGTACTTGCGAAAACACTGTAGTGGGTGTGAGAAGATTCGTTTAGAATCTTAGATGAGAAGTTAAAGTTTGCGTCAAAATACTCGCTAACCACAAAATTAACCATGGATTCTCTGCTTACTCCAGAGCATCGGGAAATAAACTGAGCGCACACGAAGAATATAATCTGTTCGGACTAGTCCGGGGAAAATAACGGGGGAATAGTGCAACAAATGGTGGAGCATGCATGCTTTTACAAACCTTAACAATAGTGCATGTGGTACGGAGAGAATTTTGAGCCTGAGGAAATAAAAGGGTAGTCTTCTTACTTTTTGAAATGCTTCATGGATGTGTGTCGACCAGAATACAGTGTAAGGCAAAAAAACACTGAGATACTTTATGGAATATACACTAGGGATGCTCTGGTCACTCACAATCATCGTAGGAGAGGTATTTAAAATAAACACAGTCTGTCGGGGCGGAGAAGAGAGAATGTAACATCAGAGCACTTAAAAGTGTTAAGGAATATGGACCGGGAGCTTGACCAAGTCAAGAATTTGTCTAATATTCGTTGGAGCTTCGAATATT
The DNA here is from genome assembly GCA_944474145.2 of Dicrocoelium dendriticum. Lineage (NCBI taxonomy): Eukaryota > Metazoa > Platyhelminthes > Trematoda > Plagiorchiida > Dicrocoeliidae > Dicrocoelium > Dicrocoelium dendriticum. The sequence goes on along the minus strand of OX104064.1, from coordinate 60,951,187 downwards.
CCTTAATTACTAGGGTCATACACCCTAGGATGACGTCATCGGTGTATTTAAATCCATCGAAACTGATTGGTGTCAGCGGATGTTCAACATAGATGGAAAACAGAAAGAGGGATGAAATAGCTCATTGCAACACACACCCCCAATTAGCTGAGATTGCGGAAGACCTTCTACCGCATAACTGGGTGAAGTCTGTGCCATTCGTAGTGTTCATACATTACATTATATGTGTATAAGGGAACGCCGTTTTCGAACAAAAAGTTTAACGGTAACAATCTGTCAAGGCTCCCAAAAGCATTAGTAAAATCGACGAACAGGAACCGCACAGTCTTGCATGTTTTATCCAAAGCAGATGCAATGGAATGCGCAAGTTACTAAACGGTATCCAGTGTAGGGTGTTCTGGTTTGTATGCAAACTGTTCATTATCATTGTTATGATCGCTTGTAAAATTATGTGGAATTAATAGTTTTCCAGTCATCTTCAACAGCACCGAGGTGCACCTTATTGACTGATGCTCCTTTGATTCATTTCTAAGCACAGATCTTATTCTGACTTCTTTCCACACCTCGGGGATGGTGCCAATCGTTAAACATCGGTTGCAAATCCCTACCATAGGTAACTGCAATGCATCCGCATATTCAGAGCGATTGTTGACAAGCCATCAGGACCCTTAGTCTTGTTTGCTTTCATTCTTGTGAATTCCCCCTATGCACTGATTTGGTCAAATAGGGCGGGAGGATTCGTGATGGGGAAGGAAGGTAGGGAGAATGTGCTTAATTATGAGAAGTTAAACTCTGCGTTGAGCCTGTCCACATTCATAGTACCGATTTGGTTCAAAAGCATCCACAGGTCACAGAAACTGTGGTTTCCTAAAACGACTTCAATGGATAGGCTATTTAACATTTTTATCTCAGCTTTTATAGCCCCAAACAGATACTTGACATAGGCAGTTAGCATGTATTTGTAAGCCTGTCCTTTTTCTCTGCTGTTGCTTGAGTAGTGGATATCAAAATCTATTAATCCGATGGTAGCTTGTCTCAACGGAGCGATACAGATTCGAACTGAAATTAGTATCGTCTGTGAAGTGCTCGCATTGCGCTTTCTAAGGTTGCTTGTGTTGTTACTGTCATCGGTTGCGATGCGATACCAACTATTAATATGCGGTAAGTTGGCACCTCCACGACTTTTGAAAGTATCGTTTTGCACCCACCGTTTTTGTTGTGTTCTTTGGAATTGCACTTACTCTCGCACTCTTTTTCCCTTAATTATTGTTTCCAACTTCTCTCAGGGTGTGCAAAAGCTTCCCAGACGCAGGTCAACGCGCACACCGAAATCAAAGGCCGGTGCGGCATGGTCGCCTGGAAAGTTTTGCATATGCACTTGGTCGGAAGATGAAAATTACTATTTCGCCACTATATCAGAGGCGGATGCGCAAAGTGACCGCTATCTCGTTCGCTTCTGCCATTATGGAAATACCGAATGGAAAAGCTCGTATGAACTTCATGAGTTAGGCTCTGATTTTGAGCCTTTAGTCGAAGACGAATGTAACAAACTAGCCATGGACAAACTACGAGTACACGTTTTCTCCTTTCATCTATCACTTCATTATTTTCTCGCGTAGAGCACTATCAACTCCCATTCCAAACCTGTGATGAAGACCACAGTATTGAACGAAGTTGAAAAAACGTGAGTTTACTCCTGCTTACCTTGTTACTGACGGCATGCGGAAATAAATGAGAGTAACTCACTTGATATTGACCCGGTCACCATTTCGAATGCGCTGCATCTCGTCTTCTATCTAGTGCTCGAGCGTCAGCAAGTGGCCTTTCTTCGACTGTCACAGTATGGGATAGCACTACTTCGGTTTGAATGTTAGATGTAGATTTGTCCACTAAATTGATTGATATTGATTCATATTAATGCAAGTTGTTTTCTTGATATAATTGTCGTCCGTAGTATAATCTTGCAGCTTACTTTGACTCAGTAACCTTACCATTGGTTTCGTTTATTCTCAATTTTTTGACGCATTCTTACCGAATTCTCTGATTTCAACCTTCCTCCAACCAATCTACCGTCACCGTGTCCTTTCGGTTTTACACCATCGGCTACTTTTCTTTTATGTGAGAACTTGCAGCTCGAATCCATACCATGTATCCAACTTTGTCTCATTTGATCGAACGTGCCCATGAGATACCCAAACAATTAATATCCGCCCATGCGAACCCGCTGAACAATGCGTGCAGACCTGTGACTGTGTCTCACTTATGTTTTCACTTAGTTCACTGTAACACAGTTCACTCGCCAGTTGTATGATCCTCAGTGCAGAGGCGTATCGTGTACGATTATCACGCAGCATGCGATAACAGCTACCATGTGATCATTTACTGTTGCTTGTGAATAGGCTACTATCCCAACGAAGACAGGTGCTGTATTTGAGTTTGACTGGGTGTATCCCATTCGATTCACTCATCCCACGCGGTTGCTACCGCGTCACGCAGTCTAACCCCTAACCTTGTTCCGCCATCTTTGCAATATGAATAAAACTAGTGATTCCTTCAAACACAAGCTCTTCGACTCGGCTATCGCGTTTGGGTCTCCATGGTTTTCTTATCATTGCAGTCGACCATGGACGATCTGGGGCACTTGCCTCGACCTGGATTGAGACATCCTGTGTCCTGGCGCAACCATCCACTTTTGGCTTCAATGACATGCTTGTTCATCAGCCGTATTCACTATCCGCGGAGCAACAGTGTCGCTAAGAATTGTAGCACCCGTTTTCATTAATGGGTGAAGTGAACGGGCCGATTATAGATTATCATAACCTCCTATGCACTCTACGAAAACGTTCAAAGTCGCTTGACCGCTAATCATTAGACGTCCGAATAGCGGGTTGATTTCCTCAGCTTCATCGATCTTAATGAAAGTACGCAATATGCCTTTTCGTATGCAATCAGGTTGGAACCTCTGTGGCTCTTTGGAACTCCATCTGACCAGTAATCTCAGAGTCGGTAGGGCTCATGAGGTTGAAAGTCAGTTCTATTAGGAACACTTGAATGTTGCTTGAATTCTTTTGACATATTCACGGTAGATTTCCATGAGTGAGCCAATGGTTGAAGAAGATAGATAGACGATTCACTTTTAGTTACATAGGATTAAATGCTAGATGATTTCAGGATCAATCCTGTCTACGCAGTGTGTTGGAATTGAAAGTTGGGTCACCTGAACCCACATGGGATGTTGATGCAACAATCATCACTATCCACAGAGTGCGATAAGGGCTAGTGCTACTGATGCGGAGTGAAACATCTGACGTTTGCTCTTTCTTCCAAGAGTAACACACGTGTACCGTCTGCATTTAGATCCGTTGCGTCCACCGGTGGGTCTTCTGTAGACACCTCCGTCTGCTTCAGTACATGTTTGTTCTCAGCGAGTCGCGGTCAGCAAGGCTCAGCAGACTGCAGCTAGCATATCCGCCTGTGAAAAGAGGAAGTACAGTCGTCTATCGAAATAATGTTCGTATTAACTGTCTGTGTATCGAGTGCGCCAACCGGTCGAGCAGAATCCAGTCCATTGGGGTCCACACTGCAAACGGCTCTCTGGATCTACCATAACATTGCCCTAGGACTAAATGAGCGTGTGGAACATTCATACCCATTAAAAACTTACCACTGACTGAGACTATCTACGAACTGCAAACCTTACAATGGTTCCCAGGGCTGATTTTGGCGGTACTCGTTTGACTTAAGGCATTCTCTAAACAGACCACTCATAGTCCACAAACACGCTCGGGTTCGTCCAATAGTAGGAACTTCGATTCCACCACCTGTGAACGTGCCTTAGTCTGAACTAACGGTGGATTGTTTCAGTCGGGTCTGTTTGCCAGTGAAGCTTATGCTGCATTTGCTCTTCATTCAGCCAGATATCTGAGCCGGGGTTTTCCTTTGCAATGTTGTACTTTCTTGTTATTCTGATATGAGCAAATCATCGCACGACAGCTGCTATGATTATTGTACCCTTCATACCTGCACATTAGTCTAACTGCCATAGGGTATTGAGGCAGCCTTTCATTTGTTCGTACGAATCATTAACCTTTATTGGTGACCATTTAATGAAGGGATCAATGTAGGTTCTGGCTAACAAATATCAACTCACTCTGTTTCGCAACGTGTTGAATTCCGACATGGGATGTTGTCTGAGCTCCTCGGAAGCTCAGCTGGTTGCTAAAGATGCGCCTAAGTCTGAACGGATAGACAGTGGTCAGCGTCTGTTGCAGCTGTGTGCTGAGCACCGCTATTGCTTAGAAGCACTACATTTAAGCAAAGTGGGTGCCGAAGTGCTACTTGGCGTCCTTCTCTAGTTGACCAGTGATGGTCACTAATAGGCCACATTGTCACAGTTTCACACGAGGTGGTTCTAACCTGGACTGTCGCTCTTTCTGGAATACCTGCGTCGACTCTTTTTGATTTCGTAAGCTGTCTTCTTTCTTTGAATTTTACCGGGAGGAGTACCAAGCGTATCCTACGATTAGCAACCGTGGAATTACCCCAGCCATCGGTCAGGTAAACCTGCTAGCATACCGAACCTTAGCCCTATGGACACAGAGTTTCAGTGGGATAACAACTCGGCTACCATACACGGGGCCGGATCGTGTACCTGCATCACTATCAATCGTCACCGTACAAGTCACTGGTTATCTTATACGTCGATGAACCTGTCGGAATTCCAAAAGGAAACTCCTTGCTGAATCTGAGCGCAATGTAGCCAGATGGACTGTCAGGTGCAAACTGTAGTGAAGCCAGCGTGCTGCCAAGGAAGCCTGGTGGAGCTGTAAGACCAGAAATTGAAGAGGCGACAACAGTAAATAATGATCACACGCTCTTTCAACTGATTCGCACACTTGTTCTTAGAAAGTTATGCTTCAGTGGAACAATCAGGGACAACATGGGCACGCTAATTTACCGTAAACGGCGCCGGTTGACTCGTTGGGCGAAGCACTTTCGTGGGCAGTTTGATTGGCACTCCGCTCCTCTACCTCTTCCTGTTCAGGTGGTGCGGGCTGAATCATTGCCGGTTAGCCTAGAAACCCGGTCGATGGCTGAGGTTCAATACGCGATCATTGTCGCGCTGTTGGTCCAGACTGTCGCACTCTGCAAAGCACTGACCTCCCTTTGAAGTGAACCTTGGTCTTTCGATCACGAGGACCGTAGCTGATGCAAATAGAAATTGGGTGTTGCCCGCCCGAAAACACTGCACTACTATGACGCATTTCGATGTTATTACATCTCATCAGATAGCGAGTTAGCAGGCATCGAACATTGAGATTGTGCGTCGCAATCCATCCACACAACGTGTACTTCAAAATGACCCTCAACATCGTTCATTATCTCGATGTGCCAAGCGTTGCCCGTGACCCGGTGGCATAGGGGTAGTCGTCACAACTAACACCCCGATGGTCCCGGATTCAATGCCTGCTAACTCTATCTGATGAGATGTAATAACATCGAAACGCGTCATAGTAGTGTAGTGTTTTCTGGCGGACAACACCCAATCTCTATTTGCAATAACCTCCCTGTTCGAACAGGTCGGAAGTGGCCATCGCAGCCAACTGGAGTGAATCGATCGTAGCGGCATTATACAATAAGCAGTCGCACCAATTGTGCTAACCATGTGGACATTAAACTCTGCTGGTGACGACATTACTGGCCTCAATTCTCGTTCGTCGCCTCACTGGTACGGGAATCTCTGATCAGGCAAGGGCAAGCAGGTTTCAACTCAGGACGGGGTTGTGAACACCATATAATCACTCTGAGGCAGGTACCAGAGCAGCGCCACATGTACCGCAGTCCAATAATAGCTTTGTTTGTCGACTCCACTAGTGCATTCGATTCAGTCGATCGATGCATTCTGTTCGAAATAATTGCGCTGAAAGGTGTTCCCATGAAAATGTGTGAACATTTTGTTTGAACTATGTTTGAACACTACATGCTGCACGAGGGTCTACACTGACCTATCGGATATTTTTCCGATAGTGGGTGGTGTTCGTCAGAGTTGTCCAATTTTCCCCTTTCTGTTCAATTTCCTCGTGGACTCCATCGTGGAATGTTCTCTCGCAGAACCTTGCGTGCATACGTTGTGGTGCGGTCTGCTGGAAGGCTAGTTGTTCTTGATTATGCGGACGAAATCTTCTTGCTGTTTAACTATGTTGGGTTGGCCCAATCACTCCTGATTAGCCTCACCAGAGTGATCCCATTATTTGTTATACGCTTTGCACCTTCAAAGTGTTGCTGCAGGACCACCAGCCGCTTGATGACCTCTTGAGACTTGATAACGAGGAACTAGAGATAGTTGCCCAATTCAGTAACTTTGGCAGCTGCATCAGCAACGATGTGCGCATAGAAACTGAAGTCAGTTCACGCATTGCAAAAGCCAGAACTTCCTTTTTAATCTTCGACATCTTTGGCGGCAAATGGAGTTTCCCTCCGTCTGAAATTCCGTGTATAGTGAGGCCGTCCTCCTTTATGAGGATCTGAGATGCTTTCGAGTCTTTGATGCTCGCTGTCTGCGTAGCATTGCTGGTGTCGAGTGGCACCGGCTTGTCTACAACGATGGTGTGCGTAGGCAAGTACTAGGCAGTAATACTCAAGCTAGTCCGTTAGAACAACAGAAAGCACTGAATAAGTTGCGTTAGCTTGGGCACCTACTACGTGTGACCGGTCATCGCTTACCGAGGAGTGCTTTGTTTTGTCTGCCACATGTAGTGCGGCGCAAGACTCGAGATGGGCAAAGGTTTATATGGCAGGGGGCAATGAAGTCACCGGCGACCAAACTCGGTGCCGTTGGTCTGTCTCCCCCTCCGGGCTGGTGTCCACGTGACCTGCTTTGTGCTTGGCTCGAGACTTTACGGGATATGGCTCCAAGTCGACGCCAGTGGCGCGTCTGTTGCCGTCCCCTAGTCGGACTGTCTGTTTAAAGTGTGTTTGATGCTGATTTCTCTGCGTGGTAACGGCTGATTATGACGCGAGGCAGTGAAAACCACAGTGAAGATGCCTTGTCGATGTCGCCTTGTCTCTGCGCGATAGACAGCAGTTTGTGATGGTATGTTGTTGCCCTTGAATGTTTGCTTAGCGTATTAAGGTTTTCCGCTAAATCCCCCTACTCCTTCCTATTATTCTTCGTACTGTAGGTCGTTATGGTTGTATGGCAGCGAAGCATCAGTTCAAATGGCTGATGTACTGCTGTTGGTGATGAGGATGCGGATGATGATCAGGCTGATGTTCCATGCATCATGCTTATTCGTCGCAGTTGGGCTACACCGACTTACACTTAATCTGGATGAAAAATATTCCACTTAGTTTGTTTTGCTCATTTCTGTTATTCTACTGCATATTCAATGTAAATTTTGCGTGCTCCTTTCCCTTCAACTTCGATGTGGTTTGTTTGGTATCCACGCTGTGGCTGCGCTTGATGTGAATGTTGACAAGCTACCTACCTATCTATTACCCACTACATCGTCTATACTGCCTCCAGGAGGCAGTTAGTCGTTGCCTGAGGGGACTGGGTGTACCGTCCTCGTGGTCTTGCTAGGCTCAAAGGGTGATTCCATCCAATGTGGAGCGGACTACAGTCCAGCCACCGCCTTATGTACGTCTGGTACGCCTAATTCCCTACATAGATAGACAGGAATGCTGCTGCTGTGCATGTTGAATTAGCGTGGGCCGGCTCCTTTGATTAAACATGGCTCGCATCCACATGCCTCTCGGTCTAATTCCTTCGGGTTTACCATGGATATGAGGTGTGTGTATGGAGCTGTGGGTGGCGCAGCGCAAGCGCGGGCGTTCTGTGGTTGTCGTGTGGAGGCCGAAGGCAAATCCGGAACTGGATGCCGCCAACCATGTAAGCTTAACGATACCCATCTTCGAGGTAGTCGATATGCGTCCGATCTCAAGTGAGCGACAAGAGACCTGACAGACAAGCGCGGAAATGTGCTCAGGCGCAGTTTTGAGGAACGGGGTGCAGGCCATAAGGTTAGAGGGTATCAACATACGAACGCCGATAATGACAGAAAGAACGCGCAAAACAAACAAGGCCTATACGGAGGTTCAACATAACTGAGCAAACAAATTGAACTGGATTCAGTCAGACCCAGTATAACGCGAAACAAGCGTAGGTGTATGTCACTGTAACCCAACTGTAGTGAAGAAGCACCATCAAGTTCAAGTGCAAGTAAGACTGGAACAGTACGATAAATTTCCGTGGGTGTTCCTTTCGTGGTGCGTCGTTGATCCAGCGTGATTATTCCTCCGTGCTGATTGCAATCCAGAAGAGTCAGGTCAGCACACGCGAATCACACTACGGTCAACCAATTAATACCCACGTGACCACCATTGGCAGTCCCCGCCGCACCGGGCACGTGAAATTAAAAACAGCAGTACGAGAGTAATAAAGCGTTAAGAACCAGAGAGGTTTAATAGTGCAATAAAGCGAATAAGCTGAAATGTGAAGGGGAAGGTTTGGACTTGAAGGTCAAGGACGCCAAGTCAGTGTTCACACTCTTTCACCGTTGGTGACAACGCCACGTTCTCCGGCAGCGCATTCCAGGAATCTACCACTCGGTATGATAAACGAAAGTCCGCTCACGCTCCATCAGATCGAAGCTTGTATATCTTCATCAAATGACTCCGCAGAGATGGCAGTCCAGCTGGCTGAAAAGGCAAGACAAATCAAGCCCGATCTTCCCGGTATGCTATAGATCAAGATCAAGTCGCCTCGAGACGATGAAGTATGGAAGACATACCCAGCTTAAGGAGTCTTTCTGGGTGAGAAACGTTCCTTAGCCCATGATCCATTTTGGTTCCAACTCAGCGCTCTCCACGGCACTTATTTCGCATTTTGTACAGGAAGTATAAGTGCAACTAGGTCGTTTTGGTGATGAGCTCAGACCCGATTTCTGTTAACTTGTTTAGTTTTTTATAGATTTTCTTTCGAAACATACTTTGGCACCTTTTGTTTTACACTTCAAAAGTTGTAGCCATATTTTGTTTCCCCCTCTCTCTAAAGCGTTTTGCGACTTTCTCAGCGATATCTGCTTCAGCTCTGTCAACTTGTCTGTAAACTAAGCCTTATTTGACGGTGTTTTTGGGCTGGTTCGGGTGACATGATAACCTTCACTGAAAATCTTGAACTTCTTTGGATATTCGCTTTTTTTACTTGCTTCCCGTATTATCTGTGCTAACTCGCCTTGTTTGGCATTCTGCTTTGTATCAAACCTGGAACCATTCAGAACCTTCTTGGATATCGCCATTCCACTTGCGCAAGTGCCTTATATTCCTGATTTGAACTCGTACTTGATTTCTCCCTCATTTCTGCTGGCTGTAGGCCATTTCTTTCGACCTATGTTGTCCGTTTCTATATTCTAACACATATGATAAACTGCCGCTTCGGTCACCATACTTATTGACATAGTCACAATTCGTCACAGTCACCACTAGTATTTCTTTCCTCTTCGATACAATTTTGTTTCCTCTGTCTACAGACAAGTAGTAGGCATTTCTTTTACCCCTTCGCCCCATCTCAGCCACAGATCCCGTCTATTCCACTGCATTGCATTTTTTCATTTTTCCAAACAACTTGTGTTTGGTTACGCCGCAAGTTATCGTACATTACTAATGAGTGGTGGAGATTGTGGCATAATTCAGCTAATTCATCACGGTCTACTCTCAGAGGCTTTTGCAAGTTTGGAAAAGCACCAAACAGCGCTATTTCGACCTCTGCACAGTTCGTAACTGGCATTGCAGTGGAAGATGAGCCGGGCTATATCCTAGTCAACTGTCAATCACGCAGGTCCGCGGTTGTCACCCATGGCGGATTTCATAGGGTCGGAACCCGGCAGGGGTCCGATGGAAGGCGCACCACTGACGAGACCCAGAAGGTCGAAACAGCGCTCTCGGGCTTTTACAAATTTGCCAAAGCCTGCTGACTGAGAGTAGACAGTGATGAATTATCTGAATTATCGTACCTTGTTTTGTATTTTTACCTTGCGGCACAATAGCTGAGGTGTTTACTGCCTCTACCTAACGTGTATCATGATGATAATGGTGTCTTCTTACCTTCGCCTTCCACCGTGGCTCTTTGGACCATCCTCAATTACCCTCTTATCGATTTCCTTCACTAGTTGACGTGTGTTTCTTGGTTATCCCCTCTTCCACGGTCTGAGCTCACTAGCCTAAAGTGCTACCTGTTGCTTACCCACCTTTCTCACCGCTGATTTATATTGGATTTCACCATATCCAATCTTGGGACCCCATCCATGTCGTCTTCGTTGAACCCCCACAACGGGACTGTAACTGTCTTATCTACCACGTCGGATAATATTGCTTCAGCAGACCTTAAACGACATGTTGGATATCACCTTAGATACCCTGCGCACTTCGATAAAGGACGCTCCAGATAATACCTGCCATGTTTGGGCACATCTCCACTCGTGCTTCTTGACCACCATATCATCGTTTCAACCGGTCGAGTCGTTCAGATATTTCGGCTATTATTTCAACTGGAAAGGCAAATTGCGCATACATCTCCAGAACAAATATGCTCTCAACATCAAGAGATCAACCGATCTCACTGAAGTCATATCGGGGCTTTGAAATACTTCTCAGCTTCTTACTACTCTGTTACATCCACAGCCCCTCTCTGGCCGTAACACAATGCTATACCTTCATCATCATCATTATACACGTCAGCTAAAGATGGGAAACACCTCAGCTACTGTGCCGCAATACATAAATGAAAAAGGCAAATAAATACAAAAGTTTCATGTCAGCTGAGCTATCAGCAACGGATAGGCATCGTTCCAGTAAGCTACTAGGCAAAAAGAAAATATTATTATGTTTAACACTACGAAATGAGATCGTAGGATGAGGGGGGGGGCTAAAAGGGATGAGAGGGACAAAGAAACTCACAGCAGGAACGCCACTGAGGTCGGCTCCTTGCCATGTCAGCAAGTGTATCCATCCAAACGTGTTCACCGTCTTTTGGACCCCAACCAGGGAGCCGTGACGCTCCAACCGAGGCCAGCTCAGAAGTGAGGGCCTTCATTCCTCTGGACCAAGTCATCGCTTGGCCACCCCTCCTCTTCTTCCATCCACATCCCCGGTGAGCAAATAACGCACGTCGTGGAAGTCGATTGGCTGGCATGCGCAACACGTAGCCCAGCCATCGGAGCCTGGTGCGTGAAATGACGGTGCTGAGCTTTTCAGTTCCTTTTCCTGTGCCGTAAACAAGGCGTCGAACACGCTCGTTACTCACGCGGTGTTCCCACCAGATGTGAGCTAAATTGCGAAGGCACCGGTGGTCGAACGTAACTAGCCTCTTCATGTCCGCTGATATTAGGGGCCAGGTTTCGCAACCGTACAGTAAGGTCGAACGTACCGCTGCATTGTACACTCTACCCTTCAGGGCAATAGTAATGTCGTGCCGCCACCATAGGTGGCGAAGGTTAGCAAAAGCACTTCGAGCCTTTGCTATACGGTTCGTGTTCTCGTCTTCCATCCCAGGGGCACTGATAGAACTTCCCAGGTAGTTGAATTTCCCGACGACTTCTAGCTGATCCCCACCAAGGGTCAGCGCAGGAGGCGATCCCTGCCAATCTTGGAGGAGCGCTTTGCATTTCGATGGTGCAAAGCAAAGCCCGAAGCGGCTGACAGCCAGTGCTAATCTGTCCAGCGCGGCTTGGCACGTCTTGGAGCTGTCACAGATGAGGGCAATGTCGTCTGCATACTCCAAGTCAAGAAGTCGTTCTCTTGGGAGTAGCTCCACACCTGAATCGTGTCCTGTAAATGCAATATCCATGACTTCGTCAATAACGAAGTTGAAGCGGAAAGGTGACAGCGGGCATCCTTGTCTCACACCGCTGGAGATATTGAAGGACGACGACAGCTTGCCGTAAGCCCCCACTCTGCCCGAGCTACGCGCGTATATTGCTCGGATAATATTTACATATTTCTCGGGCACACCTTTCCTGAGTAGACAATTCCAAAGGGCACACCGATCAACCGAATCGAATGCACCATTGATGTCGAGGAACACGACAACGATGGGCCGCCAATGTGTGTGATGGTGCTCCAACAACTGACGCAAGGTGAAGATGTGGTCAATGCAGCCACGACCCCGACGAAACCCGGCTTGCTTCTCATGAATCTGGCTTTCACGAGCGCCAGTCAGTCTGTGAAGAATTATGGAGGCGATGGAGATCAGACTGATTCCTCTATGTTTGCCGCATTCCGAGCGCGAGTCGCCTTTGAAGATGGGAGCAATAACGGAGCGGCTCCAGTCGGTTGGGACAGTCTCCATCTCCCACAGTTTCACTAGTAATTCATGTAAAGCATCAACAAGAGCAGAGCCTCCGAATTTGAAGAGGGCTGGAGGAAGATCATCTGGTCCCGCGGCTTTGTTCAACTTCAACAGTCCGATCTCACGTTCGACTTCTGAGCAAGAGAGTGGATCCAAAGGGACAGCCCACGGAGCAGGGCGATCACTGGCCGGCGAAGAATCGAACAATTCTAGCCGATTAAATTGCTTTTCAAAATGCTTAGCCCAACGCTCCAAGCGTTTTGACAAATTGTGGATAGGCTGTACACTCTCATCACAAATTGTTTCACTAACACCAGGTCTCCTGCTGCCCGTTTCCCGTATCAGACGGAATAACTTACGATGGTTACCAAGGGCAGCGGCCACTTCCATCTCTGACGCACGGTGAGACCACCAAGATTCGCGGTCTCTCTTCAGGCTAGCACGAAATCTTGCCCGGAGCTCTTTGCGAGTTTCATTGTGTTCGCTTCCAGCCGGGATATGCCGGCGAACATCGATAAGTTCCAGAGACTGTGAAGAGACCCAATATCCATGTTGGCTATTAGACATACCACATGAGGATTTGCCTGCTGCTAGTAAGGTCTGGTGAACATGTGACCAGTGACCATCAATTGTCCCCAGTGAGCGCTTACTTAACTCGCATGTCAGTGTACTTCGATACGCATTCAGAACAGCTGGCTTTGTCAGTTGGCTGGTGTCAATGCGCTCACAGCGTCGTCGTGGGCGTCCGCCAAAACGCATCAGCATGTCAGCACATACAAGTGCATGATCGGTGTCCACACATGTGCTCCAAATCGAGCGACAGTTCTAGACGCAGCCTCTCCATCGTTAACTTATCGCAATGTGATCGATCTGCGTCCAAGGCTGGTTCGAGGTTGGTGGGCGCCAAGTCACCCTTCGGCGGGTGCTGTGTCGGAAATTAGTGCTCGCAAGAAATAAGCGAGCATCTTCACACAAATGAAGTAACCGCTCACCGTTATCATTACGGGAGCCTACACCGTGCTGACCGCCCAGATGCATTTCATCAGTGGACAGCTTTCCAACTTGCACGTTCAAATCCCCAGCCAGCACAACAATGTCCGTGCTACTTCTGTAGCGAAGGAGCTGGGTCAGTTAGCGGTAAAAGTCGTTCTTTACCGAATCATAACTATAGTTTATGTGTGCGTATGCAGCGATGATGAATAGACACCTGTTAGTCCCGCGCGACTTCGAAGCTTTGAACTAGCCAGCCAATCGGACCGCACACATCCGGCTACTGATTGGAATCCAATCAACCAGAGCAGCTTCAGCCCGGGGACTCAGAGCAATACGAACACCGGCTTGGCCGGTGCTCGAAGCTGCATCGTCACCGGATAGGCGCAATGAGAAAACACTGCTTGCGTCACCTGAAGGGGATAGCTGATTGAGCACAGAGCTCGAGTCTTGCAGGCGGGTCTCCGATAAGCAGCAGATATCGATCGAGAGGGTCTCCAATGTTCGGGCAAGTGCTGCCTGTTGACCGATCTGTAGTAATGTGCGTACATTGAGCCATGTCAATCTGAAGGAGGATCGAGGGCTCGAAATGCAAGCCGATGAACTAGAATGGACCGCTTGATTGGCCATGGGCTTGTCGACAAGAGAGGAGTGACGCTCCGCGTTCACATGTGAGTTGTAATTAGAAGATAAATGCCTAGCAAAGCATGTTTGGGGGAGGGCCAAGAATCGGGGGGTTGAAAACTGGGGGGATAAAAGTGAAGCCGGAACGGGACGGTAAGAGTGAAAAATCGTACGAGGGGGAATAAGAAGACGGGAAGGCTTGAGCAGTAGCATCCAAACCCCTATCCACCCTGCTCGATGCAGCAGATAGGGCACCTGTTGATTATCCTCTGCGGTGGCCAGAGCATCAGCAATTTGTTCGAAGTGCGATTCATTGTATTGCGTGAGCAGGATACTGTCAGGTTGCCCAGGCCTAGACAGCAGAACGATTGGGGTTCTCAACCAAAGCCTTTGGTTCAAAAACCTTACCGCAAGGCAGCGGGTTTGGCTTTGGGCTACAAGGAGTCCGTTTTAAGGAATAAGGTGCCACCCTCATTCCAACCCCCAACCTGGAGGACCAGTAGGCTGAGTTTGTCTGGCCTCTAACCATTGACCAATCTGGTATGAGTGCCTCTGAAGGTGCAAAAGCACCACCCAGCATAGCTCAATGGATCGCTGAGGCACACAAACCATCGCACCACTGTAAGGTCCAGCCTCATTGCGATGGACTGCTATACTTTAGAGAATATGAATAAATTAGTTCGTTTTCACATACGAAAATGGCTGCGTCTGTCCAAGAATACGTCAGTAACCTACTTTCATTCTGCCATCCCAGATTCCGGCCTCTTTATATCATCTCTGTCCACCTTGATTCCCCTCCTTCAGAAATCTCATCTGGAGCGCCATATGTCGAATTTCTGTCTTGTAACTAGTTGCGCAATCCGCAATCCCTCCGCGACCGTTGTCCATCACATTGTCACAGATCCGGTCTATGTGTGTAGACATCCCGTATTCAACAAGGCTACTGCAAAGGAGGCTTGGAGAATGGCATTTTTATCCTCTGTCGATGGTTCCTCGCTCCAGGACGTTAAAAATACATCCTCAGTTCACCACTAGCTGAGGTCCTCGGTCAAGATCTTCCCTCGACTATTCATCTGAGGGATTCAGCTGCGAACGGGGGTCCTTTCAACGAAGACACGCCGAGCTAGGGGTAGACTACTTCCATTAACATGCTTCTTAGTTGTCGTGGATCTTTTGGCCAGGAATAAATGCATCCATTCGTCATGTACATTCATGCACGATGTTCGGTGTTCGCTCTAAAAGGCATAATGACATCATGCTGATGTTTATGACTGCATTCAAACTATACCAGAACCCAGCATTACCCACTTTGAGCTCCTTTAGCAAACCCCATCTGCTGGCTGTCAAGGGGACTACCGCATATGTTATGCACGTTGCCATCTGTGACGCAGACCGTATGGAACGAGCATGCAAACTGAAACTAGACAAATATGGTGTCGGTCCACATGAAGGAGCAGTCTGCGGGTATATGCGGTCAACTTACTGAAAGTGTCGAATATTATCCACAATTCAGTGACTTTGAACAGCCGGGGGATCTGTTTGTTTTGCCACAACGAGACATCTCCAGTTCTTGTGTCCTTCGTGCTTCAGCATTTCGGATCTGTGTGTCCCAAGTATTCGCGGGACACTGAGCGCGTATGGTGCGTACATGCGGGGAGCAACCTACTGCCTGCAGCAGTAACACAACATATTGATCAAGTTGGTGTGCGGTTTCACCCGGTTTATAGTATTTTTTGGACTAATGTCTCCGTATTCTGCAAGGACATTGTCCTGCCACTAAAATTTGCTGTAAGCTCCGACCTTGAGCTGTGCACAGAAAATAAACATTATTAGTTCCTGCATTGCAAAAGCCAGGTGAGGATTGTTGCACTTGCGGCGTTAGAAGGGGCTTTCTCTTGGTCTGGAAGTCCATGGGCACAAGGCCACAGTGACAACCGTGCTACTCTATGGGAGTAAGACTTGGCCTCTTCGGTCTGACGATCTTAGGCGCCTTCAAGGCTTTGATCATCACAGTCTTAAAGCATTGCTGCTGTCGGAGGGCCGCAGCGTTGTTGCGCGTATGCGAGGATTAATTGTTGATAATCAGTCCGGTTACTTCGAACTACTAATAAGATTGAATAAGTTGCCTTTGCTTGTGCACATGCTTCGCATGTCTGACTACTGCTTATCGAGGAGAGCCCTGTTTTGTTTGCCGGATGTAGGATAGTGAAGGGCTCGAGGTGGGGAAAAGTTAACTTAGCAGCGGGAAATGACCACTAAACTGGGTGCTGTTGGTTTGTCTCACTTTCCCGGTCCGAGTCTACGTGATTTGCTTTTTTCGCTCTAGACTTTACGCCACATGGCTCGCAGTCTATTTAGATGGCGCGTTTTTGTCTCCTAGTCAGGCTACCTGTTTAACTTGTGCCTGATGCTGGGTTATCTGTGGTGTAATGGCGGATTATGACCCGGACAGTGAGAGGCTGTCTCACCGATACCGCCTTATCTTTGCACCATGGCCACATAGTTGGACTGCACCTCGAATCACCGAGGAATATACCATTTATTTATTTAATTTATTTATCCTATGATGTTGACAAGACGTAGGCATCTTGGCTCCGAATGTTTACCAAGGGCGTATAGCTATTGAATTGGATCCCTCTCTCATTCCTTAGGCCATTGATGGATCAACATTACTCCTTTTGTCGCGTACACTCGAGGTTATAGAGCATGACAGGCACATCAATTTCATTTTCCCCAAGAGTGCTCGAGTTTTAGCTTTGGTTACACTATTACCCGACTCACTGAAATATCTGGCGATCAGGCATTGTTTTTCAGCAATGATAGAACCGCTTAAAACTGTGCAAAAGGACAGTGACAGTCGCTTGCTCATGCATTAGCAGTGAAGTGAGATTGTCCGAAATTCAGACTGAAATCACTTTTGAAGATCCGTCTGATAGTGGTGTGCAGTTTGCATTCTCCAAAGGATGCCCAGATCCGAACCAGAATACTCGGAACGTACCCGGAACTCACACTGCAAACTGACATTGCTGAGGCCCAGAAAATCACACACTGGAAAAGCAATACAGCATTCGTTCGAGGATGACTCGGTTTCCGACACCGGCGCAGTACGTTATACTGGACGACGAAATCAGCGAGAACGTGCTCATTATTAGTAATCTGTTTAGCTCAACTCGCACGCACCTCTGTTCGCACTGACTGCCGTTGTAGCACATCGAAGAGCACGTACGTGGTCAACCACGGGGGTCGCCGAAGTGCTCTTGTATGACGGCAACGGAAGTCCCTAGGTTGATCTGTACGATTGAAACTGGGACGCCTACCGAACGAGTTCAATGAAACACCATCTACGCTGTGGTTGATGTGATATCATCACCAGCTGTTGAACCTCCGTGTAGGAGCGACACTTTTGTAAAAGATGGAACAAACGTAATCGTTTAGGACTGCTACGAAATGGACCGTAACATGCCATACGTATGTGCTGGAGGCGACGTTCTCGTCGTGCACGTAGTAGTCCAGCATGTGCACAATCCGACAACCGTCACTTACCGCGTTCTACGTCAGTTGCACAATGCGTTACTGGTATCCTACCCTGCGCCTATGTGAATAACACAAGCTGAATGGACTAGTTTTTGTCACGGGAGGAGTGTTGCCAACAACACCGGGTATATTCATGAATACCGTAACTTTAACCACGGCGGACTGCTTATCAAGGAATAGGCCAAGCGGTTTATCCGTAAAGAGAAAGTCCTGTCGTTTCGATACCATGTGAGAACATTATCCTCAGCATCGTGGAATCACGTGGAGGGGAGCAGTGCAATAGAAAGTGTCGTCGTGAAATTACGTATCGTTGTAAGTGCACAGCGAAAATCAGATCGGTGACACGAGAAACAGCTACTTACAGAGCTTGCATAATATTAAGTGAACCCAACTGATAGGCACGTATAGGTTGAAGTTGCAAACCTATTTCAAACGCTTTTGACAGGGCGGGGGTATTTCAGCCGTAAGTAAATGTTAGTGGGTATATGCGTATACCCTTTTACAGTGCAATTGCACCTCAACCCTTGAAGGCGGTGACCACACCGCTTGTCGGGATCAACTTTATTGCATCATCGCTGTTCGCATTCCACAGCGGAGGTTGTAGGTTACAGGAATTTCCTGGTGACGTTGAGGATAGCTGTTTGGGATGCATCACAACCACGCACCTTCGAAAACTACGATGAGTCGTCGTACTCTGCACTTGCAGGCTCCGCGATGTACGCTTCTGTCAGGTGGGTGGCGTGTTCTTTCGATACGAAGATAAACAGTGGCATAAAACGCCGAACAGTTGCTCATTAGTTACATAAACTGATTTGGTCTTATTTGAGTGAAATGCACCATATCCCGCTCAATGCGCTCAAGGGGCAACAGCGGCCTTCGACAACGCGATAATCAGCGGACTTCTCAAAATGGCACCTTTGCCGCGTAATGTGAAAAACTGTCACAAATTGCTCCGCACTCCACGGTATAATACCACAGCGGCTGCACTATTGAACAATACATTTAAATCTTAACCTATAATGCAATCTCATTTGTGCGGAAGTGCATAATTATATGCTGAACTGTACCAATTTGCATATGATGAAAAGCAAAAACCCACGGAATTTCTAATAATCCGTTGGTCGTTCACGGCTATCACTCGGTGAAATTCCAACGACAGTCTTGCATTATCCTTCTCCATTTCCTTTATTTACGTCTGAATTTTACGGTTATTTGTCGGAGCTCCACGGCAGCCTAATTAGCGACCCTTATCTGATTAATTACATGGTTTATGAACTATGAGCCACTCATCCTGTGCTAAGTCGCAGGCATTCTACATGTCGGGGTAGTTGTAGCGGTTTCTGCTCATAATCTGAGCGCAAACAGACCAGCACTCACACGATGTGATCCATCGTGTTTTTCAACTAACTGTCACCTTGCCTACTTGACGCCGTATCCGCCTGTTGGCTGAAGCCAAAGAAAGGATGGAAACACGGGGGGGGGCACATGGTGGATTTCACCTCACTAAAGGGGACGATGGTTCCCTACGATTGGTCATTGTCGCGGTCGCCTTATTGACTGATGACCCATTGGTTGAGCATGAAGCCGTGAGTATATTTCGAACCGTTACGCAATACAACGCCATTAATCATGGCATGGTCCACGCAGGAGTTGACGGAGCTGTTCGTGCTTAGAACACAAGGAAGGAGCTTGCGCGCCGCGTGTTCCGAGTTCAGCCGCCGTCACCCGGAACGTCCGACGCCACGATTTCAGCTTTGCCATGCGGTTGTTCGTCGGATGCACAAAACCGGCAGCGTCAAACCAAGAAAGCCCCCAGGAGCGAAACGCACAGCAACAGACGCCTGTCACGTGGATTCGCTTCACCAATTTGTCGCTTCAAATCCAACTACCTCGATCAGTAAGGCGGCCGCTTGTTTGGGCGTCTCCGTGGGTTCCGTTTCCACGATCTTGAAGAGAGAGGGCTATCGCAGATACAGCTCGCGCACAGTGCAGACCCTTTTTGTGCACGACCCGGAGCATCGTTTCGCGTACTGCGATTGGTTCACAGACCGGCTAGTCACACAACCAACGCTGTGTGCAGACATAATCTTTTCCGATGAGTCGACGTTTCATCTGAATGAGCCGGTGGCGTATAAACACAGACGTCAGTGGTGCCGTGAAAACCCCCGACACTTCGTGGAATGCCGGCGACAAGGAGATGTAAAGGTGAACGTCTGGTGTGCGTTGCATGGAACGCAAATTATTGGACCGGTGTTCTTGCCTGACAAGCTCAAAGGCGCGGAATACTTGAGGGTGATAACGGAGGTGTTGACCACGCATATTGAACAGCTTCCACTTGGGAAACTGTGTCAAACGTTCTTCCAGCAAGACGGTGCGCCACCGCACTCAGCAGCTACAGTGACGCGGTGGCTTGACGAGACTTTCCCATTCAAGTGGATCGGTAGACACGGACCAGTTCGTTGGCCGCCGCGATCGCCGGATTTAACGCCTATGGATTTCTTCCTTTGGGGTCATCTCAAACGTAGGGTGTACGAGCCAAAACCGGCGACCTTGGACATGCTGAAGAGCAATATAATGGAAGCATGTCGCACAATCCCGACAGTCGTGCTGCTGTCTGTCCTGGAAAACATCAAACGGAGGGTACACATGTGTCTGAAAGAAAATGGGCATGTGTTCGAGCAACTAATGTAACCGATTTTTGGAGAACACCCCCACGGCTCTTCTCAGGGCCACCAAGTTCTGATTAATCCACCTGGCTTTTCTTTGTTTTTATTCCACTGTCGCCTACTAATGTAGAATTGCTCTGACCCTTGACGGCAACGGCCGTGCATGAAGTGTGCATACTAGGACGACTGCCAATGTTAGCCGTTCATTAGTAACAGAGTGGGATTTTCGGTGTAAGGCCAATGGCACCGACATTACATGGTATTTTCAAGGGAACGGCAATACAGGTCTCGGGGCGATTTATGGACAAAGAAATGAACCTTGTTTCACACCAATGATTTTAACCTGTCTGCTGCTGAAGTTGGTGGTAGTTAACACGTGATTTACGTTTTCTCTTTGCCCATTTTGTTGAATCTTCCGCGCGAGATGACTCATGTCTATTCATAACAGCAGCATGGTTACGGAAATTTGGCACGCTTACTTTTCGCGGGCAAGTTCATTAGGGAAAATGTGTGATCTGTTGTCACCAGTCATTTCTGCGTAATCGTTGGCAGGTTTCCCATGACCGAAGCAAAATAGGCTTGCACATTTTACATGTGAACAGATTGTGAAGTGACAAACAGAAATCGGTCATTTCCAGAGCGGAACATTGTGCGCTTCGCCATGCCGGATGCGATAACACCGCTGTTCCTTTGTTATCAAGTATTTCATCAGTGCAATGCGACAGTAACATCTGCAATGAACCAGGTTACAGGACAGTGCCGTTCACACTGAATTGACTGCATCTTTCCTTGCCACTCACTAGTTTCTTTATACCAGCTTTCAACATAGCTCTCGTCATCGGCTTACTTGGCGCCCACCCTCTGTCGATCTTTTTCTCAGTTAGACCATATTGCAGTGAGCTACAGATGACGTGTCTGCATACAAGGTTGTAAATCCGTTTGGAACAATTCTCTCCTTGAGGTTCCTCATGCCGTGTCAGTGTCTAGACTAGATACGAGCATTTAAAAGTACGGTGAACTCATCCTGAGTGGCATCTGTTGTTATCAAAAAGCAAGTGATCATCGAATATGCGCCCATTTCTCGGCGGGTATGAATGCTGCATTGTATGCCCGTCAATATCCCATCTCCGGATGATTTGTTTGCAAAAGTGAATGGGGTAAGCGTTCCACAAACCTGGATCTGTCCGACGCATACCTGCAGATCGAGGTACATGACACATCACGGAAAGTACTCATCCTCAACAGGCACCGGGGATTGTATCAGTACCACTGCGTCTCGTTCGGAGTCAAATCTGCATCAACCATATTCCAGCAGATCATTGACATAATGCCGACAGATGTCCATGGAGCAGCTTCATACCTGGACTACATTATTGCTGTCGGAGTCAGTGCTGATGACCTATTCGAAAGCTGGATCCAGTATTTGGGCGTCTTGGATCTGCAAGTGCCCGCATAAATCGTACTGATGATGTCGTCTAGCCTGACGATGAAACATTCGCAGCCAAATCAGCCAGCTCGGAGAACACCCGCATACCTTCATCCGCATCCCGAGCTACAAATATTCTCACGGATTTCTGAAGAATATGAATTCGGGCTCCGTCCTGAGAAATATACCTTCTTTATGGATTCATTTATGTCTCGATAGGAACGGCAAGCATCCAGACCCAGCGATCAGGATGCTGCTACCCAAAGATATTCCAACACTAATGTCTTTCCTAGGGCTCATAAACCATTACAACTCCTTCTACCGCACATGCATTGCTTGCGTGGTCCACTCAATGATCTGTCGACCAAGGATAAACGTTGGAACTGGTCCGAAGAATGCCAGAGACCATTCGAGAAGGCAAAAAGACTGCTGTGTGCCTACATTCTGTTGCCTCATTATGACCCCACTTTGGAAGTTGCGGTGACCACAGACGCCTCGAACTATGGCATTTGTGCACTCATAACCCACAAGTTCGCAGACGGTTCAGATAAGACAGTTGTACATGCAGTCAGGTCGCTGTCTCTCACAGTACAAACTTACGGTCTTGCTGATAGTCGTCGCAGTAAATAAATTTCACAACTTGTCATATGGAAGGAATTTTGTGCTTTTTACTGACTATAAGCCATTGTTGACAAATTTTCATGTCAAATTCGGACATCCTTGTCTATAAGACAAACAGGTAGCAACGGTGTGCCACCACATTGCTAGACTACGATTTTGTGGTCAAGCACATTTCTACCGAGGCCATTTGATGCACTTTCCCTATTATGGGGAAATCAGCAGAGCAAGTAGGAATCCATCATTGCAACGATTTCCCTCGAGTCTGAATTGAATTAGGTATTGTTGGAAACGCTCAGAGGGCTTCCAGTAACTTCTGAGATGGTGCGTGATACGGGATTCCTTTCTACTGCGAACGATCCAATTTCATGTTTCTCAGTGGCCGATGGACAATCAGCCAATCGTTAACTGATATTTACTTCTGATGCATAGAGCGTCGCTGAGAACTTCTGCAGAAGTTTCATCGTGAACCATCTGGTATTAACAGAAGGAAAATGATTACGCGAAGTTATGTTTACTGGCCAAATATTGACTCGGAGATTGAGCAGCTAACAAAATCGTGCTCCAAATCTGCACCTGTCAATAAAGCACCCGGAACACCGAAAGTGTCTTCCTGGCCGCTGGCAATGAAACCGTGGAAGCAAGTACATGCGGACTTCTCTGGTCATATGAATGGAGAACAGTATCATCTTACTGATTATTCCTTCAGCAAGTGGCCTGAAGTATTCTGCATGGAATGTACATTGAGTGGCGCAACCACTAGCATACTGAGAAGGATTTTCGCTTAGCGTGGGATACCGGAGACCCTAGTCACTAACAATGGTTCTCAATTCGCTTCTTCACGGTATGCCGGATGCTGTGCTCAGAATGGTATCACAAACCTACACTCCAATGAGCAAGCGGAACGCTTTGTTGATATGTTTAAGCAGGCGTTATTGAAGATGAGGGAGGAGGAACCACGCTAAAGATGAATGTTTTCCGTTCACTGCACAAATAAACCAACCCTCAGGTTCCAAATCAGCTGTCTCCAGTGGAAGCGCTAATGGGTAGGAAACTCCGTACCCTGAATTGCTTGCTGCTTCCGAAGTCTATCGCCGCGTAAGAATAGAAATCTACTCCAATCACCGACGCAGCGCCAACACGTCTATTCCCCCAGGACAGAGTGCTTTTAATAAGAGATTATCGCACGAGAAGATCACAATGGAGAACAAGCTCGATCGAGTGCAGACTTAGACACGTACTCTATAGAATTCTAGCGTGCATCGTGATTTGAATCAGACACGCAAATTACCTGAAGCCAACCAAAGGACGATCGCCACCACTGGATTTTCTGCTGGACTACTTCGACACACCCTCTAACTCAGGACTGGATGAATGAAGTTCGCCCAGGGACCGCAGAAGAAACGACTTCCAGCCACGACGATGCACTGATCGGATATGGAGATCCATCATCAAAATGAAATTGGATCCAAGAAGAAAATTTTATGCCAGTTTTTTCAGCCTTCTGAGCCGGTTCTTACGCTAGCCGCCCAAAGAAGTTTGGCCCGACGTATCCTGAAGCCAATTTGCTAGTCAATGAGAGCGTTACACTTTAATCTCGACCATTGAGTATTATCTGTCTTGAAGTCCGCCCATGACCGCACATTTTGGACAACTCGTAAGCATATTTTCCGGCATCTAATAGTTTCTGGAATGCAGGAACCTTCATCTAGGTCATCTCATGAACTCTTTGTTTTGACCCCATCTTGGGCCGGGGATACTGTTTGTTGAATGTTCTATTGAGGTTTTGCCAGAGACCTTTGTTTTCTGCTCTGGGAACTCGGCCGCTTCAGATTGCGCATTAGTAACAGGTTATTCTTACAGTCACGGAAACCACAACATTTCTACAATGTTCAGATATCGATTACCTCCATCCGCATTACTTATCTCAATGTAGTGCTATAAACTCACGATGTTTCGTAAACATTCCTATTTTCATTCCCTCTAATAGCACTGATAAGTGCGCCACGGCATTGACTTTGGGATCTAAACTGCACGAATCATCCAAAGACCAATTTGACAAACCCAGACACGCAAAATTGCCTGATGGACCTCTCAATCCGTCGTTTTCTCACGAATCTGGCCCTCAGTTTGCGCAGGATATACTGGCGGGTATAGAGCAGCTGACAAAATATACCGCCCAACAATCGCCATTGTGGAATAGTCCTTCCGGCTCATCTGTTCGTAAACCGCACATTTCAACTCCACCCGCCTCAGGTACCCACGCAAACGCGTTGAAACCCCCACCCAGCAGCAGTAGGAATGGAACTGGAGGACAAACCCCTTGGCAAGCACTATTGATCAGTTGGTTTATGTGCGGCTATCACACCGGCTATTTTGAGGTATGTTGTTTTTCTCGGATCTTGTTTTCGCCACATAGCGTGTCCTTTTGTGTCAAGATCTTCATTGCGGGACAAAGTCATTTTCTCATGTTTGTTTCATTTTCACACTGGGCCATTTCTGATCACCTGCATAGTTTGATACCCAGCCTTCCTCAAATCATACATAGTTGTTATCTGAGTTAGCAGGAAGTAGCTCCGCACCAATTACTCCAACATGTTACTCGTCGCTTGCTTTGCAGAGACTACGCCGTTTACTAACGGATAAGGGGGCTGAGCCTGGATCTTACGATCAAGCTCTTCTATATTTCTTTTTCAACAGGCAAAGCATCACCTTAGCACTCTGTTAACATTTCTGTAACAGCGCCATTCTGACCACCTGCATTAGGGAGGTAAATTCTCCGACTCAGCTTCGGTCACCTTGTTGGCCGCTACCCGACCATCGTGAGCACGTATCATGGTTACACGTGTGATCGTAATGTTCATTGTCTAGATGACACCGATTTATGTTCTCAGCTATCGCTAGTGGTTTTCCTGCTTTCATTTTCTATGACCGTACTATTCTGATCGTTGCTATTTACCTTCTATTGCAGGCCTTGCATTTCGGTGACGACAACAACAACAAGAACGCTTAGCATTTCCCCTGTACTCACTGTGTACACTTGAAAAGTTCCACACTGAGTCCTCTCGCCTGCTGTATCATTTTTATTTCTGACATGCACCCATCATGTGAAACGGTTGTCTTTGGCTTCTCCTTTTTCTTGTATACGGCTACACAATACTATCGTTCTACCTGGCTATTGGCGGGTGCTCTTCAGTACTGTGTGGTGGTCATTCACAAATAACGTGGCATGTTGGGAGCAGCTTCCAAGGAATTATTAATTACAGCGATCTCCTTAGCGTACTCCAAGCCTTGTCTCTTAGATGAAGTTCGGTTCCACTGAGCCCGAAGTTTTCATCCATCCATCGGGAAAATTAGTGAGACAATTATCTCTAAATAGCCCTACCTTGCATCACTTTCGTTATAAAGGCAACCGAAAATCACGGCATATTTTCGCAAGGTCGTTTGGGGAACATTAGCAGGCTCACGTAGCACTCCTTTTCTCATTAACTAACTCCACAGAACAATCTATCACCCGAGCCTCGCTGGGTAAGAAAACAACAGCTATTGTCCTACTTAACCTCTGATGTCGCTCAATTATTAGGCAGGTCTTAAAAATACAGTGGGTGGGTGCGGCTATGACGTTGGAGAAACTACCTGCTCTTCATGCATGCGCCGTTTACTTGCTCGACAGCCTACCTACGGGTAAGGTGGCGTCCACTTTGTGGATAACACAGATTAGCTTGATCCCTCGATGTCATGTGCATCCTAATCGCTTGCACTCTTAGAGCACATTCCCGACATCAGCTAAGCTCAGATCGGACGGGATGACTTATATAGCCCAAGTCTGTCGGCGAAGCGAAGGGCCCAACTTTGAAGAGGCCCTAGGAATTGCATTACAATCACGGCGTGTGATGTTTCATACGACGAAACTCGCACAATACCTCAGGTTCGCATGGTGTTGAAGCATCCATAAGTCACTGAGCACGACAGATATTGAAAGCGAGGCTCAGCGATGCTTTTGGTCGGTCGGATAGGTATTCGGAAAGCTCCACATAACGTACAGGCCGAAGTTGACGACTGAAGAGTATCACAGCTTATTTTACTTGCAGCCCTGCTTACAGTCGCTTTTTTCGCCGTCTATGCCTCAAATCAGTTGATTAAGCTTACAGGAACCAACCGAGAGGATCCTTGGTTCTATCCCCTTAACACCTTGCGCCAACTGGATCTCGTGATCCTCTCTGGGAAGCTGTCCTAGTTCGGCGCTTGCAGTCGCATGGACCGACTCATACTTGGTGGAAACAGTGATTTTTCGATGGACTCTAATTAGTTTGAAGTGCTCTCCAGAGTCCCATATTTTGCGGCCTGTTAGTCGCGGTGACGGGTGACACTAGCGGATTTGTGAGGGGCATTTCGAATGTTCGCACAGTGTTCCTTAACTTGCGAGAATCTTTGGCTTTATATTTAAAGCTAACGCATTCTGAGATATGCGGAGAACATTTGGGATCAAGGGTTTTCATATTTTCTCTGCTGTTATTACTGGTGGTTCCCTTCTAAAGCAAATGCTGTGGGTTTGGATGAAGTTTTCATAATATCCTTTAGACACTAATGTTCTCTGTAGGAACTCATCTTCAATTTCTAACATTTCTGAACTCAAATTCGTCTGCATCTGTAGAGGTGTTTTCACTAGATCGCGTTTGTATGCGACCTGGGCGATGCTGGAAAAGTGTAGGTACTACCAACTCCAGGTTGCTTTGTGGCAAATGGAGCACTGCGGTATACCTCTCTTAATGAGGATATTCGAAAATGGCAGGCTTCCGAGTTGCTCTGTCTCATAAGATACCGAGAGGTTGAGGTGAGTTTAATTCAGTATAGTTGAAAACCGCATAAAGTGTTCGCCGCTGGTGAAGACCAGAATGTCATTTGCACATTGTCTGTACGATTACGCTCCACCAAAACCGGCTGAAACCTGCCTTTCACTGAAGCCGAGAAGGATGCTTATCAAAATGGTCCCACACGGCTGATCATGGCGACACCGTCATTATGTTTATATGGTGTCCCTGAAACTCAAAACACCTTTTTTGTTCATATTAGAATCATATCCCACAACTGCTCCCAAATAGAGCCTAAGACACATGTTTTGGTACAGATCGTCGTGCTAAGATATCATTAGCCAGCTAACCCCATTGTTCTCCAAAATCTGGCATGAAGAATAGGTGCCTTCTTTCTGGGGCGAGTCAGTTATTATCCCGGTTTTTAAGAAGGATGCTCGCACTTCGTGTACCAATCACCGGGGGATTCGTCTCATTTCGCTTACATCCAGGCTATTGACATCCATTCTACTCCGAAGACTATCTCCCATTCGTGAATCGCAGTACCGGGAAGAACAAGCTGGCTTCCGACCTGGCCGCGCGTGTGTGGATCAGATATTCACACTACGTCAAATACTGGAATACCGATACGTTTACCAGAGGCCTACCATCGTTGCATTCCTGGACATCCGTTGCGCATTCGACTCGGTTGATCGACCTGCACTATGGTGTTGTTTGCTAAGGAATGGTGTCCCAGAAAAGTACACTGCCATCCTACGCGCACTGCATTTCCACTTCTCTGGCAAAGTGAGGGTGTATGGCAGGCTTTCGTCGTCCTTCGCTGTCATTAGCGGTGTACGACAAGGCTGCCTTATGTTCCCGTTCCTCTTCAATTTTGCGATTGAAGACATCCTGTCGAGAGCTCTAGACGGTTGTCAAAATTTTGGTATAGAGCTATTACCGAGCAAGCGAGCAACCGACTTAGATCATGCCGATGATATCGCCTTACTTGGTGAGGAATCACAGAGTATGCAAACCATTCTAGACCGCTTGGCGATTGAGGCATCTAGCTACGGGATGTGCTTTGCCCCGTCAAAGGATTGGCAGTCAACTGTTCCCGTGCTCAATATTGGAGGTACACCGCTTGAACAAGTGGATAGCTTTGCCTACCTTGGCAGCTGTGTGTCTGTTGGTTGGACCATTAGAAGGGAAGTTTCTCTTCGCATCACCAAAGGTCGGTCGGCGTTTGTCAACTTGCATCAGTTGTGGCGTCGCCGGGATATCTCCCTCTTGGGCGGTAAAGGGTCGTGTTTACAATGCCACCGTTCGGGCGGTGTTGCTATATGGAAGCGAATCATGGCCAATTCGCGTAGACGATATGCGCCGGTTCTCGGCCTCCGGCAACAGGTGTTTGAGAAGGATTTCTCGTGTGTGCTGGCAACAACACATTTGCAACAGTGAGGTCAGACGTCGTGTTTTAGGGAATGCGAGTGTTCCCTTCAGCAAGCTGGTTTTGCTGCGCCAATTAAGATGGCTCGATCATGTTTTGCGTATGTCAACTGAGCGTTTGCCCTATCGCGCTCTGTTTGCTCGTGCAGGACTCAACTGGAAGAGATCACGTGGTGGTCCACCATCCACCTGGCGACAGCAAATGAAATCGTTGACTTCACGTCTTGCCACCATTGGATCCACACGTCTGCCTGGTTGGGGACCAAAGGACGAGGAGTGCCGATGGCTGGAAACAATTCAGGATATGGCTCGTAATCGAAACCAGTGGAGGATCTGTGTATATAACTGCTTAGATTTGGATCCTTAATGATTAACGATTAAAAACGATAAAAATTAAAAAAACATGGCGTGTGCAAAATGGTAAAACACTGCTCCGTTTTTTATATTGCAGCGCAATAGCTGAAGTGTGTTGCTCACCTTCACTTAATGTGCAATGATGCTGATCCGGTGTTCAATCTGTCTTCTGTTAGTGATTTCTATGGTTATGTTCGGCTCTATGTCTATTCGATAGACGGCTGACTATACTACTACAGATCTTCGTCTTTCTCCCGAAGAGGCACCTTTGTGAATAGGGTGTTCGCGTATACAGCGTACAGAAGCTCCGAATTCGGTGAGGATTGTTCCTGTCTCCGATAGTTCAATTGAGTCTCAGGCAACGCGTAGCCAAGAGTTTACTTCACGACGTTTAGGGGTTTCGCTAGCCACTGAGCAACATTGTTATTAGGTGAGTTGTTTGTCCACAATCGGACGCAGCGAATTACCTGGCTTGTGTAATTCGGGTGCGTCCCTTATTCTCTTTGTCTGCATCCAAATCCGTTTCAACTGTCCGTATCGTGACCCAGTGTCCATGTAGTAATTGGATCTGGCTTCGCAAACAATACAAGCGGCGCACATGCACGGTTGCATATATGAAAGCATTGAGAGCACTCATCAACATGTCCACGTTCAAAATCAGGCACACCTCATTGCCTACATCAAAATCTTCCTTGCACATATCATGGGTTTATGTACCCCATTTAGCAGCGCTGTGCCAGTTGAGCATTCGTACATCCTTGGTTTTTCGGAGTTACTGTGCCGAATTTGGTCGCACACTACTAGCTCTATACTTATGCATCTTGCATTGTCAACCACCAGCTTATGATAACCTTCTCCCGAGAACACTGCCAGTACATCCTGCATTCGTCCAGAATTGTACATTCAGTGCAATGTTTCACTGACGCCAACGATCACAATGTTCAGTTGTTGTGGAGTTCTCCGAGCTGGGCAACTTGATTGCAGACGTTTCGCCACCATTCGAGGTGGCATCTTCAGTGCGGGATTGATAGCAGTTAAGTAGCAGTAGCTGGTGGAAAGCAAACCCAATAATGGATACTGTCAACAACCACTCCGTTCCTTATATAGGCATACGGGGCTACTAATTTTGCCTCGCTCTCATTGGTGAATCCTTGTGTTAAGCGGTTGTGCTCGACTCATTTTCATTTACTGCGGAAATGTTGTTGCGACGTGGTTGGGATTATCGCACTCGGATTGGTGCAACAGGTGTGGGTGAGTAGTCTGGGCTCATATTGACCATGCTGTTCATTGTCCGTGTGTTGGATTAGGTTCTTTCGGGCAACGGTTGTTGATCCTCTTGAACTCTCTCTGTCTCAGCGGTTGGTATATTGGATCGAGGTCGATATGCATGTTGATTGAGTTCGTGGTTGAGAACCAGGCTTCGAGAAACTCCCTCCCTTTTTGTGTTTCTCCTTCGGTCAAGATCTCTACCTTGTTCTAGTCGAACCTGTGTCCCTCTTCATCCACATGTGCTGAGACCAATGAGGTTGCGTAATGGTTCTTGCACGCTCTTTGGTGTTCATGTATCCTGGTGGACAGCTTCCTTCATGTTTGTCTCACATAGTGCTTTTCACAGTTTGCGCAGTTTATTCTATATACGACATTCCGTCGTTCCAGTGTCTCTCGCTTTCCTTTTGGTTTTGACAATGTTTTCCTCAGAGTGGCGGTTGGCTTGTGGGCTACTATGATATGATGTTGTTTGAACAACCTGGCAGTCATTTCAGACACGTTCTTTATGTACGGCAGAACTATACGTTTCGTCATAGCTGACGTAGGTTCGGTTTTTGAGGGCTTGCGGTTTAAGCATCTTCGGAGGAAACTGCGTGGGTATCGGTTGCGTTCCAATGACTTGAATAAGTGTTTTTCTTCTGCTCGTTTCGCTTCTGTCGTACTGCAGTAAGTTGCTATTCTATGGAACAGTGTCTGCACACAGCTTATTTTGTGACATCTTGGGTGGTTGCTGTTGAAATTCAAAAGCTGATCGGTGTGCGTGCTTTTTCTTTTCTTGTGCAATGAGTCAAGCACAACCGCCTAACACAAGGATTCACCAATGAGAACGAGGCAAAATTAATAGCCCCGTATGCCTATATAAGGAACGGAGTGGTTGCTGACAGTATCCATCATTGGGTTTGCTTTCCACCAGCTACTGCTACTTAACTGCTATCAATCCCGCACTGAAGATGCCACCTCGAATGGTGGCGAAACGTCTGCAACCAAGTTGCCCAGCTCGGAGAACTCCACAACGACTGAGCAAGCCTCCCGAGCTACCAGTATTCCAGATCACAATGTTACTTGCTTCTAATCGTCAGGGCCATTTCTTGTTTTCTTGGTAGTGCATTCCAACGGCGTTCAAACAAGCCCTCACTTGTTTACTTTCCCCGCTGTGTGGAGCCGCCATGGAGTAACCTACGTTTTATATGTAACGAACTCCACTCATCCTCCTGTCAAGTCCGCCTTGCCATCAAGTTTTTTGACTACGAGTGATCAATAGACGAAACCACGGAAATCCATGCACCACTATCGTGGGATTGCAGTACGGGCACATAGCTTCACTCTGCCGACACGCCAGACGAATAGTCACATCTGAGAGACGTTATCAGTATGACCTCGCCCTCAACTTGCCACCAGCTCGCGGACGAGGCTAAGTGTTCTTGTCCCTACTTATCCGTCACGACAGTAAACGGACTGTGTCAGTCCAAGTTGACCGACAAGGGTTGGGATAGGCGCCTCGGCAAGCAGCATTCACAGAATTAACGACCACAGTGGCACCCATTGCTTGTCCAGGGGAAGCCAGGCGGCAAACAGTGTTCAAGTTGTTCAGCATGTAGCAATTGGTTTGGAATGCTCTAACTGCCGTCCTATATTCCATTTTTAATGCGCTCGCCCAAATCCATGTGAAAAAACAAAACGCAATAATACGACGATTCCGTTTGGTTCCGCACTGAAGATACTGGTATACTACTCATCAGCTGTGTTGGCGCATAAGTACGATAGGCTGGTACAGCTCGTGGAGCAAGTAGCCGCCGTAAGCGTTATCCCACTGGAACCAGATAAATCAGTGCCTCGAATTCGATTTCAAATGTCAAACCAATGCAAAACAGAGCAGCCAAGCTGAACGTAGGGGCGACAATCCGGTGTTAGGTACCCTGATACGAGGAATTGTTTCTACTGATGCGCTCGTGGTACCTGATTCATCAGAACAACGTTGTACATCTAACCCTGCTGAAGGGCCGGTAAATCGCGTTGACCGTTACCACCCACATGCAAGTGCCAGCCTCCATCGTAGCTACTACCGCTGCCAAACTAGGTACAGTGAGTGCTTCCAGTACTGCCATGAGACGTAGGGTTCCCACTGTTGCCCAGTCAAATAACACAGCGACATGGAAAAATGGTTTATGACGGGTAGCAAGGCGAATGCCTGACATGTCCTGTAGAACGGTGAGGGCAAACATCGCGAAATGAAGAACGTGTCAGTAAAAGAACGTGTGGAATACATGACTTACCAAGAGGTTTGTGGTAACACCTAAGCGAGTTTCGCTGCCTGTATTATAGAGGGATATGATGATGATGATAGAGGGTTATGGCATCGACGGGACATGCCGCCCTATCTTTGCACAATAGCCAGCTATTTGTGACGGTATATTGTCTACACAAGGTGTAAGCGCCTTGACCCTGAATGTTTGCTTAGGGCATTAAGGTTTTCAGGTAAGCCCCCATTCTCCCTCTTCTTATTCTTTATTTCCTAGGTCGTTATAGTTGTATGGCAGCGAAGCATCAGTTCAAATGGCTGATGTACTGCTGTTGCTGATGATGCTGATGATGGCTCTATGTCTATTCTAGACTGCTGCATATATATATATATATATATATATATATATATATATATATGTGTGTGTGTGTGCCCCATGCTGAGGCTGATGTTGCATTCATGATGCTTCCTCACCGCAGTTGGCCATACCAACTTACACTTAAACTAGGTCTCTTTTTAAGCTGGATAAATTTCATTCGACTTCATTTGATTTGTTCTGCCTACCGGAATAATATGCTATTAACTTTCCACATTGCTTACGGTAATTGTGCTTATCATCGCTAACTTTATTGCGTTTGTAGCATTTTCTGAGTCACTTCTGGACATCCTGTACTTATCGCCAAAGAAGTTTCCTCGACATTCCAGTCGGCTGTACTGCGTGACCAGCTTAAACTGATGACCCCTTAGAGATGTGTTTTGACTAAGTTTCAAAAGAGAATGGCATGTGTGGTTGGGATTTCTAACGATCTGATACACCACTATGAGATCACCTCTTGGATGCCGATGACTCGCGCTGTATATTTTGGTGGTTTTCAGCCTGCGTGGACAAGGAAGGCAGGACAAACCTCTGAGGTTCTTTGTCGCCCTGCGGTTTGCGGTATCGAGAGTGGTGAGGTGGTATTTCTGGCAAGGTTGTCACGCTTAAATAGCGTGTTCCATGTGCGGCTCACGTACGCGTCAAACATTTTCGAAAAGATGGAGACGTCAAATTTCCGGAACGCTCCAAGAAGGCCTAAGTGTTGGTTTGTTTTCTTTGAGGCCTTTTCAGTCTGCCTCAAACAACAAAGGTTCTCTTGCATAAACACGCCATGATGGCACTCGGGAGAAGTCCGCTATAGAATTTCTGGTTCTAGGCGGTATTTGTGAGTACTCTGATGGCTTGTGCACAGAATTTGGCATTTAGTGGTGTTGAAATGCAGCTTGTTATCGATGAACCATGTGTACACGTTGACCAGATCATCCTGTAGGGCTGTATGGTCATCCACTGAGGCGATAACACACCATATCTTTAGATCGTTTGCAAATAGCAGAGTTTGAAGACAGCACATTTTCAAGATCACTTATGAAAACCAGGAACAGGTGTGGCCCGAATACCGAGCCTTGAGGTATGCGGTACTGAACTTCGTTTGATTCAGAGTGGGTGCCGCAAACCCTCCCATTCAGGTGACGTTGAACGATAAAGTCTCCTAACCATCCTATAACGGGACCGCCGAGACCATAATTCTGGAGTTTGTGCAGTAGAATGCGGTGATCTAGGCTGCCTAATGTTTTTGAGAAGTCCAAGTAGGTTGTATCAAATCCTACATCGGCGTCCACAGATTCCGTCCAGCCTGCACGAGCTATCTAAAGAATTGTGGTGCAAGACCGATCTTGGCGAAATCCGTGCTGCCTTAGAACGAGGATTTCGTTATTCTCCCAGTACTCCATGAGCTCTTCAGCTACAATGGACTCCATGATTTTGGCGATCACCGGAAAACTGTAATCGGGTGATACTTAGCTGGTTCTGCATGGCTACCACTTTTGTAGATTGGAGTGATGATCCCGTGCTTTCACCTCTTGGAGACGTATATCTCATTAACACATCGCTGAAAGAGTGTTGCTAACGGTACAGCTAAGCTCATGGCGGCAACTTTCAACGCCTTCGGGTGAATGCCGTCCGCACCCGGGAAGCTGCATTCGCGCAAGGACATCAATCGCTTCAATACAGCTGCTGTTGTGCAAGATATGTGGTTAAGGTCTGATAGCGGCATGAGCTGCTTAGGCATGGTGTAGGATGGTGCACACTCTGGAAGGTAAGACCTAACTGTTGTCCAAGAACCTTGGCCGCCTAATGTGTCATTTGTACTAACCCGCATGCTGTGTGCAGGGCCGGAATTCCGCGCTCAACGCGGCGAAGTTTGTTTATGTGTCTGTATAACAACGTTGGGTTAGAGCAAACTTTTAGTACAAGGTCTTGTTGGTTCCTTGCGTTATCCTCTCGGACGAGTTTGACACAGTGGTTCCTTTGTGTTGTATAGAAGCCCTATGTATCCTCGCTCGGCGAGGTTATGTGGGCGTGCCATGCCTAGTCCCTCAATGCCATGCATTTCCGGCTCCTGCTCCATAGGAACGACTTCATCATTTTGGGTCGATGGATCTTGATTTCAGTTGCGCTTGCTACGTGCCTGTTGAATCTATTGACAAATTCCCCGCAGGCCACTTCAGGGGACCATTCAGTTAGGAAAGACCAGCTTGTCGCACCAGTGAGTTCGGACAGGTTATCATAGTTGTTTATGGCGTAAGATTCCTCATTAATTTCTTTAGGATACTCTGCATAGTACCAGTTGTAATACTAGTGTCGCGTGATCGCTGCGGCCCAAAGGAGAGTACTTCGTTACTACGTCGATCATCAGTTCCTCGTTGGTAAAACGAGGTCCAAGATGGCCGGTTTGTTTCCTGTCCTGAAACGTGTTGGGGAAGTGACGTGGTTGTACAGCGGTGAACCAGCGATTAGCTCTTGCAGATCCGCCTTGAATTGTTCACCCAGAGTGGCCGGGGTTTCTAGGCCGTGCAGATTGAAGTCCCCTACCAGGAGAACGTGGCTGTAAGATCGTTCCAGTAGATTCTTCATAGCGGAAGATAGGGCCTGGTCCATTTCTAAAGTGGACATTGGTGGGCGGTATACAATGGCCACTAAGCATCTATCGCCCTGCCTTAGGTGTAGGCAGCACCATAGGGCGTCCACAGTTTGAATCCCAGGGTCGTTTACGCGCTCGATGAGAAGGTCGGAACGGTAGTAGAGAATTACACCGCCTCCCTTTGTGGGTCGGTCGTTGCGCAGGAGTGACATACCAGGTAGTGCGATCTCGGCGTCGGTAATCACGTCGTTCAGCCATGTCTCGGTTACCATGATGAGGTCCCAACACATTGAGGTTTGACGAGATCGAAGTTCTGCCAATTTACTGAGAAGCCCTTGGGCGTTTGTATACAAACAACTGAGAGCAACGGATGCCAGAAGCGTATTTGAACACACATAGGTTTCCAGCGAATTTACGCCGACGTTTGTGGGCAAGCTGAAAACCGTTTTTTGGATATATTTCTTGCCAACACCCCAGAGCGGTTACGGTCTATTGCATAGAGCAGTCACTACATGGTGCTTTAGAAGCGAGTTGCAACGGATTGTCCGTTACTTCCTCTTCGGACGGCTGGGGTGTTTCACCCTGTTCCTGTTCAGAAATGCAGACAGCGGGGATCGCCACAACTTCTCACTGGTTTCGTGTTACCCCACTTAATATTGGCCTGGCTTATAGTGCCTTCAGAAGTATCTCTGATGACATCTTGGTGCGCAACTCTTGCCAACTTCCCACCCATCTTTTAACTATTGTTTGGAGTAGAGCATGACTTTCTACGCTTTTGGGCCACTTCCTTTATACTTGGGTGATATGGGCAACCATGACGTTGATTTGGCAATCACGTCATAGAGACAGAGGGCTTCGCCGATGTATTGCCACTCTTCCAATTCATGTGCTTGGGCCAGCGACTCGTCGGATGACTGGATTTCGGGGACACCATGGACAAATATCAATCTTTCGTCGGTTTGCTTGCGGTATTCTCCTGGGTTTTGCTTCCTTTGCTGACGCTCACTCCAAGAGATGTCAGGAAATATAAATAAATAAAATTTTTATTCTCGACATCGCGAGGCACGCTTTTACAGGCATGATCATATTAATGTAACAAAACATCAGCCAATATGGGCAAAATTCAATGTGTTTGCCATAACAGTGTATGTTTTTGTAAGGGGGTATATTCGCATGTAATTGTGTGTGTAACTGTGTAGTTCGTGCTTGTTATTGTGCTGCTCCGTTCTTCATTGTTTGATATCTTCGGCAATGTGCGAGTAGAAATCTTACGTCCGTGGGTTGGAAAGGATTGTCCGTCTATCCACGAAGCAGTGACTTTATGTTATGGCGAATAACGACCGCTACATCACAGTATTGTTAAGCAGACACTTGTGGCTTTTTATAGGGAGAACGCTTGCCAGGCGAAAATCCCCCACGCCCTGGAACACTGCCGCCGAACTATTTGCTGGAACAGGTTAAACCCGAACCACCCAGCTGGCACTACGAGGAGGTTGTTCGGCTAGCCAGCCGCATGACGAATTACGAAGACGGTGAGCTGACAAGTGGGCGGTCTCCGCTTTGTCCATCGACTGAAATGTCACCCAAAGTAGCCTTGGCTCGCCATAGTGAACTGAATTTGGGTGGCAGACGATACGACACATGCTAGCCTGTTTGGCTTGTAGTACCATAGTTTGACGTATGGTTTCCCATTGTTTCAGCTCGTCCAGTAGTTTGTCTATAGTAGAGTTTACCTTTAACTCTGGCACGTTGAAACATATTTTCTTTATGCAGTTCTGTGTCTTCTTAGAGTTCGTAATTTTGGATGAGCTAGTACCTCCTTTTACGGATGGCGTGGTTGGCGGTCTGCTCGGAGGCGCATGGGTATTCGTGTCACTTCTAACACTCCTTGGAATACTTACAGATATACCCGCTAACCTTGCCCTGGGTTTGCATCCAGCGACCATGGATGCGTAAGTTGTCAGACTTTCGGCAGTGTTAGGTAAACCCGAATGCAATAGTGTCATGTGAGACAGACACATCCCCGGGAGAAACCACTCTCTGCAAAATTGGGGTTGCCGGGTTGACAGACCCTGGCTGCTAGTCCTCGTGGTTGGGGTTGCTGGCTCTACATTGTTAACTGTACACTGGTTTTAAATATTCTGTTCCACATTTGAGCATATAGTTTGGTAACGGGAATGGAGTTCCGATGTAGTTAGTTCCGATTTGATCGCTTGACCAGCCGTCGCACGCTACACAACAGCTGACAATTTGTCACATTTCTGAGCCAGCACGGCCATGCACCTTAAGAGTGGGTCAATCATACACTGCACAGAACCAAATGGAGTCTGGTGTGCACTGTAGTTCTTTCCCTATCGCCACACTTTTAAGTTTACACACCTGGGCCGATAGTTCTTACTGCACTTACCACATTTTACTCCAATTCGTATAATCTTAGAGGACGATTTCGAATTACAAAAACTTTTGTCTGTGGCAGTGTGGACCTTGTACACATGGCTTTCCTTGTTGCCGTGTTGCGAGGCATTACCGAAACCTGCGCAGCTTGCGAGCGCCGAACGTGTTGTCATAGGCACACGATGTCGGTTGACCCTATTCTACGAGTGCGGCCACAGGTGCAAACAAAGCCGGCTGAGTTCGGTGCGCGAACTTTCTGGTGTTGGATGTCGCAGGCTATAGAGATCCAGCAAGTCGGACGTAGACCTGGTGGACAGTTTTGATGTGCGTGGTAGCATTCATTCTAGTTTGACGACTGTTAGGATAATGACTGGTAAATGTGTTGCAGCTATCAAACGGAGTGTCCGATTCTTGTGGTAAAGAAATCGCTGATTAGCACTAAGAACACTCGAACGATGGTATGCACTCGAAAATAATGGTTGATGTGCGACTGGATTGTTGTGGAAATCCCGTTGAACTTGCAATGACGGATGTAATGATGGTGTGTGCTAGACAATCCTGCAGCGGTAGGTCCACTGGAAACTCGGATTGGACAAGTGTAAGCACATTAGGTTGCCCCGAGAATTGCGAGAGGTAGATCCAAAAACAGAGGATCCTCGATTCAGCACGACCACGCGGCGTGTGACGCACAGGACAATAGACAACTTCGTAACTCATTTTTCGTTCTATGCTCCAATGTACCAGAATCCGGGGCGAACTCCGTCAAAGACAAGCTGCTCGACGACCAAATACAGTGGGACTCTGTCAACTAATAGCGGTCCTAGCTAAACCGGCCAGTATGATGGGCCTCATCCGTCATCTGAACTTAGTACACAATGGTGGACCGCAGTTACTCTAAGTAACGCTTCAGTCAGGGGATGATGCAGCGGCAGTTCACTTGTCAGCCACTCATCTCCTACTACCCCACGCACTGCTCGTATTTTTTCTTATGTTCCTTGGAGTGAACGTCAGAAACGCCAAAAGAATCCGGATGATTTCCGTAAACAAATAGACGTAAAATCGATCCTTGTCCATGTATCCGAGCTACATAATTTAAGTCAGAGGTCACCACCCTACGGCCTGCGACCTCATTTCCTCCGGCCCGCGAACGACACTCGATTTTGAACACCCACCTAATTCACATGCCTATCCTAGCCCTGTGTTTACGGCCTTCGCCCTAATGCACTTTCGATCAAGCCATTTCATGTCCCCATTCTGTTTGAACACGTCCATCACTGCGGCATCACAACTGTTTGGCCCCTTCATATCGCCTATCAGCTTCGACCGTTTGAGCGATACTCTGCGTGTAGCCAATTGAACCGGACCACTTACACCACAATGCCGCATTTCACACAGTAAGCTCGATTGCGTGTTACCTACTCTAACCCTGAATACCCGTTTGACCCCATTCACCTGCTTGCAGGTTACTGCACATGTGACCCACGCGCTCGTATCTTCCACGCGCATGCACCGTGGCGTTCGTGCGGCTGTGCATGAACTTGATCCATGTGACATAGGCAAGCCACATTGTGGCTTAGTAACCCGCACGAAAGCCTCTATTGAAGGTGAGCATGTCATGTCCTCATGATAATTTTCGAGCGCATGACGTCCACGAGAAGTGGAACTTCCTAAAGACAATGGAATGCTACAGGCACTTCAACGCAGGTCAGAAATCTGTTTGGTGTCCAGACAGCGAAGTGTGCTAAGTGTCCTTGATAGATCAGATGGGCGGAGAAGTTGTCGTTGGGCGATTTCGGTGTCACTGCGGAACGCCTGGCTAGCACTCTCGGAACCGCAGTTGAAAGACGATGACGCAACCTACTCATTTCAGCCGGCCGTATTCATATATTTTGCAACGGCCCTTGTGTGATATATG
The DNA here is from genome assembly GCA_944474145.2 of Dicrocoelium dendriticum. Lineage (NCBI taxonomy): Eukaryota > Metazoa > Platyhelminthes > Trematoda > Plagiorchiida > Dicrocoeliidae > Dicrocoelium > Dicrocoelium dendriticum. Next base: position 60,911,616 of record OX104064.1, on the reverse strand, counting down.
CATTGTGTGCTATAAACGTTATAAGCTTCACATACATGTTTGGTGAGCCGTAACTTCAATACCAGACGCTAGTTATCTGCTTTGCAAGTGTTCTAGTAGGATGCTAATTACGTTTCCAATTCTGTCTCTTACATTTTCAGCTCACGTGAACTGCACCGCTTATATGGCCACTAAAAGGAGGAAAGTGGACACAGAATGTCTCGTTTTCAACGACGAATGGGGAGTGAAGTACTTCTTCGTAGAGACAAACGACTTGAAATGCAGTTGTGCCATATGCGGCGAAAATATATCGGTTATGAAAGAGTATAATTTTCGGCATCACACAAACAAATCAGTCTGTTTAACAGAGGTATGGAGCCCAAGATGTATGTATGTGAATAACTCGGTGAGTCACCTATGACTCGATTCTCCGTTTTTCCTATTTATATTAAACGTTTATTTTATTGTTCTCCTTCCGGTCATGCACTCACTTGTAACGGGTTGTGAATCACGGTATATTGTCTCACTGAGTACCAACATTCTCGGCTTTCTGTTGCGTAATAGCACTTTTAACTCTGATTTCGGGTTCAACTTATACTGAGCAGTCATGAGGGGCTTGATGAAGACTGATGGCTGGATTCCGTTCACCCGAGGGTCCTCTCCGTTTTTGTTACGCCATTGCCTGTCCCACCCACTTTGGCCAACGTTCATCCAAGTTCTGAGCCAACCGACGGTCAGTACTGCCTATGTAAATCTCACTGCTACTGTGGGCGAACTGATTAACCGCGCTTGTAACTAATGAGAATAATCGAAGTGTCGATATATTGCAACCCTTTTCTGCTCTCTGTTTTCGGTGATGTTTCCCGTAGAGCTGTTGTGTACTGCAGCGTTAATCACGCTGCGTTCTTTTCCAGGCGCCTTGGGGCATGTATAGCGCAATTATTAAAAGGTTAAGAAAGCGCATTAAGACTAACGATTTCCGGACCTTCATACATTGGTGACCAGGCATTCAGTTGCTGGTCGAGGTGTTCGCTGAGCTCGACAGCTTTCCTGTTTTGCCATACTGTCCGCTAGCTGGAATCGATCAGTTTCATTTCAAACTTTCCACCGCGGTGGCATATCTGTCGCTTCATCACAGTCCTCTCCCAATGGCCACCGTTGCTCTTCGCACAAAGGTTATGAAGGAGGCCATTACGGTGGTCTGCAGGATTAGGCCATTAAACCAGGCAGAGCGCACGAAAAGCAGCGCTGCATGCTTAACTTTTCCGTCTTCGACATCGGTCTGCATAGGGGTAAGTTCTCAGCTGTTCTAGTAACACATTTTTACGGCACTATCATTGTCCTAATTGCGAGATTATCGCATGGATCACCTTAGACGGATTGCACTGTTTAACCTCTTTGATCAGCTGGATTACCTCTGAATTATGCAGTCCATGAATTATGCGTGTCACAATGGGACTTGTCTGTAATTTGGCTTGTCTGTACCGACAGATAGACGAGGTAGCTATCTACTCACCAAGGGGGCAATTGCTAAAATACGACTTCACCATCAGATTGGGGAACAACTAGTTTTGTAAATCTATTAATAATTTAGCGCACTACGGCCGATAAGTGGATGACATGTTTTATGTTGTGGACAGCCGAATGATTAAGGGAGGTCTGCTGGCCCAATTTGACTATGTGAACAACAACACAGCGTTCACCATCGAACTGGAAAGAGATCAATCCGTGACATTCCTGGATTTTCCCAACCTTGAACTGGTCAGTGTGGATTGCACATTAGATCAATCTGGAGCGATCGGTATACCCGCTGCGTCAGCTTCGTTCTAATGAGTTGGAAACGAAACTTCATCTGTTGTCCAACAGAAAGAGCGAGGAGGATATGCACGGAGGACACACTTTCGGGCGAGCCAAGTTCCAATGGAAGCGGATCCTAACGAAATGGTTACCCGGACAAATTCTTCTGGAGGTATACGGAGCCACGAGCACAAAACGTTAAGCAGCAGATTAACGGTTAATCTACCCATCGTTACTTTTCATGCTTGACGCAGTAGCGGAACGAATCATCCGAAGGTTCTCTGCAGTGCCACCACGAGCACATTTGGTGCTTCGGATCTCCGTGTTAGCTTCACCTGAACATCAATCGCGAGGCAGCAAGTCAAGGATAGAAAACCATGTTTAACATTTTCTTTCGTTGTGTACAATCTCGCTTGTTCATGTTGCGTAAGTTATATTGGTAAGACAATCATGCGACTGTCCGGAAGAGACCGGGAAACATTGCCTAGCGTGGCTCTATACTTGTGTGCGAAGTTAGTGATGAGCGCCATACTACCGCACTTAGTCGGCTCGAATCATCAAATCAACGCACAAAGGGGCCTTTCAGCTCACCACTCGATATACGAATGTCATACGCATATTAGCGGCAGCAGAGCCTATCGTTCTTCTGCTCCAAAAACTTATGGGTGCAAAAGTTTGTCCAACCCACCGTATACGTAGCAGTGTCGTCTAAGATCTATGACTGCCATCTCCCACCGTCACGTGACCATATTGATTCTGCGTTTCGCTTCGTTATTTCATCCCTTGCCAACATCAGGTGTTAGTTTCATTCCGATTTATCCGTTGTGGCGTAAAAGCTTGACGTGAACCACCGAAAACGAAACTGTTCGCTTAGCTAATTCCCCTACTGAATTCTGCCGTATTGCGTGGATTCGTTTGAAGCACATATTTTTGGACGCGCAATTTGCCCCCTGAATAGAGCAAATGGTTGCAGTGGGTAGTGGCCCAGAGCTTAGTTACTACTAACAAGGTCTTTGCTACTACGCACTGACCATGCAACCTTGATTGATGGATAAACGCCTGCTACCAAATTTCTCGACTCGGTTATCAAATCAACGTTTCAGCTGCCAACTAGAGCAACCGTTATTCCCGTTATTGCATGCACTGTGATATATGGCCTCAATCTGGACCACGGTTCACTTTGAAGTTAGCCCCGATCAATTCGGCCACTAGACCATACCTGAAACAGCTGTACCGTTTGGTGTTTTCTGGCATTTTGAGAGATAGTCTAACCCTATTATATAGTAGCTTTAAAATCAGACAAACTCAGTCCATCGGTACTCCAGATTAGGAACAGGGACTTGGACATGGGTTCGATCCTCCGCAGAGGACCGAAGGATGCGCACCACTGATGAGCCCCAATAGGGCGAAACGGCCGTCTGGTGCTTTTCCGGATAGCTGGTCGACATATCTGAAGTGTCGGCTGATTGCGACGAACAAAAATACTTGGACAGTCTCCACCGCTATGAAAGCATCTCTTCCTATGGACTGTTAGCAGTTTCTCGCTGCGTCGCCATCACTCTTTTCAGACAACGACTTGGCTGCGAACCATATTCGTTCCCTCGTACAGAATTGAGTGCCCTGGTTTCATCTAGGCTTGCGCACGGCCACGACTATTTCGCCAAACTTTGACACTATTTTCCTCGGAAGTCACTCACTTTCAAAGTGTCCGCCTTATCTGCAACATACAGAGAAGCACAGCTAAACGAAAACTGGCTGTCATTGGCGCTTTATAAACATTTACATGTATTCGCAACTGTCTATACAGTAGACATCGGGCCATCGAGAAACCATGGAATGAACATGTATAATACGTACACAAATCACAAAATGGGAAATAAGCAAAATGACTTTTTTGTTTTCCCAAACGCTGTTTTATCTATTTTGTCAGTTTTGTGATTACGGCATTGATCAGCTGAATCTATGCATGGACAACTACAACCCTTCCATTGTCCACGATTGCGCGCCAGGTCCTCAAGAGTCTTCAACCGGCAATGTCTTTTGTCTCTCACTTCCCAATGGACCGCACAAACACAGGCATTGTAGACCCTGCCCTTTACTGAGATTGAAACGTCCCGACGACGCTACAAATGTCTCAGATCAGCGAAAGCTGATCGGGCTTCGGCAATACAAAGAGGGATCCCTTTACTAGTAGTGCCATCAGAAGAGACGCAGCTTCCAAGGTAGGTGAAGCTATTCACTTGTTTGAACTGCGCGCCTTCAGGAGTCAGTATTAGCGCAGGTGGATGTCAATCCTGGAGTAGGACCTCGCATTTCGATCGAGCGAGGTCGTGTCATAGTTTGTAGCAGCAATCACCAAGAGGTTTAGAGTGACCTGTATGACCTGTGGGTCGTCACCAAGCGAAGTACTATCATCGGCATAGTCCAAGTCAGTCGCGCGGTTGCCTGGAAGATGCTGTACGCCAGAACCCGGAAGACCTTCCAGAACGCTTAATCAGATATCCTCAATCACGAAGTTGAGAAACGGTGGCATGTGGCATGCCTGTCGCAGACGGCTAATGAGGGCGAAAGGTGAAGAGCGCTTACCGTAAGCCCCCACCCCGTCAGAGACGTGGTTGTATAGAGCCTGGTGCGATACTGCCATCATTAGCACCGTACCTTCAAATTGCAGAATAATGTTTTACGTCTACCAATCACTTAGTGACACCACTACGCTTGCTAACAATTAAGTTGACGTATTTGATTAATTTACCCACCTTGACAGGTGCATCAGCAACGATAGGCCCATAAGCACTGAATTCACTTCACGTATTGAAAGCTAGAGCAGCCTTTCTGGATCTGCGACGTCTGTTGCGTCACAAAACGGTTTCCCTCGATCTGAAAGTCCATGTACACAAGGCCAAATTAAAAGCCGTCCTACTGAATGGAGGAGTGACTTGGGCGCTTCGATCTGGTGATCTGAGCTGCCTTCAGGCCTTAGATCTCTGTTGTCTGGCGAGTTTTTATGGTGTCGGATGGCGCCAGTGTATCCACAACCATGATATGCGTGGGCGGGTACTAAGCGGTGGTAATTCTTCTAGTTCCTTAAAAGTATAAGTAATATTAAATTGCATGGGCTTGGACATGCACTATGCATGCATGACAACTGCTTAGCTAGGAGAACCTTGCTTTGTTAGCCGCGTGTAGAATAGTGTAGGGAAAGTTAACTTGCAGTGGCAAATGACGATTAAATTGGGAGCTGTTAGTCCAGCTCGCCCTTCATGTCGGTTTCCGCGTGGCTTGCCCTGGGCTTGACTCTAGATCTTACAGTACATATTCCGCGATCGGCACTAGTGGCATGTCTGCTATTGTCTTTTGGACCATCTGTTTCCAGTTTGTCTGATGCTGAGTTATCTGCGGGGCATTTGCGGCTTATGATGCGGGACAGTGACAAGCACAAGGAAGCTCACCGATGTCGCCATTGCACGATAGCCAGCTGTTTGTGACAAGATCATTTTGACAACGCATAGGCGCGTTGGCTCTGAATGTTTACCAATGGCGCTTGGGTGTTACATTAGGTCCACCTTCCCTCGAGATTATCTCCTTAATATTTTTTAGCTCTTTGTACTGTTGTACTGCTGTTATACATGATTAAACATCGACGCGCAACCGAGTACTGTTGATTCCTGAGCTGGAACCCGTTGTTGGTAGTAAACTACTGAATTGCCGTTCGAAGCGTTTGGCCCAACCTAAAAGTTGACGTTGACGACCGTGAATACGTTCGTGACTCGCTCTTTTGTTTCATGGGTCAGATCAGTGGGAATGCTTTTCGGGAGTTTCTGGGACAGTCTTCTCCTGCATCTCGATGACACATTACGTGTCACCACGAATAATGTCACCACAAATGCGTAGCCATCGCGCCTCAATGTCTGAGGTTGGTGAACCCTTCAACTTTGATGTTAGCGGATTCTGAAAGTCAGGTGCCTTTTTGAGGTGCGGTTTTACCTACATCAAACCCTTTCCGAGGACGCTGTTTGGTCCCACAAAAACGCACCGGCTCCTTTCACATGCCAGCGCATGGTCGGAAGCATGGCAAATACGTTAGACTTATGTTCGGTCATTTATGCAACCACAACAACATGAACCGATGGTCAGTCTGCATCTACGGCAGGTTAGGTGATGGAGGTCTTCGGGTGATTCAATAACTCCAGGGTCACCGATAACTTGTATTCGAGAGAAGCGAGCCATAATCTCCACAAAATTGAGGTAAGTGTTTGTTCCATGCGTACCTGGGTTACGTTGGCGACCGGGCTCATGTTTAGTGGCTTCACACCTGTCCAGTATAAACGCTGCCTCGTCAAAACCCTATTCCAAAGAGCTCGTAGCATATGCATCACCGAATGTTTGGAGTCTGGATTGAAATTTATTACGCAGACGATGCGGGCAAATGGCTACCCTGCAGCCTTTATCACATTCCACGGCTGTCCGATGGAAGAGAACAAACAGAAGCCGCCTACCGTGTCAAAAGGCCCGCTTATCTCTAGTTGGCATTCAAAGGAGATGTCGTGGCAACACAAGTTGAGCGACCTGTAGCCACAGTAATTTGACGGAGCTTCAGTGCTGAAAAACTGGTCCCCTTTGGACAACCAGGAACTTACCAAGGCCTCCGGTCAAGCTTGCTCAACCGAGCTCCGCCACAACACATTGCATTTACCACTTTGTCTGTAGCTGCGAAAGAAGTTATACCGGTAGAACGGATCGGTGTCTGCGTAAGCGGGTCGGAGAACACATTCAGAAGTGGGTTGATGCCGCTACGAGAGGTCAAACACGAGGACAGTTGTTGAGCTTCAAAATACCGATCTCCTCGATTGCTAAGCACTTACTGAGCACAGGTCATCAAGCTGACCCGAACCTGGCGTTCACGCTTAGGTACCGCAATATAAACGCCAAACTACTCAGGCTTGCTGAGGCATTAGCCATTTATTGCAACCGCCCTGACATTTATGTGCACAAACAGCTGACTGTCACACTCAAGCTTCCTTGGGGGCCGTAACGCTTGTTTCACAACTTATGATTCTGCTGTGGCCTAGACGGTATGTGCCTACTCACACAAAATTCAAACTGATTCCCTTACATCGTTGAGTGTTTTAAAGTGTTGCTCGTTTGTATGTGAGCAGAGAGCACAAAACCTGATCAACTTGCATCATCCGCCCTCTCATTGTATTGTTTAGCAATTCAATTTGTTAACCGTAGAATTAATCCATAACAGAGCTGCGACTTCAATCTGTCAAATCTTACACCTTACAACGGATAAACAGATTGTGCTGACTCCGTGGCACTGAGCTACCTAGTCGAATTGCGTAGCGTCGGCTGGTAACTGAGGAATACATCCAGGTGTACTACCTGTGCTCCAGCGCTCAACGCATCATCGGTGTTAGTATAGCCACCGGCCTCGACAGCTGCATCTACGGATAAGCGGAGCTTGTAGACGGTGAGAGCAGACCCGGTAAACGGGTCTCAGGGAAACAATAAATGGTAGTGACTGAAGATTCCAGAGTGCAAGCAATGATTGTATGCGTGTCCATCCTCCTCAGCCTCTGAACATTAAAGGTAGGCAGCCTGAATTGGGAAATGCGTGATAGCAAGGGCTTGGTAATCTAATTGGGTGTTACATACTAAAAGCTGAACAGCTAATCCATGCGATAAGTTTTCCCACCCAAGACAGTAGGTGTTTTGCACCCAGGAACGGGGGCGGTCACCAAGGGTAGGTGTCGGACAAGCATGGGATAAAGTTGATGGTTTACGATGCGGTGGCTCCCTGTCTACCAGGTAAGACCACCAGCACCTCCGCTTAGTATAGTGTTTCCAGAAAGCAAAAGCGAATAACAGAAATTCTCGAATCGCTTATCTATGGGTTGTATGGGGACTAAGTTATCCCGATTGCCCAGACGGAGGAAGAGATTAAGCAAAGCCAATCTCGGTCACAGTGGCTTACGTTGTAAAGACTTAACTAGCGAGTAGGTGGGGTAATGGATGGATATCGCGAACTGTTGAAGACTAGTTTACGAAGTTTGGATAACATGGCCTTCGCTTAATGCCAAACCACTCGAAATGCCCAGATGACCTTCACTGGACGGTACCACCTAACTAGTCGCCGTACTCAAAGACACTTGGCAGCTTCCTTAGTGCTTGAGGATCTTGTCCATAGAACATCTTGTGACACTTGAGGTCGTTCATCTGCCCTCCGTTGTGTATTTCCTTCTGGCTGCGAAACTAAATTGTCAGTGACCCCAGGGTTAATTGCAATGCTCTTGACAGTGTCCTATGTGTTCGTGTGAGACCTTAAGGTGAACCAAATGACCAGAGCGTAACCTCTGCACTCTAGGACGACATACTTTTCCTCTCGCTTGCAAAACGCGCATGAGTTATTCACGGTTGCTTCCACAAGTAAAGCATTCTTTGATTTGCAGGCTGAGGATGCACCCAGCACGTGGACTGAACTTTGTGGTCTTTCTTGGTGATACAGTGATCATTTCATTAGTCCTTGCGGCCTCCACCATAAGTACCTCTGACTCCTCAGCTGGGAACCAGCAGGTCGACGTATCACTATGTTACTTGATGATAGTTCAGCCCCCCTTTGGATCAGTACTAGGATGTTGGTGTATCGATAGGGTCAGTGGGCGATCCAACTCAAATTAGTGTGACGAGTGAGTTTGTTAAACACTTGCCGATATTCATCACTCCCACTCTAAGTTTGTTACATTTTAATGGCTCCATTCAACCATCACTAGGACGAATTCCAGGGCACGATTAGACGTTTGTCACCTCCCGGTCAATTGTGTAGATAACATGTGGTATCCGTACTTGATAGACAGCTGTTTTAACTCGTACATCGTTCTCTTACCGAGGCGTCCTGTGGATATTGCCTTTTTTGAAACGGTTTGAAGAGACTGGCAAAAGTCTCCACTTGGTCTGCCAGTAACCAATCAGTCAATTAACACTCTGATGAGGCGTTCAGTGGCTGGTGCACATGCCAGAAGCCTCGTCTCCGTTGCTCCTGTCTACCATATCTATCCTTATCCGTCCAACCGCTCTTATTCATTTGTATTGATCAAAAGTAGCTATAGGAATGTGTGGTGATTTAGTTCCGGATTCGGTAAAGAAATAGTGCGAATTAGCTACCTAGTATTGACGAGAGTTCCCACTGTCAGCCACTTGCTCATAATTCTGACTCACCGAGCCTTTAGGTAAACTGGTTTCTCTAGCAAGCCTTCGCATAGTTTAAATGAAACACCGGTCAACGTAACAGTACTGTTAGGTGTCAGACGGAATGTTATCGATGGACTCCTCTGGACAATTTGCGCTCATCTAATCACTCGGCTGTGGCACTCCTCTAATGTGTCGTAGAAAACCCATGAAGGGGAGGGACGCAGCCAGATGGTCTATTTCCACTCATTGGGCTTTCCGTTCAACGAAGTTCGGACTGGAGTATACTCATCTGTCATCCACATATACACTATTTTCAATGTAGACTAGATATTTTGCAGATTAAACTGGAGACTTTATTTTAAGCCAAAAAGCAGCTATTTTGTTTGGGATGAGTGGGGAAACTGGCGACTGTACGATGTTTAGACCACATCGTAGTCACGCTGATGCAACCCACATTGTGCAAGCAGCGGGCGATTGTGAAGACCCTTCTCTTGATCATGAGTGTCGTTCACCTCAATCAAATGCGGTGACCCAGTTTTCCCCTGTCTCTCTATAGATCTGCGCGTATTGTGTGTGTGTGAACCTGTGCAGTTACGCGACTAATAAAACAGTGTAATAAGAATAATAATAATGTGTCAGCTGTACGCCGTAACGGCGCTTCGCTGCCGTGCGACCACCACCACTCGCGCGCAAGCTGAGTATACCGCGAGGACGCCCGCCCCTACGCGGATTCGAACCGGTGACCTTATGGTTGCAAAGCAAACGTGCAGACAGTTCGGCCACCGGCCGACTGTTGTAACTCCACCAAAACGTGCCTGGCTTTAGTAGCCTACTGTTGTGCGAACCGACCGAAATGAGCGACGAGGACACGCCTCGCCGAAGCCTCGATGTTGCATGCAAACGTTCTTGACGCATTAGCATCATCATTATACAGGTTAGCTAGAGGTGGAAACACCTCAGCCATTGTGAGGCAATACACACGAAGAAAAATAATGAGATGAAACAAGGGCGCGCCAGCGGAGCCACCACTAACGGATGGACATTGTTCCGGAGAGCTACAAGCCGGTTGTTTTGCAGCAAAAGATAGTCATACCTTCGAACTCGCTTTATTGCCCACCCGGTTTATGGCCCACCTCGCTTTATTTCCCAGTTTTTCAAAGTACAGATACTTTTCTCATAAATATGCTAAATTTTCACCGTCTAATCGCTTATTGCCGGGTTTGTCCCAGCGCTTAATTGCTCGGGTGCGTGGGCTGCGCTCTTGTCGCTTTGTCAATTTTACGCCCTCCCTCCGACTTTTATTACGATTACCCTACAGCTAGCCAGTCCGATCGAGTCAAGAACAACAAAGATGGTGGCGTTATTGACAGCTCAGCAATGCTTACCTACATCATTCAATACACGAGCAAGCTAAATGTACAGACGGCTGTGGGCAAGCCCTCGGCCCAATTCAATACTCGAAAACCGAGCAAGTCGGGCAATCTTTCCGCTCCTCATTTGTCAGTATTCTATTGGTTACACACAAGTATGGACAGAAAGCATTTGTCCTTGCCAGAAAGGTTGGACATTTTATCCACCAAAAACCTCGCAGGCCAAGTTGTCCCATGCTTTACATTCTCGTCTTACCCTAGCCAGGTTGAATGCCAGCGAAAAGGAACTCCGGCAGAATTTGTCGCATGACACTACAAGCTCCCGGAATGGGAAGAAATGTGGAACGGATGAAGAAGTTGAAACTGCATTGGAACACTGGATGATATCGCTTCGGGCGCAGAACCAAACAGTTATAGACTCACTTCTGAAGAACAAGGCAGAAGAATTCGGGAAAAGACTTGGAAAAAGCTTTGTTGCCACAGTAGTATGGTTGCAAAGATGTAAAAATAGTATTCAAATTGTGTATAAGCGTGCGCATGGCGAAAAGAGTTCAGCGGACAGAGCAGCCTGTGAAAATTAGCTGAAAGTTAGACTGCCTGAACTTTAAAATGCATTCGATGATGACAACATGTACAATGCAGATGAAACAGGGCTTTTTTACCGAGCAACTCCAGAGGGCTCTTCGTGTTTTCTTCCAACTAGCTCAGCGGATCGAAAAAAGCCATGGATAGGATCGCTCTCTTGTGCTGTGAGAATATGTTAGGCACGGAGAAAAGAAAACTGGTTTTATTAGAAAAATGTAAGAAGCCATGACGTTTTATTGTGAACGTGGACATACTTCGCATAACTTATAGAGCTTACAAAAACGCGTGCATAACGAAAGAACATTTCGCCGAGTACGTCCTCGAATGGGACGAGGAACTAGGTCAAAGTGGCCAAAAAATTATATTGACCTTGTATAACTGCACGGCGCACCCACAGGTAGAAGACCTAAAAAACATGCAATTGACATTTCCGCCGGCAAAGACGACCAGCATTCGTCAACCCATAGACAATGGTGTGATTATGAAACTGAAAATCCGTTACGGAAAGGAAATTGCGAACAGGATGCTTTACCACATCGAAAACAACTTGTTATCTGGTACATCATCGGCGGTGGATGTCAACGCTAACGTTTCTGTACGCAATGCAGTTAAGTTCCTACCAAAAAGTTGGAGACAGTTTACCGGTGCACCAATAAAAGCTTGCTTCGGTATGCTGACTTCAGTCGACTGGCATCCGATGCACATTCTGATGACGCCGTCATCGCTGAGAACGAGATCAGCGCGTGCACAATCCCTGTTCTCGATGCAGAAGAGTTCGCGGCCATTGACAACGATGTGGGATGTACCTCAGATCTGACAACTGTTGAAGATGAAAACAGTAGAATTTTAGAGAACCGACTAGAACAGAAAGAAGGCAGCGACTCAGAGGATGACGTGTCGGGTGCGTTCGTGAGTAACGGCAATCAGCGCGTGTCGCGCTCAACATCAAACAACTGTGTGAATGATCTGTAGTATGGCTACAGACTTTTGCATGGGCTAGACGACGATTTCTTGTCCAAATCGGACTTCGACAGTGTAAAAGTGACTGCAGTAGCAGCTCAAAATGATGTACAACTAACGTTGGATTGTTTTCTCAGCACAAGTGTACAACAACGCCAGTTTCTATAGCTATCCAGGTACGATGCTTTATAGTATAATTTGTTTTATAGATCATGCTTATCTGAATAAACGTCTTTTATAGGCTTTAGTTACAAGTAAGTATTTTATCCTTCTCATCAAGTTACACTTCGTTATATACTGTAAAATAATCCAATGTTTGTTTCCGTTTTGGAAAATGTGGCAAGATCGGTTAATTGTCCACCCCGCTTCATTGCCGACTTTTGAAATATCCCGGTGGTAGGGAATAAAGCGGGTTTGACTGTATTATCCTTCAGCAATACAATCATCCTTGGAGGGGGCGGCTAAGCGGCAAGAAACGTCATTAGTGCCTACCGTTAAGAAGGTACCATTATTCAGAACAACTGTGCAGAAAACAACAGAGAAGCTGACTCCCGATGTCTTACAACAAATAGACGAGACCGTTGGAATGACATTCGGAGGACATTTTGGTGCAGGTATGGCAGCGGCTGCAAGAGTCCGAGTTCCCTCTTTTCCTATCTACTGCATTCAACGCCCTCAAAATGCTAAAGATCACGCTTAAGAAGTGCCAATACCACCTAGACCGCATCAACAGGGCCATGACTATCGAAAACGGATAGGCTTACATTCTGGACTTTTCGGTACACGTACCGCACGATAAAGAGCTGCACCACCATAGCAATGAGCCGGTTCAACCTCCATCTGCGGCGGACGCAAGATCGCTCAAGAAGGGTGGCGCGTGCGAACATATTCTTGCTCTCCTTCAAAGGCGGCGTGGCGGGGCTGATTGCAACATTGAAGAACCAAGGCATCTTTAACTCAAAGATCATCAACAATGGCACCTGTAATGGTGCAAAGTTCTTGATGTTCGTCGAAAAGCTTGTGGCGCGTATATGCTGCCAAATGGAGAGGAACGGTGCATGGACCACGCCAAAGTCCACATGCCGGACGATCTAAGGAGGATCCTAGGTTCGCCCTGTCAGTTGTAGCTTCTGTCACCCTACTCCCTTATGCTCAACCCAGTAGAAATCGTGTTTTTGGAAATGAAAGTGTTATCGAAACGCCTACTGACCAACCCGACGCCAGACGAGTGCTAAGTGCGGTTATTCAAAAGAGCGTTGGAATGGTAACCCAGCAGGACTACACGGAGTTTTCTGGATGACTAACACGGCCATTCAATCTAATCATGTGTGCAGCATGTTAGCACAGTTTCCTGAAATAATTGTATATGTCAATCATCGCGACACATTATGATTCACCGGCGAACGTCTAAATGGGTGCAATCTATGTACCTAGCTCCTCCGGATTTCAGGTAATCCCACCGTTAATCACTTTCATTGCATCCGCTTTTCCATAGACAGTAAATGAAAAAACCCTAAAGTAATTTCCGCATATCTTTTGTCTGACTGGGTACATGACAAATAGCTGGCAACGTTGTCCAAGCTGTTGCACGTACTTGCAGTCAGTGTCGAGTGGCCGCAACAACTATGCTGCATGTTGACGGTCATTTTGACGTACGTGTTGTGTGATTGGGTTTTGAAGCGCAATCTCAATGCAGACTGTGATTCGCATTAAAGTCAATTTTGGTAAATCCTATCAAGTAGAACTGTGGATGATGAAGCAAAAGGAAAGTTGGTGTTGCCCACGCGAAAACATCGCACTTTACGACGCGTTTCGACCTAGTTTGATCTCCTCAGGTGGAGATGGCATGCTTGGAACCCCGGACCGTTGGGATGTTGGTTATCGTCTCTGTTCCTAGGGCACCGCGTTGAGAAGGGGAAACGATTGGCACACCGGTTACTGACTGCTAGGAGGGACATTTTGAAGTACACATTGTGTGGATGGCTTATGGCGCGCAATCTCAATATAGACCGTGATTCGCATTGAAGTGGACGTTGGTAAATTCAAGCAGAAAGAAATTTGCTGTTGAATGTTGTTCGTTTACTTAATGCAACGATGCAAAATCAGGTAAAGTTCATAAAGATTATTCCTGTCGGTACCGTTTTCGACCACGCAAATTGTAAGCTACGCCTTGGTAAATGATTTCTAACAAAGGATCCGTTGAGTTGCAACAAGCATTCTTCTTTGTGTTAGTACTATATATGCCTTGGTAAATGATTTCTAACAAAGGATCCATGGGTTGCAACAAGCATTCTTCTTTGTGTTAGTACTATACTGAGCTAGTGACATTGCAGTTTTCTCCCGGAATAGTCTCACGTCCGCAATTTGATTAAAGCTGTTGTGTTTGGCTCTTCCATTATCTTCAGGGGAAGACGTACACATTCGATATGGTGTTCACACCGACGGCCACTCAGACGGAGGTCTATGAGAAAAGTGCGAAATCCATTGTCGCCTCTGTCCTCAACGGTTACAATGGGACGCTCTTCGCTTATGGTCAAACAGCCTCTGGAAAAACATACACCATGGAGGTACGATATTATGAATAGTAACAATAGACGGATGTGTGTGTGTACACAATGTGTCGCATAAGGTTGGATATGTTCTATCCTTCCAGCTCCACAGAATGGCCGTTTCTGGTGAATGTAGAGTGGCAATTGCTCCCCCGCAGAGGTACTTTCACGAGGGCGTTTGATCCCACGTGGTGAACGGTTTGTTCCTATCTGAAAGAGAGATTTTTCCGTAGTTGTTTGCGGTCGCTGCGTATTCTGATGTCTTGTACCGCGACATTTATCACATATAACTTGAAAAAACCGATGTCGGATGTCGAGCGATTTTCGAAAACACGTCAACGGATAAGCCAATGCACGAAATATGGAACAAAACATCACAGCTGTAGCATCGAAGTGCATGTGCCTTATTTCCCACAACTTTCGAACACGAACCACAAGTAGCTTGAGACGGCATCACAAGCTAGAGCAAATCTAAGATGGCGGACAGAGATGGTAGTATGGCAAATCAGTGAGATCTCCGGAATTAGCCAAAGAATAGCTCCCAAATTTGCACCGCTCGGAAAATACGCCAAAGAAGAATAATGGTGCACAATTCACACAGATAAAACGCTGCAAACACAGTAATCTGAGGTAAAAGTAGTATCCAGCACACGTTGTTTACTTGCTCTGGTCTGGGATGGGACTCAATTGAGAACACCTGAAACATGTAAACTTCAGCGTTCGTTCAACCCTCTTATACGATTGCGAAACCTGGCCCATCAGCTCGTCAAACATAAAGGGGCCAGCCACGTTCCACTATTACTGCCTTCGCAGCTTAGCTCATCTCTGACGGGAGCACCGCGTGAGCAATGAGCGTGTTCGGTGTCGCCTATTTGGTGCAGGAAGAGCTAATGACAAGCTCAGCACTAGCATATCACGCAACAGGCTCCGATGGCTGAGCTACATGTTGCGCATGTCAGCACACCGACTCCCGCGATGTGTGTTATTTGCCCGCCGGGGGTGCGGTTGGAAGAGGAAGGCAGGCCAAGCGATGACTTGGTCGAGAGAAATGAAAACCCCCACTTCGAAGCTGACTTCGGTTGGTGCATCCCGACTACCTGGCGGGGTCTGAAGGACGATGAACACGTTTGGTTGGACACAATTGCTGCTATAGCGAAGCGCCGGCCCCAATGGCGTTTGCGTTGTGAGTTTCTTTGTCCACCCCACCCTTTTAGATTCCCCCTCCAATTATGATCTCGTTCAGTATCCATAGTATATTATCTAACACTATATTACTTGCTTTTTTCATTCTTTGTGGTCGAATTCTTTAGTATCTTACCTTGTTGTATTGCGGCACGGTAGCTGAGGCGTGTTTCTCACCTCTGCTACCGTGTACTGACGATGACGGCGTTCGGTTGGAAAACTTGTTTAGTGATAGAAATATGGTGCGTTTTTCTTCATACAGCAACCACAACCAATTCCTCCTCCGTAGTGTCATTCGGGGCTGTCTTGCCGAACAACCTCCCCTGTGGTGACGGTTGGTTGGTTATTTTTTACACCGTTCCAAAGACTGGTTTGGCGACAGTGACCCAGTACGTAGTGGGTTTTCGCGTGGTAAAGGTTCTCCCCATAAAAAGCCACATACCTCTGTTTAACCACAATGCGACACGGTGGAGGAGGAGATAAAATCATCGCCTCTTGCTTCAACCCGGTGGTGCATTGTATTCTAGCAGCTGAATGCCATCTTCGTGGGAAAACTGGTAAGTTACTTAACAAAAGACGAATGAACCGAGAGATCGGTCACCACCTACCAAAGTGCGCGATCCCCTACATTCGCCCCGCTGCATTTCGGGTAGGCTGTTGAGCAGAATGCTCGGAGGGTCCCCTAAGTCGACTCCATACTTCGACTTGGGCAACCAGGTAGTATCGCAGCCACTGCAAAAACCCTGGGTTTCACTGTTGCTTCATCGTACCTTCTCGTTCCCGCCTCCATCGTCTCCTACCCAACTCCATAACACGCCAACCATTACTCTGTGATTAATTCTTGTTGCCCTCCATCTAACTCAGACGCCGGTTTCGCCACTGCCAAGAACCTCTGGCCTGAACTTATCCTTTGACTCCCAATCCTCGTTTGGGCCGGCAACCTTTAATGTTCGAAACTTATGCGAATTGGGCACCATGCAGTTTTGGCACGTATTCTGATTTTCCTCGCTTTTGATGTCTGCTGCCCTACTGAAACACGGTCGCAATACCTAAGTACTGTGCGAAAATTGACATTCCCGACCAACCAGGAAGCCACATACACGCAGCGTTTACCTGAAGACGCGGAATCAGCTGCAGTTTGTTTGGCGATTTGGCCTGGCATGAAACAGTAAAGCCGAGACCGCACTCTTGGGCTGGTTTCCGATTAACAGTCTGCTATTGTAGAGGCGCGGAGGACTTCGACAACACGGAACAGCAGAAAACGACCAGAGCAAGAAAGAGTATTCGACAGAGGCACCGGAATCAGTCAGCATAACGCAGGCGCTACCGGACGAAAGGAAAAGGGACCGCGGGCGACGACGGGAGAAAGTCTGCTCCCGGAAGATCTCAAACAATATTGGAGGAGAGGCTAAGAATTCAGACAAAGACGCCGATTGTTGTGCCCCAAGGAATGACTCCAAGCCGAGTGACGCCTGGGAGATCAAGCAAGTCGAGAGCTTTCGAACAAATCCAGGCTGGTCGGAAAGCGACGTACAGGAGCGGAGATACGAAGCAAAACAGGCGAAGCTGAGTTGCCGAAGTGTCGCCAATTGGCGGGCGAAGGTGCCCGTCGACCGCATCGCATTTCTGGTGCGTTGTGGTGTAGAAATGTGACTATATGTGTGTGGGCGTGAGCGCGTGTGGACGGATCGTGACGTGCAACACAGATCGTGCTTTATTGCCCCGCCGTTCTTGCTACACTATGTACAGTTCAGTCCCAAGTCTCACGCAAGCTTAACATGCATCGTGCTAGCAGGTGCGACTCGTTTGTGGTCTCCGCTTATGTGTCGACCGATTGCAGCTGTGAATCAATCAAGGACGATTTCTATCACCAAATCCATCACCAGTTAAGTAAAGTCGCCAAATTGGACGTCGTTGTTCTCTCAGGAGACTTCAACGCACGAGTTGTTCGCCTGCTACCAGGTGAATTTATTTTACTTGATGTTCATCACGCACTGAATGAAATTTGTTCAGATAATGGAACTAGGCTTCGCACTTTCTGTGAAGAAAACAGTTTATTTTTGCAAGCACAAACTTCAGGTAATTCAGAAGACGCTCTGCAACCCAGCGTTCTCCTTCTCCGATGCAGCCTTGGTCTCAAATAGACCACATTGCTATCAGTTTCAAATGGCGGAGGAGCATACAAGATTATAACACATTTTCCACTACTTATCTTGTCTTAAATCACGCGCTGGTTTGTGCGAATATCTGCATGCTATTCGGAGGGCCTCCGAAACGAAACGGAAACGATACTAACAGGCTAACCGAGTAGTCGGCTCAGCTGAAACATCAACTGTCAATGACAACCACATTAGACTGTGTTCCGCCTACTGACAGTGAATACCACTGTGACGCTAAATTCAAGCCAATCAGTCTGTGCGTCAACATATCGTCCATCGAAGGGTTTTATCTATGCACGCTCCCTGGGATTGTTCGACAGCCGTCGAAATCCCCCACTAAACACGGGCCACAATGAACTTCGCCTCGTTATCACACCACAACTCATCCGAATCCTTCACGACGATCGGGAAGCATAGTGCTCTCAACTTGCCTTGGAGATGGAAGCCACAACCCTCAAGGTAAATACTTGTAGGCTGCTCCAACTCATTCGGACCACTAGACACAGAAGGTCTGGTACCAACTCAGTCATTTATGTGGCCGTTGGGATACAAATCACTAACTTGCAGCGACACGTGAACAGATGGGCTGAGCATTTTCAATCGCAATTCTCTTGTACCTCGCCGTCTACATTTGCACCCAGCACACGCGGTTGCATGTCATGGGCAATGTCATTAGGACCGCCCAATAAAGTGGAGGTTTCTTTTGAGATCCGACACCTGAAGCGCTTTAAGACTGCGGGCTCAGATAAACACCCAAGAATTGTTCAAGTATGATGGCACGGCAGTTGTCAATTAGCTGACATCTCTACTCCTGAAGATCTAGCAAGAAGAAAGGGTACTCTCTTCATGGAGGAGTTAGTAATTGTCCCAAAATGCTGGAAGGGTTCCCGTACTTCTTGTGCCGATCACAGCGGGAGCAGTCTGATACGTATTGCCCCCGAGATACTAGCATTCATTATGCTTAGCAGGCTTGCCTCAACGCGTGATACACTACCAGGAGGTGCAGGCTGATTTTCGCCTCGGTCGGGGATATGTGGATCAAATATTCACACTTCATCAGCTCCTTGAATATTGTCATCTCTACCTCAGACCCACCATTGTCGATTTCCTCGATAATCGGGCTGCATTCAACTCAGTATACTGACCTGCTTTATGTTGATGCCTGCTAAAGAATGGAGTTCCCGAAAAGTACGTCTTTATACGTCGGGCGCAATTTCTCCATACTTCAAGTAGGGCGAGAGACTACGGCAAACCTTCTGCACTTCTCCATGTCACCAGTGGTGTGCGACTAGGATGCCCTATACCTCCGTTTCACTTTGACTTTGCAACCGAAGATGTCCTGTTGAGAGCTCTATAAGGTCTGCAGCGTTTTTGCATTGATCTCTTTCTAACTGATCGCGTAACCAAATTAGGCCACGCTGATGATGTCGTCTTCTTGGTGGTCCTTGACCGCCTGGCGTCTGAAGAGTCTAGTTATGGCATGTACTTTGCCCCCTTTAAATGTAAAGTGCTGTTATAGAATTGGCAATCGACTTCTCCTCAACTCACCAACGATAACATTCAGCTCGAACACGTCGGTGGTTTAGTCAATCTAGGGAGCTTATTTCTGTTGATGGTACTATGGGAGAGGAGGTGTCTCTTCGTATCACGAAAGCACGGTCGGGTTTTGCCAACCTGAGTCATTCGCTGCGTCGTGGGGATATATCGCTCTTGTTAAAGGGCAGGGTCTACAATGCCAGTGTCCGCGCGGCGCTATTGTATGTATGCGAGTCCTGATCGCTCCGTTTAAATGACATACGTAGGCCTTCCGCCTTTGACAATGGCTGCCTGCGAAAAAACCGCCTGCGTATGACGACAAAATCGAATGCGCAATGATGATGACAGACACTGCGTCTTGGGCAAGGCGCGTCTCACCAACTATGCTCCTGTTCTGCTACACCAGTTGAGATGGGTTGACCACGTCCTACGCATGCCTAGTAAGCGATTGCCACTCGGCGCTCTATTCTCACTTGCAATGCCACATTGGAATAGACGGCGGGCTCCGCCAACCGATCACTTGGTAACAAGTATAAAAATGTTGATGTAATGCCTAGCCATCGCCAGTGCAGTACGTCTATCCGGTTAGGGGCCCAAGGACGAAGAATGCAGTGGTTTACAACGCTCAAAGCAATAGCGCAAAACTGGATGGAGTGGAAGCAATGCATTCAAGATTGTGTGAATTCCCGACTTACAAAATGTAACCCTTAAAAAAATAAAAGTGCAAAATGCGCGTGATAATGACAAAATTACCGTTGTTCTCGATTTCTTCTACTTACTGATTATTATACCAATGTGTACATTTACTCTGCTTTGGTTCTGTACTCCATGCTTGTGAACGCCAGGCAACTCCGGCAACGGATGCCGACAACTATATATATATATATATATATATATATATATATATATATATATATATATATATATATATATGGGCGGGAGAGCCTATGGTGCACTGAGGATGGTGGTTGCTAGTTCCTGACAAATGATCTACCCACTGCTGCTACTGTTGTGTCATGGGCTCATTTCCTGGACGCCTCCACGTCTCAACCGCTGGGTGGAAGTTGGGTTACGCCCTTCTCCTAGCTAAGAACTAGGACACTAATCCGCATGAGTCTGTAAACTGACCACGTGCTAGACCCGCTGCCTTTCGGGTGTACATTTAATCGAAGGCTTTGGCTGAGGATTCGAGTCGTTCTCATATCAGGTGTGGGCGTCCTGCCAGTATCCTAATCCATCCTCTTCGTAGGTTGGGAAACGCTTACAATGACTTAGATGATTCTTACGTCAACATCACCTAACGTCTACTTTTCGTGCTTCTCCGCAATCACTAATCGGAACCCAAACTTCCAATCACTTCTCCGCAAAGAACCGTAACATCCGATGAATCCCATCAGTCTCAGTCCACATTAACTACTAGCATGGATTTGTCTACACAAGCCTTCGAGAATCATACGCAGTCAATCCTGCGGTGACCATCCCCTCTCCGTCTGATCGGCGTTTCCTCATACCTCCGCCCACTGCTTCCATCGTCTTTGCAACCTCGCCTCACTCATCTGCTGTGTCGGTTCCAGAGGCAACAGGTGTAACCGCCTACCATCGGTTTCTCTAGCGATTCTTCAACCGGATCGCTGGCCCCTCCATCCTCTTCCTGGATCTTGACTTCCACATCCCCAAACGTTACATGGTCCACGGCCATTGCGGGACAGGATCACCCAGCCGTTTCCAATTCTCTATGTGAAGCTTCCCTCGCGTCCGCGCCAACACCAGTATTCCGCACTCTGCTGCTAGCGGCCCAAAAGCTTCTTTCCAACTGTGCTCCTCCTGCCAAGGAGGAACACATCATGCTTCTCAATTTGGTATATTCCTTCGCTACGGATGGATCACGGATCATATTTAGTGCGGCCCCAAAGGAGCTGCATGTTACTCTCTTTCCACACAGATGGAGGCCGTCGAAAAATCGCGTAGGTGCGGTTACGATTCGAAGTAATCAACACCGGCGGCGCCCGCAATCTGGCCAAATATAGTGTCTCCACCATACGCGCCGGAAAGACGCCGCAAGTACAGTGCTTGACGGATGATGGTTCACCGCCTTCCTTAATGTGGACGAGAACATTTCAGGTGTCACGGAATTTTGGAAGGATGTCCTATCCAGACTTCCTGCTAATGATGACCGCGCATCGCGTCCATTCCTTCCAGCTAATTACGACGGTGAAAGCAATTATCCTAGAGGAGATGCACTCTTCTCAAAAGGATGCGGGGTTCGGTTCCTTCATCCAGCCATGCATGCAAACGTCAAAAATATATGTTAATGACATCAACTTGCTGAGTTGTGTGGGCAAGGTGATTGTCGGCATCCTGCTCAACAGCCTCGTCAATCAGGTTGTGGAACCGAACGTGGTGGAAAGGCAAAGTGGATTCCAATCGCGTTGTAGCCCTATAGATATGGTGTTTGCGGCTCGTCAGTTGCAGGAGAACTGTAGTGAACGCCACCAGTGCTTGTACTTGCTTTTTGCTGATATCACAAAACATTTGATATGGTGAACCGTGAAGCATTGTGTTGGGTAAGTTTGGTTGTCCGAGTAAGTTTGTAAGTTTAATTGAATGTCTGCACAGTGGTATGCAGGCGAGGGTACAGCTAAGTGGAGAGACCTCAGATGTCTTTGCGGTTAACTCTGATGTGAAGCAAGGCTGTGTCCTAACGTCTGCCCTGTTTAATAGTTGTCTTCATGCCATGATATCTTGTGTTTTTAATGCGGCTTGTGCTTACGGTGTTTGTGTGAAACACCTTATTGATGGTGGGTTGCTGAACATCCGTCGTTTCGGTGCAAGAACTCTAGTCTGTGAGACAACTATCCGTATGTTGCTGTTTGCTGACGACTGTGCATTGTTTGCACACAGCGCGGATGAGATGCAGCACATGACTAGTGCTCTGCCTTCGACAGCGGCCAAATTCGGGCTCACCATCAAAACAAGCAAAACTGTCTGTCTCTTTCATCCTTCATCGGAGGTGAAATCTGCAATGTTGCCGCAAATCAGCATTGGTGACGAGGTATAGGACACCACCTCCCAAACTCGCTATAGAATTTTTTCTTGCCTCCTGAAAACGCAGACTGCAGTCCCTCTGATTGTACAGCGGTGAATATCAACGTCAGCTAGGTTTACTTAATACTGACGAACCCAACTCACCCATCTCGCAATCTGTTGCAGCTGAGCTAAAATACCAATCTGAGAGGCCACCAGCTCAAACTGGCTACGCAATACAGTCGGACTGATTGTCGACGAAATGTTTTCTCCCTCCGTGTGTCACGTGTTTGGAATGCCCTTCCGACTCACGTTATCCTTGCCCCTACATTAACGTTATTCCAATAACGCCTTGATTAAACGCTTTCCAACTTGCATTACTTGATATAGTCCGTTCCACTTGAAGGACGAAATAACGTAAATGTAACCATGTGCTTGACGGCCCTCTCCGCAACGTGGCAGTGAGAATACATGCAGAATTGTCCATGTGAGTAGCCTGGATGCATGTAAACTGGATTAACATATCACATCTGTCAAATAAAGCAACAAACAAGTGAACGGTGTCGTTTCCATTTCTCTTTCCCACGCATTTACTGAACAACAGCGGCACATTATCCTATTTGATCCCATAAATTTTAATTTTACTCCAACCAGCCTACGGACCTTGTTAAGCACATGCTTCTTTACCCGTGATAAATCATTGTTCATTGGCACCTAAGGAGTCTGGTTTCAACTGAACACCTGGTACAAAGTGATCATCGCATCCGCCTCTCTAAGGTAGCGGCGGAATTCGGGAAGCTAGAGTACTGAATGTGAAACAACCACTAGCTTGCCGTTGGCACGAACCTGATGGTGTACAAATGCATGGTGCTGTCCGTTCTTCCCTACGGCAACGAATGGTGGACAATGTACCGGCGGGATGTTTGATATCCCGAGCGGTTCCAACAACAGCATCAGCGAAGGATTCTACGCATCGGTTGCTGTAACAAAGTTGCAGACACGGAAGTGTTGCGCCGAAGTGGTATGTATGCAGTGGACTGCATACTTTCGCTGAGACACTTTAGGTGGTTCGGTCATGTGTAGCGTATGGATTCGACGCGGATACCGAAGCAGCTACTATATAGTCAGCTGAGTGTGGGGAAGCTGTATGCGAGGAAACCAAAGCTTCGTTACCAGGACATGATCAAAGTGAGTCTATCACGTTCTAATCTTCATTGCAGGTCATGGGAATCGAAATTCGTTGTTCGGCGTGCATGTCGCGATTTGGTCACGAAGGCAGTTGCTGAGATAAACCTCATGCATGCGGCGAAGAAGCGGCAATTGCGGAAGCGACAGGCGCCGATGGGTTGTATTTCACCGACACCGAGCGCATGGTACTGTAGCATATATATATATATATATATATATATATATATATATATATATATATATATATATAATTTGTAGCATCCGGTTACCGATTTGCCTTTCAATGCTCCCTACAAGGGTCAGCCACTGGACTGCTGCGTCCTCCGAGCGACCACGGGGATGTGCGCTCCGCCACCCACACTCCATTCACACACCTCATGTCCGCTGTAAATGCGAAGGAATAAACCGTACGGCATGTGGATGGTTTATGCGTGAAAAGCGCTTGAGAATTAAAGCAAGGCGTGTCCCTCCGGGAAATCAACAAGAAGTGAAACCGGAACCGAGTTAACGGTGCTATTGAACAAGGTAAACAAAACGAAACAGGCGGTACCTCAACGATTCCAAAACTCAAATGCCCCTAGGGGTACTTCAATACAAAATCAACCACTAGGACAAGCCCGCAGGCCGATCCGTGAACTGAAATAGGATCAAGTCATATCAGCAGTGGCGAATGAAACATGTACAGACAGGTCTTGCGATCTAACTACTAACAATATGTGAGCGCCGACCAATGAAACTCTACTCTGATCAATGCGAGGTCGAACTCGCGTACGAATGGGTGATATCAGGGTCATTGAAACTGAAATGTGACTGAATGGGGTAAGTGCACAGAGAGACGGTAGTAAGGTAGGTGAGACAGAACGCACTTCAAACAGGGGGGTGAAGCCGCTGACGGGTATGAAGCGAAATTCGGCCTTAGAGGAAACCGGTAGTGTAAAGCCACAGTACTCCTTTTCTCAATTCGTTGCATCGTTCCCCCAAATGTTTACATCCGTCACGCTTGAAGCTGCATCGCATGCGTCATGTGACACGTTGCACGTGTGCACTCGTATGAGCCATACTCATGGACTGCGTTCGCGACGTGAGATCACGTGATCGCCTTGCCACCGACTGCACTGGTACGGTGACTAACGTAGCGGTGAGGTTAACTCCATAGGCACGCCAAGTTGAGTGGAACCGTGCAGTTAGTGCAACAGCTTACAGGCCTCCGAATATCACAAAATGTCGCTGGGCGCGGGTGAAGACTATACTAAAGAGTTCTGAATAGGGACGCGACTTGAAGCATGTTGCATACGCAATGAACGTAAACCTGTTTAGCTGCCGCACGAACCTTAGACGTAAAGTTCCGCAGGCGCGTGGTCAGCCTTGACGATAATGCGTTTACCTGCCGCATTAGGTAATGACATACCACGTATTGACAGACATTCAGATTTCTCACCACTAGCACTACCGCAGTTGTCGTCCCGACTCTTTCGAACTATTAGTATACCCTATGGTTGTCTCGCAACGCCACACCGGAAGCGTGCACAAACTGCGTGCCCCAACATTTAGTCTGAATGTCGAACCTATGAACTAGCGATACGTAAAAATCATGGAACCTCTTCAAATGGTATACATTATTTTAGCAAAATAAAAGATTTACAAATCTATGCAATGCATAGCACGATCGTAATTCCTTCTTACATTCTCAATAATTTGTTGGCAGTGCTGGAACTTAACGGTTTGTGCCTCGGACACAATTCGCTCCGAGAAGCGCCTTCTCCACTCGCACTAGCATAGTACATCCTTAGGATCTCCCTGAAGCATCTCGGAATATTGCCTTCCCATGGCTTGCTTCACAAACACTTTTATTATGCTCCAGGTTCCCTCAAATGGCTGCAGTGATGGAGAATATGGCCCCAAACGCAGGAGGCTGCCCGTATGGTATGGTTCCTCCTGGAATACGCGTTCTAACTTCGTGTGGCATTGCATTTTATCAAAGATCAGGAGGCAGTTTTCGATAAAAGTCGAAACTCTGGTATCCAGCAGTCGACGCAACCACGTCGCCCAATTTTCCTTATTGAAGTTTCCTCTCATGATGGTATAGTCTATTGATCCATCGCTTGTTAACGCTCCAATCAGATGCAGGTTTCGGCCTAGACTGTTGGGCACTGTACATTGCGCAGGAGTTCCAGGCGGCGAACGCCCCATGGTGCGAGAACAAATGAGATTGAAATTGGTTTTTTCTATGCACACAGCTTGTCTCCCTTCGGCCTCAGATTGTAGCAGTGGCAAAACTTAAGCTTTTCTCAGCATTTTGTTTTCATGTGTGTTGGCTGATTCCGAAACTGCTCGAAGCTCCTTCCTGGTAATTAGCCGTCCATCCAAGTATCCTGCAATTGTGCTCACTCTTACCTCGATGTTTAACTCCCCCTTCAACCACAAACGTAGTGTTTGTAGTGACCGTAGGTTCTTTCGACGCCCCTTCTACCAGGCTATCAATCTGGTCTGTCAAGGACCTTCGGCGTCCCCAAAATGATGTTCTGTTTGTCCGGCTGATTCCAACCCTTTTATCCAACTGCGACAGGTAGTCAGGTTTACGTTCATTGCGTATGCAACATGCTTCAAGTCGCGTCCCTATTCAGAACTCTTTACTATAGTCTTCACCCGCGCCCAGCGACATTTTGTGATATTCGGAGGCCTGTAAGCTGTTGCACTAACTGCACGGTTCCACTCAACTTGGCGTGCCTATGGAGTTTACCTCCCCGCTGCATTACTCACCGTACCAGTGCAGTCGGTGACAAGGCGATCAGGTGATCTCACGTCACGAACGCAGTCCATGAGTATGGCTCATACGAGTGCACACGTGCAACGTGTCACATGACGCATGCGATGCAGCTTCAAGCGTGACGGATGTAAACATTTGGGGGAATGGTGCAACAAATTGAGAAAAGGTGTAGACGGTGTCGGTGACGAACACAGTTCTTATATGGGTTGGGCATGCGTAAGTGTTTGGGTAGACAGGAAACACCGATTACAGTTGGGAGGCAGATTTCATCAACGGAGCTGGCCCACACTCCTTCGCAGGCAAACACAAGCACACTGTAATTGGGGAATCAAGCGCACACAAGGCGGTGGATGGACCGTAGTGCGCTCCACACTGAGTGCATGGAACCACTCTTCGAGCTTAGCACGGCCACAAAAACCGTTCACCACCTCCCCTCCAGCAACGTCCAACTTTCTCCTAAAGCCAGTATAAACGAGGTAGTGGTTTGTAGACAGGTAGACACCTGGTCAACATGCACATCAAGCGCAGCCACCCCGGGGATGTCAAACAACAGCCAATAACTTGAAAGTATCAAATAAACGATATCTGTTAATGAATACGGCTATGCAGAGATAACTCTTCGTCAAATTGGCATATAAAGTAAGTTGGTTAGCAACGAATCCGGGATAAATATATAATGTCCAGAACTTACTGAAAATATGCCACAAATGCATTAAAATTAACGAAAATAACCACAATTAACCTAAACAACGTGGCCAGTTAATAGAGCATTAGTCAGGTAGGCAGAACAAACCAAATATATTGGGATGAATTTTATCCTCATTAAAAAGACCTAGTTTAAGTGTAAGTCGGTTTAGCCCAACTGCTGTGATATATATATATATATATATATATATATATATTCGGTCGTTGGCCAAAAGATTCCTGCATCCGTCTCGTTATCTATTTGTCAATGGTTCAAATTTGCGTAGGTAGCGGCGACTTCACTACATACGTAGCGCACGCGCAACTGGTGGTGGTCGCGTAGCATCGAAACGTCAATATGTTATCCATAGCTGCGGCTGATGCCTTTTCACTTTCTCACCTTCTGTAGTGCAATAGAACATTGATTAATGAAGAATAGCAAGGTATTGGCTTAACATTTTCCATTGGTTGGTAATAGAAGAAATTGCAAATTCGAATACTACAGAAGTGGACCAAATGGGATGCGCCCCGGTGGAGCCATTGATTAATGACTTTTGAACTGGGATTTCGGTATTGTAACGGTAACATGCAAAAGCAAAACGAAGTTGTTATGGCTGATGCCAATGTAATGGGATTAATCACTCCCCTGCGAGACTTACGTGACTAAGTGTAGGGAATTGTGCATACTCGGTCGTTTTTGAAAATGGCTTGGGTAGGGGCACAGACAACTGAGTTGCGAAGGGCGTTCCAGGGTTGGCAAACGCGGAGTGGGGAGTAAGTTCGTGGACAATCTATAGACTACTGTATGGTTGACTAAACTTCAAGCTACCACCCCTCAGGTTGGTGTTTGGCTTGAGTTTTAGAGTGTGAGAGTACACACGACTAGCGTCGTTCAGAATTTGGTATACTTATATAAGCTCTCTGTGTAGCCGCTGGTAGGGTGCACTGAACACTCCGAGTTAACTTGATCACTCCTGATACGGAAGGTGGCGCGAACCCTTGACATTTTTCTTTGTTCTTCGTTGCGGCGTCGCAAGTGCTGCAGCGTCATACTTTTGCCAATGTCGCCTAACTTGAATGCTGTATTCGATGTGGGGGCGCACGTAAACATTGAGCATCCAAGTGAAGATGGATGAATCCAAATTCTCGAGTGCCCTCTGCCATTTGCACTCAACTGATTTTGACACCTTATGATTCCGCTAGTTTCTTTGCATATTTTTGATGCCGCATGTCTTCTTATTTTTTAGTCTGTTATTTCTTACTGGTTGTTATTTCGATACAGGAATTAGCCCTCATTTATCTTTGTACATTTTGGAAAGGCGTAGGCTTCATCAAACAGACATTATTTTGTGCTTTATTGTATGATAAGAATGTTTCTAATAGAAGACATCCATTTGTGAATGCTCCTCTCACCAACAGTACATGTGACGGTTATGAAACACCTACATACTCTCTGATGCCCGCAATCAAGGTAACATTGCAGTCTGCCATCTTCCCAGAACCTCCACAGTTATTCATCTATCGCTCGGTTGAAGTATTGCTACCTCTGATGTTACGGTTCAGTTGCGTTTCAATATGGCAGCTTTTGTACTTAAATCATGCGATGTTTTATCATTCTTGATATGTTGCCATATTATTGGTTCTTCAGCGGTGCATTAACTTCTATGGAAATTTAGCCCTAAGATTAAATATGTAACTTAATCTAGGCCAATTGCGGACTATCACCACTGCTTGCTGTTTCCGTTGAAGGTGTGTAAGACAGCACCTCTTAGTGACGAATAGAAAGACCCAACCAGGGGAATCCGAGTTTGCTGTGATTCGTCGTATCTACACTAGGCGCTCCGGTCCGTTGTTTCGGTCGCATACTTTACATCCTTCGAATCCGACCCCTTCCCCCTTCCAATAAATGCTAGAGCCAATCAATTACTGCTGGGGGCTGCGGCTTGCTTACCTGGTGTAGCGAAGCCTGCTGAACACATGATGGCATTATTATCAACAGTGTCTCCTGGCTTTCGGTTGTTATTGGTTGCACTCAGATTGCGCTCCACAGGGTCCTGTAGGCACTGGTGTAGGATGCTCGACGGACCCCAACTTAAGGCCGTTTGACTAAATCTAAGGCTATTTGGCCAGCACACTTTCTCCTCCGTATGGAGACGCTCGGACGGACATTGTCTGACATCTTCAACCGTCTGGACGGCAAAGTTTCTGCTAAAGCATTCAGGCCGTGAGATAAACACACTGTCAGAGTTGTATTTTGCCTTGTCCCCATCGTCGTAGATGGCACAGGCTGGGGCGCCGGTCTCGGCATTTGCAGCACGCGCGCTGTTTCCATTTTTCTCACTCTTCCACTAGTATGGCCTCTTCGGGTTCTAGACCGATTGGTGCTTTTTCATGTATTGGCTGTGATATCTTTCATGCCTCTCAATCCAACCAATTTCTGATTTTGTCCTCTTAATCGTAGGGTGTGACAGAGCGCTTCGTGTCGTGCGCGGACGACATACTGGATATTTTGGATGAAGGCAAAATGAACAGGCACGTGTCTGTTACTAGTAAGTAAATAACCGTCCTTTCCTAACATGCTTTGATAGCACTAAAGTTTCAGCAATCAATGTATCCCAAGCTCAATTATTGTCAACTGGAGCACTTCAGTTTTAAAGATGAGAACTCTTATCACTAAGATAGGCAGAATGCTTCATTCTGGAAATGCTCTGTCGGTCAAGTATTGCCGAAAACAGTGTTTGACCAGGGATATCAGTTTATAAAGCTTTGAACGCTTGATTGTGCGCTAGTGATTGACCAATCTCCGTTGAATAATTTCCGGTGTTACCAGTTCACCCAAGCTTAAGATACCGATGACTCTGTCTGGCTTACCTGCTCCAAAGACGGTTATAGCTTTGAGATAGAATATGTGTCTCGGTGCATTACGGCTCTTCCGTTCATTTATCTACTGAGGATGAGATAGCTACCTAAACACGTCACCTTAGTTATCGTTTGGGACATTCACACGGAATTAATCGACAACATCCCCTGAATGTGCCCATCAGTGAGCTGGTGCACCGGAACAATGCGTGTTTAGCTTAGCGGCGCACAAGATAGTATGTATATTAGCTTTTCACTGTTTCGTTGCCTGGATGTTTGGGATTAATGCAGAATGAGTATACTATTATACAGCTCGTCCGTAGGGCTCCGACAGCGTTTTCAGAGCACTGGTTGAGAGTTCAGTCTGTTGATGTGGAAGAAGCACGACACCATAACTGACCCCACCATGGTACTTCGAGTGATGCACGGCCTCCTGGCAGCGGCAACGGTCTTCGGTAATGCATTGCATATGGACCCCAGGTAACCGTCAGATAGATGGGCGAAGATGAAAAAGCCGGATCTCTCGCACAACCTCTGCAAGAGACTGACATATTGGCGCCCGATTTAGCACACTTTTGAGCATTGTGTCACTTGTATCCAGCCCACGGTAGTATC
>OX104064.1:60807219-60880674 GCA_944474145.2 Dicrocoelium dendriticum | reverse complement strand
AGAACGCTGCAAATACATCGACGCATCGGAGATGGAATCAAAAGTTTTCCAAGTATAAAAGGAAGCAATGAATAAAGGGAGCTCGTTCAAGTGTGAATATGTTAGGGCGGGGTGTACTATCCTGGGGGCTTCAAAGCAGACACCTTTACGAATAAAACCAAGTTTGAATAAAACAGATGGGAAACCCGGAAAACAGAGGAAGAGTAAACAACGATGTGGAAGACGCTTGAAGGCTAAAGTTCCGGAACTTGTGTGAAAGTCATCCGAGCGGGAAGGGTTAGGACTTTTTGGAACGAACGTTTCGCAGGCCGCATTCATGTAAGTGGGATAAGGCGAACAGGTTAATAAGCGATTAAAAAAGGTCGTAGTGAATCTTGGCTTCTCTCAACTGATGTTCTTCGGTGTGACACAGTCTACCCCGGGAGCGTATCCATCCATTGCTCGCTGCGTAGAAATTGTTTCCTCAATGGTTATGGGTTTTACTATAACGAGTTAACATGATCACAATCGTGTGATGCCTGGTTATCAGGTCCTTGCGGTTGCGAGAGTCCATCTTTTCAGAAGTCGTTGAAGCCTGTGATCACCTTTTCATCCGGCATAAATGCGGCTTTCCACTGACAATTGAGTGCTGTCGCAGAGGCATCTTTCTTTCTCAGATGGTAGAGGCGTTGAATGTAGCATTATTGAATCGCCGTCACTGACGGCTGTTGGTGACTGTGGATCTCCATTGCTTGCGTTTACGGGGCCGCCATGTGTGTAGGAAAAGAGTTGAGCATTCTCTCACCGTGGAGTAACTAAATGCTGTCCTAGCTTGCTCCGTGTATAGGTTTTTAATAACTGTCCTCAAGGTAGCTGCACGGTGTTCCGTTTGTGAGGCGTATTGGGCAGGTGTTCCTCTCGCTTCCGCCAGAAGACGTTTCAATGGTTCAATGGTGTATGATGGGATAAAAAGCATAACTTTACAAGACCCACAGGATGGATATGCAAAAGAAAATTAAAATCAAAATGTTCCAACGTGGAACGTAAGGTATCAGTGGTTAAATCATTGCACTTTAACAAAGTGTTGTGTATCGTTTATCACTAAGATGAAAATCTAAGAGTCTTTCGAATGTCGTCATGTCTGGTGCGTTCACCACATAGTTTGGTAATGCATTCCAATAAGAACAGATTCTAAGTGAGAAAAAATACTTTCTACAATTCAAACGAGAGTGTTGCGTCATTAGTTTCAGGTGGTTGCCTCGGTTTTGTTTGTATGGGGCTAGAGTCAATAGTGATGTACATGGATGCTCTCTTTCGGTTAATATCCGGTATGTGAGAGTAAGATCTCCGCGAAGCCGTCGGTATTCTAATGAGAACACACCGAGTACACGAAGACGCATTTCGTAACTTATACCGGATAGTCCACGCGTTGCTTTTGTGGCTCTTCTTTGGGGCTGTTCCAAGAGGCGGATGTCTCGTTTTAACCATGGACACCAGGCCTGAATTGAATATTCAACATGAGGACGAATGTAGGAGTTAATCAACAATGGTACTAGCTGTCGCTCTAAAGTGCCGAGAGCTCGCCTCAAAAGTCTCAAGTTCAAGTTCGCTACACTTGCTGCTTTCGAACATTGGAGCGAATTTCCAAGACTCTCTTGCACGATTATACCTAGGGCGCGTTCACTAGTCACGTGTTGCATGAAGTGTTGCCCCAAAAGGTATGTGTTAACGAAGCTGTTGTGCACCGTCAGCAGATGGCACTTTGCAGGGTTCAGTGGGAGCTGATTCTTTTCTACCCATTCGTTAATCCGGGTCAGATCTTCCTGGAGGTAGACACGGTCGGATGCTGAGCGAATTGCTCTCCATATTTTAGCATCGTCTGCAAATATTTGCATTGGAGATAGAATGTCTGCTGGAAGGTCATTAATGTAGACTAAAAATAGTAGCGGGCCGAGGACGGATCCTTGTGGAACACCACTGGGGACGTAAAGGCTTTCGGAATAGGTGTCGGCTACTCTTACCTTGATTGCTCTGTCGTGTAACCAGGTGCAACCAGGTGAGCAGGGAACCGTTGATACCGTAGGCAGTAAGCTTTTGGAGGAGAAAGAAGTGATTGACTCTGTCGAATGCTTTGGAAAAATCCAGGTACATCACATCTATGGGCACTCCTTCATCAGCCGCCCTGGTCCATGAGTTCCGAGTAATCAGCAAATTGGTGAGACAAGATCGTCTGCGTCGGAACCCATGTTGGGCATTAGAAATTATCTGATGACTTTCAAAGTATCTCGTCAGTTCATCTGCGGTTACCGATTCCATTACTTTTGATAAAACAGGAAGGAGAGTAATAGGTCGGTAGTTAGCAGGATCCGAGCGCTTACCTCCCTTATATATTGGAGTGATAATTCCATTTTTCCACTCAGATGGGAGTGTATGGGAGTTAAGCAGACACTGGCAAAAGGTTGCAAATGGTGCTGCTATGGTGGGAGCAAGGGTTTTTAGTACTTTTGGGCAGATCATGTCGATTCCAGGGGCACTGTACTCCCAGAGAGACTGTAGTTTGCTTGCAACAGCTGCTGGAGTAAAGGTAACGCTGGATAAGCCAACGACATTGGTTGGGAGTTGATAGGGCGAAGGTTCCATGACATTTGTAGCTACCGAGCCAAACTGCAAGAGTAGAGTATTCGCAGCATCCACAGCAGTAGTTGTTAGGCCACTGACCGTCCTGAGTGGTGGTATGCCGGGCCTAACCTTTTTTGCCATTCACAAATCTGTAGAGCATTTTGGCGTTACTCGTAAATTTCAGCACCATATTCTCCTGCCATTCGTACTTATCGACTCTAATGAGTGACGTGCAGTAGTTTCTGATGACTGTAATCCTGCCATGTGATATCACATGGGCTTAGCAAATGCTGCCTCCAGATTTCATCTCTTCTGTTGATCCATTTACGTGTTCTGCTCCGGATCCACGTAGTGGTCCGGCACGATGCTCGTAATGGTACAACCTTCGATGCTGATTTTCTGACCCAGTTAATTTTGTCTTTCAATTCATTCCATGCGTCATTCGCTGAGCTGTGCGTCTGTACGTCCCAGTCAACGGTTGCTGCTAAGCTGCGCAGCTTGTAATAGTCCGTAATAGTGCGTTGAGTCTCTCTTTCTTTAGCAACAATACTGGCATAACATACATAACCAAATGTTAGGACTGAATGGTCGCTACGACCCAATGGAGGATCGTATGCTACTGACTCAACCATCAACTCTTCATTAGTCAGGATTAAGTCCAGGAGTGATGGCTTGTTTGAACCGCGGTGTCTGGTTGGTCGATGCACATGGTTATACAAAACTGCCATATCCATGAACTCGAGGAGTTTCGATTTAAATGATGGCCCATTAGGGGACACTGGTGCTATTGAAGGAAAATTAAAGTCACCCATTATAAGATAGTGAGAGTACTTTTGTGAAACAGCATAGCGGAGGGCGTTTAACAGAATGTTATCGCTGTCTGCTGATGAGTTCGGAGGTCTATAAATAACTGCTAAGAGGCAAGCATCACTCTTCTGTGAACCAACATCTCGACCTGCTAGGTGCAGTCGGCAAAATAGTGCGTCGGGAATAACAAGGGAATTTTCGGTAAGAGCCGCACATTTCAAATAATCTCGACAGTAGAGAGCAACACCGCCACTGCGAGATGGACGATCATTTCAAATGACTGACATCTCACTGAGTTCAACCTCTGGATCAAGTATGTCGTTTGAGAGCCTAGTTTCAGTAACTGCTATGAGGTCCCAAGTTGTTGTTTCATGTCGGTGGCGCAGCTCCGAGAGCTTAGAGTACAACCCCTGAGTGTTGGTGTAGCAGCATTGTATTTGTTGATGCATCAGGAGCTCGGTTCGCTGTGAGTGACCGGCACAAATAGTGCCGGTCTGCTGAAGTTTTTTGAAACGGTTGTTTGCACAGTTGGCTGGTTTGAAATGGGTACAATTGAGACTGGCTCATCTGTATCTGAGGTCTGTACTAATTGGAATGGCAGCCCGGTCACCCGTGGTCTTTGCCTCTAGGTATCAGGTATCTGTAGCGGGTGTCACGTCATTTTCGGCATATCATTCATCTAAATCGACTCCAGGGATGATTCCGTATGGTGAGGCGGATGATACTGATATGCTGGGGAATGGAGCAACAGGCTGTCACCAGCCTATGCCGAAGAAACCTATGTCGTGTGTTAACATTCAGCGTGACTATAGAGTCGTCTTGATGGTCACTCAGATGGGAACCGCGCCGCAAAGAGGTGAAACCGGAGCTGTAAGGTTCAAATGTAGTGGTGGATGTATCTCTTCGGCCAGAGGAACTTGTCGACTGAGTGAGAATGAGGGATGGTGAGGCGGGATGCGTGACTGAAATAGCTGTGCAGTTATTAGGTCTTCAGTTTTTCAGTGATGTTCCAACTGTGACCTTGCAATCATTCCTTAATGCAGTCATTGAATCGGCAGGGAAAACGGATGCGGAGATGACTGAGCAGCTGTGGTAGATTGGGTGTGGAGGGGTGCCATATCCGTGGACCTGGCCAGCAGTGTCTCGTTCTCTGGCGTAGACTAGTTGCACTGGTGGTTGAGTAGCCGCGCTAGTTCCTCTGCATTGTCTGCATCTGGAGGGGATTGACGGCCGTAATGGGACAAACTAAGCTAGATTTAGAATGTTTTGCTGCTTGTTGAGCATTTGAACTCTGTCCAGTCGAAGACGATAGTAGTTGCCAGAAATCCCGCATCGCATCTCCATTCAGCTGGCCACTCCGTAGATTCTAATTTTAGACCCTCCAGGACATTTTCTGACATTACCGTAGCCCTGGGACGCAGTATCTTGCAAGTAGAAAACCGCGCACCCACAATCCATTCCAAATCATCATCTCAGGTGCGAATTGGGGCCTATGAGAACGGCCCCGGCACAGATCTCGGCCGGTATCCCCCTGCCTCCTGTCCTGAATTGCCATGAAAGCAGGCCTACTGGCTCTTGTTCAACAATTAAGAACGGCTCTGCCTCTACCGAGGTCTATCCCAGCCATCGGAATCGCTCGCCTACAACGCCTCACACATGATTTTATTCACGGCACATTTCTCTTTTTATCCAGAGACCTCAAATTTATTACGCCAGCAGCTAAACACCTAGGCCGGTACATGGTAGCAACACCAACGGCTGCATCGCCTCAACAGCCGTCCACATCAAATTACTTACAACAAGAAAACGATTTGCCGGACTGACGTCATACTCCGCCTAAACACAATCTTCAAACATGGCGTGCCAGAACATCCATCTAACGATGTTAAATTGACCGGAAAGCACGATTTAGAACAGTGGCGGTTCATTCGTGAAACACTTTCTTTGGATAATGTTGTGGCACTATCGCTCACCAGGATACCACTCTCACCAAATTATAGAGGATGCGGCTCTAGAATCTTAAAAATTGTGGTTCAGTCAGAGCAACAAGCAAAGGATGTTTTGGATCAGTGGCGGAGAAATCGGGAACATCTTCCTTCCGAAATTCGGTTAAAGGTCGCAAACACTTTGCATGGCTCAAATATTAAAGCAACTGAAGCAGCAAGTATACCGACGAATTTACAAAAGTGTAACTTGACTGCTGCTTTAATTGACTCTGACGTAGGTGTAAACGTGGGTTGGGAGGCACCTTGGCCGAATCAAGTCGCAAACGAGGTATCATTGACCCATCAAAAAGTCGAGTAACTGCCGACCTCCCATCGGTCGGCATTCTCCCACTCGTGACCGCCTCACCCCACTGTGGGCTCCTAGAGACCGAGAAATTGGCCTGCTTGTATACGAATGCTCAGGGTCTTTTTAACAAACTGGCTGAACTGAAAGATCGCCAAGCTTCCGGCTCGTATGATGTCATTGGTATCACCGAGACATGGTTGCACACGGGAATGACGGACGCTGAAGTTTCGCTACCCGGCATGTCGCTGATCCGGAACGACGGGCTCACAAAAGGAGGAGGGGTAATCCTGTATTACCGAAACGACTTACAGTGGGAAGACGTGGACGATTCAGACTCACAGTTCCCGGACTCTCTTTGGTGCCGGTTGCAGTTAAAAGGCAGGGACACTTGCCTTATTGTCTTGGTGTACCGCGCCCCTAACTCAACACCCGAAACCGACTACCACCTAGCGGCTGCTTTAAGGTGCAGTTTACAACAAAAGTACACTCACATTCTTATCATGGGTGATTTCAACGTACATTGTTTAGAAGCCCCTGCCACGATCGGAGAATAATTCAAAACCGATCTACAAGATCTAGTAACTACTGTTCCTCTTTACAACCACATCACTTTGCCCATTCGGTTCAGAACTGGTAACATGCCATCTGTGCTGGATCTTGTGCTTACCAACGAGGAGCATATAATTGATGCGTTGCTTTTAGACTGCCCGTTGGGTCACGGTGACCACGCAGTCATCAGTTTCAACTTCGTCTGTTACGCAGAATATCTGAATGATAAGGATGAGACTGCGAACCATCACAAGGTACGACCGCTTTGCTCAGCTCGTCAGCGCCACAACTTGGTCTTTCCTCGAAGAAGAACCTCCGGAAGTCGCCTGGCTCGAGTTCGTTAAAAAATGCAGTCAGCTGATTGCACAGGCTTCAGAGATAAAAACTTACAATAAGTGCAAATCAGTTTCTTTTGTTAGGAGCAGAACTCGAAAATGGATGGCAGTACGCAACGCAGCATGGTGAGTGTACCGAGAAGCTCCACCACCAGAAACTTGGGACAACTACGTAGCCCAACGTAACCACTGCACCCAACTGTTAAGAGAAGACAAAGCCGCCTATAAACAGAACATTGCAAAAACCTTCATTTCTAACCACAAACTGCTGTACAAGCACGTTAATAGCCTACGAAAGGTGAGGCAAGGATTTCCTCCACTCAAAACGGCTGATGGCCCAACAAGCACGTCTATGGAAGCTGCAAACGCGCTGCAGATGCAACACGCCCCCACGTTTCAAAGAGTCTTGCCACCAAGCGATCTACCAAGCTTTGTCTTCTGCTCACCAAGACTAACCCACGTCAGTTTTACCGCAGAGGCTGTATTGCAAAAGCTGACTTCTCTACGTAAACACAGCTCGCCGGGTGTCGACACCACTCGTCCAGAGGCATTGGGAGCAGTAGCAAGCCAACTGGCAGGACCTTTAGCCCAGTTTTTTCAGCGCTGCTTAGACCAGAACCAAGTTCCCGCCATGTGGAAGCTTGGAATAATAACCCCGATTCACAAAGGTCGAATCAGAGCTGATCCCTCCAACTACCGCCCAGTATCCCTTCTTCCTATACTCTCCAAGGTCATGGAATCCATAGTTGCCGATGCGCTGGTATGCTATCTGAAAAACTGCAACCTCATCACTCGTGAACAGCACGGTTTCCGTCGGCAGCGGTCATGTACAACGAATTTACTAATTGAACGCAATAGTTGGGCCGAGGCAGCTGACGCTGGAGAAGGTGTTGATGTGATCTACCTGGATTTTTCCAAGGCTTTTGATCGTTTAGACCATCGGATGCTACTAAACAAGCTGCAACATTACGGGATCGGAGACCCTCTTTTAAGCTGGATCGCCAACTTTCTACTTCAACGGCAATTAATGGTCAGCGTTAGGAGCTTTTTATCGGACCCCATACAAGTTGAGTGTGGTGTGCCGCAAGGCTCAGTTCTAGGTCCACGTTTGTTTTTGGTGTTTATTAATGATCCTGCACAAGGAATCGGTTCAAACTTCTTAATGCTTGCCGACGATATCAAGATCTGGCGCAGGATCCAGGCGAACGCCGAACAACATGTGCTTCAGAGTGATTTAGATACGGTGTATCAATGGTCGACCCAAAACTTATTGCATTTCAACGTCAGTAAATGCAAGGTGCCTTCCATCCGACATCAGAGCAGCTACTCATACCGACTCGGAACGAATATACTACAACAATCAACTCTCGAACATGACTTGGGTTGCTCCAGGCAATCCGAAAAGGCCTCGAAGACCGGGAAGCAACACGTGGGGCTGTTGCGACGGGCGTTTAGACAAATAAACAGCTCCATATTTCGACAAATGCTCAGTGCGTATGTTCGCCCCCATGTCGAATACGCAATTCAAGCCTAGCATCCATGGCTGAAACACGACCTTAATGCACTGGAGCAGCCACAACGCCGGGCATCTAAGAACGTAATTGGAATGCGCAATCTTTCCCACCAGGAGAGGCTGCAACGACTGGGATTGTTCAGCGGAAGCTATCGCAGATTACGAGGCGACCTGATTATGGCATACCTGATTCTGCGAGACCCACATCATGTGTGCCGCTCTTTACTGCAACTCAGCAGCAATACAAAACTGAGGGGCCACTCATTAAAACTCGCAGAACAATACAGTCGTCTGGAGTGCCGCAGAAATTTCTTTTCCATTCGTGTCTGTCACCCGTGGAATGCTCTCCCAGAATCGGTCGTCTCTGCACCGACACTACCAGTATTTAAAAGACGGTTAGACGAAGCACTCATCCACGTACACTTTGTTACTTAACACTACGTCTCCATCCTTCACCTGGAGTTTACCATGGAATTATTTGTTGTTAACTGTGGGCACTGGGAATCTAAGAGGATAGCAGGACTGCAGCGAAACAAACGATAAGTCCTTATTTTCATATTTAAAGTATTAACTACTTTACTATCCTTATCATCATTATTGTTACGTTGATATCCCACCAACTATCCAACGGGACTTGTAAAGCAACGCTTCTTAACCCGTATAAATTCATTGTTCATTGTCCTGCATCACTGTGGCTTATGTTTGCGCTCTTCTTTCGCAAGCGTAGGCTTAGGTCAACACCTAGCGTACCATGGCCGCAACGTAATGGGTCTTTTAGCAGGTACTACATCATGTTGCGTTCTTGATATTGCCATCGTGGTATCGCCTGGGCGCTTGGATGCTGAGATGGCACGTCTTAGGTTTCTGGAAAAACGAGAGATTTGTGATATGAATGAAATCCTTTGTAAAGTGTTGTAGACGAGTGCTTCTGATGGCTGGGTAGACCTCGGTAGTGAATGGTTTCATAAGCTCAAGAGCAGCTAAGTGAACCCACTTATGCAGTGGGAACAAGCGACCTACGCATGTAACTTTTGCGTAGCAGTTTGTTTTAGAAATATTGGATATAATGAGTACTGATTAAAGTAATGCCGATAATCAACAAATACACAAGAAGAAACAACATATTCCAGATTCACGCCTCTAGATTCGCTCCCGTTTAAGGAACTTGTCATCTCCTCTAAGGGTGCTTGATGAACCATAGAGATTCATAGACGTGTGTAGTCCATCATAGCAAAACACACAGATGCCACAACGGGGATTCGAGAAGATGAGGCTAGAAGCAGTGAACATCGGAACGGCAACCGACGGAGGAAACAGACAGGACTGTAGGACGGAGCACGGTGGAAATAGACTAAACTAAGCGCGTCCTTGGTATGGTGCGCACGAAAGAAAGGATACACTTTTTGACTCAACTGGTTATTATTTGCGCATTCAAGTACAAACGCATTGAATAATTCTTCTCTCTTTCAGACTCACGTACCTTACAGGGACTCAAAGTTAACACGAATTTTGCAGCAGTCACTGGGAGGAAATTCAAAAACAACTATTATTATCGCCGCGTCACCAGCAGCTTCCAATGAAGTGAGTGACTGCTTTAATACCAATTGCAACCGATCATAGGCCCAAGCAGGAATATTTCAGCTTAAATTTGCAGGGCATTTGTTGACTCTCGAGCCCTGGCGTCATGAGCAGCACTCTAAAGAGTCTCTTAATGAAAAATAACGGTGTTGCGGCTTGGTGCGTTCGTTACTTGCTACTGGGGAGATGGGCCTATGTTCGGATAGAGACATGCGTCGCGGATGACAAACTATTGAAATCAGAGCACCTCAGATTACTTGATCAACAGACAGGTTGGGTTACACTTTCTCTTCATACAATCTGTCGTTTGTTATCCACATGTAAAGGCCGGAACCCCTAGCATTTCAAAATCTCTGGTTATTGCATTCTAAGAAGTGCACTTATTCCTTGGAAACGGATGGAGAACGTCGGGTAAAGCGTCTACACCCGTCTCTTCTTTCATCCATATGTACCAATTGTACGAAGCATCATATCATGTGATGTTCATCTTCATCAGTATTAATATTAAACTTCTTACTTACTGTGAAGTCGATTACACTTAGCCGAGGGCACTGGAAGTAGCAACAACAAAGCTGACAGACTCCTTATCGTGATTTCAAAAGTGATTGGACGAAAAGGTAGTGCCAACGTTATGATTACTACGCATTCAAAAGCAGCAGCTATGCAGAACCTACAAAGTACCGTCCGGTGCCCTCAAAGATGATGGAAGCCATCATCATTCAGGCTTTAGTAGAGCAATTGGCATGCTATAACATCATGAGATCGAAGCAGCTAGACTTCTGTTAAGCCTGCTTTTACACAATCAACCTTCTGAGTTTACGTGGTAGTTGTACAGAAACGTCTGGGGGACAGAAATCGATGTCGATTACCTCCACTCTTCCAGAGCCTAAGGCAGTCTGACTCACCACATCCTTCTTCACAATCTCCATAGCTACGAAACTGGAATCCTGTGCCTGGATGAGGCGGAATTTCCTGTGGCAACGACGATAACATTTTGGATTTTGGATTGTGTTGTCTGACCTGATTCGTGTCTAGTGCGAGGTCTAGCGTTGTTGATGTGTCTATTCCTCGCGTTCATCATTGATCTTATGCATGTGCTCACCTTAAATTTCTTGGTTTATGTTGAGGAGGTTTAGCTTCTGCAGGCGATTGACGACCATTGGAATTACGAAGCGCCAGCGAAACCTAGACGGTAATTATGACTGACTACTAGTTTATCTGCGCAGTTCAATTAGTCTACATATAAGACAGTCCACACTGGTTACTATCCGAACGGTATATAGAAGCTTAGGCCATTTCCTGTATGCTAATACAGGATGATCTCGGCTGCAAATAGCAATCTGAATAACAAATACGGTAAATATAGAACAAGAAGATGTAGGCATTTTTCACTCACTTGGACTTCGAGCGAGTGCACACATGGTATCTCGTCACTAATTCTAGCGCACTTTAATATAACACGAATGCGAAATGCCCTATTTAGCAGAAATAGTTCGTTGAACCGCACATCTCAAAAAATGGACATGTACCGACCTGTTGAACTCCGACGCCGATTTCGCGATGACCATAACCTTCAGCAAACTGTTCCAATATTCCTCCAAATCCTAAGAACACGAGGTGCAAGCGGAACTACTTAACGTGTGACATAGCTATTAGGTGCATCCGTCCCGACCAATGAGACATCCACTCATCATCGCAATCCCTGTTGAAGGTTGTATGTTGCGGGTTTCCTTCTTCGTCTACTGGTTGTATGATGTGCACTACTTGTGCGGCCGTTCCTCGCGTGCATGCAACTGTGATTTTAAAGTGTTGTTCTCCTTTGGGGGACTCATTACGACCTGCTGTTGGCTGCTTGCCGTTTCACATCTTGGCACTTCCAGGCTACTGATAACTGGTGCAGTAGTGTCTGCCTTTAGTCCACCCCAGCTTAAAGCCCGACTACAGCCTTGCTCCAAGACTATAACCATATCCTGGTGAACTTTTCATTCCAAAGTTAGTGAACCTATTTTG
This sequence comes from Dicrocoelium dendriticum, assembly GCA_944474145.2. Classification (NCBI taxonomy): domain Eukaryota; kingdom Metazoa; phylum Platyhelminthes; class Trematoda; order Plagiorchiida; family Dicrocoeliidae; genus Dicrocoelium; species Dicrocoelium dendriticum. The sequence goes on along the minus strand of OX104064.1, from coordinate 60,868,992 downwards.
GAGCATGGTCATCGTTGCTAGCCAACCAGTTTTCCTTTGAGATATTCCACTCCTGAAACACTTCCCCTCTTATGTTCAGAACTGTGCGCCACGCTACACAGAAATCCTTTGTGCATTATGAACAGGCACCTTTGTAGATGAATTGGTCTCAAACGCAAAGTAATTTTGCTTTTGTTGACTTGTGTCTCCAATGATCAGTGACGCATCGTTCTCACCAATTTCTGGTCGACAGCGCAACTGACAAAGTTTTAGCTCAGACTTCTGTTTCCTGACGTGGTCAAAAGCGTTTCTTCGTATCTCTGTGATTAGAATGATTGGTACTTTGTCTATATATCTAAAGTCCGTCGGTGATAGGATATTTCGGAAGGTGACGAGCTGGGCAGGGTTTTCACATGTTTAGATAACTACTGTCCGTTTAGGTTAACTGTGCGCGCATTGGGTATGCTCCTGCACTAGCTAACTAACCACGTCCCATCTCCCCGGAACTTACAACTAAGATCGGTGAACGATGTGTCGTGAAGTCATTGATTATTACACTTCGCACTGTCCAAAATTATTTTGTTCGCAGGATTGCGGTCCAGGGAGTTTGCGTTATCTGCTTACAAGCACATTTTCTTTTGAGGTCCAGGGGAATGACATCATCATTGTTGTCTGTTGCTAGAATGCTTACATGGTTGATATCCAGTTGCATTGCCGTATTTCGTATCTCACGTAATGCCGTTTGGTTCGGGCCGAACCGCTGTGGAGCTGGTGTCAAACTAACCCCTTCTAACCAGTCCTACACGTTGTCAATTAAATAAATATTTAGTTTCCTACAGTAAACCGTTTGCTTTTGCTCCCTTGGGGTGTATATATAGCAACTGGTCATGTATGTCATGGTTTAAAGCAAACATATCTCAATATGGCTTTATAGTCCGGTTTCATGAACCGAGGACAACGTGAATGATTTAGTTTGACACGCCTAATCAATCTTATTTGCGTAGCTTGCAAATTCAGCCAGCGATCTTATTATGCAGTGTTTTTTTCACTTCATAGCGGCTAAATGACTCCTCTCACGATAACTGTGGGCATAATGGTTAGCAGTAAAATACACGATACAGATTACTTCTTTGGTGCTATCAGAAAAGTTCAACCTACCTGATTGCATTAGCGGACCGTATGGTTTAATGGACGCTCTTGTCTTCAGCTTGATATGAGAAGACAGTGTTGCCATTCTGTGGGCACAAACCGATGCTGTTTAAGTAGACTTTTCAAAAGCCTTCCATCGCCTGTTTCATCGTATGCTGCTTTACAAATTTCAGGACTAAGGTGCTAGCGATCCAGTGTTGGGATGGACTGGTCACTTTCTCCGCGAACGGTTGCAAGAAATCAGAGTCCGAACATCTTTGTCTGATCCGATGCGAGTGGAATGCGGCTTAACGCACGGTTAGGTTGCTATCCTTGCGTACACACAACTCTCTTAGAGCGGATATGCTTCACTTCAAGGCACGGCGGGTGGCAGCTATTCACTTGGACGAACCACTAGCTGGATTCTTTCAGTGTTGTTTGGACGAGAACATACTTCCTTCAAAATGGAAACCTGTTACTATCAGCTCTATTCACCAGGGAGGACGTCGATCTGAGCCTGCCAATTACCGTATGATAACGCTTCTCCCTATGCTCTCCAACATCAAGGAAGTGATTATTACCGATGCCATGATAGGCTACCTGGAAGCTATGAAATCATTGTGCCGGTATCGTCAACATCGATCATGTACCACGAACCTGCTGATAGCACGCGACAACTGGGCTGAAGCAGTCTACGAGTGGAAAGGAGAAGATGTTATCTACTTGGACTTTTCAAACGCGTTCGATCGCTTGGATCGTCGTATGCTGCTTCACAAGCTTCAGCACTATGGCATCGGAGTTTCAGTATTAAGATGGATCTGCAATGTTTTCCGCAAACTGCAATTGGAAGTTAACGTTCGAACATCTCTGTCCGACACAATTCCAGTAGAGAGCGGCGTACCACAAGGGTCTTGCCTCTTCCTCATGTTCATTAACGGTATAACGAGTTATCCCTACAGAATTGTTACGCTTTGCAAGCAACTTTAAACTTTGGCGGACAATCAAAAGATTGGACGACCACGATAACCGGCAGCGCGACCTCGATGCGGTATGGCATTGGTCGGTGAGGAACGCACCGCCATTCAGTTTGGACAAGTACGGTGTTGTCTACGTCCACCATCCACGTCTACATCTATCGGTCTGTAGCGTATAATTTGAAGACCACCTCTCAGGAAAGTGACCTCGGTGTGCTGGTAAAGGACCACCTCGGTTGTTCCAGACAGTCCAAGTTCGTTTTAAAAAGTGGTAACCAACATGTCGCTCACTTGCAGTGCGCATCAGGGAGTTCGAATTCGCCCACATTTCTCTGATGTTTAGTGTCTACGTGCGTCCCGACGTTGAATACGCTATCTAGGCTTGACAAAAGTGTCTAAAGTGTGACGCACAGCGTTCAAGGCGGCGCAACATCAAGCAAGTAAAAATATCAAGGAATTGCGCTACCTTCCCTACCAGAAATGAATGAAGAAACCTGGAGTGTTCAGTGCACGCTACCGGCGGCTACTTGGAGACCTCACAGTAGTATACGAAATCCTGACGGACTCCAGTCACTTATGTTGCTACTTTTTGCAACTCAGCTTGAACGCCAGTCTCAAAGACAATAGCCTGAAACTGCGTCAACAATGCAGTCATTTAAATTGTCGACGAACTTATTGCTCCTTCCGGGTCTACCAAGCCTGGAACCATCTTCTAAACTGTGTTGTATACGTTAAGACCATAGCCCCTCTCAAAAACAGTTGCTTGTCGCATTGAGTTCCCTACACTTGGTCCTATGAATGGATATTCTGGAATATATTCAAGCTGGCTAGCTTCTTTAGAATTAGAACCCACAGGGACGCACGCAAATCTATGCAGAGGAGTGCACAATCCTATAGTTATCTGCATTAACGCTAATAACTTGTTACTCTGTCTTACGTGGCACTGGTTTTAATATGCTGTTACAAGGTCGCGTCACCTATACGCAATTTATTTCGTCCGCATGTGTAGTCCCCGGATTTGCAACCGTTTCTCTTACTAGCTTACGGGAACTGCATACCAGACATTTTTTACTCGTCATAGAACGTTGTTCAGACCATTTTTCCAACAGGTAATTTGAATGTCCACCGCATAGGTGATTGTGGTATTCTTATCGCAAGCTCCAGTTGCATCTGCTTTTGGTTTGGGATCAATGTGTTGTATGCATTCCACTACCTTTCTTATTAACACATCACCACAATGTGATAGTTGAAAAGTTGAATATGAGCCGCTTCCTTTTTCTTCTGACTAGGCCGAAACAAGGTCTACCCTGATTTTCGGTGTCCGGGCGAAGAATATTAAGAACCAAGTGGTTCCGAACACTCAGCTAACTTCTGAGGAATGGCGACGGCTCTATGAACGAGAGTTAGATCGTAGCAGACAGTTGTACTCCGCACTGACCAATTTGGATGCAGAAGTGCGCAGATGGCGGAATGGTGAGTAACTCCGTAAAGATGTAAAGATTCTGGGAAGCTGTTCCACACACACACACACACACACAGGTTGGTATTGAATGCATTAATTTTCGCCCATTGTATGATGGCGTCTTCTGGGAAAACTATAATTTTAATTGTTCGAACGGATTCCCTGCAATCGTCTGCCTGTCTACAGTTGGAAGAAGGGGTTGCATAAATACTCATAGCTCATCCATTAATAAGAAGTTTTGAGCTAGGATCGAAAAGTACGGACAGTAGATAGATGCAAACTCAGAATTGGGACCAGATGAAACTATCTTCTTCACGATCAGCCTCCTGAGTTGATCACTCCCTTCTTTTCCATCTTCATTGTGATCACGTCCAGCGATAAAAACATCCCGCAATGATGCCTTCGCTTGCCATATACCTGTTACGGACCTCTTCTTGTTTGGCGTCATCATTTAGACAATTTCCACTTATGCAATGTCAGAAATCCCACACAGCTAGTCAGTGTGTCTGAAGCGTATACGGAGTTTAATAATTCACTAACGTACTTCTTATGACAAGGGTTTGCCTCTCCGCATAATATTTATGTTAGTTGCTGATGTGTGACCCATTTATCAGATATTATGGTCTACAAATTAGCCTCATCATCAATATACACCTTAGCTACTGGCGCGAAACATCCTAGTTGTTGTACCGCAATACAATTCTGTCAGAGGGCGTTAAAAAGAGAATGAAAGGAAATAACAACAAAAGCGATGCAACAAAAATTATTAGTATGCTTTGTTTTATGTTATGCATTTAAATCTAAGTCATGGTTGGAGAGGGCTTATAACCGGTATGGGGCGGGTTAAAGTAGCTCGCAACGGTAACACCACTGAGGCCAAGCTCTTCGGCATGTCAACAAATGTCTCCAATCAAACGTGCTCATTTTTCGGCTGCAAACGGGAAGTCCAGATGCTGCAACCGAAGCCGATTCCGAAGTGAAAACGTTCATCCCCTTTGGCCAAGTCGTTGGGGGCCTCCCCTCCTTACAACCGCACCAAGGTCGCGTAAACGACACACGTAGCGGGAGTCGGTATGCAGGCATGAGTAAGACATGGCTCAGGCACCGGAGATTAGTATGCGAAAAATGTTTATAAGCGATTCTTTTCTTCTTCCTAGGCCATAAACGAGACACTGAATACGCTCATCGTTCTCGTGTTGTTCCCACCATATGTGAGCTAAACTAGAAGGCACCGGTGGTCAAACCCAACTAGCCTCTTTACGTCCGTCTCTCTGATGGGCCAGGTTTCATCAGAGCATAGTTGAGTTGAACCTACGGCTGCATTGTAGACTCTACTATTCAGAGTGAGAGTGATGTCCCGCCGATGCCATAGGTGGTGAGACTGAGCAAATGCGCCCAGAGTCTTTGCTATACGACTTGTCATTTCATCGTCCGTTCTACAGGCGCTGAGACAGCTGATCAGGTAGTTGAATTCTTGAGCGACTTTTGGGTGATCCCCAATAAATAGGTGGTTTCGGCCGAGCTTGGAGGAAAGCTTTGCATTTGGACCGTGCAAAGTTGGGTCAGAGACTGTTGCCAGCCAGTGCTACTTTTTACCTTGCTGCTTGGCATGTTTGTGCTCTGTCACTGATTAGGGCAATTTCATCTGTATGCTCCAAGTCAAGAAGTCGCTTACCGGGAAGCAGCTCCACACATCGCAGGTGGAGTCCAGTGAACGCCGTTGTCATGGCTTCATCAATGGCGAAATTAGCGTCACGGTGACAGCGGGTAACCTTGTCTAACACAGGTGGAGATGTTAAAGGTGGTGACATCTTGTCGTAACGCATCACTTTGTCCCAACTGTGCGCGTCCAGCATTGTTATGACATCGGCATATTAATCGGGCAAACCTTCTATGAGAGGACAGTCTCAAATAACACATCAATCCACTGAATCGAAGACACGTTCGATGTCAAGGTATACGATACCGGTGGGCTGCCAACATATGTGACTTGCTCCAACAATTGACGTAAAGAGAAAAAGTGATCAACACAGCCTCGATTTCGATGAAACACAGCCTGCTCTTTATCAAGCTGGCTTTCATGAGTGCCAGTTAGTCTATGAAGAACAACTTACCGGATAAGACATTTGAGATCAGGCTGCTTTATGTATAGTTGGTGCATTATGAAAGTTGGATCCTTGTAACTCTTGACTATAACGGATCGGCTTCAGTCAGCTGGCACAGTTTCCCGCTCCCACACTCTCCACAATAGATATTGCAAAACCTCAACGAAACCAATTCCCCCCGAACTCTGGGTAGCAACAGAGCAAGTTTACCTGATCGCACGGCCTTATTCAATTCCAGAAGCCTGATCTCCCGTTCGACCTCTTGCGAGAGGGCGGATCCATTGGGACGGTCTAGAGAGCAGGTTGATCACTGACCGGAAGTAAACCTAGTAGTTCCGCCAGATTTAATTGCGTTTCACAGTAGTTGGCACAAAACTTTAAACTTTATGTGAGGTTGTGAATAAGCTTTACCCTCTCGTCGCATATAGTCACTATAACACCAAGTCTACTGCTGTCCATTTCCCGTTGGCGACTGAAGGACTTCCGTGGGTTACCAATTAAAGTGGCTGTCTCTATCTCCGATGCACAGTGAGACCACCATGCTTCGCGGTCTCTCTTCAGGTTTGCACGCAGTGTTGACCTTAGGTTTATGAGAGTCTCGTTGTCTTCTCTTCCAGGAATGTGTTGACGAAAATGCAGTACGTTTAGCGAATGCGGATAGACCCATTGTCTAGGTTGGCAATTCCATTTGTCACATGAAGGTACATCTACTGCCAATAACGTCTGACGAAATTGCAACCAGCCACCTACCGCTGTGTTCAGTGTGCGTATACTCAGTTCGGATGCGAACGTACTTTTATACGCCTTCAGAACATCTGACTTCGCCGGTTGGCAAGTATCTATGCCTTCAGACCGTCATTGCGGATGTCCACCGAAACGCACCTGTATATCTGCACACACAAGTGCGCAGTCGGAGTGCACGCTTGTGCTCCAAATCGAGCAACCTTTTTGGATACAGCCTCTCCAACGGTAAATGATCGTGAAGTGGTCGACCTGTGTCTAAGGCTGGTCCGAGGCTAGTGGATGCCATAACATCCTTTTGCAGGTGATGTGTCTAAACTTAGTAATCGCGAGAAAGAGATGAGCGTCTTCACAAAGGTCTGGCAACCGCGCACCATTATCATTACTGGACCATACACCAGGTTACCCGCCCAAAGGAAGCTCATCATTGTACAGTTTTCAAGCACTGCAGTATCGGTGCTTTTTCTATGACGAAGATACTCGTTCTATTAGCGATATAAATCATCTTTCACAGAGTCAGCATTAAAGTTTTTTGAAGCATAGACAGCAATGAGAGAGAATTATCTATCGTCCATGATCGACTTGGCAGCTTTTAACTAGCCAATCAGTCGAATGGCCCCCGTTCGGCTGCGGATTGGGATCCAGTTAACCACTGCAGCTTTAACCGAAGGGGCTCAGAACAATGTCCACACTGGTTTGACTGGCATTCGAAGCTGCACCATCTCCAGATAGAAGCAGTGAAAATGTACCGCCAGTGTCACCTGAAGGTGATTGTAGAGTGAGCACAAGTCTCGAGTCTTGTAGGCGGGTTTCCGATATCCAGCCTCTATCGATCAGTGGATTATCTTGTGTTCGGACAAGTGTTGCTTGTTGGCCGAACTGTAGCAAGGCGCGCACGTTGAGGCACTTCAGTCTTAACGAGGATGGAGAGCTGTAGTTGGAAACGGATAAACTGATGTAGTTCGCTTGGCTGGATATGAACTTGTCGACAGGTGATGGTGTTGGTCAGGCCATCGCTGCGTCATCACAGTGGAACTCCGCGGTGTAGTGTATCTTAGTTAGGATATGGTATACCACTGCTGCTTGCTTTTTATTCCTGTGCCACCTTTATAATGCGGTGCGAACAGTCCTGTCTCGACAGTTTTCTTACCGGGCTAAAGAATCGGATGCATGAGAGCATCCGGGATAACGCACTCTGGGCAGCATTTGTGCTGTAACATCCATCAACAGTAAACGGACGCATATATTCTCGTAAGCGTATTCCGACGAAAAGTTGGATTGCATTATGGTATCTTAATCCATGACTTATTCTCACTTCGTTCAAGGTGAAACCATTCCCCGGGAAAAGTGGTTCACGGAAGACCAATACGGGAAGTCGTTTTATGAACTTGCCAATGAGTTATCCGAAATCTGTACAGCTGCATCTGCCAGCGAGACATTATTTGCGGGGGGCGCTACTGATCCCTGTTTTTCCAGCGCTGGAGTAATTCCTCTCAGTGATTCTGCCAGGTTGGTAAGTTGCAGTAGCCTTTTCGGTTCAGCTTCGAAAAAATTTGCTTACCCTTGTTTTAGTTGAATCCACTTACCTCCTTCGTTATTCTTCTCAGCAAACTGAAGTGAACAGTATGCCTTCTGATTCCGCACAGTTCTAAGCTGAGATGAACTAGAAGCATGTGTAATCAGTCTGGCTACCTAATCATCTTCCTCGCGAACACTTACTTGAAATGTTTGCCAGTATCAGCTCTGCATTTGACGGTGGTTTGTATTCTAATCATTTATAGTTACCAACTGCTTGTGAAACATGTACGCTATCCATTTCAACAGCGTTTTCGACTGAATCTCCTAAGCTCTTGCTGCGGTCTACATACAAGCTACCGACATTAAAAACGTTGCTTCAATCGGGTTGGTTGTTCTATTCGTTTAACACTGACAGTTGTCTTTCGATAATTGTATTGTTACCCCCACCATCCTGTGGGAGTTGTCAAACAACTGCTTTTTTACCCGGCATAAATCATTGTACATTGTGCATTTAGCTGCGAAATACTTTTACGATTTGATTCTCGCCATTCCATTTGTATAGTAATTGTGGTTGACATATTCGTCGCCCGGACACTGGCTTGTTTTATGTCAAACCGTAGTTTTCAATTCGGATGCGGTCCTTCCATATGGTTTATTGATATACGGGGTAGACATCGATGCGCACATTGATTGAATGCTTGGTAGTGGATCAGGCTCCGAGGAACCCGATACCTTACTGCATTTCTTCCAGAGTCTTTATCTCTGTGTTGTCTGACACAGCAACACAAGTAAGAATTGAACAACTAATACGAGTGACCTTTATAAGTGCACCACGGAACAAATCATGGGAGCAAGAACCGTTGTCTAGCACTTTTTGTTGAGATGCGCTGTCATCGGCATACTGACTTTGTTGATATGAATCAGCGCTCCTCCCTACCATAATACGCGCCTTCAATCAATCAGTAGGTGGCATGGCTCGTTGATTAAGTAGTTGATAAACTTGATAGAGGCTCATTCAGCCGTTGAGCGACAAGAAATTTTACAGCTCCTACCGGATGCAACTCACAGCATGCTTCCGCCGGAAAAACGAATGACAGTTAAACTGCGCTTTACAGAAGTGGTTCATATTTTGAGTTGGGTGCATCGTTCTCACTGAACAAGCACATGAATAATTGCTGACCAGTGGTTCCTTGGTTGTTACATGCAAGAGATTCAGGCGGTACCCGTCACAACGCGACTGGACCTTAACGTATTGCGACGGATTGCGTACCTCATTGACCCATTCAGCTATACTGGGTGATGCCTCCGGGCACCTTGAGAGCTACTCCTACCAGGTTGGTCAATGGTGAGAAGTCAGACAAACTCAATCTCCTGGTCCTCCAGATTAGGGGTTTGAAATGGGATGGCGTCTATTTCTGTAAAACTAAATCATTGCCACCTCACCGCTGCCTTGCGAACAGGCTTTTGAACCAAACGCTTTGGATGAGGACCCTAATCGTCCTCCTGTCTAGGTCTGGTGGCACTGGCAGTATCTCAGCCCACATACAACCATGACATTTTCTTCAAACATAAACTTCATCCTGCATCGGCCGTCGCGCAGATTATCAAGGGTCGCCTTATCTGCTGCATACAGCAGGGCGGATAAGCGAAAACATGCTACTGCTGGCGCCTCCTTTCTTTTCCACCTGTTTCTCTTACTCCCATCCCGACCCCCATTACCAACATTTCTTCTATAATTCCCAGCTTAATTGACAGCAACCGAACTGCCACTGGAGTAGAACCATCTGCAGCCACCATCCCACTGCATCCATCGGACGCCTATCGGCAAATGTCCCTTATAAGGCCACGCTATCCCGTTGCCATGGCGACATTCAACGTTCACATTCTAAGACAAACAGGTCAACACGATGCACTCGCGCGCACCTTGGACACACTGGGTGTTGATGTGTGTTGTGTGTCCGAAAAAAGGATCAATGACTCTAAAGGAATTATTGAATTAACTGCACTCGGCTTATCCGCTCATTATTGGTTACACGCATCCGGAGACGCCGATGCAGCACTCACGGATCAGGCTGGTGCAGGTATCATTTTCAGCTCCAACGCTGAGCCGTTGTTAGCTGAATGGATTTCGGTGAAAAGCCATTTATGTGTAGCCCATTTGATGATATCAGCTAAGGTTGATTCAGGAAGTAGTAAAAAACGCTGTTTGTTTGTGATTTCCGCTTGTGCTACCACCGACTGCAGTTCTAATGCTGTCAACGACACATTCTATTACGAGCTGAACGCGCTACTACGCAGTGCTACTAGTTCAGACATTATAGTACTTGCAGGGGATATGAACGCAAAATTAGGGCGTATGAGCTCTTCGGAAGCTCAGCTGGGTGGTAATTATGGGCTTAACTCCGAACGGACTGACAACGGTGAACGACTGCTGCAACTGTGTGCAGAGCACCAGCTGTTTCTTAGTAGCACCGCTTTGAGACACAGTGGGCGCCGAAGTGCCACTTGGCGTCCTTTTGTAGCTGACCAGCGATGGACCCAAATTGACCACATGGCCATAAGTTACAGATGGCATGGTTCCCTGCAGGATTGCCGCTCGTACTCGAGTACCTGCGTCGACTCTGATCATGCCTTGGTACGCTGTCGTTTCTCCATGAACTTTCCCGGGAAGAGCACTAAGTGTCCCCTACTGTTGGCAACGGAGAAATTGTCTCAGTCCTCGGTCAGTCAAGCCTATCAAGACGCACTGTATACCGAAATTCAGCTGTCTTGTCCTAATGACACTGAGCTTCATTGGAATAGGATCTCGGCCGCCATGCTCGACGCAGGTGCATCTGCTTGTGGCACTATCAATCGTAACCGCAACAGTCACTGGATATCCGAGAGGTCAGTGAACCTGTTGGAATATAGAAGACGCCTCCCGGCTGGCTCTGAACACAATGTGCCCAGACGGGCTATCAGGCGTGAACTAAAGCAAAGCCTACGTGCTGAGAAAGAAGCCTGGTGGACCAGTAGGGCTCAAGAAATGGAGGAAGCAGGAGCAGTAGACAGTTACCGCAAGCTCTTCCAGCTAACCCGTACCGCTCGTCCCAGAAAACCAGGCGTCGGTGAGACAATCAGAGACAATGCGGGTACATTGATACACGATAAGGAGCGCCGTATGGCTCATCGGGCGGAACGATTTCAAGATCAGTTAAGCTGGCCTCCTGCTCCCGGACCTCTTCCTACTCAGGTGGTGCAGGATGTGCCATGGACGGTTAGTTTAAAGCCTCCGTCGGAGGCCGAGGTCCGAAATGTGATCACTGACCTCTATGGTTTTCGTGCTTCTGGCCCGGATTCCCTCCCACCTGCACTATTTAAGGATGGAGGTGAGGTCTTCTGTAAAGCACTGACCTTCCTATTCAATCGTATCTGGAAGGAAGAGTGTCCCGGCTAATTAGAGCGAATCGATTATAGTGGCAATATACAAGAAGGGCAGTCGCACAGACTATTCTAACCACAGGGGTATTAGCCTTACGCCAGTTGTGACAAAATTACTGACCTCGATTATCGTACGTCGCCTCACCGTGGAACGGGAATCTCGGATTAGGGAAGAGCAGGCCGGTTTTCGCCCAGGACGTGGCTGTATAGACCATATATTCACTTTGCGGCAGGTGCTAGAGCAGCGCCACGCATACCGCAGACCGACAATAGCTGTGTTCCTCGATTTCAAGAGTGCATTCGATTTAGTCGATCGATCGATTCTGTTCGAAATATTTGCGCGTAAAGGTGTTCCCAGGAAATATGTGAACATCCTACATGCTGTATACTCGAACACTACAGGCCGCGTCATGGTCTACGGTGTCCTATCGGATAGCTTTCCGACCACAAGTGGCGTTCGTCACGGTTGTCCGATTTCCCTATTTTGTTCAATTTCGTCGTGGATTCTATCATGGTGTGTTCCCATGGGAAATTTCACGATGTAGGAGTTGAAGTTCTGCCTGGTGAAAGGTTAGTTGACCTAGTTTATGCGGACGAGATCGTCTTGCTTTTCGACGATGTTGGGGCGACCCAATCAACCCGGAATAGCCTGTCCAGATGGATCGCATTATTTGGTATGTACTTCGCACCTTCAAAGTGCAAAGTGTTGCTGCAGGGCCACTAGCCAGTTGCTGACTCCTTGACGCTTGCTAACGCGGAACTCGAGGTAGTTGATTATTTCACTTATCGTGGCAGCTGCATCAGCAATGATGGGCGCATAGAAACTGAAGTCAGCTCACGCATTGCAAAAGTCAGAGCTACCTTCTTGAACCTGTGGCATCTTTGGTGAGAGAAGGGAGTTTCCCTCTGTCTGATAGGCCTGGTATACAAGGCCACAGTGAGGGCCGTTCTGCTCTATGTTATTGAGACTTGGTCCCTTCGGTCTGAATATCTGACGCGCCTTCAAGTCTTTGATCATCGCTGTCTGCGAAGCATTGCTGGAGTCGGATGGCACCAGTGTGTCCGCAATGATGATGTGCGTAGGCGAGTACTAGGGGGTGATAATCATGCTAGCTCCCTAGAACAATAGATAGCACTGAATAAGTTGTGTTGGCTCGGGCACGTGCTACGTATGCCTGGCCACCGCTAACCTAGAAGGGCCTTGTTCAGTCTACCAGGTGTAGGATGGCGCAAGGCTCGAGGTGGACAGAAGTAGACTTGGCAGTGGGAAATGAAGTCACTGACAACTAAACTGGGTGCCGTTGTTCCGGCTCGCCTTCTGGACTGGAGCCCACGTGAATCGCCTCGTGCTTGACTCGAGACTTTACGGGGCATGGCTCGCAACCGACACCAGTGGCGCGTCTGCTGCCGTCTCCTAATCGGATTGTCTGTTTAAAGTGTGTTTGGTGCTGAGTTATCTGCGGGGTAATGGCTGATTATGACGCGTGGCAGTGAAAGCCGCAAGGAAGCTGTCTCGCCGATGCCACCTTATCTTTGCACGATAGCCAGCTGTTTGTGACGATATGTTGTCTACAAAAAGTGTAGGCGCCTTGACCCTGAATGTTTGCTTAGGGCATTAAGGTTTTCGGGTAAGTCCCCCTTCTTTCCCTATTCTTATTCTTTATTTCATAGGTCCTCATGGTTGTATGGCAGCGAAGCATCAGTTCACATGGCTGATGTACTGCTGTTGATGTTGTTGATGATGATGATGATGATGCTGTGTTGAACGGTAATCTCCGGTGGTGCACTCTCCTTGAGAAAAGGTTTTCCTAGTCAGGAGACAATATTCAAGCGCCAGCTTTGGGTTTTGGAGAACCCGGTCGACTTTAGATTAGACCTGCGCCATTTCGCTCACTATGACCACATCCGAAGTGGAGAGTTTCGGTGCTGCTCTCTCTTACTCATGCACTACCCAACCGACCGGTTACCTTCTCATTTGAACTCTTTAGGTCGAAGTAATTTGGGTGGTGAATGAAATCGCGTACATAGAGGTTCATATCTAGCACATGGATCAGTGGACTATAGTGATCCAACTGTTGGAGATTGGCTTCAAAGCATGTGGTGGCCTCATTTGAGATTGCGTGCGGTAATTAAGACACATGGTGGGTACTCCAACAACAAACAGCGGACTTACAACCGCTCGGTCAAGTGCTTCTCCCATAACCCAATGGCTTATTGATCAAGGTGTAGGTGGTCAACCACTATGTGCGGGGTTTCACTGTCATCCCAAACTTTCTCTACTTGAAGAGTCCAACTCAGGAGGAAACTGGTCGGTTGTATAGTGTAGGGGTGGAAGCGAGCAACACCAACAATTTGAGAACCCTTGACTGTTATCCCTGCAGGTGGAGTTAGACCTTGTGCATCTTATATTTGCCTGGTGATTAACACGTCCCTTCATTGTTGCGTACCCGTCCGGATTCCATATGTTTGAGCTTTGTCCTGTGAGTCATTGTCTACTAAGGGCTATCTACTGCCACTGGCGAAAGATGGCATTTTTCATTTACCACTGTAATCCTTGATCCAAATGTCCACTGACTTTTGAAGCAAATTCGCGGCAGCTGAGGTAATTCGGAAGATATACACGTGTTTCCGATGACATACTTGGTATATTTATACTCTTTTTCCCATAAATATCTCCACGCAATGAAACGAAACTAAATGACCATGTGGACCTACTGGTCCGAAAAGTAGGATCCGTTTTGATAGATGGTATTGGTAAACGAATCTAGCGCCCCATTTCCATGGTGTTTCTTCCCAGAAAATAAGACGACCGACGTCATCGGATGATACGCAGCTCGCTGAGTTGTTCCGTCTGCTGGACGAGAAAGATGACGAAATCAATCAACAATGTCAATTGGTGGCCCGATTGGAGGTACAACTTACACGGACACGTGATGACTACGCAAGAGCGAGTAGAGAGAATGATAAGCTGCAAACACTTCTACAGAAAGCTCAGGTACATGGTTATTTTTAATTCATATGAAACATTTTTCTTTCAGCTGAATCAAACAGTACGAATTTGTACTTAACGTCCCCCACTCTAACTACTCCTCAAATCCTGATTGTATTTCGTATCATCTACAAGTGTTTATCTGTAGTTTGCCTACAGAACCGTTTCCTTAGTTAGAATATCAGCAGTGAAGTAATTAACTAATGCAAACAGCTTTGGGCATTCTGTGTGTTATACGTGCTATCGACATTTCGAAGCGGTAATATTTTAGCAGCTCAAATAAAGTGGATGGCTACTTGTCTCGATGAGTCAACCAACTACGCACTCCTTGGCTCCGCCGTACATGTGAACTTAAGTGTCGGAAACAGCTGAACACGTGCCGGTCTCTTGTATTGCCGTTTCGTACACGTTTCTTCTTCTGCCGTCCGTTGAAGGTTCATGTGCCGGTAGTGGAATGCAGTGCGATAGATATGGCAAGGTGCGATTCTGTCACACTTGGAATGGTTACGTAAGGTTTAGGTATTGAACTTAATATCCGGCCTAAATTAAGTCAGGTTGATACCAAAAATAGATGGACAAATATAGAATAATTTTGGATGTTTGTAAGTAGTGTAAAGTTTGTAGAAAGTAGAAGTCACGATTAAAATTAACTTTACACTACTCACAAACATCCAAAATTAATCTACCATCGCCCATTGGACATCCGAAGAACAGGTACTTCGGTCCATTGGGAAGTGACGGGTGAGTGAGCCAATCTGCAACACCAGGACAGGTACTGTGAGTTCATTGGCAATACGTCGCGCACCAAGCACAAGTCATGTATTAAAATTTGCGCACTTAATGGTCAGCCCTCAGTAGCTCAGTGGTAGAGCAGCGGACCAGTAATTCGTGAACCGGGGTTCGGTTCCCCGTCGTGGCACATTATTGTGCGTTAATTTTAATCGTGACGTCTACTATTCTACAAAAAATATAGAATAGAATACTATATGACACCGATACTGTTACTGAGTGAGCTGATACAAAAACAAGATGTAGAATAAAATAACGACGACTTGTTAATGGTCTTCTCCATCTTCTCCACCAACTTAGACTGAAAGCTGCAAGACTATATATGGAGCTGCGTCGACAATTGTAGTATGGCCGCATACTGATGGGACCGCTCTTGAAAAACCTCAACTAGATGTGCAACCATTTTTATGACTCGTCAACTTGAGACGCCATCAATTAACATAAGCGTGTACCATAACTTGCCGATAAGTTACCTGAATGCAATCTCTATCCAAGAGTATCGGTCATAAATGACATTTCACAACTCGCTTATTTTCCCTCCAAAATTACCCTTGATCGGCACTGTTCGAACCATATTACGTACGGTAGAGGAGCGGTCATCGGAAATGAACGGTATTCACGCAAAGTTATCTCTGAAAACTCAAGCACATACAGTTTTATTTCGCGTGGTTTTACTCTACGAGCGCAATTTATCCTAGCTATGTTTATTTTAACATCTTACAGGGTAGGTTAAGCCTCACCTACCTTACCTCACTAACTTCTGTCGCACTGACCCGCTTACTGTTTTATCGCTCACACTGTGACTAGGTTACATTTCCGAATGTATCGGGTGAACAAGAATCATGTTTTAAGAAAATTTCTAATCCTCTGATCACCTTGTAGAACTCAATTTTGATATGTCCCTTCCACGATGCGTGTAATGTTCGCCGATCGAACGTTAACTGACGTGTAGCCAAATGAGTTCGAAATCAGAACAAGTTTGGATCACTATATACGCGGTACTATTACAAAACATACCGTTAACAAAATTAGACATTTGTCGAAGAAGCAATTCCCAAGTTACTATTGTCCCGTCTTAATAGACTGAAGGGTCTAAAGATCCACTTACGCGCTGACTTAGACGCGGCAGACAGAGAAAAACTCAAGTCTGCTATGATTGAACTAAAGCGATGCACGGAAGATGGAGAAACAAATCTCCGTATTGTAAATTTTCGGGTAGTTGCCCGGATTCTTCCACGAATCCGGATCAACAGGTTTCTAATGCTTCAGGCGCGCCCAGCGGTTCCTACCGCGGTCTACGCGTAGCCTTTACTAACGTGTGCAGTCTGATGAACAAGCGTGATGTGCTGTACGGCTTTGTAAGCTCTCAGCGACGAGACGTATTAGGACTTGCTGAGACATGGTTAAACTCTGAGGTAACCGCCCAAGAAGTGGAACTCACCGGCTACTCATGCTTCCGCTGTGAAAGACCATCAAATGATCGTGGTGGCGTTCTACTTTACAGAAAGTCTTCCTTGTGTGGGAGACTAGTTAACGCCTACCAAAGCGCTGATGGTCTATGTGAGCAGTTATGGTGTTCGATTCACCTCAGACGCGGCGAGTTGCTCGTGGGCGTGGTATATCGCAGTCCACTGAGCCGCTGTTTGGACTGGTTACCGCATGTCCGCAACGACATGAGTCGTCAGATGTTCCTACTCATGGGCGATTTCAAGTTGCCCCGAATACAGTGGCCTGAAGCTGAACTTCTTCCCGGCCACTGTGAAGTCGAGAGGAAGTTTTCGGAGTTTCTATTTGAAACCGGGGCCACACAGCACATCAACCAACCGACACGCATTACTGCGCGCGCGACTCCATCGTGCTTAGACCTGCTGTTGACTAGCTGTGAGCAGCGTGTGCATAACATTCAAGTCTTAGAGCCTCTGGGAGCGAGCGACCACTCGGTGATCATAGCCAGCTTGGAACTACCACTGCCGTATTCTCCCCCACTGGAGTCAGCCTTCAACTATTGGAAGGCCGACTTTAATGGCCTCATTCGAGCAGCGAGCCAGATAGACTGGTCTTTACTACAGGATTCATCTATTGAAACCTGTTGGATTATCATTAAAGTGAGAGTGAAATCGTTGTGCGCCTGATTTGTACCCCTCAAATATCGGTAAGTTGGGCCAGTCAAACCACATTGGTTCGACAAAGAGTACAACAAACTGGCCCGATGACGACGCAGACTATGGAACAAATTCGTGTTATCTGGCTGTACAATGCGTACAAGGTACTGCGAAGTTGCTGCAACAACGCGAAAACAATAAAACGCAGAAGCTTCGAAGAGGAGCTTGCAACCGCCGCAAAAGCTGCTCCCAAGAGGATCTTCGCATACGTGAAGCGGCGCCTGATGCCTGTAGCCAATGTCCTAGTGTTAGAAGGCTCAGAAGGACAGCCCCTAACCTCAAGTACAGATCGTGCGTCCGCATTGGCGGCGCACTTCACCTCCGTATTTGCAAGTGACCAGGTGTCTGTAACGAGTTCGACGAGTACCGCTCTAGCTGAACTTGACGGGACGAAACCTGCTGGGCCAGATGATATACACCCACTGATCCTCAAGTCCCTATCGGCCATCATCGCGCCTTCTGTAAGTGAACTGTTTAACAGGTCACTATCCACTGGACTGTTACCGGACGACTGGAAATGCTCAGTCGTAAAGCCGAAAGGTGGTAACCCAGGCAAAGTGGATAACTACCGGCCGACCTGCCTGACCGCTGTTTTGACAAAGGCGCTCGAGAAGATCGTGAAGAAGAGCCTTCTGCAGCTTCTCGAGTCGGAAAACCTGTTGACCTCCTCACAACATGGTTTCATGAAAGGTAGCTCGTGCATCACCAACCTACTGTTGACGAAGCACGAATGGTTACAAGCGCTGAACCAAGGCCAATGGGTCGACGTCATTTACATTGACTTCAGTAAGGCTTTTGACAAGATTAATCATGCAGCGCTCCTTGACAGGCCGAGGATGTGCGGTATTGGTAGTTCGCTGCACAAATGGATCAGAAATTTCCTTGTCGATCGAAGGTGGAAGGTCCAGGTGGACAACCATCTAACTGACTGGTATCCATCGAGCAGCGGCGTGCCCCACGGCACTGTGCCAGGGCCGATTTTGTTTCTGATCCATGTAAACGATGTGCCTCAGCTACTCCAACCACCTTGTACGTTGTTCGCAGATGAGTTGAAGGTGTGGAGAGTAATCCGCACACTCAGTGATTGTGATTTACTTCAGCAGGACTTCGACCGCCTCTCAACATGGTCTGCAGAGGTTAACCTTCCGATCTACCCTGCCAAGTCGCAATTTATGAGGTTGGGTAAGTGTGAGCACAGCCGAACGTACACAGGGGCTGGTCAACCGTTGCATTCCGCGCCTTTCGTGCGCGACCTCGGTGTGCTCTCACGCTGCGACCTAAAGTCCATTAACAACACGAACAAGCTGTACCAAAACAGCCTTCGGATGCTTCGGGCGCTCAGGAGCAGCTTCAGCACTTGGTGCGAAGAGATTGCTACTCGCCTCTTTGTCTCGATAATACGACCGATGCTAGAGTACGGCTCTCCCGCGTATTGTCCCATCACCCTGGGCGAGGTGGAAAAGCTTGAGCGGGTGCAGCATGTACCCACCAGGCTGATTCCCAACTTACGAGGTATGACATACGAAGACCGATATAAGAAACTAGGGTTGTACACCCTAGCTTATCGTCGGCTGAAGGTTGATCTCATCATGACGCACCGGATACTACATCTGAGTGATTACCCCATGTTGAGACAACTGCTTCATCTGCGCCCACCAAGCTGCCCGCGAGGACACCGGTATACATTTATCGTACCGAAGTTGAAGCGGGTCGCTCACCAACTCTGTTTCGAAGGCAGAGTGGTGAATGTCTGGAACGACCTGCCGCAGCACATAGTAGAGGCGAACTCAGTGTCGGAATTTAAGAAGCTCCTAGACAAACACTTTGCAGAGGCAAAATACAGAGAGCGGAACGATAAATAAGGAGTATATGTCCAAGAGCAACGAATGATGCAGCTTCAAAGAGATAGCTCTACTCGCTGCTTCGAACCAGTATTCAGTATTCATTTGTTCAGGATCCCCGTAGCTCACTGTCAGCAACAGAACGCAGTTAAAAGGATGGGCAGGAAATTAGCTGTGCAATCATTGTTCAAAGCTGACACCCCAGGGGACAAGCGAATACACGACAATTGTGTGGAACTATCAACAAATTCAGAATGGCCAGTCGTTGACGGTCCAACACACAAAATGTGAAAGGGGTTTTGCGGTGAACACGAAGCACACACACATATAAGGCAATAGGCTGTATTCAAACGAAAAGGAATAACCTGCAAGTCGTTCAGAGGTTATGCTAAGAATGTTGCAATGTCATAGGGATAGGGACATCAGACCAGTGGCATGACGCAGCTGTTACAGACCACCGAAATGGAAATGAAGTCAAGCATCGTTAGAGGTGTGGAGGAAATGAAGACACACGGGCAGTAAGATAGGGTGATCAAACATCTGAGGTTTGTGCGAATATGGTTCAGTGTACGAGCAGTCCTCGAGAGGGCGAAGATAGGTCATTGATTGAACGGAAAGGTACTGTCCAACTAACAACCGAGGATACCTTTCCTCGGAATTTTCAACACAATGCAATAGTCCGTCACAATGTGTTTTTTTGGTATTCTTTCATCCGATCGCAGATCAGAGGCTGTAATGTACACTCTGATTTCCAGGCGGGATACATACTTATACCATTACACCTGTGCTATGAAAGAGATCACGGTTGAAATATCCTTCTGCTTGTTCCCCAGTGCATCAAACAACTATGCATACGTAACTTCCAAGCAACTGTATTGCAGACCAGGATGAAATCGATGCCGAGTTAAAGAGTGGATTGCTAGAAACTTGATTTACCTATATCATGGTAATTCAGTTCAAGCTGTGAACTAATCTGCGAAGCGTGAGTGTACTGGAAACTGCGCACTAACCTTAGGCTGATAGGAGTGTGAGTGTATCCAATCTGTGGACACGGACATGACAGTGACCCATCCATCACGGAAATCGGAGATAGTTTTATGTGTATGTATAATCAACAGTCGAAGTAGTAAACATGAGGCCAGCAAAAAGGAATGTACAACCTGAAGAATACTTGAATGAAACATTTACTGTTTGCGTTTCACACACTGACTTTTTCCTTCTTTGTAATTTTCTATGGCTGAAGCATTAAGCATGTGTGTGAAAACAATTATGAACACAGTTCTTCTACTGGTTCCAATTGCGAACGATGTCTTCACGCATATGAAGCCACTGTCACTCTTCATCCTTGGGTCCCTGTGCAGAGGTGCGAGTCCGACGGCAGCTAAACTTGATGCCAACGATTTCATGTGCTGTCACCAAGTCAAAGCTTAATAACCACGCGATGCCCTCGAACCCAATACTACGGTAGCGAATAGGATACAGCGCAACAGATGCTCAGGCGCTATGCGTAGAACGTTACCGAACCAGCTCAACCGGCGCAGCAAAACCTGCTTGTTGGAAGAAATGCTCGCATTCCCTAGGATGTGACCGCAAACCTCATCATTGTGAATTCGTTTTTTCCTCCACGCACAGGCAATCCTCTTCGAAGAACCATTGTCGAAGGCGGATAGACGGCTCATCTCCTCCCCGTGTATTGGGCGGGACTCCTTCCCATACATAAACTGTCCATTTACCGAGAGATGGAGATAGATGACACCACAGGTGCCGCGAATTGAAGAATACTGTCTGGGCTTTAGCGATACGGGGAGAAACTTCTATTTCGATATTGTCGCCAGTAAAAACACATCCTGGATGAACGAAACCATCTATCTGCTCGACTCGTGTACCTGCAAGGATGAGCCGTAGACCGTTCAAACATCTTAGAAATCAATTCCAGCCCGGATTGACGCTTACACTACACAAGCAGTGTCATGTAAACGTTTGGATCTGAGCAGGGTGTACTGAACAGAATTCTTAACCCTGAACTGATTTCTCGTCTTGATACATGTCATTGAAACGGGGACATTTGCTTTGATGAAGAACAGTATTGTCTGTGATTCACTGATTTTGAATGAGTATCTGAGGTTCATAACGAGTTGAATACCAGGCGGATCGGCGCCAAGCAAGGCGATATCATTAGCACAATCTAAGTCGAATACGAGTTCACCTGCTAGATGCTCTAAGCCAACATTTCGGAAGCCTTCTAGGGTGTTCGACAGGATTCCAAATTTGCAGAGGGACGCGGACATGCGGCATCCTGTCGCACACCACCATTGACAGCGAAGGGCGAGGAGAGCTTGTCGTAGCTCCTCATTTTGCCGAACATATGAAGGTAGAGTGTGCGTAGGATGGTGGTATACTTCTCTGACACCCAGTTCTTTAACAGGCAACGCTATAAACCGGGTCGATCAACTGAATCAGTTACAGCCCGTGTGTCTAGAAATGCGACGATAGTGGGCTTGTGGTAAATGTGGCTGTGTTCAAAGAGTTGGCGGAGCGTGACGATTTGATCCACGCAACCACGACAGGGACGGAAGATAGCTTGTTCTACATGTTAGTATGATTCACGTACCACACCATAAACCTTTGCCACTTGAAACCAGAGTTATATGTTCAAAAGAAATACGTACGATCTATTTTGTTACCTTGATCAACAAGCACTGTTAGTTAACTATTTGCTTACCATTCGAGCTGTCTATCTCGTTATTTTTCGAGTGTTTTTGCCTACTATTCCATTTGATGACTGAGTACATTATCTGTAGCTGTGAAGTAGGTTATCGAATCCATCGCACAAACTGCATATAATCAATATTTTGCTCTTTCCGGCACTTCTACATATAACCCACTATGTAAACTTAATGGTCTGATAAGAGTTTACCCGAAAAGAATTCTTCACTCACATTTCGATTTATGGTTTTGGTTATGCACAATGAAATGGGAATATTTGGTTTGTTTTAGCAGATGAAACTGACTGACCCAGCAGTTTAGACAACTCTGCAGCTTGGTGATGGTGGACCCATCCGCCTCGCAAATAACCTCTCTGACACCAAGCTTCCTGAAGTCAGCTGACGGAATGTGTTGGAAGAACTTGCGGGTGTTTCCAGAGGCAGCAGTTGTCTCCATCTCTAAAGCACACCCAGACCACCAGGCTTTGTTTGAGCTGCCGGTTAGCAGAGCGGCGCCGCTCATTGTAAGCCGCTTCCATCGGCGTATCTCTACGATGGTTGAACAAGTTCAAAGAGCGAGCAGAGATTCAAGCCTTTAAGGGGCGTTGGGCTAGACTGCAGCCTGACTGTCCTGAAGTGATCACAGCCTTCTGTATAAAAGTCCAGTATTGTTCAATGTCTTGCCATGGATTGCAACTAAGTGCATCTGCCATTGGACATTGATAGCTTGGCTGGACCGATGAAGCAGGTTGTCTGTCTGCGTCACTTGAGATGCCTGATTTTTGGGACCACCAAAAACACGCGCAGATTTTTGCACAGGCCAACGTATGCTCTGAGTCAATAAAGGTAGACCAAAATGTACAGCAGTCCTGTACACTGCCACGCCATCTGAAGCTAACTGCAATGTGATCAATTTGAAACCCTGTTTGTGTTGTCGTAGGGAGACGTCAAGTTGCAGAACATTTCTTCGTATGTTTGCAGCTAGTGTTGGAGAGAAACAGGCCTTGTCTTCGCAAAATGTGAGAAGTCTCTCCATTATCCGAGCGGTGCCTATCGAGCGCTTGGTGGCCACCAAGGTGACGTTCGTATGGTAATAGGTGGCCAACCCGTGCATTGAAATCCCAAACGAGGAACCCGACAAACGATTTGTTAGCGTTGTTCAGATAATGATGATCTCAATAGAAGTCTTCATTTGGAGCGTATGCGGAGATCACAAACACTTTGCTTCTCTCCTCGCGACGCTTGTTGATGCTACTTAAACGACGAAGTCGAACTGCACACAGTCGGCTGTTAATAGAGAACCATTCCAACAGTGCGGCCTCTGCCTTGCCACTTAGTGCTACAGCTGCACAATCCGAACCCGTTGAGGCCGCTTCTGGTTCACCAGAAAGACAGGTGATATGTGGCACTTTGGTCAGTGGGTGATTTAAGCGTAGGAACAGTGCTGACGTCCTGTAGTCGGATTTCAGAAAAGCAGCGGACATCAGTATCAAGCGGCTCCAGGGTAAGCACCGGAACTGATGAGTGCCTATACGTTGAAACAGTCCAGACGGAAAGAGGTTTGGGGTCGAAGGTGGGTGATTCTTGGTGAAGTGGGATCGGAAATAGATCCGTGAACACATGCTTTAGGTAAACGCTGGCATGAATGTTTAACAAGTGAAGAGTAACGAGTGTTGATGTTGCATGAACACAAAAACTAAAAAAAAAACAGCAGTTACGCACAGGATAGAACAGTCCGTTATTTTTTGTCAGATGATATGATACTACCCGATTGTCCAAGACGAAGTAAGGAGTTGTAATAAGAAACACCACAACGAGGCTTGGACGGAATAGCCTGCCTGCAAGTCAGCAGAGAGCAATCGGGGAATAGCCCCCATTGGGAGCCGGTAACTGTACACCCAGTACATACGTTTTTCATTTGATCGGTTGCCAAACAGGGGCCAAATCATTCTCATAGTTTCAGCATCAACTTGTTAAAATGCACTGCCCAAAGAGAGTGAAGCAATGAGGCGTCGACTTTATTTATTGGCGAGTCACATCCGCCAGGTCACAGTGTTGTTAAACAGGCATTTATGGTTTTTTATCGGGAAATAACTTGGCAGATGAAAATTCGCCACGTCTTTGAATACTGCCACCTAACAATTTCCTGGAACGGGAAAGCCCGAACAACCCAGCTGGCACCACATGAAGATGGTCGTGCGAGCCAGCCGGGGTTAGTTCTCGCTCGTACTGAATTCCTTACATATAGGTATGCGTTTTACTGCTAACGGATGCAGCCAGCTCTTGCGAGGCAAAACCGTCCCATTTTTAAGAATGAAATATAAAAATCGATTAAGTCATGGTGTTGTGGCATGAGTGCAGATGGTCGGAGCTAAGTTCACGATTCCCTTGTCAGTTGAATTGAAGTCTTGGACGCCTTTTTATCGATGAGTATTTTAGGACTCAATCTTGTAGTCAACTCGATAGGAAATTAGTTTGAGCTCTGAGATTTTTGCTGAACCATTGAAATCACCCATTATTTGATCGTTCCAGCGCGACGCAGATGTGCGCCGCAACGAAGTAAAAGACGTGCTGCAGGCTTTGGAAGAGCTGGCCATTACGTACGACGAGAAGAACACAGAATGCAAAAAGGTGGCCAAAGAGTTGGAAGATGTTACAACTGAAATGAGCCGGATTAAAGAACAACTGGACAAGCATGAAGCGGATGCCGAGGAGTTGAGGACCAACAGTGCAACCCTGAGGGAGAAACTGCGTGAGCTGATTTACAGCCTGAATGTGGAATTACATGAACTTGGTTGTCAACTAAACGAAGTCATAACGGTAAGTTGTACAAATTGCTTGTAATTCTCCGTCTAGTCCTAGTGATCGATTGAGGTCCTAAAATAGTACAGTAGATCCGCTCTCTACTGATAGAAGCCGTATTGCTCGAACCCAGTACAGGTGGACACTTACATTTTGGATTCTGTCTATCATATATAGTAGTATCCCTACCATTATGTAGTCCTCAGTTGCTACTATCAAAGTAGGGGTTTTCCAGTTGATGCGTGGTTAGTATGATCCCTGTTGAGCCCACTCAGGTTTGTGTGCCAATGGGAAACCGAGAATATATCATGCGGGTGACAAGAATGCACTTGGAAAGATGTGCACCAAATTTGTTGAAAAATACTCATTTTTTGCCTTCGGTGGCTGAGTGATTTTTGTTCATTAACATCACTCAATAGGCACTTAACAATATTCAAGTTAGCACTAAATACTGCATGCGTATGTCATAAAGCACAATCTGCCTTTTTTGAAACGTATGTTCTTCACATGGTTTTGGCAATGTCGGGTTCTGGCTTTGTTTTTCAAAGTCTAACTGTTGGTCAAAGTCGTGCCTTGTTAGTACGAATGTTGCCTAATTTCGTCGTGTCGTTCTTTTCATTGCTCACCATTTTTTCGCTGGAAACACGGCTTATCTCCATCGGAACAGGTAGGCCTTCGGTCTGCTGTCGAGCTGGCAGTTTTATTCTGCCCACTATTCCAGCTATCACTCCGTTATCTGCGAAGTTTCTCCCTGACTTCCAGCTAAATTGCAAATTCCCGGTTGATCAGTTTACGCCATTTCTCGAAAAATATCGATCGATTTGTTGGAGGCAGTTTGCGCAAGTTTAAATGGCATTTCCTTACCATAACTGGTATGTACCTATCCCGCAGTATGTACCCAACTTATTCCCATTGTGACAGTCGATTTCGGGCAGTGTTGCTAGCAACTTTATCGAAACAGGTCTCCCGTAGATATCCAGAGCATGCACAGAAGTTGCTTTGTGCGCCGCATTGTACGCAGCTCAGTGCAGTCCTGAATGGGTTTAACATAGTAGGGTCTATGCTTTGCGTGGCCTGATATCAGCGTCCATCAAGGCGTTCCACTGAAAGCACCTAAGGGAAACATATTAGTGAGTCGAAAGTTTCGGCACAACGTAAGTATCAGGAACATAATTTCTCCATGGTTTTGGAACATTCACCAGTGAAAGAATCCAATTTATTCCCTCCCTCTCTCTTTTCTTCTCAGACTCCCAACGCAGCCGCAGTAGTCAGCAAAGTACTAAAGCACATATATTTTTTACTGGCCTTGTGGATTATTATTTTCTAACCATGCTCTTGGCAACAGTGTTGCCTCCAAACGTCAGTCCAGTAGCTTCTTGGACATAACTCACTCCGTGGATCGGTGCAAGTTGAGCTTCTCCCTTGAGGTATTAGACATGTTAACATTCTTCAATTCCGAAATGACATCAGCCGCAGTAAGTGCGACTGATAAACGTGCATACGTGTCCCACTACGCTACGCGGGATCAGTTAGCTCGCACGAAAGAGAATCCGATATTGACCCCAGTCGATGTCTTTGATCAACAATTTCTTGGGAGTGCTTGGAATTTCTTAATTTAGGCGGCAATTAAGTCGTCCGTAATGTTTATTCTTTGCCTATTCGTTCTTAACATTTTCGTCCAAAACCGTCGAAACAAAACCGGACCACTGCAAGGTGAGATGAAGTAGCCTCTTTCGCCATCTATTGAGCTACACCGAACAGTGGCTTTGCGTGCTTGAGAGCCATCATTCGTAGAAAGTCGGCCAAATTCAATATCCATGCCATTCAAATTGTGGATTGGAATGGCACCAATTAATTTGAGACTATTTTATCATGCGAACTTGCACCAAATTTCTGCTTTACTGCACTCTGACATTTAAGACAGGGATTTTGGTTGCTCCTTCTGTTCGCCCTCCTAACGACGTTGAAGCATTATGACTATATCCAAGCTCACATTAAGCCACAACTTTCTGTTCATTTTCGTTACAATACGTTGTTCAACCATCTCTACCTAGCCTTCAGAACAAGCGAAGACCAGTGTATTATTACTGGCCTTTTACCATACGCACTCGTGTTGTCCTGAGGCCCAGAAGTCGCCTAGCAGCAAAATATTCGTTAGCTCATCATTTCTGATCTTCGTAGCTGCTTTTAACAGATTTATCTCAAAATAGCTAGTACAGCAAGCCACACCACCATGAACACCAGAGGCTGCTAGGGTAAGGATGTATCATGTCTCCGAAATCCACGACTTTGATGCGGTAATGCAACTTATTCTGTCTGACTTATTCCCTCGTTGTTGGTCTCACACGTCCAAGGTATGCAGCCACAAGTTAACATGAAAGGTACATTATCAACAGTTTCGGGAAGAACTCCCTACCTGTTGATTTGAGTCTCAAGACTGCTTCACTACAAGCTGCTTGTGCGGCACCACTGACCGAGGCAACCGTTTAGGACAAGGCTAGATCCCGCTTGGTTATTATCTCTTATATAGTGTAGCACCGGTTCTGAGGCTACCAAGGACACATTGTGCCACAAACCCAACACACTACTACGTAATGTAACCAGCCCACGTATAGTTCTAGTTGTAAAGTATATGAATGCTTGAGTAGATCGCTTAAGCTCTTCACGAAACAGTTAAGTGTGTTGCATGGGCTTAATTTCGGGCGCGTGAACAACAGTGGGCCTTGCTTGCGAGTTTAAGCTACATATCTTTAGTTTGATAGCGATACTGCCTTCAACCACAATGGACACTGATGCACTGTTTGGCCTATCAAGGAATCGCACAACTTTCAGTACTAAGAACTGCTGAAGAAACTCGGAGTCTCCAGTGTACGTTAGCGGCGGTTGGACGGAGACCTCAGAATGGTATACGAAATACCAACTGATCCCAGTCACGTATGCCGCCGCCTCTTTTAACTCAGCGATAACATAATATAAAAGGTAGTTATAAATTAAGTCAGCAACATAGTCGTCTAGATTGTCGACGAACCTACATCTTCTTTCTTGTCTACAAACCCTGTAACGCTCTTCCAGACTGGGTTGTTTGTGCCTTAAACCTGGCCGCTTAAAGCAGCGGACCTCAAGAGGCTAGTTACGTTCGACCACCGGTGCCTTCGTAAGTTAGCTCACATCTGGTGGGAACACTGCGTGAGCAACGAGCGTGTTCGACGCCTTGTTTATGGCACAGGAAAAGGAAATGAACCTCTCAGCACCGTTATTTCACACAT
Organism: Dicrocoelium dendriticum; assembly: GCA_944474145.2. NCBI lineage: Eukaryota > Metazoa > Platyhelminthes > Trematoda > Plagiorchiida > Dicrocoeliidae > Dicrocoelium > Dicrocoelium dendriticum. The sequence continues at coordinate 60,841,111 of OX104064.1, read as the reverse complement.
CAGGCTCCGATGGCTCGGCCACGTGTTACGCATGCCAGCCCACCGACTCCCGCGAGGTGTGTTGTTTGCGCGCCGGGGCTGTGGATGGAAGAAGAGGAGGGGTGGCCAAGCGATGACTTGGTCGAGAGGAATGAAGACCCTCACTTCTGAACTGGCCTCGGTTGGAGCATCTCGGCTCCCTGGTTGGGGTCCGAAAGACGATGAACACGTTTGGTTGGACACACTTGCTGATATGACTAGGAGCCGACCTCAGTGGCGTTCGTGCTTTGAGTTTCTTTGTCCCACCCCATCCCTCTTAGCCTCCCCCTCCAACCACGATCTCATTACTTAGCCTTATATAATTTTGCATAAGAATTTTTTTTCTGGGTGCACAGCAGCCGGCTGGTAGCTTACCGGAACGATGCCTATCCCTTACCGGTAGCTCAGCCGGCTTGCCCCAGTTGAATTCTTTTTTTCTCTCCTTTTTTCTGTGTATTGCGGCACAGTAGCTGAGGTGTTCCCCACCTCTAGCTAATGTGTATGATGATGGTGATGATGTTTGTGCCTTCAGTTTAGACAATTTTATAAAACGTTTGGACATCTTCTCTACATTCTTTTACATGAAGGGATTCAGCTAACTTACTTATTTGAGATTATAATCCACCCTGCTACATGTAAATCAGTGCAAGAGCACAATCCGATTGTTATTTATTGTGACTTCGTCGCAGAAGCTTCCAAAGCGGCTAGTCCTCCATATGCCAGCAGAAGCACTAGACTGCAGTTCCAACCTGTTAGGCAACGTCAGTAGGACGTATTCATCGGATTTAACAGGATACGTATACTTGATCACCAGCGGTTTGCTCCCCTAGTCAGGAGCTTATGCCATTGGGCCACGGGAGACACTTTCGGATCGTCATGATTTACATACTACCTGTGATATAGCGCGCCTTTTCCTCCTCTGCCATGCAACTTATGAAGGTTGCAGGAGAGAGAGTTAGCTCGGAAAGACAGGATGTCCACTGACAGTAGCTACGCACGGCATAGCATTTGGAAAATGTTAGGGTGGATATGTTGGTGTACCCTTAAGTAGAGGATTTCTGATGTAATTATTTGATGGATCTATGCCCTTGTGCTACCATTGTACAAGGGCAAAGGAAGCAAGCAATGTTGCACAAATTATCGTGGTATCAACTTGCTGAGTTGTGTGGGCAAGGTGACTGTCTGAATCCTGCTCAACCGCCTCATCAGTCAGCTGGTGGAACCGAAGGTGACGGAAGAGCAATTTGGATTCCGTTCGGGAGGTAGCGCTATAGATATGGTGTTTGCGGCTCGTCAGTGGCAGGAGAATTGTAGAGAACGACACCAGCCTTTGTACTCGCTTTTTGTTGATTTCACCAAGGCATTTGATACGGTGAACCGCGAGGCATCGTGTTGGATAAGTTTGGCTGCCCGAGTGATTTTGTAATGTAAATTGAATGTCTGCACAGTAGTATGCGTGCGAGGGTGCAGCTGAGTGGAGGGACCTCGGATGACTTTGCGGTTAACGCTGGTGTGAAGCAAGGCAGTGTCTTAGCCCCAGCTATGTTTAATATTTATATTCATGCTATGATGTCTTGTGCTTTCGGTGCGGCTTATGCTTACGGTATCCGTGTGGAGCGCCGTATGGGTGGTGGGTTGTTGAACATCCGTCGTCTCGATGCCGGAACGCTAGTCTGTGAGACAACTATTCGTATGTTGCTGTTTGCTGACAACTGTGCGTTGTTTGCACACAGCGCGGATGAGTTGCAGCACATGACTATTGCTCTGGCTTCGACAGCGGCCAACTTCGCGCTCAGCATCAACACAAGCAAAACTGTCTGTCTCTTTTTCGCCTTCACCGGAGGTGAAATCTACGATGGTACCTCGAATCAACATTGGTGCTGAAGTATTGGACACCACCTTCCGCTTCTGCTACCTTGGGAGTGTGGTGTCGACTAACCAGCAGCTACACAGTGAACTGCGTATCCGAGTATTGAAGGCAGCGGCTGCATTCGGGAAGCTAGAGTACCGAGTGTAGAACCACCACCAGCTTACCGTCGGCACGAAGCTGATGGTGTACAAATCCATGGTGCCGTCCGTTCTTCTATACGGCAGTGAAATTTGGACGATGTACCTGCGGGATGTGCAATATCTCGTGCGGTTTCATCAGCAGTGTCTGCGATGGATTCTGCGCATCGGTTAATGCGATAGAGTTGAGGACACGGAGGTCTTGTGGCGAAGTGGGATGTATGCAGTGGACTGCATACAGTGGACTGCATGCTTTTTGCTGGGACACTTTAGCTGGCTCGGTCATGTGAGTCGTATGGATTCGACGCGGATACCGAAGCAGCTATTCTATGCTCAACTGAGTTTGGGGAAGCGGCATGTGGGGAAACGGAAGCCTCGTTACCAGGACATGATCAAACTGAGCCTCGCACGTTCTAATGTAGATTACATGTTGTGGGAATCAAAGACGGTTGATCAGCGTGCATGGCGCGATCTGATCACGAAGGCCCTTGCCGTGGTGCAAGAGAAATCCTTCTTGCATGCGGAGGAGAATCGGCAGGTGCGTAAGCAACAGGCGCCGATGGTCTATACTCCATCGACGTCGAGTGCATGGTGCTGTAGTACATGCCGTCACGATTACCAAAGTCGAGAAGGCCTACTGAGCCATGAGCGAAGCCACTCGGGACCAGCATCAAAAAGACGACTGGTGCTGCTAAGAACGTAAACAGACCCAGCGCAGCGTTTGTAGATATGTTTCGTTCGATGAACTAATGGCGTGTTTGCGTGCTGAGTATCGTTATTTTTGGTAATTGGTTTACTATTTTTTATTGCTTACGTTGTTAAGTCATTTAACTGTCTGTATGAATAAGCTTCTTTTTACTTACATCCGTTGATAAAAGATTGTGGCTAATTTGTTAAATTTTTCGCGTCCGTGGCATGTTATTAAAAATATCTTTTTCTGGTTTCTTGGATCTATCGCGGATTGTTGCTAACCAAGTTACTGCATATGCTCATTTAGCGAAGTGTTAAGTTGCTATATCCGTTTGCTATATTTGATATCATTTCAAGTGGTTGGCTGTTGTATGATATCCCCGGTGTGGCCGCGCTTAATGTGAATGTTGAGAAAGTGCCTACATCTCTAACACCCTCCACCTCGATTACTGGCTCCAGGAGACTGTGAATCGTTGCTGGGGGGATGGGGTGCACGGTCCTCCATGTGGAGGCCACAGTGACAGGCAACTTCGGAACCAGATGCCTCCAACCAATTGATGGATGCGATGGATGCGCACTTCTGATGATGCCCAATAGGTTGTAACGGCAGTCAGTGCTTTTCCGGACATGTGGAGGAATATCTGCTTTGGAGGCTGATGCAACGAGCTATCAGTCAAAAATATCTAAGTCATGAATCTGATGTTTGCTTTCACGAATCATTAGTTATAATTAATTGTTACGCTGTTTTGTTTTGTACTATCACAGTTCTGCAGCCTTTCCTCTGATATTCGTTACGCACCTACATTCTTCCCGCTTACGCTTTTTCCTATGACTAACCTGTTTGACCTCTTACACGAATGTTTTCTGCCAGTTATAACCCATTGTTCCATTGCTCCATTTCTGTCTCCAGGCCAATCATGGGCCAATTTACCCCACTGTTCTGTGCCTCATGTGGCTTGGTTCCAACACTGAATGGCACTTATCTTTAAACGCCAGCCTCAACTGCGTTTCTTCCAAAATCCACCATCGATCTTCCTTGAGTTTTATCAAGAAGCTTAGTAAAACATATCCTCAAGTGGTGACCAAATACTTGTCTCATCCCGGAGCCATACGAGCTCACTAGGATGTCTAGGGTATATTGCTTCCACCTATTTCATTTAGAGCGTTGCGTTTTGCTTGGATGTGATTTCTCTCTTCATTCGTATGCGGGAACGTATGATCATCGCACTATCAGCCGTCAATACACTTAGTGAACCAGATGCAATTCAGACGAAAAGACCCTACTGTCACTGAAGACACTGGTACCTCATGGCTTTCAGGCGCAAGTTACGAAGTAACCCGTAAGTTAAAGTAAGAATTTAGGAGACGCACTAGGTCAAGTAACATAAGGTTTGTGAGGTAGAAAGATACTGCAGGTTTCTCAAGCAAATTCGTGCCAATCGTCCAAGGACATCATCAATCAGTGGGACAGTTAGATATATTACCAGTACATTGAATCGAAACTGAGAATGTTGTATGGCTTGTTAAACGCAGTCTTCCTAAAATCAGTTGAGTTGGTCTCCTGCTGGTGAGCGGCTTCAAACCCAGGATACACAGTTTGGCCGTAGCCAGTCAACATTGGGACTCCCTCCGCTACTGAGATTCTAATCACCAACACTGCTCTTAACCGCTTCCGTATTGCGGGGTTGGATTCTTCCGTGCCGCCCTTAATCAAACTGAATCACCTACGCACGCTACATTGCAGGTTGCTGCGAATAATGATGATGATGGTGTTTATGGCAATTGACTGTTGGGAAAGACCATTTTTCTAAGAATTACACTGGAACCAACAAAGATTTATTATTAGCCGTTACTTTGATTTTAAGACGGGACGTTCAAATCCGTTCGCGTCTCAGACCAGAACTGGGATTGGCCAACCTCACAAGGTCGTTAGTAGACCCATCAATAACCACGTGTTTCATTGAGGGACTCGTGATTTGTCATCAGAATGGAGACCGTTTGGAGGTTTTATCTTCTGCCTTGTTGGGTTTGAGGCTATCCATTGGAAGCAGAATGTGTGTTCCGTATGTGAGCTCAGTTGTGTGCCTTTTGTGGGTTTGACCTTGCGATAGTGGCCGTGGGATCGTAACATTGACATAGCCACGTGAATGCGCCTACTGTCTGGCTTATATTCCCTTCTTATGGCACTTCATCCTTCTGTCACCCGGTTGATCTGAATATCTGATATTCGTCAAAGACGATTATATATGAAATTAAAGATATCCTTGAAATATGTTCATTGTTACCTAAATTTGTGGAACCATCTCTCAGCTCGTGTTTTTACTTTGGTTTTGGAACTCCGCCATTTCCCACAAACCTATTCGTGGTATCTGTTTCCAGATTCAAAAGAAATAGGAGGTGGACCGTTAATGGCTGAGGCGGTATATGGTGTTACATGATAGTCGACGCCTCAGTGAGGAGATCGTCACTTGAAGAGAGCTCCTGTCCTCCTCACGATATTGACATGGGTGGCAGTGATAAGTGCGGCGCAATATCAATATTAAGAAGGTAGTCACATAGGCCACTACCATAACCTATGGCCCGGTTGGTTACAGACTGAATGAGTGAATGGTACAAAACGAAGCATTGCACCTTACTGGAGGAATTCACTGTTGTCTCGAACCCATCGCACACTCCGTCACTACGCGCATTGCTTATGTGAACGTTGGGGAGCGTACACACCAAACTTGGGCATGGCGACTGTTGGGTCGTAACGCATTTCTTGATGAGGCCATTATTCGAGTTTGGTATTGGCACGAATACTGTGTACCTCCTCTCCCCAGTGAGCATCAGCAATTTCCCGGACAGGTAGGCATAGGCCTAATGAGGTTAAAAACATGCAGGTCGAACAATTGCGATCAAGCGAACGGAGGGTATAACAGTCGCATGAGATGAGTCGCACACAGAGTAGCGTAGGTGTGACACCGAGTAACATTACAGGAGAAATCAATGAACCAGCTGACGGACATGATAACGTATGTATAAACTTTGAAATAATTTTCACTGATTCACGGGGATGCTACTCTTCAGCAAACCACAAATTGTCATGCAATAGTATGAATCAAAGGAGACAGATTCTGATTGAAGAATTCTTTTCGGTAATTCTCATCAGACTCATACTTTACATGATGACGATTACGTGCTAAATGTTCCGGATAGGACTACGTATTGATCAGAACGTTTAATTCCAATGGGAATGAAGCATTTAGTGACGCGGTCACTGGAGATGGCTAATTATGTACACGGGTAAATCACTTCTCACAAACAAACATTAACTGGGGTACAAATCAAAGGAATGTACAACGGAAGTTGTAGACCACGGAAGAAGTGAAGGACGTACACATTGTTTTTGTACGCACAGTTCTGGCTTGAAGTGGCGGATATAGATTGCTTCCGTAATAGATAGGCGACGCTTCCTGAGCCCGCGCGAGAAACTATCAGGAATAGTGTAAATAACGCAGAAGTCGTTTTCCGTTCATGCGTAACCGCACTCTGAGGTGCGACATGATTGAGCTGTTACATGACCTCGCTTTGTCTCTGTAAAACCACTTCGGAACGTGTTCGCGAATCCTATGAGATCAGCGCCTCAGGGTACGACCCACGTATCCAGCACCACAGGAGCAGGATTGCTGGTACACGAGCCTTGATTGAATCAACGGAGGCAGCCTGTCTTTCAAAGATTTTGCGAATAAAGGCCTGTCGTAGCATATTATGCGTAGGCGAACCGTGAAGTAAGCTTTATCAACATGGTCTTTCAGGTGTTTGGACAGAGCATAATCCGCACTGTCGCCTTTGAGAGGGAAATCCACAATACGTTCTTTCTTGGGTACACTCATCCTCGGTGGCTTTATCACGAAATAAAATCGCACGATTATTCCGAAGGCCTTTGCCTAGTATATCAGGTACGACCAGTCCTAAACTCATCATCATCATCATTATACACGTTAACTGCAGGTGGAAAACACCTCAACTATTGTGCCGCAATACAAAAGATAAGAAAAGGAAAACAAACGGTGGCACGCCCGCTGAGTCCCCAGTAACGGATGGATATCATTTCGGAGAGCTAACAGCTGGCTGCCGTAAAAGAGAATCGTATTATTCCTAACAGGTGAGATCGTGATTGGAGGAGAATGCTAAAAAAGGAGGGGGATGGACAAAGAAAATCACAGCACGAACGCCACTGAAGTCGGCTTCTAGCCATATCAGCGAGTGTGTCCAACCAAACACGTTCACCATCCTTAGGACCCCAGCCAGGCAATCGGAATGCACCAACCGACCCCAACCTCGAAGTGAGGGTTCTCATTCCTCTCGACCAAGTTATCACTTGGCCTCACCTCCTCCTCTTCCAACCCCACCCACAACACGCAAACAATGCACGTCGCGGGAGTCGGTGTGCTGGCATGCGCAACACATGGCCCAGCCATCGGAGTCTAGTGCGTGATATAATGGTGCTGAGCGGTTCACGCGCTCTTCCTGCACCAAATACGCGACGTCGAACACGCTCATTGCTCACGCGGTGTTCCCACCAGACATGAGCTAAGCTGCGCAGGCAGCGATGATCGAATGTGACGAGCCTCTTCATGTCTGTCGACCTGATGGGCCAGGTTTCACAGCCATATAGGAGAGTTGAACGTACGGCTGCGTTGTAAACTCTACCCTTCAGGGCGAGAGTAATGTCGCGTCTGCTCCACAGGTGGCGGAGATTGGCAAAAGCACCTCGAGTCTGAAACTCAGATGATGAATGGTTCATTGGGTGAATTATCTTACCGATCTGTTCATTCCTACCGCTTATAAGAGATCATTCTGATCAAACCGGCCGAGGCATCAGTGCATAAGTAGACGTCCAGAGATAATGAAGTTAATAGGAATCAACCAGTCTGTTGGAATCATCAGATATGAGAATATGTCGGACGTCATATGATTACACACCCGCTTCCCACTGGGTCCACAGTTTACCATGCCGTCTCAGCTACGATATACTGACTTCAACATCATCATCATCAACAGCAGCAGCAGCACCATCAGCAGCAACAACAATAATATGTCAGTCAGTTGAACTAATGCTTCACTGCCATACATATATAATGACCTATGGAATGAAGAATAATGAGAGAAAGAGAAGAGGAATTATCTGAAAACCTTAGTGCCCTAAGCAAATATTCAGGGACAAGGCGACTACACTTGTGTTAACAACCTGCCATCACAAATAACTGACTATTGTGCAAAGATAACGCGGCATCGGCGAGACAGCGTCCTTGCGGCTTACACTGCCCCTCGTCATAATCAGCCATAACCCCGCAGATAACTCAGCACAACCCCACGTTAAGCAGGCAGTCCGACTACGAGACGATAGTAGACACGGCGCTGGTGTCCGTTGCGAGCCACGTCCCGTAAAGTCTCGAGCCATGCCAAGTGCGGGTCGCGTGGATGCCAGATTGGAAGGTGAGACGGACCGACAACACGGACGGTCATCAGTGACTTCATTTCAGGCTGCCAAGTCAACTTCTGTCCACCTCGAGCTTTGCGCCACTCTACACCTGGTAGACTGAACAAGGCCCTCCTAGGTAAGCGGTGACCAGGCATACGTAGCACGTGCCCGAGCCAACGCAACTTATTCAGTGCTATCTGTTGTTCTAGGGAGCTAGCATGATTATCACTACCTAGTACTTGCCTACGCACATCATCGTTGCGGACACGCTAGTTCCATCCGACACCAGCAATGCTCTGCAGACAACGATGATCAAAGACTTGAACGCGCTTCAGATCATCCGACCGAAGGGACCAAGTCGCGCTCCCATAGTGTAGGACGGCCCTCACTGTGGCCTTGTATACACGGCCTTTCAGACGCATGGAACTTCCCTTCTGCCGCCAAAGGTGTCGCAGAGTAAAAAGGCAGCTCTGGCTTTTGCAATGCGTGAGCTAACTTCAGTTTCTATGCGCCCCTCGTTGCTGATGGAACAATGGAACAGTGATTTATTACGGGTAAAAAAGCATTGCTTAACAAGTCCCGTAGGATGGAAATTATTGCGAAAATCAATTGCATGATAATGTGAAAAACGTTGTGGCGGACTCAACATAGACTTATATGGGATATCGGAGATGTTCGCCTATTAAACGTATAAATCCATAAATCCATTGGTTAGGCGTTTGGCAAGACACCGTTTGCTTGCGTTTTGTAGCCCCTGGCTAACAAGTCATAAAGTGAAATGTAAGTGAGACGATGGATCGTCAATACGTTTTTCTAATATCGCCAAATTGGGAGCAGAGACGACATAATTAGGGAGGGCGTTCCAAGGCTGGCACACGCGGATTGAAAAGAAATTTCTACGGCATTCAAGCCGGTTATCCTGAATTGTCAGTTTCAGAGGGTGACCTCTTAGTTTAGTGTTGTGGTTCAATTTCAGCAGCGGACGACAAATGTGGTTTGGGTTCTTCAGAATCTGGTAACCCATTATGAGATCCCCCCGCAAAAGCCGATATCGATTGCTGTAAATTCTTAGAGATTTCAGTCTAAGCTGATAGGGTAGATGAAAGAGGCCCCTGACGTTCTTGGTTGCCCATCGTTGAGGAGTCTCGAGAGAAACGAGATCCTGTTTCTGCCACGGCTGCCACGCCTAAATAGCATATTACACATGAGGTCGCACGTAGGCGTTAAGCATTTGGGGAAAGATTGAGGGTTCAAACCGACCGAAGGCTCTGCGAAGAAGGCCGAAGTGTTGCTTGCCGGTTCTCGTCGCCTTCTCTGCTTGTTTTGAACACCCGAGATCTTCCTGTACCAATACACCCAGGTCACGCTCCTGAGAAACCTTCGCCAAGGTGTGGTCTCCAAGCTTGTAAGCGCTCACCGGCTGGTGACGCAGATGTATCACTTTGCACTTAGCCATGTTCAATTGAAGCATGTTCCTCTTTGACCATTCGTAAATGCAATCTAGGTTATGTTGGAGCAGATCGTGATCTGGCTTGTTACTAATCGCCCGCCATATCTTGATGTCATCGGCGAAAAGCAGGAAATTTGAGGAGATAACTCTTTCCAGGTCGTTGATAAACACCAGGAATAAGCGCGGTCCCAGCACTGAGCCTTTTGGAACACCACATTCCACTTCAATTGGGTTAGCTAGTGATGCCCTAACACGTACTTGAAGCTTCCGTTGGTGAAGGAAGCTGCCAATCCAACCAAGTACAGGATCTCCGATTCCGTAACTCTGTAGCCGTTGAAGTAGGATGCGGTGATCAAGACGGTCGAAAGCTTTGGCGAAGTTCAGATCGATGACGTCAACTCCAACCCCATCATCGACCACTTCCGTCCAACTACCTCGTGCAATCAGTAGATTGGTGGTGTATGACCGGTGTTGACGAAAGCCATGCTGCTCCGGTGCCACGATGTTGCATTTTTCCAGGTAGTCCATTAAGGCCTCAGCGACGACTGCTTCCATCACCTTCGCGAGCACAGGGAGGAGAGTCACTGGACGATAGTTTGCAGGATCTGAACGGCTACCGCCTTTAAAAATTGGGGTGATAATGCCACATCTCCACATAGTGGGGACTTGTTGTTCATCAAAGCACCTTTGTAAGAACTGTGACAGTGGTTCAGCTAGCTTGTTGGCCACAGCCTTCAGTGCCTTCGGGCTGATGTTGTCTGCTCCCGGAGAACTATGTTCACGCAGTGAGAGTAACTTCCTTAACGTAATTGATGGGTAGAAAATTACATTTATAAACAATGGGGTCGGTAATGTGCATGATATTATGGGACAGGCAGAGGCTGCGAGTTCGGAAATTGGGGCGTATTGTAGCCGTAGGGCATTAGCTGCTTCTTCGGCGCTTTGAACTCTACCGCCTATCGTGAAAAGTGGAGGGATTCCATGCTTCAGTTGAGTAAGATTATTATCATGCCTATATAGCAGTTTGTTGTTTACCATGAATTTTTTGGCTAGGCTCTGTTGATAAGTTACTTTTTCCTCACGGACAAGTGCAGTGCAATGGTTGCGATGGGTCAGGAAATTTTCCTAATTCTCTGAGTCGGGGTGAATCTTGTAGGCATGCCATGCTGCATCCCTTATCACCAGGCATTTTCGAGTCCTTCTCCTTATAATTGAAGGCATTTTCGCGGGATGACGGGGTTTGGTCTCTGATGCTCTGTTGACGACGTCGCTGAGTTTATTAACGAACTCTGCCCAAACGTTGTCAAGGGGACTTTTGTTTGAGAATTCCCAAACAGCTGCGTCGGCGAGTTCTTTCAATACGTGGTAGCGTGTGATTGAATGAGTTAGCTCCGAGTGTTCATATGGATACTCTGCATAACACACATAATCAAAAGTTATTACTACATGGTCACTGAGACCTAATGGACTATCCATCAATAACTTGTCAACCATGAGCTCTTCATTCGTGAGCACAAGGTCCAGTATGGACGGTTTGTTTGCTGTCCTGAATCTAGTGGGCGTGGTGACATGATTTTACAAAGGAATATTAGCGATCAGTTCCTGCAAGTCTGCTTTGAACTGCTCACTGGGCGATGGCAAAACCTCAAGATTGTGTAAATTGAAGTCCCCGGAGATGAGAGTGTGGCTGTACCTAGTGCGTGTTACTCTGTTCAGGCCACGGATCAAGCGATAATCCATTTCCGGAGTGGACGTTGAGGGGCGGTAAACGATAACTATGAGACATGCGTCGTTGTGTCTTAGTCGGAGAGGGCACCAGAGTGAGTCGGCAACGTGTGTTTCCAGATCATCAACTATCGTACATTATAGATCTCTGCGTTAGTAAAGTAAGACCCCACCTCCTCTGCTGGGGCGGTCGTTCCGGATGAGTGACATTCCGGCTATCTCAACCAGCAGCAGTCACCTCTTGGTGTAATTAAGTTTCGGTAATAGAAATTAGGCCCCAAGCATTCGCAATCTGACGTAGTCGAAGTTTGGTACGTTTACTGAGGAGCCCTTGGGCGTTAGTGTACATACATGAAAGTTTCTCAGATTTAAGCAGTGTTTCGGAGGTTCTACAACTCATATGTGAAGTTTCGCCGACCAGTGAGTGGCCGGAGACTAATCGATTTTTCGATGTATACTTGGTGAAGGGTTTAACGTTATATTCATCTTCCGTGTAGTTAGTCCCATGTCTAATCTTCGACGTACAGTGTAAGGTGTCTGGTCAATATCATCTACAGGTTGTGTGGAGCTCATAGGCATACTACTGGTGCATTGTTCTTACATAGATCCCATCACGTTTGGTTCTTCGAGTGACATATCATCCCTAAGATGCGTATCGTTGATTGTCTTCAGTCGAACATCAGATGGTAGCCTGCAACGGAATATGTACCAGCTTTTAAGCAGCCGTGCTACCATATGTTTTGACTGAAGGACCACCTTCAACACTCTCGGGTCACTTCTTTTGTTGTTCGGTGAGGTACGCAGCCGTGGCACGGATTTCGCTAACACATCATCTAAGCAGAGTGTTCACGAATATAACACCACTGTTCTTTATCATGGATTGTTATTTCATGCTGATCACATGCTTCGGTTTCAGGAACCCCGTGAAGAAGTATGGTTCTTGTTGGAGTTTCCTTCCAGTAGTCCTCTAAGGTGCGGTTAACTCGATAACGCTCGCACCATGGGATGTCTGGAAAGATACGGATGGGGCAGTGTTCATTTCTGAGACTAACTGTCAACAGTAGTACTGATTCTACTTCAGTTATGGAGTTCAGCACAACGCGCAGAAGTCTTGGCTCACCGAAATGTTTGGAGTTGGGGTGTCGTGTAATACCCACTACGATTAGATTACTAATAATATCCCACTAGTTGAGGTCATCCAACTGACTGCCTCTTATCCATGTCGAATTTGATTCTGAGATATTGGAGCACAGTACGCTCAGTACAGGTAGTTGTTTCTTTAGACCTTTCGACATGTCACGGTTAGTGATTGAAGTACTCGGAGATGTGCCGCTGGAAACCGGTGGTGCTTGCACTAGGAAAACTCCGCTACGCTCCTCAGTTTCAGATCCAGTTAGGGGTTGTGTTAATTTTAAATGACGGCTCTTCTTGGAGGCAACCGTAACCCGACTTTCGCTCGTACCGGCTTGCTCTTTTTCTACGCACTCCATCAGGAGTTTGGAAGTAGCCTTACGTGTAGTTACTCCGATCGAACTGAGAACCGCTTTAGTCAAATGTAAGCTACGTGGGTTTTGGGACAGCTGTTGCTGTTCTGGACTCCAGGTCGTGTTGCTTACGGTGTTATTAACAGTTCTTCGTGGGTTAGGAGCAGCAGCCAAGGGGAGGATTGGGTTGCACAGTCCGAAATGCTTACCACACAGTCCGCTATGCCGCAGCTACCAACGTAATTGAATCGATCGACCAACTCGAGTTCCTCGTACAGCGGCTGGTAGTCTTGTAGTAACATTTTTCACTATGAAGGTGCGAAGTGCATACCAAATAACGGGACCACTCTAGACAGGTTATTCAGAGTTGATTGTATCACGGCAACAACATCAAAAAACAAGATGATATGGTCAGCATAATCAATATCAATTAATCTTTCACTAGGCAGCACTTCAACGCCTGCATTGTGAAATTCCCCAAGGAAACACACCATGATAGAATCCACGACGAAATTGAACAAAATAGGGAGATCGGACAACCGTGACGAACGCCACTTGTGGTCGGAAAGCTATCCGATAGGACACCGTAGACCATGACGCGGCCTGTAGTGTTCGAGTATACAGCATGTAGGATGTTCACGTATTTCGTGGGAACACCTTTACGCGCAAATATTTCGAACAGAATCGATCGATCGACTAAATCGAACGCACTCTTGAAATCAAGGAACACAGCAATTGTCGGTCCGCGGTGTACGTGACGCTGCTCTAGCACCTGCCGCAGGGTGAATATATGGTCTATACAGCCACGTCCTGGGCGTAAACCGGCCTGCTCTTCCCTAATCCGAGATTCCCGTTCCACAGTGAGGTGACGAACGAGAATTGAGGCCAGTAATTTTGTCACAACTGGCGTTAGGCTAATACCCCTGTGGTTAGAATAGTCTGTGCGACTGCCCTTCTTGTATATTGCCACTATAATCGATTCGCTCTAATTAGCCGGGACACTCTCTTCCTTCCAGATACGATTGAATAGGAAGGTCAGTGCTTTACAGAGGACCTCACCTCCATCCTTAAATAGTGCAGGTGGGAGGGAATCCGGGCCAGCAGCACGAAAACGACTGAGGGCTGTGATCGCCTTTCTGACCTCGGCCTCCGACGGAGGCTTTAAACTAACCGTCCATTGCTCGTTCTGCATCACCTGAGTAGAAAGAGGTCCGGGAGCAGGAGGCCAGCTGAACTGCTCTTGAAACTGTTCCGCCCAATGAGCCATACGGCGCTCCTTATTGTGTATCAGCATACCCGCGCTGTCTCTGATTGTCCCAACGACGCCTGGTTTTCTGGGACGAGCGGTACGGGTCAGCTGGAAGAGCTTGCGGTAATTGCCTACTGCTCCTGCCTCCTTCATTTCTTGAGCCCGACTGGTCCACCAGGCTTCTTTTTCAGCACGTAGGCTTTGTATTAGTTCACGCCTGATAGCCCGTCTGGGCACATTGTGTTCAGAGCCAGCCGGGAGGCGTCTTCTATATTCCAACAGGTTCACCGACCTCTGGGATATCCAGTGACTTCTGTCGTGACGATTGATAGTGTCACAAGCAGATGCTCCTGCGCCGTGCATGACGGCCGAGATGCTATTCCACTGAAGCTCAGTGTCATTAGGACAAGACAGCGAATAATCGGTATACAGTGCGTCTTGATAGGCTTGCCTGACCGAGGACTGAGACAATTTCTCCGTTGCCAACAGTAGGGGACACTTAGTGCGCTTCCCGGTAAAGTTCAAGGAGAAACGACAGCGTACCAAGGCATGATCAGAGTCGACGCAGGTACTCAAGTACGAGCGGCAATCTAGGATGGAACCATGCCATCGGTAACTTATGGCTATGTGGTCAATTTGGGTCCATGGCTGGCCAGCTACAGGAGTACGCTAAGTGGCACTTCGGCATCAGGTGTATCTAAAAGCAGTGCTACTAAGAAACAACTTGTGCTCCCCACACAGTTGCAGCAGACGCTCACCGTTGTTTGTCGGTTCAGAGTTAAGTCCACAACTACCACCCAGCTGAGCTTCCGAAGAGCTCAGACGCCCTACTTGTGCGTTCATATCCCCTGCAAGTACTATAATATCTGAACTAGTAGCACTGCGTAGTAGCGCGTTCAGTTCGTGATAGAATGTGTCCTTGACAGCATTAGAACTGCAGTCGGTGGGAGCGTACGCGGAAATTACGAACAAACAGCGTTTTGTACTACTTCGTGAATCCACCTTAGCTGATGTCATCCAACGGGCTGCACATAAACGGCTTTTCACCGAAATCCAATCAACCAACAACGGCTCAGCCTTGGAGCTGAAAATGATACCTACACCAGCTTGAGCCGTGAGTGCTGCATCGGTGTCTGCGGATGCGTGCAACCAATAACGAGAGGATAAGCCGGGTGCAGTTAATGCAATAACCCCGTTAGGGTCATTGATGATAGTTTCGGACACACAACGCACATCAATACTCAGTGTGTCCAAGCTGCGTGCGAGAGCAGCCTGTTTACTTGTTTATCTTAGATTGCGAATGTTGAATGTCGCCAACGGCGTGCCAACCTCGTCCAGGAACTATCCACATTTCCCTATTCAAATCAATCAATCTCACATGACGTAAACAAGGTCTACCAGACTAACCGTGGACGTGCCTTATCTCGCCCCGTACGGCGCAAGGAATTCCGTTGTTACCGTAGCGGGGGGAATCACTTGTCCCCGACTGAATGTCCGCATATTCATTCATTATGCAGATTTTGTGGAAAAATGGGTCATATTCAGAAAGTGTGTCTCTCCAAGCGGAAACCACTCTTCCAGGAACTATCTAAGGCTACAAACTGCATTACTGATGAATTGCACCAGAATTGGATTAACACCACAACCGTTTTTAATCGCACCATTACAGCAGAAAAACTGTTTGTCGTATCCGTCCAAGTAAACGAACAACCGGTGGAGTTTGAAATTGATACCGGTTCCGCAGTCACTTTGATCCGACCAGATGCCTTATCCCAACTTCCAAAACTGTGTCCACCGAACATACAGTTACAATCTTACACGGGACAGATAAAGAATGTGCTTGGTACCTTCAATGCACGCATTTCTTACCAAAATTCAACGAGTCATGTGTGTGTACATTTCTTGAGGACCGGGTCCGAACATCCTGGGCGGCGATGGAATTAAGCGCCTTCCTGGCATAATGTCGAACGTCAACCTTGTGGAAGACAATCCGCAGTTATCCGAGATTTTGCAGAACCATGCAGTCTTATTTGATCAGTCGATATCAGGACTTTTAAAGAATTACAGTGCACATCTGGTATTAAAACTACAGACAAAACCGCGGTTCTGGAAAGCTCGCACTGTTCCCTGTGCCCTCCGTGATAGGGTCGAAAGTGAACTGCGCCGACTCCAGTTGGAGGGTGCCATTGAACCCGTCCAGTATTCAGACTGGGCAGCCCCCATTGTGCCAGTATTGAAGAGCGATGGTACGATAATAATCTGCGGGGATTACAAGGTTACGATAAACCAAGCGTTAGAACTAGACCGATATCCGCTACCAAAGATTGAAGACATTTACGCTTCCCTTTCCTGTGGTGATCTATTTACAAAACCAGATCTGAGTCATGCCTACCAACAAATTGAACTCGATGAGGAATCGCGCACGTACACCACCATTGGTACTCATCTCGGATTATTCCGCTATATGCGCATGCCTTTTGGAATAAGCTCGGCTCCATTTATTTTTCAACGTATTATTGATTCACTCGTGCGTACTTAGATGACATTTTAATTACTGGACGAACTACCGCCGAGCACTTACATACATTGGACGTCGTCCTGAAGCGATTATCGGATGCCGGTTTGGCTCTAAAAAGAGAAAAATGTGAGTTCCTTGTTCCGAGTGTACAGTATCTTGGCTATCGGTTGTCACGTGAAGGATTGTGCCCATTGGAAGAAAAGACAAAGGCGGTACTTGAGGCGCCAGCACCCAAAAATGTTCATGAATTGCGGTCGTTCCTCGGTGTCCTCACTCAGATTTCCAGGTTTATACCATCGGCAGCAACTCATCTGCATCCCCTTCACCAGCTGTTACGTAAAAACCAAAGCTGGAATTGGAACAATACTCATGAAAACGCATTCAAAGCGGTCAATAAGCTCTTAGCATCTACAGATGTTCTTGTGCATTATGATCCGCAGAAGCCTGTTGTTCTTTCTTGTGACGCCTCACCTTACGGTCTCGGAGCTGTTTTAATGCACAAATTACCGAATGGCTCTCAACGTCCCATTACTTATGCTTCAAGAACCCTGACACCAGCAGAACGGAACTACTCTCAACTTGATCGAGAGGCAGCCGCTGTCATCGTCGGCACCACTCGATTTCCCCAATATTTACCCGGGCGACCTTTCATGATCCATACGGATCATAAACCTCTTGTTCTCCTCCTCGGCCACGAGAAAGGTATTCAACAAATGGCTTCACCTAGAATGATACGTTGGTCGCTTATTCTTTCTGCGTATACATACGAAATTCAGTACGTTCCAGGCAAACAGAATACCACCGCTGATGTTCTTAGCCGGCTTCCCTTACCAGAGACACCATCGAAAGAATTTATCCCACAAGAGCTCGTAAACCTGGTCCAACATTTTAATGATTCCCCAGTCACATGTACAGACATACGTCAGAAAACTGATAGAGACTCTGTTCTATCGTTGGTCAAACGCTATGTCCAAGTTGAGTGGCCGGACAACACCTCCAAAGAACTCATGCCCTTCCGTAACAGGATGTCTGAACTCAACCTCCAGAATGGATGCTTGCTGTGGGGCGCACGAGTTATTGTCCCCAAGAAATTTCGGTCACGCATCCTAGACGAACTACATGAGGCTCATCCATGTGTCGCAAAGACGAAGTCGTTAGCTCGATTTTATGTGTGGTGGGCTGAATTAGACCGTGATATTGTGGCGAAGGTTGGAAGTTGCAGACCTTACCAGGAGACCCGAAACGCCGCTCCTCATGCGTCAATGCAGCCTTGGAAGTGGCCAAAAACATCCTGGAAAAGAGTCCAAGTAGACTATTTCGGTCCCTACGAAGGTCGGATGATTTTGCTAATCATCGATGCACATTCTAAATAGACTGATGCCTATATTCTTGTTTCAACAAATTCAGCTGGTACTATAGAAAAACTACGCACAACGTTCACAACATTTGGCCTTCCCAAGACATTAGTATCTGACAATGGACCAGCATTCGCCAGTGTTGAGTTTTCTACCTTCCTCAACTCGAACGGCATTAAACACATAAAAACTGCACCCTATCATCCTTCTTCTAATGGGTTGGCGGAGAGAGCCGTACAAACAGTGAAGAAGCTGCTAATAAAACAACCAAATGCTCCGCTGCGTGTGCGTTTGGATCGTTCCTTGTTCACGTATCGAAACATGCCAAACGAGACCACAGGCAGAAGCCCCG
Organism: Dicrocoelium dendriticum; assembly: GCA_944474145.2. Lineage (NCBI taxonomy): Eukaryota > Metazoa > Platyhelminthes > Trematoda > Plagiorchiida > Dicrocoeliidae > Dicrocoelium > Dicrocoelium dendriticum. The sequence continues at coordinate 60,822,796 of OX104064.1, read as the reverse complement.
CAGAGTTAATGTTTGGTCGTCGACTGCGTACACGATTTGATTTATTGCATGGATCTATTTAGCCACAAGTTTCGGAAAAACAACAACGAGTGAAAGAGCGTTTTGATACTTGTAGCAGAGACAAGCATGTGACAGATTCAGATCCCATCTACATCCGCTTACCTACAGGCTCGGGTGGGAGCCAGCCGTCGGTAAAACAACTAACGGACAGATAATAGAAGCAGAGACTGAGGATGGCAGGATCGTTCGACGCCATTTAGATCATGTGCGACCGAGATTGTCCGACACAGAAACAGTTGCCGAGACAGAGCAGCCAGCTCAAGCATCGAACGACATGCACGTGCGTGACGCCGAACCGGTAGCTGAGTCACAATTGCGGCGCTCTGAGCGTCGACGCCGACCGGTCGATCGTTTCCAAGCTGGATAGCTCCAACTAAAGGTGGGAGAAGTGATACAGACGTTGAGCGCGTCAAGGTCATGCTACACTACCTAGCCTGTGGAGCTGCATTGTGCGCGCTAGTGCGTGAGTGTCCATCTCCCGACTAACCAGCGATGCTTATTGATTGGTTCAAAAGCGAGTGCTTAGCTAAAACATGTGAACTGCGTAAAACTAAACAGTTGATCTGTACCCAGTGTGGACTGCCGATATGCTATTGCCATTGCGTCTACTAAACTTCCATTTGCAATACTGTTGTTCTGATTTCGGTTGAGTGTAACACGTCTGGTCCGGGGAACTTTGCACCATCGAGGTTGACGAGTAGTCTGCATCGCATTGTAGGCTGTCGAGCAAGACTATCGCAACCTGCGCTGCTATTACAACTGATATGACCTGAACTACTCCAAGTAGGTGGATAAAAGACTGGCTCGTGGATATGACCAGGTAGTATTGATACAACAAGTTCAAAAGTCAAGAGTCGACATGTGTCCCGTAAGGGCTGAGTTATACGATTCATTAATGGTTAACTCACTAATGATTGGCTGGGCAGTGGCACAATCTGATTGGATCGAGGGATAGCTGGGATCGGGTGATGTGCAGCAATTTGGGTTAGGCTTCCGTATATGACAAGAACAGCCGTCGTTTTACTGGAAACTACGGTGGAGGAAGTGCGAAGAAAAGATGGCTGCGTGCCCTGCGCTTGAAATAAGCGGCCATCCGTCCAAGTTCTCTAAGACCGGCGGATCGCCCGTGAGTTTCAATTTACGTTTCAAGTATGTAACTATTTCCTTGGAAGCCGTTGTGGCCTAAGCTTCTAGCCCCTCTTCGGATTGCCAACGTTTCTTTTTCTTTGTGACGTTACATAAGTTACGCTGTTTCTTGTGCACTGTTAATCTTCATCACAACCCGATGTGCTGTATCTATCCCAAAGTTCGCGACGCTATCGTGCTAACTTCTTATATTCCTTGTCAAACCAATGCGGTTTGACAGGTCCGACTTTTGAATAGTTCAGGGGAACGAACCGAGTACACAGCGAGTTAATTTTCCCCTTCATTAAGTACCAACAGACCTCAAACGAGGCATCATGTGGTAGTGTCCAATCAGTCGGAGTTGCGGTTTGGAAGACCCCGTAGAAGTCCGTCTTCCAAAAGTTGAATGTCGGCTTCCGTTGGTTGCAATACGGTAGCAGCACTTCTATACTTGGCACAATGTAGCACTTTTCATTGTTCGCTAGAGGTTCGAGGTCTCTGACCTCTTACGGATTCTACTCGCAGCTCGTAAACATTAAGCCAAGAAAAGGTGCCGAGTGCGGAGGTATGCGCGTAGGTTAGGCGACATGTTGCGTTGCCGCGCTTGCCCCGATTTGCTAACATGGGATAAAGGAAGCAAGCTCCCTTAACCCTTACAGTCCAGAGAAAACTAGTTCTACTACCATACCAGGGAGAAATCGCTGCTGAACTCACAACTCGTCACCAGTCTCATGATCTCAGACGCACTTTCCTAGCAGCTAAAATGCAATTCCAGTTTGTCGGTAGCCCAGTGGTTAGAACTAGCCCCGGAGACAACGGGCGCGTTCACGCCAAATCAGTGTGTATTTATTCGTTCTTCTCTTCCTGTGCAGCAGTATACATCGGCCGAACGACGAGATGCCTGTCTGAAAGGGTTAAAGTACACCATCCGGCTTGGCTCATGACCGCTTGCTGAAAACAAACCGACTCATCTATAGCTACGCATCTCGCGGACACTGACCAGGCCGCCAACTTGGCTGAGTCACTCAAGATGATCTACTAGGTACCAGACAATCGATCAACGTGCGTTTGTAGGCGTTTGCTTTAATTCGCGGCCAATGCGATTCGACTGGACGAGCCGGAGTTGTGTGTACAGAAACGGCTCGTTCAGACGTTAAAACTGCCTTGGCCTACCCGAACTGCGACATCCGACCCACAGCATGGATTATACGCCGCACTTGTGCACTAACGGACATTGATTGTGCTTGATCAGTGATTGTGAACTGAATTTGTCTTAACAACCTTGATGTTGTGTCAAACATTTTGTCTTTTTCCACATATAATTGTACAAGCCTGAAGAGGGATTATGGAAAATATGTTCGCTTGTATCGACCTTTAATAGTCATTTTAGCGAATTGAGCCTCAACGTCGCCATGACCGGGAAGAAGCCGAATGTCTAGCCAGAATATCTTAGGTAACTTTAGGTCCTGCATCAGTAAGAACTGAGGGCGGCTCATGTGCTTCAGTACATGTGGAAGCCAATCGCAAGAGCGCTTTAATGGGCTAAGCTAGATAACACCCACTGTCAGTTCTGCGCGTCTGAGGCGGATTGAGCACCACATTTACTCACATAAGTTATCCTCCTTCCAATAGGTGCTGATAAGTTTGACAGCTAGTGACGACATGAGCCTTTGATTTTCGGTCGCATCGGAAACAAGAGTATCTTGACAAGGCGATTTCTTGGGGTATGACGTCGGAGCTCAACCAAGTCTCTGCAAGTACTAAGACGTCCGGCCTCTCCGAGACAGCGAAGCGGCACGGTTCGTCACGTTTGTTCATTAGGCTGTACACGTTGGCGAGTGCCACACAGAGGTACTAGGAGGTAGCGCGGGATGTGCCTAGAGGTTGAGCAACTGGCTGATACGGGTTCGTACACCCTACTTGATCACTCGAAGATTTACAACGTGTAAGTCACCATCTCCTGTACGGTGTTTGAGCTCAAAGACCCCAGTCTTCAAACGATCCCTGCCTTCGGGTTCCAAGTCTCGGCGGATATGAACCTTTATGCATTTCAGCCTTGACAGACGAGACAGTATCAGCTGCGGCATTTTGGGATTTGCAAAGGTGATTCTCAGAGGTTCACATAACTGGTTATTTTGCTGGCCAAGTCGGATTACTTGTTTAATCGTCACACTGTCTTCACCCACATCCAAGAGTCTGTCGAGGAACCTCTGGAGGAATTCAACTAGCTGATCATAACGTATCTGAGGGTTTTCATCTTTTGAGTCTGGTGCGTGGATGATAAATGAGATTATGACGCTTCAGCGAAATCAGTGATGAATCTGTGGGTGCAGGATTAAAAGCGCTCATCAGTTTGTGTTGTTGTTTACCAGCAGGAGGCGCCTGAACTCGGTTACGTAGTACCTTACGTTTTAGAGTGGTCTGTGGATCCTCGGTGTTCAGACGTTCACAGAGAGACTCTGAGTAATCCACACACCGATCCGTCAAGCGGCATTTCGGAGGTTCGGCGTCTGAATCTTCAATCCGTGGGGAACATTGAACGTGAGACTCTGCCGAGGTTGAAGACGCTGGTAGTAGTGCTGATGGAGGAGTGGCAGGGGAAGGTGAGTTGACAGAGGTACTTTCACTAGGACGTTTAACACCACGAGGTGAACGGTGTGCTTCCGCCTGTAACAGAGGTTTTGCTGTAGTCCTTGGCGGTTGCTGTGTATTCTGATGTCTTGCACCGCGATAGTTATCACATATAACTTGAAAAAACCGATGTCGAGAGGTTTTCGAAACACGTCAACGGATAAGCCAATGCATGACATGTGGAATAAAACATCGCAGCCGAAGAACCGAAATGCCTAAGCCTTATGTCCAATAACTTTCGAACACGAACCACAAATAGCTTGAGACGGCATGACAAGGTAGAACAAATTCAGGAGGGTGGACACACACGGCTGTTGGGCCAATCAATGAAATCTCCGGCATTAGCTAGAGAATATCCACCAAAATTGCACAGATTGAAATATACACCAAAATAAAAATAGTGGTGCGCAATTCACACTGCGAAACACGTATAACACAGTAATCCGAAGCAAAAGTAGAATCCAACACACGTTGATTTAAAAATCCGCGGCGTCCGTGGGTACAGCTGATGTCTGGCTTTTGCTAAAGGACAGTGATTTACCTCGACATGCTTTTTTAGTGCTTATGCAATCCATAGAGCCAATTTCACTCAGATGCCAACGTGTTCAAAATTCGGGTAATGAGTCACAGTGAAACAGAGAAGTGTGCAAGTCAAAAAATGTAAAGAGCAAATTCGACACTAAGAACGTAAGGAGGATAGCACACAAAGCTCTTAAACCAACTCGATGCTTTCGCTTACGTATTACTGATCAAATTGCACTTGCATCCTGACCGTTACTCACCGGTCAGAAAGCTGTCCAATTTTCAGCCGATCCGGAAGCCCATAGGCAACCAGAGAGAAGTCAACTATTTACTTTTCATCTCTCGTCAACCGTCACACCTGTAGACTTCTCCATCAGGCACATCGGACTAACCCAATAAACTCAGCCACATAAGGGCACTTGAAATGTGTACACCGAACACATCAATAACTTGTAAAAAACAGTGCTTTGCTTAGGGCATCTCCTTACATGACACCAGTGGTAGAAGACTGATGGAAGAAATGTACGTATCAAAGTGTGTGACTCACTCTTGTCCCAACGTATAGAAACGAGAGTGATGAACTTGGCGGTCTCATGCTGGAACACTGCTTTAGTTCTGCAAGTCCAAAAGAATAGGCAAGGAGTCTGTCACCGATGTAACACAGTTAATGTACAATACGTGGCATGTGATTTAAAAATGAAAAGTTACAAATCCTTGTTGTGACTTGTGACTAAGCTCGTTTAAAAGTGGCATCACCAACATTCGTTCCAGCAATCGGTCCACAATACTCGAAACCACTAGAATATAGTTTATAGAGCAACATCTGGCAGGCATGTCACAGCTCACTCTTAGATGTCAGAATAACATCTGATTTGGTCTATTGATGCGAAAAAAATACTTGATGATATCTGTAGGGATGTGATTTTAACTTGGAAACCGAAAGTTTGGTTTATATGCTCCGGTGTGTGACACGAATGCACATGTCCACCTGAAGCTAAAACCATTAACTCCGACGAGCATCGTCAAACTTGTCAGAGCGCATCTTGGCGTGTTGTGTGTCCTTTCATGGTACTTTTAGATTTTGTTTGATGAAGATTAACAGCTGTATAGGACGTCATTTGTGACGCACTATGTCACTAGGATTTTGGTGGATCGTAACCCGTTACATTTCACATCGATACTATCTAATTTATCTCTGTGGGTAATCTGATTGAGTCGAAGTATGTTGAAATGTCCATTTACGTTCGCCCATTAACCCATCACAGCATACGACACCGGAAAGGTCATCCACAGTGGAAGAGCAAGCTGCCGTACTTAAACTGTACGTTTTGCAGATCAAAAGCGAACTGAACACGCTTCTTAAAGGAACTAGGGTTGTGGCCCCTGATATCCGCATCATTCAGAGCTCACCCACCGAGACTCTATATTCCACCCACACTCCGCTACCGATGACCGAATATTCAGAAGAAGTTCAACGCGAGTACGAACGGAAGATGAAAGAGGTATGTACTTGGCGTTTACATTTTCAGTAGTGTCGTATAGCACTCACATAACTATTCACGGAGAAGCTGAACTGAAATGCAAGATTTAATTTTTGAATATGGCGAGTGAAAGTCGCGTGAACCATGCCTTCTGACGTGTCCTATGTTGCGATCACTGTGAATACATCCTTACTTCAGAGGCTGAGGTGTGACAAAATGGCACTAACAAAGTAAACTTAAGGCTCGTTCCCAGGGAATTTGCTGCACTTGTGTTTCCCCCCACTTATTGGTCGTATCATAGCGGAGCCACAGCTCATGAGGAGTTTCCTCGGCGGTTGCTGGGTTGTGTTTGTGAATACAGATCGCACAGACGGTTGTAGCGTTCAATGTCTTGAACTCACTCTTGTAGGCGCTGTCAACAACAAACCGCAACTCGGCCGTTAAAGGCTTCGGTTGTGGTTCCAACTTCCCGGATTCGAGCCGCAGACCTACTCTCCATTCCCTTCTAGGGCAAATAAACCCGAACCCGGTTGTGGATTGCGGGGATGTGATCAGGCAACATTCATAATGGTCGACCATAAAAATCCGTCAACTTCCAGTTTAGTGACCTTGGTGGCAGATATCTAGGTTTGAATTCGTCATCCGGTTTGCGCCACCATGGAGGCAGCACAGTTATCATTCTCCGCCTTCAGCCGCTGGATTGTTCTCCAATAAGTCTGTATAATCGTCTGCATAATCGTGCAATCCGATCTGCAAAGCCCACGTTGTATGTTCCAACACCTGCGGCCACACAACACATTGCTGTAAAAATCACGACGGTACTTGTTTCACTGGGATGGATTGGCGTTTGCTGTTCATGGTATTTTATGCGAAGCCTCATACACCACTTCGGGGGCAATCGGCCAAAGTGGAGTCTGCGGTATGTTCATCCAAATAGGCCTATCTGTGGCTCGGGCGGACTTGAATCTACTAAGTTGTCGCGAAATCGATTCGGCTTTTTAGCGTACTTTTGCAATCATTATTTATTTTACACAAGAAACAATATGTAATCAAAGTAAGATCCATTGTCATCAACGAGGGATTGCCGACGCCCAGGCTAGCTGCCGATGTCTCTCTCTTAGAACAAACTGGCCTGGTTAAGGTATTGGGCAAGGTACGTTTCCATACGCTTGCGGTCATCGAATCTCATCTCCTTGATGTGCTTTTGCCTGGAGAAAGGTCCGGGCTGCTGAATCTTGCGGCGCATAATCTTCGCCACAGGAGGACGTGGATTGTCATGCAGGCGAAGGAGTCGAGCCGCTCTTGAACGCTTTTTGGTGTTGGTCGACCAAGTCTTGCAGTTGTTGTCAGTAACCTTGGAATTGTCAGGTAGTAGTTTCCAAATGTTGACGCCGCGGGGACCCCACCAGAGGGGTAGTACCACCTTTTGCCGTGCAATTTGCTTTAATGGACTTGTAATAGCGTATTAGCTGCTACAATCCACTGACTCTTCCTGCTATGGTTGACATGGTGCATCCACTTCTTGTCTCCAATAACGAAATCTTTCAGCCATCATTGATTACGTCCTCGGGTGAGCAATAAAAATGTGATGGCACAACGGTTCAAAAGCTGCTCATTAGTCAATTCATGTGGTACAACTTGTGCGAGCTTTGGGACCACTCTGGATTGGCGCAAATGGCGATGAACGGTGGTTTTTAGAAGGCCAGGGTGCGACGAAACTTCACCCACACTTTGTCTCGGATCCTCCTTTAGAGCGTCCGGGACATTGCTGACAAAGGCCGCTGGCTTGCACCCTTGACCTCCGAGGTTTGACACTTCGTAGTTCCCTACTTTGAAACGACGAAACTGAAATTTCACCATACCCAGAATTGGAGCATCCGTGCCTACTACGCCACGCATGTTTAAACAAGCCTCGACCGTTTTGCGCCCATGTAGGAACTCGTACAACATGCATCCGTGAACAACATGTTGATCATTTGCCAATACCGCAGCCAATGATAAAATGTAGACTAAATGAACAATGTAAGATTATGGTTCCAGTGTGTACCATTATATACCCATATGATATAGACTTCGGAAAGTTTCCCGAAAATTCTGGGATGGCATAAAAATAGTCGCTTAATTTCTGGACAACCTAATAGTTGCTTTCCAACCGGTAGTCTTAAGTGCCCATCTGTCGAGAAAAGTTGCCCCATCGTTGACATTGCACAGAGGGACTAAGCACATTTACACATGTTTGCAAATTCCTGAATTTGCCTTCTGGCGGTAGCTTCCACGGAAAGCTCAATACTTATGGCTTGATTAGTAATACGCAATATCGTCAATTTGTTAGTCACTACGATAATGCTGCTACTAATAATAATCATAGGTATATTTCTCATCAAGTGAGAAGCTGCGTCCATACTTGACACAGATCATATACGTACTTCCCCAGAACGCCTGTTGAAATTGTGCCGCCTACATGGTTTTGCTGTGACAGTTCGGCTCCCACCGGTCGATTGGGTGTCTACCATTTGGTTTGGTGTCGCCTCAGCTTTGCCTATCTACGTCGATGGGAATGAGTACAGAAGTTTGTCTCGTTGCCCTCCGAGAATTAAAAAGAAAGTCTGGGCTGCGATCACAAAAACCACCATTAAGAAGACTCGTGGTTACGTATAGAGTACATACAGAATTTCACTGTTGTCCATTCACCGACTGACCCTCGCCAACTGGCCTGTAAAGTCGGTCACATCCCATTGTTTTGTGCTCGTTCTGCATACGATCTACGCTTACAGTGTCCATGGTTCCACTGCGCCTCGCTTTTGCCCCCACGGATAGACTGCACAGTGCCGTCTGATTGTTCGTCCACTCATTTAGTCGATGATCCCACGATCGGTTATTTGAAACAGCTGTCTATGTTGCTACAATGAGGTCAGGCATATGTCATCTACTCGCCGTAAGGCAGACGAATCCGCGTTTCCGCGTACTATTTCTCCAATGCGCTGGGCCGGTTTCATTCCGCGTAATCAGTTCGCATGACTAGCCTGCTGTAAGAATAGTTGACATTTCCCATTACGGGTGGGATAGATTGAGCCGTTTTGCAAAACCACAGTCGTACTGGTTGAGAAGAATCACAAATATATTATACTGCATAGAACAACGTGGTTGCTTTTCGTCATCGGTGCCAGATTGGGCTAAGCTGGAGGTAAGAACATCTTTCTCCATAGGTGAGCGTTGATTAGCGCTCCGTGACAGTTTTGGTACATGAGCACTGGACATTTTACAAAGCAATTCTATCAGTCTTGCGTAGGTGGCTATGCATGATGGTGCAGTATTCTACTTTGGGACACATTCGGATTTTGGATGATTCAAGTCGTGCTTGAGATAGTGAAAATGACGTAGTGATGTGGGATGTTAGTTGCTTCGTTTTCGTTACGTAATGTAGGACATGTTCGGAGAAGTTGAAGCTGCTAGATTATCAGGTTCCCAGGTCGCGAGTGAAATACCTAGTTAGGTAGGGGGTACCAATAAGAGTGATAGATCCTGCTGGTATATAATCGGAGGCTCTAGCCTAAGAAGATGACACGGTTTCAAGACGCCTATGATCGGGACACAGGTTGCTACCCGGGCGGTGGTAGCAGGGCTGAGTCACGCCGGAAGTTGTTGAAAGTAGTTCGTCATCGTCACACAAGTCGCTACCCGACCTGCAGTACTACGGCTAAGTCACGTGGGAACCTGATAAACTCAGACCGTCAGCCTGAAACAGGTTGCTACAGGAGATGATCGACTGTGACCTAGATACTGAACCATGGTCTGTGCCTAATAGACTTCGGCCTAGCAGGTTTCGGTGTTCTGTTTTGTTCCCGGCTGGGTTGGCGTGACAGAGAGCAGATGGCAAGCATCGTTACAACAGTATACTGCATCTGTGGCAGAGTATCTAAGATTTATCTGCAGAAAACCACGTTGACCTGCATTCGCTCTATTGGTTTAGGAATGATAGATGTTCGCGTATATTTCTTGAGCATAGTTTCAGCTGGTCAAATAGAAACGCGTACACCAGTTTGCTGTCTTCTGCAAATAAAAGGGGGCGCTTTTTTATAATTTATGCACATATATATATATATATATATGTGGTTGGCGGCATCCGGTTTCGGATTTGCATGTCACTGTGGCCAGTCACAGGACGCCTGCGCCTACAGAGGGACCATGAGTGGCTTGCGCTGCACCACCCACAGCTCCAACCACACACCCCATATCCAGTGTAAACCCGAAGGAATAAGACCGGGAGGCATGCGGATGGGAACCACGTTTCATCAACGGAGCCGGCCCACACTCCTTCACAGGTAAACACAGGCACGCTGTATTTGGGGAATCAACCAAACACAAGGCAGTGGCTGGACCGTAGTCCGCTACACACTGAGTGCATGGAACCGCTCTTTGAGCCTAGCACGGCCACAAAGACCGTGCACCCCGTCCCCTCCAACAACGACCAACTGTCTCCTGGAGCCAGTATGAACGAGGTAGTGGGTAATAGACAGGTAGGCACCTTGTCAACATACACATCAAGCGCAGCCACACCGGGGAAATCAAACAACAGCCATTCACTTTAAACGACAAGCTGAAATAAAGTAAATCCAATAATGCATACAGATACGGTGGCATAACTCTTCGCTAAATACAATATATGAAGTAAGTTGGTTAGCAACAAATCCGTGATAAGTAAGAAATGTCCACAAGTTCTTTTAAAATGCTACAAACGCAACAAAATTACCAAAGATAAGCGCAATTAGCGCAGGCAACATGGCCGGTTAATAGAACATCATTCAGGGAGGCAGAACAAACCAAATAAAGTGGAATGAAATTTATCCAGCTTAAAAAGACCTAGTTTAAGTGTAAGTTGGTTTAGTCCAACTGCAGTGAAGAAGCACCATGAATGCAACATCAGCCTCAGCATGGGACACAATTTAATCATACATATATATATATGTATATATATATATATATATATATATATGTACACGAGTCAAGTCAAGAACTCGCTTTTATACACCTATTAAGGGTGAAATTCCAGCTGTAACAAGCCCGATCGAAACGGTAAAGAAAAGCAAAATAATACACGCAAATACAGTAACAAGACGGCGGCCAAACCATCTATCATGTGTGGTATAGGATCACTAACACTTTGCTGTTTAGTTCTTGAATGATAATATTCGGATCAAGCAGAAATCTAGCTATCTAAGGTATGACAGATGAGCCGTAGGCCAGCGTGCTGGCATATATGGCTCTGTAGCTTCGTCGCTTTGAGGGTCTAGATTTGCAGTTGAATAAAACGTTATATAAAAGATGGGTGATGTCAGTGAGTATTTTCGAATCAATTTTCGCGCATGAACAGATACAATGTGTTGAACTAAGGTTGCTTTAGAAATGCCACTGCACCGAGATATGTGTTTAAGAGACCTATGAACTTGTTTGAAATGCTTACCCAATAGACCTAGAAGAATCACAGAACAGTAGGTCCAGTGTGGTAGAACACATGCAATGATTAATCGCAGGATCAACTGGTGGCAGACTGGGGACGAACGAAAACGTGAGATATAAAAGGACAGCCTCCTGACTTTGGTGAATACTTCATTCCCGTGAACTGACCACGAGAAATCATGGCTCAGTGTGATTCCCAAAGACTTCACTGACGTCGGGACGACCAGGTTTTCATCACTAGTGTTAAGTTGGGGACAGTCATCGACGCGTTTTTGGTAACGATCTGCCTTATGCAGCGAAAAGAGTACATCATTTTACTTGAAAGCATTCAGCGTTAAGCCGCAGGAGTTTGACCAATGCACGTGTTGCGGGCCCGTCAAATATCCCCACAAAAACGCGCCAGAAACTCCGGCATAATGGCTGTGGAAAGCGAGGTCCAATTCCTCCCCACAACGTAGCAGTGTTCAGCCACTCCGAGACGCGGCCCAACTGCGCACCTGTTGACAATATTCTTTTACAAACTACCAGCCCGTCGTGGTAGCTATTTTCCCTAACTTAATGACCCATAGCATTGGCTGTGATTCGCCCTTTGTTGGTCGTAAAAGAGCCTTCAGAGGACCGCCTGTCTTGCTTCCTCTTCGCCTTACTTGGGAGTCGGTCTGGTCACGTGATTTTGTGTGCGTCGTTTGCCGGGCAGCGTTCGCGTCTAAGTCACTAGGGCGCGTCTACCGTAACCCCCTCTCGTGTGCGCCCGTTCCGAGGGCTCAGCGTCTACCCGAATACGTGCGGCTAGGATCGTTCTCACGCTCGCTCAATTTCCGTCTCACCAGCGCGTACCCCGGGCTAAGCTAACGCCATCAGGTTAGCGCAAATCCGTTCGATTGGTCAGCGTTCCAGGCCGTTACCGTAGGCGTGCTCCAACCGTGTCAGTGACAATCTTATCAGGCAACTACGCAATCGTAACAGCACGATTCTATCCGAACAACAGTGTAGAATGGTCGAAGATGATTCGCGCCGTATTTTAGCGACGTATTTTAGCATTGTGGCTTGTTCAGCGACAGGGATGGGGCCGACTTAGGTAGCGAATAAGAATGGCGACAAAATGGTTCCTTGAAGAACGCCGGAAGTAGTGGTAAGAGGCGAGAAGCTCCTATCGTTGAACCTGGTTATTTGAGTACGTTTAGCAATATAATCCTTCAGCAAGAAGGCCATGGATACCAGAAGCCAGAAGATCGTGGAAGAAGATTTCACGGTTAACACAACCGAAGGAGTTGGTGTAGTCAAGGAGGCATACACGTGTGGTTGTTCTTGCTGTCTATCGGCGATAGCACAGAGTGCACTAGCCAAGCCACTGCTTCTTGTGTCGACCTCGAACTTCGGTATACAAATTGATGTGCTTCATTCCGACAGGACTGGGTTGGTAATTTTTCAAGAATGGATTTCTCGAAGACCTTAAAAGCCACCGAAGTGCACGCAATAGGTCGATATTTACTTGCCGCTTTCTTCGGTATTGGTGTTATGCTAGCAGCTCTCCAACAGTCTTCGATCTTGCCTTGGTTTAGGCACATGATGTACAACTCAGCTAGCGGTTGGGCTAGTAAATGTGCACACTCCTTAAGAACGAAGGAAGACAACCGGTCAGGACCGCATTATTTTATTGAGCTTCCTATGAAGTGCTGTAACATCAACAACTGGCGATCAGCCTGTAGGTCACTGAATCTGTGCAGATGACGAGTTGGCAAGTGAGTCACTGCCGCTGCAACAGAAGTTACGAGTTAATTCTTTCGTGTCTATGTCAGAGTTCTTACTATAACAAACGACTCCACTAAATTGTTTCACCATCTGCCAAATCTCACGGCAAGTATTGTTCCACAGAATTATTTGGACGTACGCATGATTGAGATGGTGAATTTCTTCCCTGATGCGTAGAGAAAAAGACACGATCTTTAACTTTGAAGATTCTCTTCTTAAGTTGGCACAGCTGCTTGGAGAGTGGTGAGGAGAACCGGTCAGCAAAAAATGAGAATAGTTTCCATCGGACAGCAGAGATCAAAACAGATGTTTAGAGAACTTGTCATCCGGTGACAATATGTTGAAACATCTGCATCGAGAACCAAACTGATATCTGTAGAGGCAACCATTTCTTTCAGTTGTACTATGTTTGGGTGAATGGTTTGTCACTGTTTAATTTTACGTTCCTTGCAGCGAGTGACTTCTCGTCTTACTGTAGACGACAGGTGATAGCTTGGCTATCGAATGATCAGAGCTTCCCAGTGGTGCCCGAGTACTGACTGAAAATATTTTCAAGTTGTTAACAAACAGTTAGTCCAGGGTTGCTTCTAACCTGGTGAGATATTTCACGATGTTCTGTAGTCCAAGTGTTGTGAGGAATGTGGTGTTAAACCTACTGAAATCACCAGCGAATACGCATAGGGAATGGTCGATGTGTACCATAACAGCAGCCATGAAGTCATCGTAAAATTTGTCTGATTCTGAGCTTGTAGCACTGGAGGATGTATAAATGTTGGCTAGCAAGATTGAGTTATATCCACTCAGATAGTTTGGTGTGCACTTTAGAACTAGGCAGTTGATATGTTGAGATGAGTAGCCGAACATTTGCTTCACTGATGAGCACCAGGAAGCGTTAATAAAAGTGTTAACATCATCATCCCGGTTGCGGAACGTGCATGGGCACTCAGGACGGTGGAAAATAAAACCGTCAACTGCTACAATAGCGTCTTCAACCTTTTTCTGAAGCCAGGTTTCCTGTAGCATAATTACTCCTAGCTACGCATATTCGCGACAGCAGATGTTGCTTTTAAAGTCTTCCATTTTTCCAAGTAGTCAGCGGACGTTGGTGCTGAGAAACACTGGTATGCTCACACTCTCCACAGAGAAACCCTCCATCCAGCACATAGCTTCTTTACAAATTTATTACGTTTCTTGTAGATTTTTCTCAGTTTGCTTCGGATAGATCAACATGTGTCTATCACTTTCGCAGAAACGCATAACGATGTCAAAATTTCATGAGTGTAAATAGTCATGACACTAATCGTAGGTACAGCAACAGATAAGTAAAGCAATAAGATTATAAATGGTGCCGTTGAAGGCACACGTGTTTGTAATTCCTTGCAAGAGGAACCTAGAGAACGGCCAAATTTGAAGGCTCCGTGTAGACGAGGAAAAGCATTGGACCCAATGCACTGCCCTGAATGACACCACTAGTGACACTTCTTGGAAGTAGAACTGTTTTGATCCATCTGTACTCTTTTTGTTCGGTCGTTCAGATATGAGTCAAATCAGCTGAATAGTTGATTGCTGATTTCATGAGACCCAAGCACGACCAACAGTGTCTTGTACGGTACGTGGTCAAACGCTTTTGGCATATTTAGCAGCATTATGATAGTCACGCCATCATCGTTTGTTGCTGTAACACGATCAAGGAATTGTAATTTACATGCGACACAGGGACTTTTTTAATGAATCCGTGTTGTAAACTGTTGTGTATGTTTAGTCTTGCCAGAAAGTGAGTGACACGTTTTTTAACGTATCTTACTTAGGTCTTAATGACTTCGGAAATATGTTTTTTCGGCCGACGGTTTGGTATATGATGTTTAGTATAGTGCCTATCCTTTGATGTTTACCGGGGGTATATAATGATGGAATTTCTCACAACGAAATGAAGTGCTGGAAAAGCTGGTGTGTTAATATCCGGTGTAGAGATAGAATACGCTGAAGAAATGCTTATTATAGATATAATATTATGTCTCTCTCGTCACTGAGCTTATGACATCTGGGTACGGCCCCCTGACCTCTCTCGATAAATGTGACTGAGCCTCGGGATCGCGACAGTTTTACATAGGATGTATTTTATGCGAGATTGCTTAGCCGAGCCTGAGTTCTAAATAACGGGTCGCCATGTGGTGGCTCTTACACTCTCTCAATTTCACGGAAGAGAATTTGCAGAGTGGTTCCTTACTGCTGACGTAAGATATGCCCATGAGAATGGACCAATAGCCTTAGAGAGAAGCTGAATGTTTTAGCATTATGTAGTAGACTGTCACGCAGTTAAGTGAGTAGAAATCAAGATGAGATAAACTGCACAGTTATTGATCACGATGGCTGGGAGCATGTGTCCCTAGAAAGTGATCAGTCAGACTATGTCACATCTCCTTCATGTTCTACGAAGTCAGTTAGTTTATGCAAAAGATATGGTCAGATACGTTGTCAAATTTAGTAACACTTTTTGGTCATTCATGATTGAAAGATATTTTTTGGTTCTTTTTCGCCTGTCGATGAAG
>OX104064.1:60650036-60806719 GCA_944474145.2 Dicrocoelium dendriticum | reverse complement strand
ACGGTTGTGAAACCTGGCCCCTTAGTACAGCGGACATAATGAAGCTAGTTACGTTCGACCACCGGTGCCTTCGTAATTTAGCTCAAGTCTGTTGGGAACGCCGTGTGAACAACCAGCGTGTTCGACGCCTTGTTTAAGGCACAGGAAAAGGAACTGAATCGCTCAGCATCGTTATTTCACGCACCAGGCTCCCATGGCTCGGCCACGTGTGACGCATGTCAGTCCACCGACTCCGGCGACGTGCGTTGTTTGCGCGCCGGGGGTGTGGATGGAAGAAGAGGAGAGGTGGCCAAGCGATGACTTGCTCAAGAGGAATGAAGGCCCTCACTTCGAAGCTGGCCTCGGTTGGAGCGTGTCGGCTCCCTGGTTGGGGTCCGAAAGACGAACACGTTTGGCTGGATACACTTGTTGATATGGCTAGGAGCCGACCTCAGTGGCGTTCGTGCTGTGAGTTTCTTTGTCTCACCCCATCCCTCTTAGCCTCCCCTCCAATCAGGATCACATTAGTTAACATTTTATAATTTTGCAGAGGAAATTACTTTTTTACTGCATAATAGCTGGCAGATAGCTCACCGGAACCATGCCTATCTGTTACCGTTAGCTCAGCTGACTTGCACCTGTAGCATTTTATTGCCTTCTTTTCTTTTAGATTTTGCCGCACAGTAGCTGAGGTGTTTCCCGCCTCTAGCTAACGTGTATATTGTGTGTGTGTGTGTGTGTGTGTGTGTGTGATTGCTTATGGCGTACTGGCGGATGACATTTGGGACACACATTTTGGTGGTTATCAAAAGTCATAAATCGTTACCGCCTTCATCCAGACTGCTGCAGCTCACAGCGTTGTGGTTCGTCGTTGCCGTTCTATCCACATTACCGTGACATGCGGCACCGTCAACTTTGGTAAATATTCACGTATTGGTGAGGGTTAAGAACAATCTCTCAACAAGTTTTGTAAGCAAATTTTTAATGTATTTTTTCTTGTCAACGTTTCGCGTTAGATACAAAGGCCTCCTCAGTCAAAGGTTAAGAACATATACGCTATGAATTAGCAATAAATTCTACATGCGTTCCCATCGGATCAAGATATTTGGTCGTGGGATGCAGAAGGTTGGGAGTATAGTACATTGTCTGATTTCGGCCATTTTTAAACGGCGTTGAGATTTGAATCTAATCCGACAGCAGGGTTGAGAGACAGCAAGACTTAACTTGGTTGTGCTTGTGGTTGACTATGTCATCCAAAAAGTGTATTCTGAAGTAGCTGATTACCACAATTTCGTGCTCTCGGTTGCTACGGCATACACCCGGTGATCCTGTCCGTAAGTTAGAGAGACCTGTCTAACACACCTGATGCTTCTGGAGCAAGACGACCACCGTAGTCGAAAGACGGCTTAGACTGTTTCGGGGATACGAACAATTTAGACGTGTGTAGCATATGATCTTAGATCAGGTACGCTTGCATTACACTGGTCTTGGCTTTGACAATGAACTTTGAACATAACAGTGTCAATTGAACGGCATCAAGAAAAACTTCCGCTCGAACACACTGTGAAGTTGCCTGAATGGTTCGCACTTCGACATGATCAGTCGGATGAAATCGACCAAACCATCGGAGCGCTTGAGCAGCTTAGACGATAACATTTCACTGACCATGGTTCCGCACCGACAGTAACGTGTGTGAGACGGCGCATGTGGTGGTATAAACTGAGCGTCATTCGTTTCAACAGTCTCTCTCCCTGTTGTGATGAACGGCCATGTGTTTGCATACGGTGATATTTTTCACATTGTGATGTCTATGTGATCGTTGGTGAACTCTAAACGTCACAACTGTGTGAAAGCCATCTGCAGAGGCATGTACTTTACCAGTAAGTTGTGCAACGATGCGCAGAAATAACTTATTTCGAAAACCTGAGGACTGATCTGTTGGAACTGTTGAATTTATCCTAAATAGTGGCTGGAATGTCACTGAGTTCTCTTTTCAATGTGTTTGAGGGAAGCACACAGCAAGCTAACAAAGACTGGTACATCTGGTTCCATCGGTGTGGTTGTTTCATCACACGCCGCTTTCTTCAAAGTCTCGTGGTTTTCTCGTTCTTCATGTGGCGCATATATATATATATATATATATATATATATATATATATGTTGGATTTGTTTTATTTCATTTTGTCGTTCCAGGTGATTGACTGTTGCTTGATATCCCCGGTGTGGCTGCGCTTGATGTGCAAGTTGACAAGGTGCCTACCTGTCTATTACCCACTACCTCGTCCATACTGGCTCCAGGAGACAGTTGGTCGTTGCTGGAGGGGACGGGGTGCAAGGTCCTTGTGGCCGTGCTAGGCTCGAAGAGTGGTTCCATGCACTCAGTGTGGAGCTGACTACGGTCCAGCCACCGCCATGTGTGTGCGCTTGATTTTCCAAATACAGCGTGCTTGTGTTTGCCTGTGAAAGAGTGTTGGCCGGCTCCGTTGATGAAACGTGGCTACCAATCACATGCCTTCCGGTCCTATTCCTTCGGGTTTACACTAGATATGGGGTGTGTGGTTGAAGCTGTGGGTGGTGCAGCGCAAGCCATCCATGGTTCCTCTGTAGGCGCAGGCGTCCTGTGTCTGGCCACAGTGACAGGCGAATCCGAAACCGGATGCCGCCAACCATATATATATATATATATATATATATATATATATAATCACAATCTGTGTACAGATATTGTGCCATCGGAACCACGACGGAATATGAAAACATGGTTAAGTTAAATGAAGAAAGAAAAGAAACAATTTTTTGTCAACTTTTCCTCTCGCAATTTTTGAGTTTTTTGATGTTTTTATTGGGTGGATGGAAGGGGATTATCCATCCATGGTTCGTCTGTGGGTGAGATACTACCCGGTTGCCCAGGCCGATGTGGCGTACCACATCAAGAGAGAGGCGAAGGATGAAAAAATGAGTGCTGTCGTTTCTGCTGTCGACACAACTTACATATCCGACCAAGCTGTACAGTGACCAGTGGTTCGTAAAAGTAACGTTTACATGCACCACACTAAGCACTAGTCGTATTTAGTCATTTCTAAATCTTTTACTCGCCATATGTAGATCAGGTTTGGAAGCCAACTTCTTCACCTACTCCCTTCCGTCAGGCATCGACCAAGGAGGTGACCATAATGGACGAAGAGTCGGTCGACACACAATCTGTCGGAACAGCCGTGCAACGTGAACGCATCCAGTTCATGAAATCTAGCTTGGATAATCTGACTAGAGCACACAAACAGTTAGTGCGTGACAACGCTGATCTACGATGTGAAATTCCAAAGGTACGGCGACCGAAATTCCGTTTGTCGGATAAACTCCTATCCGATACAAGTAAAGCGTTTCTTCTGTAGCATCGGCTTTTGAGGCGTGCTCTTACTTGTGAAGAATGATGCATAATTTTGAGCAGAACTTCATATCTATATGTAGGTTATGATAATAACAGGTATAAAACCTAGGAAAACCAACCGAGTAAAGCGCAGAGCTAAGATAGTTGACTTCAACACAAGACCAAACGCAGGTAGGAATACATACTTAGCCTGTACTCTGACCACTTTAGGCATGTTGGCCCTCCGCGTGTAGCTGTTCCACGGCTCGCTTTCATATGGTTAGTGGAATAGGAGCAGAGCACTTAACGGAGAACCGCTCGTCACTCCGTCGTACCCGTGAGGTCACATTAATTGAGGACCATACGTTTGCACCCCTGTGGCCGAACCTTACTTACGCATGTACACCTAGACAAATGACACAGCTTTCCCTTTACAAATTTCAGAATAGCAAGAAAAAGCAGCATTTCAGCAGTATATTCTGAATTCAGCTATTTCGTATCCTCTCATCAGCTGTTGACAGGCAATCAGTGGAACTGTTACAATGTAACACACCGAGGTAAAACGAGGCACAAAATCGGTCGGTTTAAATAAAGCTAATCAATAACGTCTCACCAGGGTAAGGCTAGGGTAGTCAGAAATTCCGTCTGTTTACATAAATTGGGCTTCAGCCTACGGATCCCTAAGGCCTCTGCAAACTGCAGTGGACGGGCTATATTTGCTATTCTGAAATGGCACAGCTACCTGCCATTTTTGCACTTCCTAAAATTGTATGAGCTAAAGCAAGCGGTAGTTCAACTAGCAATATCAAGACTTGTCTTGACCCCGTTCTTTTCATCATATTCAGCTTGAGAAGCGGGTCAAGGCAAGTTTAGAGCGCATTAAAGATTTGGAAGTTGCACTACGCGAGTCGAAAGAGGCCATGATTCGTGACAAACGACGCTACAATCAAGAAATTGACCGAATCAAGGAAACCGGCTGGGCAAGAGCAAACACACGTTTGAGGACAAACATTGGTAAGTCGGAAATGCATGCACGCTGTTTTCTTGTGCAATTTGAAATCGTCCTCTATGAAGCATTGCAATGGTCTCTTGGGATGTGAAACAGATTTGATTTTATCGAGGTACCAGTTAGAAGCAGAATTGTTCAGGGTTCATGACGAAGTCATCCCCATCAGCCACTCTGCCCGCGACAGATTTGAGATACACTAGTTCCGTAAACTGTAGCGAACATGCAAATCATATCATGAAAAAGGGTAAGCAATCGGTCGGGCTCACATGCCACCTGCTAACTTTGAAAGGAACCAGATTAATTACTTTCAAAAGCAATATCAGTCCCTCGCTTGAATATTGCTGTGTTACGTTCAGCAATCTGCGAAAGGGGGATTTGCGAGCCATTGAAAACGTTCAACTCACTTTCAGGAAACTTAACTATCTTGGTAGTAGTAAGTATTAGTAAGTAAGATGGAAGTGCACTCACGCTGTTTTCTTGTGCAGTTTGATTTCGTCCTCTGTGATGCACTGCAATGGTCTCTTGGAGCAGCTTTGAGTTTATCCGACTTCTAATAAAGTTTCACTATGTACCGTATGCAACCGTTTTAGGACCACCGAAGTCTGCCTCTCAAGGGAGGCCAAAGTAGACAAACTGGAAAATTGATCTGCGTGACAACCACACTCGAGTGTATGGTAATTTGAAAGTCCGGTTAGACTTAGAATTGCCGGTGGTTGCTATTGATGCTGCAAACTTCCCCAGCGTTCAGGACCCAACAGTATCGTGGATTGAGCAACTTTACGTGATTGACTGGATCGGACCGCTCTTAACCGCAGTTTGATTGCGGTCAGTTTATGTAAATCCATCCATTCTATAGTGTCCATTATTTGCGGTTGCAAAATACAACTGGAATGGTTGCACAGTCTTAACTATTTGTGCTATCCCAATATTCAAAGCTGCAGCAGTTGGGAGAGAACTCAGCTAAACGAATAGCTAGAAGACACAAAGTGCGGTACTCATTCTCGATAACATTCGTTTGTGATGAGAAGGTCAGACTTCCGACAGTTAGTGCAGGACACGATGATATGTGAGCAGCAGTTGGTCAAATGGCCCATGCTATGCGACATGAAGATCATGTGGCAAAACGCGTGGTCGGCCACTCTGAGTATGTTGTTTTCGTGCAATGGTCACATTAACCAGCTCGTCATTTGTTGCCAACTGACATTCTCTAAGACTATACCATTTTCCATTGAAGTTGGGCATTCGGGCAAAACATTTACGCCTGGGGGTCAACGGGGTCGCTCCTCCGGGGCAAGCAAGTTGAGTCTTCGCTATGTGGAATAGAACCACTCACTGGCATGGTAGGGGCTGTTTCATTGGCCAAGCGCCTTCAGCAAATAGAACCTGAGACGCTTAGCCAATGAAACAGCCCCTACCATGCCAGTGAGTGGTTCTATTCCGCATAGCGAAGACTCAACTTGATTGCCTCGGACGAGCAACCCCGTTGACCCCCAGACGTAAATGTTTTGCCCGAATGTCCAACTTCAATGGAAAATGGTATAGTACCACTCAAATTCATGGTGAAGTTCATTTCATCGACCTCCAGCTCTGACTTAAAACTCCTTCCCAATGGGAATTCAGTTACTTTCTACCTTGAAAACGAAAGTATTTTACTGTTTGGGCTTGCGAGTAGTGCAGTTCACGCTTGTTTCTATGGTGAAAAGTCCATCTTTTTTGGTAACGGGCTTCACACAACCTAAAGGTTATCACAATACGACTGGTTGCTTTGGGCTAGTTTGGGTTGGTCATATCGCTGGTCAATGGTGTATTGCGGAGAAAGAAAGCCGAAGCTTGACATGTCCCTCCTAATGAGCGGTTAGGGGTGAGCAAAATGAAGGCAAAAATATCAAATAGGACTAATGAACAACCTCAGATTGCAAACTTGCCGGCTATAGTGTTCCTGCCCGAGCAGTTCACGCTTGCTTGAATGTATTATCCAAGCTTATCGTCTGTGGTTTCCGGCCAATAGTGGTAGGGGAGGTATAGGACTTGACACCGGATAGCATACTGCTGCATTTCAAGCCAAAGACGCACCTGTTGTGGATACTGCTAGGTGGAAGGCGCCTCACATTAGGGTGCTACCGAACTGCATCATCCATAAGTCCAAACTCACGTTCTTTGAGAGTTTACATTACAGACACTTGCTCCATCGTGATACGACGATCTGCGTTCGGTTTAGTTTTGGTTACAATTAAGAATACTGTATCGTGGAATGCAAATTAGGCAAATCAACCTCTGTGGCCCCTACAATGTACACTCAACGAACGGTGAGTGAACACGCACACACAGAACGCACGTCAGTGTACACGAAAAGTGATGTATACATTCTGCACACTTGCAGTTAGCGATCAACAATTACTCAGTGGTAGGCTTTACAATGCGTGTGTGTGTGCTTGGGAAGAGAAATGACGGTGACGTTTACACAGCTTCTTCTCGCTAACTGCACATACCAGATTAATTACTCGCAACTTAAGCTGCCAGTTGGACGGATAGGAATGCCGCTTGAGCACTGTTTCTGGACATTGACACCGTTTGTAAGCTTACACGTTCCCATTCTAGGTCCTGCTGACGTTTGCCACTCCGGTGTCCTTCTCCTAGCCGCACGCACGTTCCGGTGCAGTGGTAAGGTCCAGTTTCCATAAGTGAATCGATATAGTCCACTGCTGTCAAATTGATGTGGATTGTCATTTTCGGAGACAGATGTGGCTGCGCTCGATTTCCTCCTCAACATTCTACCGAATGGCAAGTTACCGTGATGCGACGCTATGTGTACGAATTGTATGCCAGACGAACGCAGCGCGTTATCCGCGTTCACTGAGGGGACAACCTGAACTTTTCTAGCTAATTACCCCAGAGCGAAGGGTTACACTTATCTAGGCGGATAATTCTGATAATAAAAGCAGTTACTACAGTTAATTCCCTTCAGCAGTTTGAACAGTGCAAGGGGAAGACGAACACTGGTGGCATTTCGTATTAACACATCAATACAAACAGAATAACTGGGACATATTTATACATAGGTCATACAGCACAACCAAGCCAACCACGTTCAGCATTATGGTCGCTGGGATATACAGTAGAACCTCACAATTTGACCACCTCTATATCTTGCCCACCTCTATAAGTTGAACGTTTTTTCATGGATTGAATGCTCACCATGCAAACCTTATGGAATCAGACCTCTGTAGTTCGACCATCTCTGTTAGTTGTATGTTCGCCACTTGGACCATAACAGTCACCAATAATAACCTCTATAACTTGACCGTGTGAAGGCTTACTGTGCAATGGTCTCCGATCGTTTGTTCAAGCAACAAACCGTGTGTGCTGGGATTGTACAGTTTGCGAAATTCTTCTGATCTACAACCACTACACTTGTTGGCTTCACAGACGTTGAACGATACAGCTTCCGAACCCCCCCTCCCACAGTGTACACGCGCGTTGGTATTTACCCCGTCCAGAAATTTACCTTGACCGTTTTTGTGTGAAATCTTTCCACACACAAGCACGCATCAAGCCTAGTTTGGAACATGTGCCCACGCGCTGCACAGGTCGCAATCATGAGTTTGATGGCCTGTCTAACAAAATGGGTAAATACGACGTCCGTGATCACATAGCGGCCATCAGAAAGTACGCACAAACTGCACGCTCGGCAAACTCTTCTATTGTACATTATCCGCTTCAGTAAAACACCTGTTGTCATTGGGACTCTGGGCCTTGGATTATTCCGATTCGTGCATTTCCACCATCCGATCAACCATATGTATGTATGATATTTATGTGCGAGGTGCCGTCTATCAAACACAATCGCCATAACAACACCAACATTGACACGTACTCGGCATGCGGTCCTTGACCAAGTTCCCCGAGAGTTCTTGAGCTATTAACTTAGTATTATGTCGGGGCATTCGTCCCACATTGGCAAATTGCTGTACTGCTCATTTCTAGAGCCATAAGTGCGCTTGCCGAAAATAACTGCTCATCGATTAACCGGTTCTAATCCAACATTTTCGACACTTGTACACCCTACTGCTTGGGTCTTAGTGACAATGTCGTTTACGTCCACTGATAGTTAAACGCTATTTCGCGCTATTTGTTGTCTGCCTGAGAGCGCAAACAATTGCAGTTTGTTGCTGTATGTAATTGAACTTCAGTAAACAGCATACAAGATCTTGGATCCACTCCGTGCTTTGAACGTTTCGGGATTGGTTATTGCTCCTATCGAGGCATTAGAGCCAAAAGGAAAGACGTCAGAGAGAGCGCTGAAGGAGGAAACTACTCCGCAACCTTTACTGGAAAGCAGCAGTCAAAGAAAGACGACAGAAGAGTTTAGTGTTAGCATGCCAACAGTTATGAACATCCAAGAGCATAATCATGAGCACGTGGAGAGGTACAATATTGAAAGAGGAGATATACAGCTTAAGAGGCGGAAAAGTTCAGACGAGAAAGTATGGCCGCAAAGCATTCCAAGGAATGTTTTACAGTTATGCTGTACACTAGCTCAAACGGAGGGAACCTTTGGTTAGTGGTAAGTCAGCCAGACTACGTGTGTTCAAAAAGAAGTGTTCTGAAAACCTTCCAGTCACCTGGAGATCAAACAACTCTGCATGGATGACTACTGCCACATTTGACGAGTGGATACGTAAACTCGACCGAGAAATGACGAAGAAGAAACGATTCATTCTACTGCTAGTGGATAAGTGTCCCAGTCCTATTCAAGTCGATAAGCTCATGAACATTACACTAAAATTTCTGCCTCCAAAGATGACCACAAAATTCAACCTCTGGACAAATGAATCATCGAAATATTCAAAACGCATTACCGAGTCCAGCTCGTGCAATGGGTTATAGCAACAATGGATCCCACTGCTCTGCATGGGGCAAGAACTTCGTCTGTCGCTTCAGGTAATGCTCTGGATGCTGTGTTTTGGATAAGTTCCGCTTGGCACAAAGTTCAGTCAGAAACAATACAGAAGTGCTTCAAGAAAGCTGGATTCGTTCAAACTCTCGAGTAGGACCATGTCGTTTCAATAGACATTCTACTTCCAATTATGGATTTTGACGTACTATACTTGCAAGACCTTGTTGAAATGGATGATGACTTAGCAATCTGCACTGAACCACACCCAGGGGCTATTTTCAAAGCGATACTGACTGCGGTACATCCCTACGGGAACAAATATGAAGCGGTTGACGATAAGGAAGAACTAAGTAAATGTGACATGGGAACCACGGGAAGCCCAAAAGAGACTGATGTCAGGATATGTTAATGCAACTGAAATCATTTGCTGTGGAAAGATGTCAAAGCATGCTGAGTAGTGTAGACTGTGCTGAGACCGCGTTTCTCAGTTACCTTTGTGATAAGAGAAAAAGACAAAGCTGGAGTTTTTCTTCAAAAATGGCAACTTGAGAAATGCATGCTGCGTTTTGATTTCCTGTAACACCGTATGGTTGAACTGCGTTTGTCGTTACGTGAGACCTCGTCTAATATGCTCGAAACGAGTTTATGTGAAAATAAAGGCAACACTATACTACTCACAACCGAAAGTAGTTTGTGCTGTTTTGGGATGGAACCTCCGTATCTAGACCACCACTCTGTTAACCACTTTGGGCCAGCCCCTTGGGTGGTCAACTTACAGAGGTTCTATTGTATACGCTGTGAGTTCGTCGCCTTAATCTGCGTTCTATCTGCTCTATGTACCTTTACGCGCATCCAAATCCAACAATACCCCTTGCATTGCTAAGTTAACTAATCCCACGTCTGTTCTAGAACGGTAATGATTCCAGCTAACTGCACTGGCGCCCAATAACACAAATACACTTAACATGCTTTATTGCAGTGAAACATCACCCAAGTTGTAGTGGTGATCTCTGCTGGCAATTTCGTGTCACTTTAACAACAGTTCCGCTTCTCTTTTCTCTACACAGGCCAATGGATTTAAGTAGTAGGGCAGGCAGGCAATGCCGTTGATGTACAGGGGAGCGTCAGGACGCACCCACCCACGATCTTAACCGTAGGCACGAAACATGTACTTTCCGTTGGTGAACTCAGCGCGAATGCGTCACACCGATTACTCATCAGGGGTAATCTGAACATTGAGCAAGCACGGTGTCAAACCACGTACAACCCAACATACCAAACCTATGTAGGGTTATGCGGAGGAGCTAAGCATCGTAAAGGCTGGACCACTAAGGTTGCTCGCTTCACAGCCTCATAGTAAGCAGACATACATCTGATCGAAGAGGCTTGCACTTGTCTCACTCATAGACGTGACGAAAACAGGTGGATGGGATGCAACTGTTTCTCCTATTTTTCCAACGAATGGACTGTCGAAGTCTATCCAGTCATTCACGGTGACGAGTTATTCGCACCCAGAAATTGGCTGAAATTTATCCACAAGCATTTTTAGCTCAGTGGTTCCGGACGCACCAGCGAACAAAGTTTTCTATCATCTCCACAGAACCATGTCATTTAGAAGTAATACACAAAATGTATAGCCTTAAGGATTTTTACATGGTGCATTCGCACGAAGGTTTCTGGTATTAACGCGTGGACTGAGTAAATAACTGAGCGTAAACTACTGTGCACATTTGATTTACGACAACAACAGGAACTGCTGAATTGATTCTGCGACAAGCGAAAGATCACATGCGGTTAAGTCAATGGTCTTCGTAAGATGTGGTGCCGATTTCCATAATTGGCTACACTTGGTAGGCATCGAGAAACGACAAGTGAAACGACAAGTGGTCTACGGCTCCATTACTGCTCAACTTTCCATAAAGTAATTGGTTCGAATGCTGTGTCCGTTTGTATTGTCTCACCATCAGATCTATTCCATATTTCCTTTACTGCAGTAGCTCTAACCCATGCACTCCTAGAGTTCCCGTAAGGCAAATAGCGGTCTATCAAAAGTTGTCTAACCTCACGCTGGTTAGGTTTCATCAAGGCTTTGCAGAGGAAAACAGAGTAAGCTTAATGGTGAACGAGGGATTTTCACCCACAGATACTCGATAGCACAGCTATCAGCGTTTTCTGAATGCATGGAAGCGATTACTTTGTAGGTACTTATGGACTAACTGGAGAACCGTGACACCATAGCACCGGAGCAGTGCAGCTTACGTCAACAACCATGATATACCCTAACCTGCAGATTGTACGCTGTAATTTGACAGAATCACTTGCTGATCAAGTTGGGCTCGATGTCATTCACTCGGACTTCTCGAAAGTATCTGGTCCCTTGATCACTGTTCACAGCTTCGTAAACACCAGAATTACGGTGTTGGCGACCTCATATTGGATTGAAAGAGTATTCTTCTACTTGCACGTTGCTTGGAGGTGGTATTCCAGAGGTCCATACTCGAAGTGACTAAAATGGTGAGCGACGAACTGGAAGGGTCGGTAACGGAGCCCCAGATATTCCTGGTTCTGGTAAATTGTTTAAGAGGAGTATATAGTTCGGATTTTCTACTCTGTGCGGTGGAAATCAAGACGTGACGAGTGGTCAGGGGACCAGATGATCACACAACCTCCGGCACGAAGTTGATGCGATTAAGCGAACTTCCGGCTTGCTCAAATATATCCTCGGTATATGTACATTTATCGACGTGAAGCATAAAGTCTGCAGACAAGTTAGCAAGAGCACGACTTTGTTCTGCTCATGCAGAATGAATTTCGATGTTCAAATCAGTCTCAGGCAGTTTTCTAAGAGGTTGACCTCAAGCCGATCTTTTGAGGAGGACATACTAGATTTTCAATTTATCTATGCTTCAAATGATGCAGAATTCTTAAATTTGCAGTTATTTCGAATGTACCATCCATACTCGTCATTCTTGGTTGAAGCATGATTTCGGCCGGCTAGAGGCCATACGATGTCGGGCTAGGAAGGATTGCAAAGGCCTGAGCAGTTTTCCTTCCCAGTAGCGCTGAAGATATTCAAAGTTTCAGTGGGCTTTACCGACAGATAGCGGTTGTCTCATATTGGTCTACCAACTATTGTTCCTGCAATCTGATGTGCCATCACTTGCTAAAAAGCTGCCATAAGATCACTAAAACTGAGAAAACAATACAGCCTTCCACGTAGTTTTCTCTTCAGATCTGGTACACAGCATGCGGGTTAGCCCAAACCGCACAAGAGGCGGCCAACGTCCTTGGACAACAATTTGGCCGTACCTTCCAAAGCGCGCAATCACCATACATCCTGCCTAAGCAGATAACGCCGCCACCAGGGCTTAATCACATATCGTTTACCTCCGCAGCTGTACTGAAGAGGCTGATGTCTCTGCGCAAATTCAGCTCCCCGGGTGCGGACGGCATTCGACCGAAGGCGTTCAAAGTTGCTGCCATGAGTTTGGCAGGACCACTAGCAACGTTCTATCAACGATGTCTGAACGAGATGCACGTCCCCACGATGTGGAAGCGCGGAATCATCACGCCTATCTACAAAAGTGGTAGCCGTGCTGAACCAGCAAACTATCGCCCGATAACACTACTGTCTGTGATCTCCAAGGTTATGGAGTCCATTGTAGCTGAGGCTTTGATGGGGTACTTGGAGAACAACCAAATTCTCGTTCCGGAACAGCATGGATTTCGCCAAAATCACTCCTGTACTACTAACATGTATATTGCTCGCGCAAGCTGGATGGAATCCGTGGACGCTGGTGTAGGCATCGACGCGGCCTACTTGGATTTCTCAAAGGCATTCGAGCGCATAGACCATCGCATTCTCCTCCACAAACTCCAGAAATATGGAATCGGCGATCCTGTTCTGGGCTGGATAGGAGACTTTCTCCTGCAACATCACCTGAATGTGAGGGTTCGAAGCAACCTATCAGAATCCATCGAAGTTCAATGCGGCGTACCTCAGGGCTCGGTACTTGGACCCCGCCTGTTCCTGGTCTTCATAAATGATCTCGCGAGTGTGCTATCTTCTAACTGTTTGCTATTTGCTGATGACCTAAATGTATGGCGTACTATAGCTGTAGTGGAGGATCACACAGTTTTACAGGAGGACCTGGACAAAGCGTACACATGGTCCATCGAGAACATGCTGCATTTCAACGTCACCAAGTACAAAGTTCTCAGTATACGGCACAAGAATATGCACAACTACCGCCTAGGACCACAAATTCTACAGCGGGCTTCTCACAAGTGCGATCTCGGCGTGATAGTTCAAGATTACCTCGGTTGTTTGAGGCAGACTGAAAAGGCAGCTAAGAAAGCAAACCAGCACCTCGGCCTTCTTCGCAGAGCTTTCGGGAAGTTTGACCCTTCGATCTTTCCAAAAATGCTTAGTGCATACGTGAGGCCGCACGCGGAATACGCTATTTAAGTGTGGCAACCCTGGCTCAAGCACCATCTTAGCGCGCTCGATACTGCACAGCGTAGGGCAACGAAGAGCGTCCGAGGTTTGATCAGCCTCCTCTACCCACTCAGGCTGAAGACCCTAAAAATATACAGTGGACGTTATCGGCGTCTAAGGGGCGATCTCATAATGGTGTACCTAATCCTGAGAGACCCCAACCACTCATGCCATTCCCTCCTAATACTCAGTCAAAACACCTCGCTAAGAGGTCACCAGTTTAAGTTAGTCACGCAGTACAGCCACCTGGAATGTCGGCAAAACTATTTCTCACTTCGAGTGTCGCAGCCTTGGAACGCCCTCCCCGAACATGTAATTAATGCACCCACCCTATCCCTTTTCAAAAAACGCCTTGACGATACCCTGTCACATTTACACTACGTGCTATAGCTAATGACCACCAGATGCTGGCACTAATGCATAACAGACAGTGGATAGTGCCATAACCCTAATCGAGAATGAGTCACTCCAAACGTCTTGCACGTAATTTGATAAACGCTACTACTATAGAAACTGGATTTCTGTATCCTGTGAACCCAAATAGTTGCACACGAGTAAGCGTTGTCCTTGCTACCTTTTTTATTTTTCTCGCCTATGATGTGAACAATAACCACTCCCCTGTTGCTTTGTGTGCGTACTTTCTCATTTCAAACTCCCTTTATACGACAGTGCAGTTCCATCTGTAAGCGCCCGAACTGAAGTCTCCATTATCCCTTCGCTATCTTTTTTATCACGCTATGCACCCTAGGGGACAAGTCAAGCACCTGCTTTTTTACCCGCTATAAATCATTGTTCCTTGTTCCAAATGCATCTGTCTCCTCCCCTAAATGCAACTGTCTCCTCCCCTTCTTTGGCCATCTTCAAGTAACAATAGAGGATTGCGATCAACTTCTTAATCTAAGTTACACACAACTGCGAGACTCTGCAATATCACTATGTGACCCAACCTATTTGGGATTACACTCTATACAACGAATAGACAGCAGTACATGGGGGTGAGCCTTTTTCTCTTTCCCATAAGACTTAACTATAATTACCTTACGTTCAGTTTCGTTAGCATCTATTCAATTCCAATCATCCCACTAGAAAAACGTGCCGGCAAATTTTTTTCCATACGTTTCTTCGTCTCTTCTACTTCCATCGGTATATGCTTAAACGAATGACAGGTAGACCTTTTAGTTTAAATTCTCACCCCCACCATGTTAGATGGCTTACTAGGGGGTTGACTTGTTGCCAGTGCATTATTTTTCCCTGTCGCTTCGCGCTTCACTTACAGCACTTTGACCTTTCTATGATTCCGAGATATGGCTAGGCTGTGCTGCATATGGATGAGTAATTTGCCTGTTGGAGAACCGGATTCACCCAGATACGTCCCAAGCTATTCCCTACGCGTGTCAGCCTACCTGGTGCGCGTGCATGGAACTGTACACCATATAGCGCTTGCTACCCATCAATCCCTTTGTAATCACAGTGGTTTGATGGCTGTCGCCATAACAGAGACAGGTCTTTAGGGAAAAATAGAAATCACTGATCACCGTAGCGTGTAGCATCAGCCAGAGTACAAATCACTGCTTTATTCGGATCTTAACAAGCAGTACGAAGTCGCACTTTATCTCCCGTGGTTAAGTAGCAAGATTCCCTTTCTATTGTTCAAGCAGACATATCATGGGTTCGCCATGTAGTAATTAGAATTACTTCAGCGTAAACAAATTGCCCGATATGTTTGATTATCCACCGGTTTGGTACTTTTCGCGATTGTAAGTTCAAATTATTAATTCACTATTTTGTCATTTGCTTTTGTTTGATATAATTTATTGTATGTTTGAAATAGCTATCACGCCAATACTTGAAACGAATACAAAAGCTCTTCCTCATTGGTTGGTGTTTGACTGTGAGCTCAAACGCCGTTGCGATGCCTCCGCTCTAGTCAATGGAGGAAAGGCATTTGGCGACGGGAATGCACGTTTTTGCTAGCGACACAAACCAATAGCCTACACAGCCTAAACGTGTTTTCTGTTTGTTACTACAGGTAAACCAATCCGGGCCGGTCAAACGAAGGATGTAATTTGAAAGCGAAGCTCTGGAGGGATACCAGTGGAATCGTTTTACTAGGCCTGGGAGGGTGATGTGAATGGAACAGCTTTCAGGTCGACTTCCCTTATGCAAATATACCGCTTCTCTACGAAACTAGACTTTTTCATATGGCTGGCGCAGTCGCTCTCCAAACAGGCTGGTAGCAGTGCAACGTAGCTTGTTACAGCGGTCTATTGGGTTTATGTACTATGATCGGTTTGGCGCCATAGAAAAACAGCCATTCATTTAGACTACGGTGGAACGCACCGATTCGACCAGTCCTTCGTGTTCAGTGCATTGGGATTTTTTGAAAGGATTCAAGGAACTGCTATTCTCTCTGTTGTCGTTTCTCTGAGCAGACGAATGGTAAAGGAGGTAAGCTGTTATAATAGATTCTGGATAGAACTGACCTTGATCAAACACTCAGCAATGAAGGCACAAGTGGCAAAGAAAGCTGAAATGCTTACAGCGTACCAAATTGCAGTACGCTTATCCTCTTCTCAACACGAATCGATCGGAGAGATGGTAAGTAGGATATAGGGCAGTTGGCCCTGTATTTGCAATACAGCTCTGCGAGTACACCCAAAAACAAGTGCACCTGTTCCGAAGTCATGCAAGCCACTGCAACTGGCAAACAAGCTCCCATTCTTTTACTCTGAATCACTCTGTCGTTGGGCGGACATACGGTAACTAGCTGCACAGTCGCCTATCGGCCAGATTGAAATAAAACAGTTAATCCACTTTTCGGACCGGGACGTTTTCTTCTTAGTTACCAGTGTACGTATGCAATGCTGTGGAACAGTTTTATTATCAGATCCATCGCGCTATAACCCTCCTTGCTCCCAAGCATGATCGCACTACCCAACTCTCCAATACTGCTGTTGAATACCCAGTCAGCTATAAAACCGGAAGACTACCTGTAGGATTCAGACAGACCAATGACTCTTCACTAGTCATAGAAATGCACGACACTCTGTAGGAACTACGCGGTAACTCCTCTTTCTGGCGTGCTATACTTTCGAGTCTTTTAGCTGAAATTATCGTGAAGAAAAGTATTTGAATAGACAGTTTTAACAGAATTTGACTATAGTTAAATTTTTCTTTTGGAAGATGTGACATCCAAGTACGTGGACTGCGGGAAGGGTGTCACCTCACGTTTAGAGGTCTACCAATGGTCCCTCTGCAACAGATGAATGCACATAGTTTGCTGTACCGTCGGTCAAGATCTCTACCGTTGTCTTCAGCACACTGCCTCCAAGGGCATAAGCTTTCACTGCGACCCGTGTCTAGCAGTGATTAGCGACAAAAAGCTTCTGAAGAGCAGGCGCCCCCTCAACATACCTACTGCTCCTGCACCAGCTCTGTCCAACTCTTACAGCGAAACCCGTATTTCATCTGTGTGTCTGCCCGGGTCTGGCTAATCTACGCCCAAGGGAAAAAGAAGCAGTGCCTCCTCCACAACATTGACGGGAACACTATTGCCCGTCGGTCCTGACAATCCAGATCAAAGTCGAAGCCGGATCACCTCTTCCTCAAATGGTGCACTACTAACGCAGGGTAGTGTCTGCAAAGACCAGCTGGATGGAAGTAAGCCAAAACTAAAGACCAGAACCTATGCTGCTGTGGCGGGCATACACGCTGCAGAAACACTCGCGATGAACCGGGTCAAAAGACCGACGAATAAAGCAGCCTTAACAATAAACGCGACGAGATTCCTCATCTCATTACTGAACATAAGCCAGATTTACTGGCTTTCACCGAGACCTGGTTATCAACAGAGATCCAGGACGCTGAGATTAGCATATCAGGATATCAACTCTCATGAGCAGGTCGACCAGTGGGCACACTGGGGGTGGAGTAATTCTCTACTCGAGGTCTTTCCTCACGGTACACGTTAACGAAGCTCGCTGCGACAATGACGGAGCCGCAGAGGTACTGTGGTGCCGAATTCATGATGGCTATCACCTGCACACGGAAATCCACTGAGCTCAGGCGTCCGCCTATTACAATCGATACAAACCAATGATCTAGGAGGGAACTGTCTGCTAATGGGCGACTTCAATGCACCCCGTGTCGACTGGAACTTCCTTCACGGGGATCTTTACCAAGATTCCTTCGAGGCTAGCTTTCTCGACGATATTCACGAATGCATTCTGATCCAGCATATCTCAACGTCAACACGGATCATACCGGGAAAACACCAAACATACTGGATCCCGTCTTCACACCAGCGCTCCCTGATGTCGATGGGCTAAAGATTCTACAACCACTCGACCGGAGTGACCACTCTAAAATCTCCTTCTTTTGGGCATGTCGCCTTGCCATACATGATCAGGGGACACGCCGTCGCAACTTCTGGCGTGCTGTCCCATCAAGAATACGAGAATTGACAAGCACCACAGACTGGACCATTCCACAATCCCTGAACCTTGATGAAGTATGGAACTTACTACGCTCAAAGATTATGTCGGTGATCGAAAAAGCTGTGCCTATCACCAAGGGCAGGCCTTTCCACAAAGGCCCCCGCTGGATCGACCGAGAGGTGAGATCCCTGATGAACAGACGACGCAAACTGTGAGACATATCCAAGTCAACACAGGTAATGTCAGATTACTCGAAGTACAAAGTGATCAGACATCCGTGCACTCTAATAAAGTGCAAGAAACGATCACACTACGAACATAGCCTATACCTTTTATGAACCAAGCCAGTCCATAACGGAATCAAGCTCCTCCTTAGGAATATTCAACCCAATTCATAAGCACATCAAATTGAATCCATCGTCTTGACCAATTGCAAATCAGTACATGAATACTCAGAACATCTGCATCGGTTGGTGCGGCGGTTAGACTGTTCTCAGCCAACAAATCACGTGATGCATAGCGGACGTGTAAACAACACTTGAGCTCATTCACTGTAGGATAGGTGCGAACTAGCACGCGGCATCTATGGACGGTTGAGGAAGTACTGTAACTTCCACCAACTCACTTGTTTCAACTCACATATGAACGCGGAGCATCATTCCTGTCCTGTCGACAAGATTATGTCCAACCAAGCGCTCAAGCCAAGTTCATCGGCTTCCATTTGGAGCCGTCGATCATCCTTCAGATTGGCATGCCTCAATGTACGCACATTGCTACAGATCGGTCAACTGGCAGCACTTGCCCGAACATTGGAGACGCTGTCGATGGATATCTGCTGTTTATCGGAGACACGCCTGCAAGACTCAAGCTCTGTGCTCAGTCAGCTATCCTCTTCAGATGACGCAAGTAGTATTTTCTCAGTGCGCCTATCCCTTGATGATGCAGCTTCGAGCACCGGCCAAGCCGATTTTGGTATTGCCCTGGTTCTCCGGGCTGAAGCTGCTCTGGTTGATTGGATTCCAATCAGTAGCCGGATGTGTGCGGTCCGATTGGCTGCCTCGTTCAAAGCTAACTAACAGGTGTCTATTCGGAATCGATGCCTACGCACCTCCAAAGTCTAGCGATGATTCAGTAAAAGACGACTTCCATCGCCAATTGAAAGAGATCCTTCGCCACAGAAGGAGCTCGGACATTGTTGTGCCGATTGGGGATCTGAACACTCAAGTTGGAAATTTGTCCACTGATGAACTGCATCTGGGAGGCCAACATGGTGTAGGCTCTCGTAATGATAACGTTGAGCGGTTACTTCATTTGTATGAAGATGCTCTCTTATTTTTTGCGAGCACTAATTTCCGACACAGCACGCGCCGGAGGGTGACTTGACGCTCATGAGCCTCGAACTAGCTATGGACGCAAATCGATCATATTGCGATAAGTTACCGATGCAGAGGCTGCGTTCAGAACTGGCGCTCGATTGGGTTCACATGTGTGGACACCGATCGTGCACTTGTATGTGCGGAACCGCGGATGTGTCTTGGCAGACGCCCGCGACGACGCTGTGAGCCCACTGACACCAGTCAACTGGCGAAACCAGCTGTTCTGAATGCCTAGCAAAGTACGCTGTCATGCGAGTTGAGTAAGCGCTCACTGGATGCAGTTGAAGCTCACTGGTCTCATGTTCACCAGTCCTTACTAGCAGCAGGCAAATCCTCATGTGGCAAGTCTAATGGCCAACATGGACATTGGGTCTCTTCGCAGTCTCTGGAACTTATCGATGCTCGCCGGCATATTCCGGCTGGAAGCGAACACAATGAAAGTCGCAAAGAGCTCCGGGCAAAACTCCGCGCTAGCCTGAAGAGAGACCGCGAATCCTGGTGATCTCCTCGTGCATCAGAGATGAAAATGGCCGCTGCCCTTGATGACCATTGTAAGTTATTCCGGCTGATACAGGAAACGGGCAGCGGAAGGCCTGGTGTTATTGCAACTATACGTCACGAGAGTGGACAGCCTATCCACAACTTGTCAAAACGCTTGGGGTGTTGGACTGAACACTTTGAAAGGCAATTTAATCGGTCGGGATTGTTAGATTTCTCATCGGCCACTGATCGCCCCGCTCCCTGGACTGCCCTTTTGGACCCATCCTCTCGCTCAGAAGTCTAATTTGTGATCGCACTGTTGAAGTTAAATAAACTCGCGGGACCAGATGATCTACCTCCAGCCCTCTTCAAATTCGGGGACCTGGTCTGGTGGATGATTTACACGAGTTACTATTGAAACTGTGGGAGCAGGAAACTGTCCCAACCGAGTGGAGCCGCTCCGTCATAGTCCCACTTTCCAAGGAAAGCTAACGATCCGAATGCGATAACCATAGACGAATCAGTCTAATCTCCATCGCCTCCAAACTGCTTGCCTCTGTCACCCTTCATGGACTCACTGGCACTTGTGAAAGCCATATTCGTGAAGAGCAAGCCGGATTTCGTCGAGGTCGTGGCTGAATTGACCACATCTTCACTTTGCGTCAGTTTTTGGAACACCGTCACACATATTGGCGGCTCACCGTTGTCTCGTTCCTCGATATCAAAGATGCATTCGATTCGGTGGATAGACGTGCACTTTGGGACTGTCTACTCAGAAAAGGTGCATCAGAGAAATATGTAAATATTATCCGAGCATTATACGCGCGTAGCTCGGTCAGAGTGATGGCTTACGGCAAGCTGTCGTCGCCCTTTAATATCTCCAGCGGTGTGAGGCAAGGATACCTTCTGTCACTTTTCCTCTTAAAATTCGCTGTTGACGAAGCTAACATCTGTTCGTATCTCGATACATTCCCACTTGACAGATGGATCTTATTACATTTCTTCTCGTGTGACACCGTGACTTATTAGGGGTTGCAACATGAGGTCAGTGTATCCCATCTTAAGTGCCTCTATACGCCTCCTTGTACTGCTGCCGTCTTTATGTAAATGCACTGAGATTCAGACAAGTCATCAAGGTTGATTCCCGGAGTAGCGGCAATATGTTGTGACATCCAAATGGAAATGCTTGTGCATAGATAGTATTCTAGACACTGATGAATTGGTCGAGAAATGCTAGCGCTCAGAACGAATGACCAGGGGGAAATAAATAGTAACACATGACGGACTGCCTGGCGGTTCTACATCCCTGTTGATTCTCGCTCACCTCGGACAAAAGACGATTATAATGGGCTCTGGTTTTACCTTCGGACATGGATAGCCTGCAGTGGGCATAATCGCACTATTTCCTTGCGAACTTTAAAAGTTGCTTACTCCATCTACATCATTTTCTTTGTGTCATCCATATTCTATGTCCCACATGTAAGTCGCGTTTGAGTACTTTTTCATTCTAGTATGATTAACTACGGACTTGGTGCAATGTGGTATCCTTATTGCACATGCCTAAAACGGATGAGCCACAGGTAACCTAACTATTTTAGGCTTTTTTACTCGGTTGTATTTCGCGATGACTTCACATGTTGCGCATTACGATATTGCACTCGACCTATGCTATGCTATTGTTGCTACCTTCTCAAGCGGAGTCTAGTATAGTTACATACCGAGACAGTGAGCTACGGCATCTTCCTCTTCGTATTATTATTCGGCCGTGATTCACGTCACTATGTAAGCTCCATGGTATTGCTCACCATAACCGTAGCTTGACTAGCTGCTCAATGCTAACTAGCATGACGCTTAGAGAGCCGGTGCATCGCAGAATAATGGTTCAGTCCATCCATGAGCTCATTCGTACTTGATGTGCGCGCGGTGTTTCCGAGCGAACTGTGTGCTTGATACGGATCACTACTAGGGCGTCAAATTATTGAGTATGTTTACAGTTCGGTGGATACGTTTGAATCGAAAGGTTATCATCGCTTGGCCGTTTACAGTACGTGTAAAATGTCAAATGTGACATTTGTAACACAATGCTCAACGATTGTCCTTCGTGTGATTACTTTGGATTATGCATTCGAAGAGAAATTTCCCTGGAAAATCTGTGTCAAGTGAACAATCCCGACAATTAACCGACTAGCGATGACCACGATGTCGCCATTTCATGTTCCACTCCGCAGACTCGTGATGAGAGTGAGTATAGTTATAGTTCCAGTTGTCCCTCAGTCATACTGAATTTACCGGGGCTTATGAAAACACACGTACTAACCGGATGGAAGGCAGACGTGCTGAGATGCCTACCAGAAGTTGCATTGCACATGACCAATCTTTTGGATGGATTAAGCAAAAGGTGTTAAACCTAACGGGAATGGTACGTCAGTGTGTTAGCATATTATATCGGAAGTGAGTCGGCGCATAGCGACAACGGTTTTATGAGCACCGAAGGGTTGCACCCGAAACGCACGATATAGATCGTTAGCAAATAGCTTATGGCCACAGTAGAGTACAGGTCGGTAGGAACAAACGGTTGAGTACTTGGACAGTTGCACAATAAATGCGAACACTGTTTGGAAAGTCGCATGTTTGACAGTGAGCAGCTGGACTTAGTTGATGTCACCTGTCAATACCAAAGGTTGCGCGTCAATCGTTCTTTGAGTAGGTGCACATACCTCGGGCAGTACATGACCGAACCGGTCGAAGACACAGAGAGCCAGAAATGGACACTGCATCGCATTCGCATGCTGTGTGATCTCCCCCCTCAGCTACTCAAACCAGACTGTACATGTAGAGGGCAACACTTAAGTGCATAGTATTTCACTGTACCAGTAGTCTAGTCATCATTCTACCTAGCAGTTGCTTCACTATTGCCACATCGGGTTCCTTCAAATATGGATGCCCAAGATTTAAGGCTGTCACGTCTAAATGTTGAAGAAAACATCAACAGTTCGCATTGGATAGTTATTCTCATGCCTGCGAAAGTGGTTGTTAGCCTGACCTCCAAACGAAACCCATACACCTTTGTCGTACCATTGACGATGATGTCTAATGTGTCTCTATCCAGTTTGTGACAGATCACACTTAGGTTTGGATAAACGTATGTGCATATGTTGTATTCAAACTGCCATTGGACACGGATGACCCCAATCCATGTATATATGTATACCGAATGAATTCGACGCGGATACTCATACCGCTTTTGTACGGCTAACTTAGTGCAGGGAAATGGCAATCGGGCAAACCGAAAATAACATTACCAGAACATGAAGAAGGTGAGTTTATGACCAACTCATGTTGATTTCAGGTGTTGCGAATCCAAGGCAAATTTGATCGATGCGAACTCCATGGACTGGTCATAAGGGCGGTTGCTCAGGTGCAGGAGAAGACACTATTGCACGCGAAATAGAAGCATGATGCGTATGCCCCCATTCGATTTACTAATCCAGGCCAATAAGGCGGCGTATATGGTACGTTTGCTTGCGTGCTGAGTAATCTTGCATTTCAGAAGTAGACGTTGTTTGAGCACCCCGGTGTGGATGCGCTTGATGTGAATGTTGACAAGGTGCCTACCTGTCTATTACCCACTACCTCGTCCATACTGGCTCCAGGAGACAGTTGGTCGTCGCTGGAGGGGATGGAGTGCACCGTCCTCGTGACGGTGTTAGACTCAAAGAGTGGTTCCATCTTGTGTGGAACGGGCTACGGTCCAGCCCTCCGCCATGTGTATGTCTGGTGTGCATGATTTCCCACTTAGGCCGGAATGCTTCTGTTCTTCTTGTTGAAGGGGTGTGGGCCGGCTCCGTTGATGAAACGTGGCTCCCATCCACATGCCTCCCGGTCTTATTCCTTCGGGTTTACACCGGTTATGGGGTGTGTGGTTGGAGCTGTGGGTGGTGCAGCGCAAGCCATCCATGGTCCCTCTGTAGGCGCAGGCTTCCTGTGACTGTTCCCATGGAGGTCACAGTGACAGGCAAATCCGGATACGGACGCCGCCAAATCATATTTGTCGGAACGCCCGACATAACAGGCCGACGTATTGATTAACATATTTCGATGCCTTTTCGGATCGTTTGGAACAACCCAAGTTATCCTGAACCAGCACGCCAAGGGCACCTTCGACGGATGATCGTTGCAGAAGTTGCGTTCCTAGCCTGTAGGAATAGGTACTCTGGTGTCGTATGGAGAGTACCTTGCATTTGTCCACGTTGAACTGTAGCAAATTTTGGGTTGACCACTGATTTACCTTATGTACGCCACTGATCGACATCCACCTGAATCCTGAGTCATATCTTGATGTTGTCAGCAAACAGTAGGAAATTTGTAGCGATTGTCTGTGCAAAGTCATTAATGAATACCGAAAGCAATCGTGACCCTAGAACAGAGCCCTGAGGCACACCAGACCCGACTGGTATAGAGTCAGATAACGAACTCCGGACTCTGATCACTAATGGTCGTTGCGCGAAAAAGTCGGCCATCCAGCTCAAGAGAGGGGTACCGATCCCGCAATATTAAAGTTTGGAATGGAGAATCCGATAGTCTAAATGATAGACTGTTTCGACAAATCCAAGCAGCTCACATCAATGGACATTCCAGCGTCAGCTGACTCGGTCCAACTACTCCATGTGATTAATGAATTCGCTGTGCACGATCAATGTCGACGAAAGCCGTGTTGTTCGGGAGCAATAAAGTTGTGATTTTCTAGATAACACATGCTGGATTCCATTAACTTGAACGGTGCAGGGAGATGAAATGCTGGGCGATAGTTTGAGGGCTCAGCCTGCTTCCGCCTTTATGAATCAGAAGTATCATCCCAAGCTTCCACGTGACAGGAAGCTGGTTCTGCTATAGGTAGAGCTGAAAGAACTGGGCCAAAGTTTTGCCAGTTGTCTTGCTGCTTCTCCCAGTGCCTCTGGGTAAATGGTATCGACTCCAGGGGAGGTGCTGTTGTGGAAAAACGGCAGGTGCTGCAATACAGCTTCAGCTGTAAGGGAGCTGAAAGCACGGCCTGGAGGCATGAAAACAGAAGCTGGAAGGTCACGTGATGGTAAAACCTTCTGAAATGTGTGGAGCATATCGCGTCCGCAACGCGTTTGGATCATCAGTAATCCGGAGTGGAGAAATTCACTGTCTCAGCTTATGACGGTCGTTGACATACTTCTGCAGCAATTTGTGGTTAG
Organism: Dicrocoelium dendriticum; assembly: GCA_944474145.2. NCBI lineage: Eukaryota > Metazoa > Platyhelminthes > Trematoda > Plagiorchiida > Dicrocoeliidae > Dicrocoelium > Dicrocoelium dendriticum. Next base: position 60,781,455 of record OX104064.1, on the reverse strand, counting down.
CGCTGAAAGTTTTCGCCATATTCTGCTGAAATGCAACGTTGTCATATTTGAGCAGTTGAGTGCAGTGTTTACACTGGGCTACGTAGTTGACTCAGCTAGCTGACGTTGCGTACAATCATCCATTTTTGAGTGCTGCTCTTTACGAAAGAAACGGTTTTAGACCCATTACAAACCATTGTCTCGGAGGCATCCGTATCCGGTTGATTGAATTTGCTGACGAATCCAAGTCAAGCGACTACCGAGTGGCCGTCGGCAAGGAACGACCACGTTGTAACACTGAAGAGATGGGCTAAGCGTTCGTAGCACGTAATGGTGCGCACCATCACAGGGTTCTGATGGTAATATTCCGAATAGCAGATGAAGTCGAAAAAGATGACTGCATGATCACTACGACCCAAATAGCATTCTGCAAGCAATACAGCAACCATGGTGCCCTAAACATTGTATGCACAAATGTCCCCGAATCCAAATCCAATACAATTAAGGGTAAGTTGACGGACGATCGAAATCAGTGGGGTTCCATCTGTACGTCGATCGGTGTCCATGCTAATCCCACGAAATTAAGAAGAATCTCGCGCCACCCAAACGCGTTGCACTACGGCGAACCCCGGTTACTTCGGGTAACACTAAACTCGGCGGACGAGACTGAGGCCGTTCTGCTGTCTGCGAATCGTCTCCGCAACGACTCAAGTGGAGTGCGCATACTACCCGAAATCCCGTGGAAAGAACGTTCAGTGGATCCTGCTAACAAAGATAAGTACAGAAAAAGTCAAGATAAGAAAACAGTGATTGCTCACGGTGTTCCTGAGCTTACTGACTCCTCTTCCGACGATGCTCAGATGCACGACCGCGAGCAATGGCACTACATCCGGGAGGCTCTTTCTCTCGAAAATGTAGTGGTCACCTCGTTGACAAGGATCCCCATATCACCAAACTATAAGGGGTGCGGTCCCAGGCTGTTAAAACTTGTGTTACAGTCAGAACTAATGGCACAAACCCTACTAGCGAACTGGATTAAATTCCGTTGCAGATTGCCAACAGAAATTCGTCTGAAAGCAGCAGGAACACCAACACCTTCTAATGACAATTCAGTAGAGGCACAACTCTTAATGAAAACGCCAACTGCAGGACCCGACTCGGGGACGGTCTCAAGAGTAGCCATACTATCCGGAGGGGCACAGCAGAGCACGAGCAAACACCGGGATTTGGGGCATCTGATACCTGCTAATATATCAAATGCTTCTCGAGAGTATGCAACCCATCCAAAAAACGATTAGTCGCCGACCCTTTAATGGTCGGCGTAAACTCATTTGCTTCATCCATCCACTCTAACACACTCTTGGTCTCCGAGAAGCTCTCATGCATGTACACAAATGCCCAAGGTCTACTCAGCAAATTAGCTGAATTAAGACTTCGACACGCGTCTGCAGCTTGGGACCTCATCGCTGTCACCGAGACGTGGTTGCGCTGCGAGATAACGGATGCTGAAATTGCACTAACGGGCATGTCCGTTGTCCGGAAGGATCGAGCCAGCAAAGGTGGTGGGGTAGCCCTTTATTTTCGTCACAACATGCAATGCGAACGCATAAACGATCCGGAAACTGACGTACCTGACGCCATTTGGTGTAATTTCCGGCTAAGAGGGAACGATCTTGGCCTATTGGTTGTTGTTTACCGCCCACCATCGTCTACTCCTGAGATGGACTGCAATTTGATGGCTGCGTTGAGGCAAGTGATAAACAGGAAGTACAGTCACATTCTAGTCACCGGTGACTTCAACTTACATGCCCTCGAATCCCAGGCCACACCAGGAGAGCAATTCAAAGCAGACTTGCAAGATCTGGTTTCAGACTACCCTCTTTATGGCCACGTCACTACGCCCACCAGATTCAGGGGAACTGACAGGCCATCCATGTTGGACCGAATATTCACCAATGAAGAATTAATGGTCGAGAGAGTAATAACCGATACTCCTTTGGGCCGCAGTGATCATGCGACGCTATTGTTTCATTACATGTGCTACGCTGATTATCCTAAAGAGCACGCCGAGGAATATCGTGTCGTAACCAACTATGAAGACCTGTCCGACCTCATTGATGCAACCAGCTGGTCGTTCTTAGCTGAATTAACCCCCGAGGTGGCCTGCGGTGAATTCGTCAACATATTTACCAAGCTCGTGGCAAGGACATCTGAAACCAAACTCTACCGGCCTAAAAGGATGAAGTCTTTCGTAAGGAGCAGGACACGTAAGTGCATGGCATTAAGGGACTTTGCATGGCACACCTATATAGCCTCCCCGAACGACCATACCTGGGATGTCTACACAGTACAAAGGAACCACTGTGTCAAACTCGTCCGGGAAGATAAACTTAAGAACCAACAAGGTCTGGTGGAAAAGTTTTGCTCCAATCCCAAACTGCTATACAGACACGTAAACAATTTGCGCCGTGTTAAGCGCGGTATTCCTGCTCTGCACACAGCATGCGGGTTAGCCCAAACCGCACAAGAGGCAGCCAACGTCCTTGGACAACAATTTGGCCGTACCTTCCAAAGCGCGCAATCATCATACATCCTGCCTAAGCAGATACCGCCGCCATCAGGGCTTAATCACATTTCGTTCACCTCCGCAGCTGTACTGAAGAGGCTGATGTCTCTGCGCGAATTCAGCTCCCCGGGTGCGGACGGCATTCGTCCGAAGGCGTTGAAAGTTGCTGCCATGAGTTTGGCAGGACCATTAGCAATTTTCTTTCAACGATGTCTGAACGAGATGCACGTCCCCACGATGTGGAAGCACGGAATCATCACGCCTATCTACAAAAGTGGTAGCCGTGCTGAACCAACAAACTATCGCCCGATAACACTACTTCCTGTGATCTCCAAGGTTATGGAGTCCATCGTAGCTGAGGCTTTAATGGGGTACCTGGAGAACAACAAAATTCTCGTTCCGGAACAGCATGGATTTCGCCAAAATCGCTCCTGTACAACTAATCTCTTGATTGCTCGTGCAAACTGGACGGAATCTGTGGACGCTGGTGCAGGAGTCGACGCGGCCTACTTGGATTTCTCAAAGGCATTCGACCGTATAGACCATCGCATTCTCCTCCACAAACTCCAGAAATATGGAATCGGCGATCCTGTTCTGGGCTGGATAGGAGACTTTCTCGTTCAACGTCACCTGAATGTGAGGGTTCGAAGCAACCTATCAGAATCCATCGAAGTTCAGTGCGGCGTACCTCAAGGCTCGGTACTTGGACCCCGCCTGTTCCTGGTCTTCATAAATGATCTCGCGAGTGTGCTATCTTCTAACTGTTTGCTATTTGCTGATGACCTAAAGGTATGGCGCACTATAGCTGCAGTGGAGGATCACACAGTCTTACAGGAGGACCTGGACAAAGCGTACACATGGTCCATCGAGAACATGCTGCATTTCAACGTCACCAAGTGCAAAGTTCTCAGTATACGGCACAAGAGTATGCACAAGTACCGCCTAGGACCACAAATTCTACAGCGGGCTTCTCACGAGTGCGATCTCGGCGTGATAGTTCAAGATGACCTCGGTTGTTTGAGGCAGACTGAAAAGGCAGCTAAGAAAGCGAACCAGTACCTCGGCCTTCTTCGCAGAGCCTTCGGGAAGTTTGACCCTTCGATCTTTCCAAAAATGCTTAGTGCGTACGTGAGGCCGCACGCGGAATACGCTATCCAAGCGTGGCAACCCTGGCTCAAGCACCATCTCACCGCGCTCGATACTGCACAACGTAGGGCAACGAAGAGCGTCAGAGGTTTGACCAGCCTCCCCTACCCACTCAGGCTGAAGACCCTCAAAATATACAGTGGACGTTATCGGCGTCTAAGGGGCGATCTCATAATGGTGTACCTAATCCTGAGAAACCCCAACCACCCATGCCATTCCCTTCTAATACTCAGTCAAAACACCTCGCTAAGAGGTCACCAGTTTAAGTTAGTCACGCAGTACAGCCGCCTGGAATGTCGGCGAAACTATTTCTCCCTTCGAGTGGCACAGCCTTGGAACGCCCTCCCGGAACATGTAATTAATGCACCCACCCTATCCCTTTTCAAAAAACGCCTTGACGATACCCTGTCACATTTACACTACGTGCTATAGCTCATGACCACCAGCTGCTGGCACTAATGCACAACAGACAGGGGATAGTGCCATAACCCTACTCGAGAATGAGTCACTCCAAACGTCTTGCACGTAATTTGATAAACGCTACTACTATAGAAACTGGATTTCTGTATCCTGTGGACCCAAGATAGTTGCACACGAGTAAGCGTTGTCCTTGCTATCTTTTTTATTTTTCTCGCCTATGATGTGGACAATAACCACTCCCCTGTTGCTTTGTGTGCGTACATTCTCATTTCATACTCCCTTTATACGACAGTGCAGTTACATCTGTAAGCGCCCGAACTGACGACTCCATTATCCCTTTGCTATCATTTTTTGTCACGCTAAACACCCTACGGGACATGTCAAGCACCTGCTTTTTTACCCGTTATAAATCATTGCTCAATCATTGTTCATTGTTCATATGTTCCTCGTTGGTGAACAGAAGATGCAGCAGAATGGTCTATTACCTGTTCTGAAACGATTGTAAAGTGTAACACTGGCTATGAGCTCTTGCAGATCTGTTTTGAATGGTTCTCTGATTGTAGCATGGGTTTCTAAACAGTGTACGTTGAAATCACCCATGATCAGAATGAGAGTGTGTTTTCGCTTTAGACTGCATCCTAAAGTGGTTGCAAAGCGGTACTCCATTTTCGGTAAGAGTTTGGGGGCGGTATACCGAAGGCTAGTGTCTCTGCCATGCAATTGCATGCGGCGCCAAAGAGAATCAACGAATTTTCAATCTGCTTCCTCCAAGGCCTCGCACTTTAGGTCACTTCGGTAATAAAGAATTCCCCATCTTCCAATCGTTTCGTATGAGTGACATGCCCGGTAACGAAAACACAGCGTCCGTCTCCGTGACACCGATGATATCGCATGGCTTGGAAATTTGGCGGCCTTTCAGTTCGGCTAGCTTACTGTAAAGGCCATGAGTATTGTTACAAAAGCAGGATAGTTTGTCGGTCTCTAGGAGCCCACAGGGACCTAAAGGAGTGAATTGTGGTAGAATGCCGACTGATGCGAGGGCGGCCGTTTTTCGTTTGTTGTTGAGATAATGATGCATCATCCGCAGCTCGATTTGGTCAAGTTACGTCCCATTCCTAGTACGGACATACTATTCGCCCCGCGCATTATTATTATGCAGTGGAAAGTTAGCTGCTTGCGGTGCGATGATTATGTGAGAAAATTACAATTTTTCATACCAACGAGAATTCACTCCGCTGATACTCAATAACGCAATTATAAAGTACGGCATGCCTCCGACCCGATTCTTCACATCCCCAGGTAGAACCGATATTGAAAATGCTACCAATTAGACTGTAGGCGTGAAACACACTACCGGGAGGGGCAGGCTGATTTTCGCTTATGTCGAGGATATGTGGATCAAATATCCATGCTTCGTCAGCTCTTTGAACATCGTCATCTCTATCATAGACCCACCATTGTCGCTTTCCTCGACATTCGGGCTGCTTTCGACTCAGTATACTGACCTGCTTTATGTCGATGCCTGCTAGAACGGAGTTCCCGTAAAGTACGTCGTTATACTTCGGGCGCTATTTCTCCATACTTCAAGCAGGGACTACGGCAAACCTTTTGCACTCCCCCCTGTCGCCAGTTGTGTGCGACAAGGACCTCCTATGTTTCCGTTTCTCTTCGACATGAAATCGAAAACGTCCTATTTGGAGCTCTAGAGGTCTGCAGAGTTTTGGTATCCAGCTCCTGGTCATCGCGCAACGGATGATATGGTCTTGCTTAGTGACGACACATAATTCATGTAAGTGGTCCTTTACCGACTGGTGTCTGAAGTGCCTAGTTATGGCATCTACTTTGCTCCCTCCAAGTGTAAAATGCGGTTAAAGGTGTGGCAATCGCACTTCCTCCGCTCACCATCGAAAGCATACACCTCGGACATGCGAATTGTTTTGCCTAACTGGGGAGCTGCATTTCTGCCGATGGCACAAAGTGGAAATAGGTATCCCTTCGTATAGCAAAAGCACGGTCGGGATTTGTCAATCTGTGGCCTTTGTGGCGTCGTCGTCACATATCGCTCTCGTCAGAAGGCAGAGTCTACAATGCCAGTGTCCGCGCAGTGCTGTTGTATGTATGCGAGTCCTGGACGCTCCGTGTAGATGACATACGTAGGCTTTCAGCCTTTGACAATGGACGTTTGCAGAGAACCGTCCGTGTATGGTGGCAACATCGAATATGCAACGACGATGTCAGATGCTACGTCTTAAGCAAGACGGGTCTTCCACACTGTATGCTTGTTTTATTGCGCTAATTTAGATGGGTTAACCATAACTTACGCATGCCTAATGAGTGTTTAACACGCTCAACACGCCAAAATGGAGTTCCCAGAAGCGCATTGGAAGAGACCACGTGGTGGCAAGCCTACCAGTTGCCGAGTAGACATGAAAACATTGATATGTTGCCTAGCGACCTCCGGTCCCGTACACCTACACGGTTGAGAACCAAGCATGAAGAATACTAGCGTCTTACAAGGCCCGAGGCACCGGCGCAAAACCGGATCCAATGGAAGTAACGTACGCAAGTTTGCATGCAGTCCATATCCCAAAGGCGTTAACTTAATTAAAAAATCGACAAAGCAAAATGATGTGTGAAAACAAGACAAAAGTACTCATGTTTTACGTTGCTCTTAGCGTTGGTTTCGTTATACAAGAGTTGTGCGTGGCTGGATTTCTATTCCTATAAACTTATGTACGGTTGGCGCCATCAGGTTCCGGATTTGCATGTCACTGTGGCCAGACACAGGACGCCTGTGCCCACAGAGGGATCATGGGTGGCGTGCGCTGCACCAACCACAGCTCCAACCACACACCCCATATCCAGTGTAAACCCGAAGGAATAAGACCGGGAGGCATATGGATGGAAGCCAAGTTTCATCAACGGAGCCGGCCCACACTCCTTCACAGGCAAACACAAGCACGCTGTAGTTGGGAAACAAGCGCACACAAGGCGGTGGCTGGACCGTAGTCCGCTCCACACTGAGTGCATGGAATCACTCTTCGAGCCTAACACGGACACAAGTATGTGTACCCCCTTCCCTCCAGCAACGACCAACTGTCTCCAGAAGCCAGTGTGGACGAGGTAGTGGGTAATAGACAGGTAGACACCTTGTCAACAAGCACATCAAGCGCAGCCACCCCGGGGATATCAAACAACAGCCAATCACTTGAAACGGCAATAACAAATAAAATAAATGAAATACTGCATACAGATACGGTGGGATAACTCATCAATAAATTAGCATATGAAATAAATTGGTTAACATCAAATGCGCGATAAGTTCAAGATGTCAGAACGTTCATTTTAAAAATACCAGAAGCACGAAAATGTTATCAAAGTTATCTAAAGTAGGTTAAGGACCGTGCGCAAGTTTATAGAAGAGAGTACAGGTAGACATTTATATGAGAAAGAAAAGCATTAGGACAAAATTGAAAACCCACCACCTGAAATAAATAGACTCAGCATGCCCTCACGCGGTTAGTACAGCGAATGCAGCGTACCTACAAACGCTGCGCCGATTCTGTCTACGCTCTCAGCAGGACTCGTCGTCGTTTCGACGTTGGCACCGAGTGGCCTCGCTCATGGCTCACTAGGCCTGCCTGACTCAAGCACTCGCTACCACATGTGCTACAGCACCATGCGCTCGATGTCGATGGAGTAAAACCCATCGGTGCTCGCAGCTTCCACACTTGCCGTTTCTTCTCTGCATGCATGGGGGATTTCTCTTGTAACTCGGCAAGGGCCTTCGTGATCAGATCGCGTCATTCCCGCCGATCAACCGCTTTCGATTCCCATAACCTACAATCAACATTAGAACGTGAGAGGCTCACTTTACTCATGTCCTGGTAAGGTAACATTAGTCTCCACACATGCCGCTTCCTAATACACAGCTGACCATATAATAGCTGCTTCGGTATCCGCGTCGAATCCATACGCCACACATGACCGACCCACCTCAGTTGTCTCAGCAAAAGTATGCAGTCCACTGCATACATTCCACTTCGGCGCAACACTTCTGTGTCTGCAACTCTATCGCCCCATCCGATGCTCAGAATCCGTCGCAAACACTGCTGATTGAACCGCACGAGAAATCGCACATCCCGCTGGTACATCGTCCACGTTTCACTGCCGTATAGAAGAATGGACAGCACCATGGATTTGTACACCATCAGCTTCCTGCCAATGGTAAGCTGATGGTTGTTTCACACTGGGTACTCTAGCTTCCCGAATGCTGCCGCTGCCTTCGATTCTCGGATAAAAAGCTCACTGTGTCACAGTCGACACTAAACTCCCAAGTTATCAGAAGCTGGAGGTGGGTTAAAAAGATTGCATATATATATATATATATATATATATATATATATATATATATATATATATATATATATATATATATATATATATATATATATGGTTGGCGGCATCCGGTTTCGGATTTGCCTGTCACTGTGGCAAGCCACAGGACGCCTGCGCCTACAGAGGGACCATGGATGGCTTGCGCTGCACCACCCACAGCTCCAACCACATACCCCATATCCAGTGTAAACCCGAAGGAATAAGACCGGGAGGCATGTGGATGGGAGCCACGTTTCATCAACGGAGCCGGCCCACACTCCTTCACAGGCAAACACAAGCACGCTGTGTTTGGGGAATCAAGCGAACACAAGGCGGTGGCTGGACCGTAGTCCGCTCCACACTGAGTGCATGGAACCGCTCTTTGAGCCTAGCACGGCCACAAGGACCGTGCACCCCGTCCCCTCCAGCAACGACCAACTGTCTCCTGGAGCCAGTATGAAGGATGTAGTGGGTAATAGACAGGTAGGCACCTTGTCAACATGCACATCAAGCGCAGCCACACCGGGAATATCAAACAACAGCCAAACACTTGAAAGAGAGAAAGAGAGAAAAACTCGATTAATGCATAAGGAAACGGTGATATAAACCTTAATTAAATAGCATATGTAATAAGTTGATTACAAACAAATCCTAGCTAAGTGCACGAGGTCAGAAAGTATAGTTCACGGAATGCCACGAACGCAAAAATGTTATGGAAATCGAATACAGTTGTCTTAGGCGATGTGTGCAAGTTAATGAAATAGAGTACAGGGAGATATTTATATGAGAAAGAAAAGCATTAAGGTAAAAACTGTAAACCCACCATCTGAAATAAAGAGACTTAGCATGCAAGCACGCGGTTAGTAAATCGAATTCAGCGTGCCTACAAACGCTGTGCCGGCTCGCCGTAATTCTCTGTAGGACCCGTCGTCGCTTCTGTAGTGGTCCCTAATGGCATAGCTCATGGCCCGCACCTGAAATATATACATATATATATATATATATATATATATATATATATATATATATATATATATATATATATATATATATATATATATATATAGATCGTCATGCTGGGGTTGATGTTGCATTCATGATGATCCTTCACCGCAGTTAGGCTATACCATTTTGCAGTTAATCGTTATCTTTTAAATTTGGATAAAAGATACTCCACTTTATTTGATTTGTTCAATTCTCTTATTCTGTTTGATATTCCATGCAACTTTTGCCTGTATGCCTTCCCGTAAATTCTATGTTGGTTGTTTGATATCTCCGGTGTGGCTGCGCATGATGTGAATGTTGACAAGATGCATACCTGTCTAACACCCATCATCATCATCATTATCATCATCATCAACAGCGGTACATCAGCTATTTGCACCGATGCTTCGCTGCCATACAACCATGAAGACCTTTGAAATAAAGAATAAGAAGAGGGAGAGAAGCGGGACTTACCCGAAAACCTTAAGGCTCTAAGCAAACATTCAGGGTCAAGTCGCCTACCCCTAGTGTAGACAACATACCATCACAAACAGCTGGTTATCGTGCAAAGATAACACGGCATCGGCGAGACAGCTTCCTTGCGACTTTCACTGACCCACGTCATAATCAGACATCACCCGGCAGACAACTCAGCACTACCCCCACGTTAAACAAGCAGTCCGACTACGAGACCGCAGCAGACGCGCCACTGGTGTCGGTTGCGAGCCATGTCCTGTAAAGTCTCGAGCCAAGCACAAGGCGCGTCACGTGGACACCAGCCCAGAAGGCGAGACGGACCAACGGCACCCAGTTTGGTGGTCAGTGACTTCATTTCACGCCGCCAAGTCAACTTCTGTCCACCACGAGCCTTGCGCCACCCTACACCTGGTAGACTGAACAAGGCCCTTCTAGGTTAGCGGTGACCAGGCATACGTAGCACGTGCCCGAGCCAACACAACTTATTCAGTGCTATCTGTTGTTCTAGGGAGCTAGCATGATTATCACTACCTAGTACTTGCCTACGCACATCATCGTTGCGGACACGCTGGTGTCATCCGACGTCAGCAATGCTTCTCAGACAACGATGATCAAAGACTTGAAGGCGCCTCATGTAAAAGTCGGTCCTTCAGGGACAAAACGTATACTCTGCAAACAAAAGGACCAGGCGAAAACGCAGGCATCGGGCGAGTGAAACATATCGGTATATACAGCTACTTGGATCCATAATTAACGACCTTTGTGAATGCATGACATTTTTCCTTTGATTCAGTCAAACAAACTCCAGCTGTTGGCCAATCAGCGTGCATGCGAGAAACGTGTGCACGTCCAATCAGCTGCCGCCTTTCCTTGCGGCAGCCTAACGGCTTCCTTGCTGGGCTGACACCGCACGTTCGTTCGAGTGTATACTCCCATCACATCCTCCCTTTTTCATGTTCTTGCTGCTGTACTTTGCTAAATAGTCCATACACTTTACCCCTCCGCGTCCTCTTTGTTGGATCTGCCTATGTCGCCTCATTGCCGCACGCAGTATAACGCTCTGTCCTTGATTCATGCTGTCGCTTCGGACATCGCCTCAGATGTACTCGGTTTCTTCTCAGCTTCTTCCCTCCAACATTTACTTCGTATGACCTTTCACCGACTTTCGCAGCCACGACTCCTTTTCTCCACCGATCCTGTCCATCGGGAATTGGTTCAACCCATACTTCTTCCCCCACTGTCAGCTCAGGTAATTCCCGTGCGCCGTTGTCGTAGTACCGTTTCTGAGTAGCCATTCGCCTTTTCAAACTGTTCTGTACTTTCTCAAGTTGTGGCGTGACGGGGCGCAGAAGTGTTGCGGATGCAGGCATCACAGTTCTGGTCCTTCGACTGTATAGGCGCTGCACTGGGCTCAGGCCGATATCCGTTGAAGGAGTGTTGCGACTCTCCAGTAGCATGAGGTATGGGTCCTCCCGAGTATCTCTAGCCTTCGCTAATAGTCGCTTGGCTTGCTTCACTGCCGACTCTGCCTTCCCATTTGATTGACTGTGATAGGGACTGGTTTGCCGGTGTGCGAATTCCCATTTGGTTGCGAAAGCCTGGAATGCCCTGCTGCTGAACTGGGGACCGTTGTCCGAGACTAGCTCCTCCGGTATCCCGTGCCGTGCGAATTGACATCTGAGTTTGTTGATTACTGCCTCCGTGGTCGTGGTGGTGAGTAAATCGATTGCAAAGTAATCACTATAGTAGTCCACCGTGAGTAAGTAATCCTTTCCGTTGTCCCATAATAGATCCACTGCTACCTATTGCCACGGTCGGTCAAGGAACATCATGCAGCATCATCGGTTCCTTCGTTTGCCGAATGTCGTGTGAACGGCACGCCTCACAGTTAGACACATGATCCTTGATCTGACCTGTCATTCCTGGCCAGAACATCAGTTCTCTTGCTCGATTAATGGTGTAATTTGCACCCAGGTGAGCGCGATGGACATGCTCCAGCATCTCCTTTCGGAGAGAAGAAGGGATTAGGATTCGACTTCCCTTGAACAACAGACCGTCACAGACAGTGAGTTCGTCCCGAAAATTGAAGTAGGGTGTTAATTCCTTCGGGAGCTGCTTCTTTGTTTCTGGCCACCCACTGAGGATAACGTCTCGCAAAGCTGCAAAAGTTTGGTCTTCCTCCGTGAAACGCCTTATGTCTTTCAAACGGTTTTCTGTCACTGCCAGATGCTGCACCATGCTAACTGTCTCGATCTCTTCTAGCTGATGTTCGGCCACTGGCGGATGTGCTCTCGACAGGGTGTCCGCGATGAACATCTGTGTGCCAGGTGTGTGCACAATGTCAATGTCATCCTTTTGGAGCCGGATAAGCATACGCTGCAGACGGCGAGGAACGTTATTCAGTGGTTTAGTGGCTATCGACACCAGCGGCTTATGATCAGTGTACACGGTTGTCTTTCTTCCAAAAGTATAATCATTGAAACGCTCCATGGCATAGACAACTGCAGCATCTCTTTCTCGATCTGTGCGTACCGCTTCTCGGCCTCTGTGAGTGCTCGACTGCGGAAATCCAATGGTCTTCCGTTCTGCAACAGTACAGCACCTATTCCACTCTGGCTACTATCACACTGTACCTCCAATGGGTGTGCTGGAATCGTAATATCCGAGTACGGGCGCATTACTGATAAGGTTCTTAATGGTTGCGAAAGCCAAATCCTGTTCCTTCCCCCAGCTCCAATTTACTCCTTTGTGAGTTAACTGCCTAATCAGAGTCATGATATCAGCGGGTCCTGGTAGGAACCGGCTTAAATAATTCACCATACCGTTTAGGCGATGGACTGCCTTCACATCGTCAGGGGACGGCATCTCTTGTATCGCCTTAATCTTCCCTGGGTCAACCCTGATTCCGTCGGATGTTAACACATGCCCATGGAAAATCACCTCCTCTTTCCGCAGCTCTAGTTTCTCGCGTTTTAGCTTGATGTTCTTTTGCACGCAACGCCTCAGGAACCGGTGTAGCTTAGCTGTCATGCTCTTCTTCGGTAGAACCGTAAATCAGAACGTCATCTGCCACACAGGTTACGCCATCTAAATCATCTATTGCTTGCACCAAACGCTTTTGGAAAATTTCGCTAGACACCTTTCAGGCCAAACGGTAATCGCAGCCAACGATAACGTCCGAACGGTGTAGCAAATGTGGTGAGGAAACTGGATTCGTCGTCTAGAACAACGTGCAAATTTTAATTATTACTCCATAAATTCTACGCGATTTGTCAAGCACATGCATTTTACCTGTGATAAATCATTGGTCATTATTCATTGTTCATCGGTCCAAAGCGCACAGTACAGGTGACACATTTAGGCAATAGGTTAGTATTGCCTGTGCTCGAAACAATATACCGCATAAAGATAAGGATAATAGTCAAGTGAGAAGCTGTGACAATATTTGGCACAGAACATACACGCACAGATGAAGTCAGGTTCTTGCAAGAGCAATGTCAAGTTATCTTCTTGTATTTGTCTGCATTCCTGGCAAGGTATTTGTCCCAAATGTTTCTCTTGTACGATGGTAGGAGGCAAATTTGCAGTTTGAGTACGCTGTAGACACTAAGGACTAATAACAACACGTGCAGTGGTGGTATTGCACCCATTAGACGTTATCTGGGCTTTCATTGCGTGGATGTTCAACTGATATTCCCCACGAAAAAGCGGCATAATCATGTCCAGATAGAAGTAGCTTCGTAGTTTATTGCACAAGGATTGCACAGTCTCGTACCACCTGATGGTGAATGGCAACCAATTCAACAAAGAAGCATATATGGTGTGCGGGAAGTTAAACCGCAAACTTGTTCTGCATCATGGTATACTCAGGTTAAGGTCTTTGTTATCTAGGTCTCACGTAGACTCGTGCTTCAATGTTAAGTTGAATCGATTGCAATTGGTATTACCATGAATCAGATTGTGTAGCAGTCTCAAGTTATCTTTTAGTCTTCGCAACCAAAGCGGATCGAGATGGAGTTGTCGGCATCGCATTCCGAGAGTTTAGATGAGTGAAATTTTCCCAATAGATGCTTAGTAAAAACCCTTGAAGACTTTCTATCGATGTTCTGTGTTATTTTCTCCTATTGCCTCAAATTATGCTGCGATACTCCAGGGTAGGACGATTAGGAATTTTAAATAGTTCAACTGTAGCTGTGATTGTATGCATGTTATAAGAGATGCTAGCGAAGGATTGTCTGGCTCGTGCTATCTGGCACTCGATCTGTTCTAAAAACATGAAGATACAAGAATATTTGATGTCAAGATCACGGGCAGACTGTTGTACACAGCTGCGTCCACTGTTACGTGATACTTCGGGTGTCAAGCGACCGCAACATATGATACTTAACTATTGTGCTCAAAACGTCATCATTCACTTGCCGTGCCAAGTATCAAGCGAATGGATGTATACTTGAATGAGTGGTAGTACATTCGGATGCTCAACTCGTCGGTACTTGTGAGCTAATTTTATTTCATCAACAAATAAAACCGGCACGCTATGTTTGTTAACCAAACGGCAATCCTTGACGCAAAAAAAGAAATTACGATACCGAGCGCACATCCTTGTTTGACCCCACTGGTAGTTGGATGCGGAAAATAGCAATAGTCGTCTAAGGTGACTACTTCATCGGGACCGTTCATGTATGATGATAGCCAGCCCATAAATGTGTTCCAGACTTCAAAGAAATCTATCTGAATGGGTAACTGTTTGTGAGGCACTTGATCAAATGCTTTCTGCATGTCCAAACACAGAATTAATATGGCATATTTTTAATTCAATGGAGTCTGGTATGTAGTTCAGGTAATGCAGCTACCAGAATTTGTATGAGCGTTCGTCAAGGAAACCATTTTAAGACCCATCCATCAGGTCCAGTGAGTTGATCAACTGCCTCACACTTTTTTACCAATTTCACGAATAATCCGGCTAATATAGGAGTGTTATGGCTTGGGCTGGAGTTGTTAATCTCCTGTTTTGCGCAGCCATTGTGACGAGGGCTGCTAAATGAAGTTTTCCATTGATTTATAAAGTACTTGGATTCCAGTGAAGCGGTAAACATAGACAAAAGATACGGTGGCATATCAGTCCCTCAGAGTTTCCTGGCGGATGGGGTGATGCCTACAGCTTCCAGAATTGAGCACGGTTGAATAGAATGTGTTGCTTGGTGGACATTGCGGAGACCAATAGCACTTTAGATGGAGCCGTAGTGTGGCTCTAGCGTTAGTGTCAAAGATCAATTTGGTGGAGGAGAACGAGCTAAATGCTTCACAAATGGCGCCTGGATGTCGTCCACCAGTTCAGTAATCAATGAGAATCGTTTGGAGAAATCTGACCAGCTCTTTTGTTTTACCTGTCATTCGTAGGGTTGCTTGATCTCCATGTGTCCTCTCATTAATTGTAAGTGCTTGATTTCAGAGATGAGTCGGTGCATCTGTGAAATCATTGTAAAATATCCTATACTTTGTTGGTGCGCGATCGGTTTGTTGGATTTCTGACTAATCGAACGTTCGGCTGCATCATTTTAAACGCCCCTGATTCATTTTTCTTGTGTAGCAACGAGGCTTATGGCTTACTGAACTTACTGATAGAAGTGCTCCACGGCTGTGCATGCACTGGTAAAGAGAAAGATGGCATCCCGATCGCAGGACCGGATTATTTGACAGAAGGGTTCCCAGTTAATACTGCGGCTGGTGTAGTAGGAATGAGCTACTTGTTGGGTGGCCATTTTAACGGTGAAGGTTAAGAGTATCATGTTGCCGTCGCTACCAGGGATGTTCTCCGAAATGTCTCTCTGTACATTGGCCATATCCACTGTAAACATCACGTCCAATGTGTTCGTCAACCTAGCTGGTATAGTAACCTACTGTGTCCAACCGACTCTGACTGAATAAATGAAGGCTCTGTGTATAGACAATATGGTCTGGGAAGACCCGTGTATCTTCGGTAGTTTGATAGCAGCCACAATTAGCTTTTGTTCGGATGTCAATTCCGATGCAAAATCGAAGACTGAAGGGATACAGACAACATTCATGGTTGATGAATTTGGCGGATTGCGGATAGATGCAAGTAAACCGAGGCTCCTGAGACGGAGAACCAGAGAGAATCAGCGATATTTGCCAGTAGTGGATGTTCAAACCGTTCAGCTATACATATGTGATTGAGTTACGTGAAGCACCCTCCACCTTTTCTTTTACAGCGATCTTTACGAAAAAGGTGTTAAAGGTGGGGTGCTTGAGTTACAGTCTAATATATTAGCGGGGTACCACGTTTCGGTAACGAGGATTGTTTGCAGCTCGCTTAAATGTGCAAGTCTGCTTAGGAAATACCGTTTGTTGATAAGCCATCTGGTGGTAATCAAAAGTAATGATTACATACCGTAAATGGTGGGATCCGTGTTCGTGTCACTATTGTGTGAGTCATTGTAATCGCGGATTATGTGAGCAGTAAATATGTGTGGACGCATTAGGAATGAGTCAATTGCTAATAACCTTGCGAGTAGGGGTAGTGTGCCATCTGCGATCGCCGTTATACCTTGTGAAAGGAGGAAGGTTGATGTATCAAGGATACATTGCGGTTGATTTGGAGCTGAATTTATCTGGTCATGTGAAGAAATTGCAGAAATAACGGGCGCATATATTTGGCGTCTACCGCGTATATAGGGAGGTTGAATAGCCGCGGTTCTATTCAAGTATATATATATATATATATATATATATATATATATATATATATATATATATATATTTGCAGTGTAAAATTTCTACTGCATTATCTCCTAGCACAACTCCATGATGTCAGCCACACGAGCGCGTTCCAGCACTTTGTCTCGTAATGTCACTGTATCCGTTTACATCAAGTGTGAAACCGAAGACGTGGAAATTGTGCTCCGATAAGCCTGGTGATCCTATACCCCAAGTGCCTGTCCATTTTCGTTGCATTTCGGAGAAGCTGAAGCAAAGAAGAATAAAGTGACTGCTTACGATCACATGGCTAGCACCACAGTTGTCCCGTGCTCATTCAGTGCAAGGACGCTGTGACTGCAACGGGAAGTTCTAATGGTCGTGACGTATTGCTAAAATTACTGTCGTCCAAGCACTGCACATCGTGATAAAAGAAACTCCGAATCAGAGGAAAGACTGGCAGAGCCGAGCCTAGTTGTCTCCTAATGGAATACAAAGGCTGAAGTTGCTTGGAATTTTCAGCGGACGTTATCGAAGACTGCGCGGCGATCTCATATTAGCGTATCAGATACTGAGTGACCCAAACCACGTATGTCGCCATTTGCTGAAACTTAGCCACGACAGGCAGCTCAGAGGTAACTGCTTAAAGTTGAAGGAACAATATAGTCGTATAGAGCGTCGACGGAATTACTTTTCCCTTCGGGTTTGCCAACCCTGGAACGCACTCCTAGACTCAGTTGTATCCTCTCCTACCTTGAATGTTTTCAAAAAAACGACTAGATGTTGCTATTAGCTCCCAACATTTTGTTACCTAAGCTCCTCTATTGTGCATTACGTCAAGCATGTTCTCAACAGCATTTATGTATCAAATGGACCTAAGTGAGCGACCATATTTTACTTTTCTCACTCCTTACCTCAACAAGCACTGCATTCCAGTTTCGTTCTGAACGTTTACGCGCGATAATATTTTTCATGTTACACTAATGTTAATTATCAAAGTATTCATTTCGGCAAACGTTCGATAGATGACCCAGACATATTATACTTGCATCATATTCACCGTAACCATCCTACGGGACGTGTCAAGCACTAGCTTTTATCCCGTGATAAATCATTGTTCATTGTTCAAATAACAACACATGAATTGGACACAGGTGCCTCAGGCCGGTGATCCACACCAGTCTGGAAGTCAAAATCAGCTCTCAAAATGAGATCACTTACATGATTGTTAATGCAGATAAAACTTCTCTCTTACATCCAGTGATTTGACTGCTAGCCTCCACGCTTCGTCAATCGAACCACTCGACAACGAAACACACCACTGCTAAAAAAACTGCCGTATTGCTAACTGCCACAATCATCGCCGAAGCCAGCGCGGCAGGGCCAATAAATAGTGATGGCGCACAACGTTCACTCGGGTAATTCAGGTAAATACGGAAACCATGTAAACACTGTTCTCTCATTTACTGACGTTCCTGCAGCCCGTTGTAAATAATTTACAGTGAGATGCGTGCACGCTAACCTTGATATGGACAAAGTTTACTGGCAGCCAAGCAAGCAGCCATTTTCACACGCAGTGACATACATCGATGCCGACGTGTAGGCTACGCCGATACACCCCAGCTCAGGCTGTCTCCACCTGACGAGTTCAAACCACGACGAAACCGCGGTCATGATGTGCCAGTGTTGGGAAGAGCAACACCCAAATGTTTCCAATCTACGCCGATACATGTTGTCCTCAGAAATGCACGAGACCTTGCAGCGTCATTGAACGATGACATTGGCTCCACAACGCATGCTTACAATGCAGTTACAGTGCTTGCAACAGCACAGTACGCAAGCAGCGCCTATGGTGAAGCGCAAGTGTTTGGCATTCCCAGGGTAGATTTGAACAGCAAGCTTTTAACTTGGCGCCAAACCACATACTCAGCAGCGTACTACCTATGTTATCGATTGACGGAGGCGATATCTGAATCACCTGCCATGTTAGTCTCCTTAGAATGGCATCGTTATGAAATCTTTTTTCTTAGGGACGTCGGGCACCCGTTCGTTCCCGGTTTTCGCGTTCCCATTTGAGTGCTTTTCTAAGAATTTCTCTGGATGGCCATTTTCAGGTACTGCAGAGGAGACGCGTTGCATCTCACATGAAATCGCTTCCTCAGAGCATAGCTGGCGAGCTATCACAAAAATGGTACGAACCGGAGCTCGTTTGTAATTCACAGGACACTAAATGTTAAACTTAGGGTAGTGTACCATTTAGATTTCTTCTAAGCGAACATTTAAAATTGGAAGGCGTTATAAGATTCCCTCTCAAATGCAAATTCGATTGCGGGGTAAAAGTTGTTCAGAGACAACAGTAGTTGTTCTACTTGCTCGGTAGTGTGTACAACGACGAAAGTGTCAATCATGTAGCGGCCATATGAATGCATGTGGTGTATATAACATCCTAATTATCACTGTATGCACTCCATCCAATCTGCTAATTGTATGTAAACCGCTGATAAAAATATGCGAAAAAGCTGATTTCAAATTATCCTGTGGAAATATTTGTTCTTGCTTTTTTAACAATGACCAGCTTTTCGTTGTGTAGTTCAGCCTACGATGCTCGAAATACTAGCAGTTTTAGTCAAGACTGGCAATCACTCTCCACGATTTTAACGGACCGACGAGATAGGCAACAGGAGCGGTAGTCACTGAATGCCAAATAGGATGTATTTTGTAGTCTCGATGGTGCGCAAAGTGAAACAAGCGTGATCTCGGAACGATTTGACAGAGAAAAAAATGTATGGCAAGCAGCGCGCCAGAAGATTTAAACACAGAACCTCCCATAACGGAAACTTAATTGATGTAGGGGAAAATCAACATCCCATGATATTTAAACGAAGTAATGATACCGGGATTAATCTATATAAGAATCTTCTACGATGCAGCTTGTTTTGTGAAGGTACTCATAATGGTCTCAAAAGTATAAATTCTTTGCACATGATTGTGTTTGCAGTTAGAACTGTGCGATCGATGTATGCACAGTCTCCGAAATTGTAGCATAACCGCCGTCCTGGATCTGTGTCGGCCAGTTTCGTGGAAGGGTGAAATCATTCTGCCTGGTTCAGAACTACTTCAGTCAGCCTCCGCCTAATGCCCTATGATTCCTAACTTAGCCCGGATCGCATTGTAGGATAACTGTGGGTGACACCAGTTGTGGGTAAAAATCCGTTTCAGTGCACTCAGAGGACAACATAAGCAGGCAGCCACGGAGGAGGATGACAAACGGAACAGTCCACGTCTTGAAGGCTGTAATCATCTAAACCAGGCTTGACTGTAGTCCTTAAGTAGGCAAGCATGGGACACAAGGTGTCCACAACGCACCTGATGTGGCATAGGCGGGATGGTGCTGTGCCGGGGACTTGAGAATCAGACATTCCAAGTCATTGCGCAGCTGCAGCAATTACGTGAATGGGTTGGCTGGAAGTCCGGACAGATGCGTACCGCGGCTGAACTTCGGCACGTGACTGCAGCGTTAGCCATGAATCCCTGCAACATGCAACTCCCTGAGTGCTGGATAGTCCGCGCGTTAATGAGTTCATGTTCGTCCCCAATACGTGCTACTGACCCAGGAGACTTTGCCGTATAACTACTCTCTGTGTGTGTGTGTGTGTGTGAATACGGTGCCTATTTGATTCCTACTTTCTATACTCTGGTTGCATCTGAATTCCTCAATAACTGATCCTCCCTACAGTCCTTTGTCTTGTACCAGTTACGGATACTCGTTACCTACGCGCTGGTAGTGCGAAACAGCAAGAATACTGCATAAAGTTAATATCAGTGGTAGTTAGTCGGTTGGTGATCAGAACGTGCTGCCCTTAAACATCATGTCGACTAACGCAGTAAGGCCTATTGTTGCCTTACGTCCAACTGGTCATATCGCATAATTGACTGGGAAATATTCGCATCACTGCTGAGATGGTATTATTCGGATACAATGTGCTATACATGCAGCACGGGAATGACAGTGGATTCTTTTTATGAGGATATAAATGCATGTCTATGTAGCATTTGTCGTGTAACTCGGCAGACAAGCTGCATGCCTGAAAAGGAACAGCATCACTCCCACTGGCACATGACGGAAAATCAACAGATTTGTCAGGGCTCCCCATAGCACTCATGATTTGACCGCGCCGTATGAACTTCACAAGCAAGATGGAAGATTGCCTGCATGCCCAGTGGAAAATCGCATTTCTGCCGAACGCCAAACTATCTAAGAGCGCATAAACCGTCGTAGCTACTGTAGTAACCTAAATAGATGAATAAGTCAATGAACAAACAATTAGCGCGTCGCTGCGGAATGTCAACATTGCATCTATTGGTCTGTCATACTTTCTTCGCAATTGGAAAATTCGTGAATGTCTGTTACATGTTTAAAGGGTAATTACGTTCATCTGCAATTGATGCCACGCACGCAACATGCAGTTCTTTGAAATCGTGGTCGCCCACCGTCCTTCCGTGGGCGCATAGACCACTTGAGTACACGCCGCTTACCACGGTTTTCCCACTTTGCGCCGCAAGCATGCACCGATAGTCAAATGCGGCGGACGACTGACAACCCCCTGTCTCCTGCCCCGGTATCTTGTGAGTGGTGTCCGCTAATCGCCTTGTATCGCCTCTGGGCAGCTGCACAAATAATACATACCAAACCTTCACAGACGTAATACCGCCTGCGTACCTTCCAACGACTTAACAAGCACTCTATACAACACAGGTTACACCTCCGCTCTGCCACAATCAACAGCACCATTCATCTGCTCTTCCAACATCGACAGTGGCGACAAAAGCAACAAATATCTGCGATTATTTAAGGACCTATAATGCTCTGTATCCGCCATGCAGAGCATTTCATGCACCAGGACACCTCCTATCCTTCGAGCAAAAGTGCCAACTATTTTACAGGCACGCTTTATTCAAAGGACCGTATTCTATAAATCAAGAAAATGAAGTACGCGTCCGTACTTCCTGGATACGTATCGCCTCATCTGCTTGCAGTGATGCGACGTAACGCATCCGCGCGCTCCAGCCACCACGTTTTCGAGGGACCTTGTGCGCCACTTGCTGTTGCTCAGAACACATTCTGGATCCGCTCTCAGCAGTTCGCCATACCTGGTCCTCATTGAGTCCTTCGTATACGCATTGATAACAATTCATACGCCTTCAATAGGGTTCAGCGACGGAGTGTATGGCGCTAGCCGTAGCAGTCTTCCTGTTCGATACCTTTCTTCCTGGAAGGCGCTCTCCAGGTCCGTTCAGCACGACTCGTTGTCACAGGACAGAATGCATGGATCGATGAAATACAATCGCTGGGCATTCCTAAGTTCTGGGAACCACTGCGCACCGTCGCTTGTTGTAGCTGCTAGGCAAAACCGTAAAACCTATCTATGTGTCCCTCGTCATCGCACAAACCACGTGTACATTTTGGCCACGACTGTTCGTCACGGCACATTGTGCACGACTCCCACTCATTGAGCAACCCCACGTACAAGAGTAAAAGAGTTTGAAATTCGTCTCGTCGAACCAAACGGTTCGCCAACCTTCCGCCTGTAATTGTAGTAGTGTCAAGGCGAACAAATAGCCTCCCATTTTTTCTCCAATGTCTTCCAGGATTGTATTTTCCAGGATTGTATGCAACTTCTTCAGGGTTATAAGGCGCTCGTCCAGACATCTGGACACCGTAGTAATGCTCACATCCCCGTCGTGTTCTGCTTTCAGCCTCAGATAAAAAGTGGATAGGGCAGCGGTGGGCTCTTTCAATATCCATACAACGACAGCATTCACGTGGGTTTCTGTCAGAGACCGGCAACGAGCCCCCGGTGTTGCCCCTCGGCTCCGCTAATTCCAACATGTGTAGCCAAATGCGGCACGTGTTCACGGTCACCTGCAGCAAGGAAACAACCCTATTCCAATCCTCCCCTTTCTCATACGCCTTCAGTATGCTTTTGCTCACCTCCGGAGATTGCTACAAGTAATGACCTCGTCGCTGATTTCTGTGTGTGCGCAGTGAACTTCCAAACATCCACCGTCTAGCTCTGTAGTCGAAGTCCATTTTATTGCTGTCAAATGGGCCGAGTATGAGGCCCCCGGGATATGTTGTTGTCGTCACGTTGGCGAGACCGCTGATTACCACGGTGCATACTAGCAAGCCCCAGCCTTAGGACGTCACACAATTTCGAGAAGTCTGTCTGGATGGCTCGGCTTCCTACCCAACCGACGGTAACACGGTTGAGTCACGCCGGAAGCTGATGAAACCAAAACGCCGTCATCGTATGGTTGCGATGCTGCGGACGTCATCCTACCTATAGCCAGACAGTCAAGGCCGATACCAATGTAGCCAAAGATGCCGCAGGTTCAAGAAGGTAGTTCTGGCTTTTGCAATGCGTGAGCTGACGTCAGTTTCTATATGACCATCATTGCTGACGCAGCTGCCAAGTTAACTGAATTGATCAACCACTTCGAGTTCCTCGTTAGCAAGCGTCAAGGGGTCATCAAGTGGCTGGTGGAACTGCAGCAACACTTTGCACTTTGAAGGTGCGAAGTGCATACCAAATAATGCGACCACTCTGGACAGGCTAATCAGGTTTGATTGGGCTGTCCCAACATCGTCGAAAAGCAATACCATATCGTCCGCATAATGTAGATGAACTAAGCTTTCACTAGGCAGCACTTCAACCCCTACATCGTGAGATTCCGCAAGGAAACACTCAATGATAGAATCCACGTCGAAATTGAACAAAAATGGGGAAATCAGACAACTCTGACGAACGCCACTTGTGGTCGGAAAGCTAGCTGATAGGCAAACGTAGACCCCTGACGCGGCCTGTAGTGTTCGAGTATACAGCATGCAGGATGTTCACATATTTCGTGGGAACACCTTTCCGCGCAAGTATTTCGAACAGAATCGATCGACCGACTGAATCAAACACACTCTTTAAATCGAGGAACACAGCTATTGTCGG
Source organism: Dicrocoelium dendriticum (assembly GCA_944474145.2). Lineage (NCBI taxonomy): Eukaryota > Metazoa > Platyhelminthes > Trematoda > Plagiorchiida > Dicrocoeliidae > Dicrocoelium > Dicrocoelium dendriticum. The sequence continues at coordinate 60,757,788 of OX104064.1, read as the reverse complement.
TCTACGGTATGCGTGGCGCTGCTCTAGCACCTGCCGCAAAGTGAATATATGGTCTATACAGCCACGTCCTGGGCGAAAACCGGCCTGCTCCTCCCTAATCGGAGAAGCTCGTTGCGCAGTGAGGCGACGAATGATAATCGAGACCAGTAATTTTGTCACAACTGGCGTTAGGCTAATACCCCTGTGGTTAGAACAGTCTGTGCGACTGCACTTCTTGTATATTGCCACTATAATCGATTCGCTCCAATTAGTCGGGACACTCTCTTCCTTCCAGATACGTTCGAATAGGGAGGTCAGTGCCCTGCAGAGGACCACACCTCCATCCTTAAATAGTGAAGGTGGGAGGGAATCCAGGCCAACGGCACGAAAGCGATTAAGGGCTGTGATCGCGTTTCGGACCTCGGCCTCCGACGGAGGCTCTAAACTAACCGTCCATGGCTCGTCCTGCATCACCTGAGTAGGAAGAGGTCGGAGAGCAGGGGGCCAGCTGAACTGATCTTGAAATTGTTACGCCCAACGAGCCATACGACTCTCCTCATGGTGTATCAGCGCACCCGCGCTCTCTCTGCTTGTCTCACTGACGCCTGGTTTTCTGAGACAAGTGGTGTGGATTAGCTGGAAGAGCTTGCGGTAATTGCCTACTGCTCCCACCTCCTCCATTCCTTGAGCCCGACTGTTCCACCAGACTTCCTTGTCAGCACGTACGCTCTGCTTTAGTTCACGGCTAGTAGCCCGCCTGGTCACATTGTGTTCAGAGTCAGCCGGGAGGTGTCTTCTAGGTTTCAACAGGTCCGCCGACCTCCCTGATATCCATTGACTGCTGCGGTGACGATGGATGGTGCCACAAGCAGATGCTCCTGCGTCTTGCATAGCGGCCGAGATCCTATTCCACTGAAGCTCAGTGTCATTAGAACAATACAACGACAGTTCGGTACGCTGTGCGTCGTGCTAATCTTGCCAGAGCGAGGGCTGAGACAATTTCTCAGTTGCCAACAAGAAGAGACGATTGGTGCGCCTTCCGGTAAAGTTCATAGAGAAACGACTGCGTATCAAGGCATGATCAGAGTCGACACAGGTACTCCAGTACGAACGGTAATCCAGCATGGAGCCACGCCATCTGTAACTTATGGCTATGTGGTCAATTTGGGTGCATCGCTGGCCAGCTACAGGAGAACGCCAAGTGGCACTTCGGCACCCACTGTGACTAAAAGCAGTACTACTAAGAAACAACTGGTGCTCCCCACACAGTTGCAGCAGACGCTCACCGTTGTCAGTCCGTTCGGAGTTAAGCCCATAATTACCACCCAGCTGAGCTTCTGTATGGCCCAGACGCCCTACTTGTGTGTTCCTATCCCTTGTAAGTACTATAATATCTGAACTAGTAGCACTGCGTAGTAGCGCGTTCAGTTCGTCATAGAATGTGTCCTTGACAGCATTAGAACTGCAGTCGGTGGGAGCATAAGAGGAAATCACAAACAAACAGCGTTTGTATTCTTTCGTGAATCAACCTTAGCTGATATCGTCAAACGGGCCGCACATAAACGGCTGTTCACCGAAATACAATCAACCAACGGTGGCTCAGCCTTAGAGCTTAGAATGATACCTACACCAGCTTGACCCGTGAGTGCTGTATCGGCGTCTCGGGATGCGTGCAACTAAGAACGAGAGGATAAGCCTGGTGCAGTCAATTCAATAACCCCGGTAGGGTCATTGATCTTGGTTTCGGACACACAACACACATCAATACCCAGTGTGTCCAAGCTGTGTGCGAGTGCAGCCTGTTGACCTGTTTGTCTTAAGGTGCGAACGTTGAATGTCGCCATGGAAACGGGTCAGCGTGGCCTTATAAGGGACTTTTGCCGATAGGCGTCCGATAGATGCGGTGGGATGGTGGCTGCAGATGGTTCTACTCCAGCGGCATTTCGGTTGATGTCAATTAAGCTGGGATTATAGAAGGGAGGTTAGTGATGGGATCGGGATGGGAGTAAGAGAAACAGGTGGAAAAGAAGGAAGGGAGGCGCCAGCGGTAGCATGTTTTCGCTTATCCGCTGTGCTGTATGCATCAGATAAGGCGCCCCTTGATAGTCTGCGCGACGGCCGATGCAGGATGAAGTTTATGTTTGAAGAAAATGTCATAGTTGTACGTGGTCTGAGGTACCTCCAGGGCGCCCAGACCTAGACAGGAGAACGATTAGGGTCCTCATCCAAATCCTTTGGCTCAAAAGCCTGTTCGCAAGGCAGCCGGGAGGTGGCAATGGTTTAGTTGTATAGAAATGGACGCCATCCCATTTCAAACTTCCAATCTGGAGGAGCAGGAGACTGAGTTTGTCTGACCTTTCACCATTGACCAACCTGGTAGGAGTAGCTCTGAAGGTGCCCGTAGGCATCACCCAGTATAGCTCAATGGGTCAATGAGGTACACAAAACGTCGCACCACGTTAAGGTCCAGTCTCGTTGCAATGGTTGTTTCGAGCAGAGGCAATACTAACCAGGCGCCTAAATGTGTCTCTGGTACCGTGCAGATTGGACCGATCTCATATTGTGCGCTCGGGAGGTTACGGATTGCTCGGACAAGCGCTGAAAATTTGGCACAGGGACACCGTCTACCGGCCGGGTCAGAATACGAACCAATGGTAACTCTTTCCGACAAAAGAGCTGTTAAAGTGGTGCTGAGGCAGAACCTTCAAACACCTGATCCTAGGTTGACCAACTACCGTCAGGCCTACTGTTGGTGACCTCTATCACTGACACGCTCATCCCTGTCAGCCTTCCGTTAACATCAATGTGTCAACCTACTCGGGAGCATAGCTGGCCCCCCATAGACGCATACCTGTAGCTCTGTGCTTACATCCAGGGAGTCCCATTGACTAATATCCCATGACCAATGAGAGTATCACTGGCAATGGGTGCATGTAACCCCTCAAGGAGAGAATAAATTGATGAGCGCGTGAACATGAGTGAACAACACGTTACATTTTTTAAACCAACTAACTTATTAGTACTATGCTTGAGGTTGCCTTCAAAAAGGTATATTTGACATAGCGGTGAGCCTACCCCAATGATGTTTGTTTGTGGGTTTCATTAGTTCTCCTCATTCCGGTTAGCCTCTACATCCAATCACGATCGCAGCATCTATGCAGATTAGTAAAATCGTATTGTTGCCTGTTTCTGTCGTATGCACTTTCCCATTAATTATCTTGTTTTTTGCTTGTTTCGGATATCTTAATATTTTGTACTGCGATACTATAGCTGAAATGTTTTTCACCTCCGCTCGACGTATAGAATAATGACGATGATTACACAACTGGTTTCAAATACACCGGAACCCTGGTGTAGACTGTTTTCCAGACTTCGTTTGAAATTGGCAAGGAGTTGCTCCCCCATTCGAGTACTGTATGATTGTCATTTAGGCCGATTTCATATGTCGCGATCAACAAACTCAGATACCCGGTTTCTTAGGTCTATAAGCTCGGTTTTGTCGTCCGCCTAAGTTCTCGAAGCGATGCATCAACACCAAGAGATAACGTGCACTGTGGCTTGGATTGGAGAAGCTTACCAAAGTTTATGGCTATTTGTCAAAGCTAGTTGTATTGTACAGCCATATGAGGGGGATCGCACTTAAGTCAAACAATCCGTATGACATTTGCTCCCACACCCTGTGGCAGAATGAATGGGGTATTCGTCAAATCGTTTTGCGTTGTAGTCTGACATTATCTAAAATAGAAAGCAGGTCTGGTGCGACACATTTCAAGCTATGCTCCATACATGCAATAAATGTCAGTTGCTACAGTGTACAAAGCATCATATATATATATATATATTTGCAAAAGTCTGTTAACAGACATAATGCCATCAGAAACCATGGGATTCAAACGAAGCTACAGAAACAGTAAAATAAAACACAACACAACAATGTCCATGGTTCCCTCAGAGGGCGAGATACTACCCGGTTGCCCAAGCCGAAGTAGGGTGTTGACTTAGGGGACACCACCCCGAGCCTTTGGCTGAATAGCCTGCCCGCAAGGCAGCGGAGCGAATTCAGGGAATCGCGCCCATTGGGAGCCGGTGACTGATTGCTCAGTTCATACGCCTTTTGTTTGTTCCTTTGTCAAACAGGGGCCCAATGCTCCCCAGAAATTACAGCATAAAGTTGCTGGAATACAATGCTTCGCCAGAATGAAGCAAGGGGCAGTGACTTTATTTAGTGGCGAGTCACATCCGCCACGTCACAGTGTTGTTAAACGGACATATGTGGCTTTTTATACGGAGAACGCTTGCAAGGCGAAAACCCACCACGTCCTGGAACACTGCCGCCGAACCATTTGCTGGAATGGGAAAATCCCAAACCACCGAGCTGGCACCACGAGGAGGTTGTTCGGCAAGCCAGAACGCCGCTGATGGAATAGCTGCATTTCTAAAGGTGATAAGGGTTAACGCTTTCGCGAGTTTTGATAGAAATTCAGTGGAAAGTTATGCACAGATCTCCGGCAGGCAACGGGGCAAATATGTGCAAAGTTACAAAGGTTACTTGTCACATAATGTGTACTTGTTGCCCCGAATTCACTTTTGGTAGTGGCGCCTTCGAAGCACGTCGCTGTACTAACTTCCAGGGTAGTCTTTCCTTAAACATCCTTAATTTCCCTTGTTAGGAGAATAGCTATTCGACATTCAATTTTTGTGAACAAGCTTAATAGCCATTCTTTTTTCTTCATGTTTTCCACTTGTTGACTGTTGTTTAAACGGTGCACTGTGTTAGCCCGGTTGGTACACACACCCCATTGTTAATGGACGCTCATTTCCGTGTCATCTTCAGCAGTGCCATTTGTAACAACACATTCCATTGGTTTTCCTCCGCATCACTTTCTACTTGGTTATGTTAAAGTAATATTTAGTTGTCACACAATTATTGTACTCGTTTTTAATTGGTGGGTCTGCACTTCTTATTCTCAGTTGTTTCGTGACATTTATTTGAACGCTACATTTCTTGCTTCTGATTGGCCAGTGGCAGTCACTATAAATGGATGTTCGATATACATTTGGGGTTCCATGATGCTATTTTTAGGAACATATGCAAGTAGCTCGTGATTACACGGTTGCTCATTCGCCCGTTGCATTTGACGTTTTCCTTCTGTTTGTTGGCTCAAGTGTAAGTTAGTAGCTTCCCTTCATTTTGCCTTCCAAAATATATAAGCAAATGTGATTTTATGTATACAAGGCTCTTTTCGGCTCCTCTTTGAACTTCTTCTTGCGGTCGTGGGGTAAAGGCGTCAGTGGCAACACAACCCCTAGTACAGTATACCGGAAAACCCACTTTCTGTATTTTTCAACATTGGATTTTACCGTTGTTTTAACCTTTAAAGCGTCCACTTGTTTTACTGACAACACATCCGCTGACAAAAATTGTTTTGTTGACTAGCTTGCAGTACCGTTTCTCTCTCTGGTTGATTCGCTTCCTATTTTTGTAGCCTGCACAATAGAAGTAGGGTACAGTCACCAATTTCTATACTGTCCCCCCATATTTGACACCTCTCTCATGTATCCTTGTTCACCGACTAGTATCCCAGGCGTCACCCAACAATTGGTGACCGCGGTCCAGAACCCGCCATCCGCCATTTTAAATTTTCATTCTGGTGCGCTCGTTCCAGTAAGATTTTGCTTCATTACACGCGATCATTTTGTTGTCACACCTACCACATTTACTTATTCATTTCTCACGATGAATAGTTCAGGTAATTGACTATCAATGTACGTGGTTAGCGCCGTAGAGCTAGCCTCCCCACCTTTTCAGGAGAACGACCCATTAGTATGGCCTTCACATTTGGAATCCACTTTTTACAATGGAAGAATTGCTTCTGATTACTTATAATCCGGCTTCCACAAAGTTTATCATCCCAAGTGAGAGACATCATAGCTTGCCCCCTCCCGATGCGAAAAATTAGACTTGAAAGCAGGCGATCATCCAGCGACTCACGCCCCCCGACAAATTCAGACCAGTCCACCCCAACCGTCCACCGATGATGCATTCTGGTCTACACGATCATCATACAGATTTAATAACAAAAGCCTGCACCCAGCAAACTCTGCTGTACACCGCATCTTGGAAGCCCTTGTTCAAGCCCATGCGTTTACTCGCACGCATCCCCATCTCCCGTTTTCCCCCACGAACAGCTCCATCGAAACCTTCCATCCTTCAGCCTTCTAGGGGAGGCACTTTTAATGTACCGGAAAACACACTCTTTCCGTATTTTGCCAGATGGGATATTACTGTTCTTTTAACCTTCAAAACGTCCCCTTTTTTATTGACGGCACTTCTGTTGACACAAATTGTTTTGGTGACTATCTTGCTGCATCGTCTCTCGCTCTGGTTGATTCGCTTCCTATTTTGGTAGTCAGCATAATACAGGTTGTATTCAGTCGCCTCCAATTTCCATATTGTCCGGCGACTGACACATCTCTTGCGTTTCATTGATTACCAACAAGTATCCGAAGCTCCACCCAACACTTTCATGGACACAAATCCTTGTTTACTGTCTGCACTTCCATTGCTTGAACAGAGCTAAAAGAAATTGTTTTCGCTTACCCACTTCTAAAGGAGCCAGTTATTGGAGCGCTTCGCCACGATAAGGGCGCGATTGAGATTGTACGTCCGACGGTGGCTATCAACTGAATTGTAAGTCGCACCTTGGCCGTAGGCATGACTGAATTTTTGCACGCCAATGACACAGAGTCCGTGTTTCAGCTGTACGGCAAGAGATATGAGTGCTCATGTTTCGTTTACGGGCCTTGGCCACGTTAACTCGGGTTTATGTCTCGTACGAGAATGCCGAAAGGAGAGATGTCTCAATTAGATTACAGCTAAATGGTGTAACTTTACTACAAAATCGCGCACTGTTGAGGACATTGGAGGTTCGTGTTATGCCACTCAGCGCTTTCTAAAGCACTAGGCGCAAAGTTAGCTTATTCTGCTCCGAGCCGTATTTCGGGTCAACCATGTAAGTGAGTACTGTTCGTCGCAAACATCTTGGCACGTAGGCATCAATCATTCCAAATTCGCCCACTTGACGCAACCGCTTTACTTTGTGCCGTAAAACGAACGACCCATTCGAACTGGCTGCAGAGTTGATTAGTCGACGATCAATGCTTATCCAATGGGACAGTGACACCTGAACTGTTCTCAGTATTTGTGACACCAAGTTTACTCTGGGAGGGACGCCAACAGTTCACAGAGCATTCGTACATTCTTTTCAACCACATCGTTGGATTCACAGCTAACTAATGGTGAACGATTTTCAACCAGGGAAAGGAAAGTCTGCTGTCCTGAAGCTAGTAGGAATGTTTGAATCACCCGTCGCCAAGACGACAAACAAGCTAGTCTTGAAATGGTCTACAGTTGTATTAGAGCTTGTTGCTATACTTGTCGCAAGCGAAGAATTCTTGTGAGCTTATGACCAAATCCATTTAAGTAATGGAAACGTTTTGCGTAGGTGTTCTGGACATTGTCTTTTAAACAGCATGTGCAGTTTTAGAAAAGTGAATTTCCACAGTCGTTGCCTATCTGGCGGGCACGGTAGAGCCGTTTTCTGGCTTTGAGTACCTTTCTCGGTGAGTCGCCAAGTTATACCGAGGTTTTCAATAATAACCAACTTTTGATCAGCTGAAGTGCAAACGTGGTCTTGGTGCGGTTTACACGGACATTTCAAAGGAAGGTGCTCGTTTCGGACGAATGAGAGTGGGCACCGGTTGCCAGCCTTCCTATTTTAGCTATTGCAGTGAATGAAAAGCGGTATTTGTACTCAGCTGGATACCGATTTACTATTTATCGTGATAGACTCAAGGAATAGGGCATCAGAATAGAACGGCTATATTCCGCATAGCAGATTTATGGAGAAATTGAGGTACAGGTTCACACTTTTACGCCGCATCCTTGCTGCTTCCAAAACAAAGTTGAGGTCAAATAAATCCACAGTAAATCCTCCTAATAGCTGTATATTTCAGCAAACAGTTAAACTTCAGTGCTAGTGTCAATTGGCGATTTTGACACTGTTAGAATCCGCTTCCATATCTCCTGATTCGGAAGCACGCTTAGTGGTCCTCGACAATTTCGATAAACATCCAGTGTAACCAGGCATGTGATGGGTCCTAGGAGCAGATACAAAGAGAAAAGGAATGTAGTTTGTAATTTACGCAATATATATATATAGTCTTGTCATCCAAGGGAGTATATTTGGTCTTTCCCTTTTCCTACTTTAGATTAACGATATCACGGTGTTCATAAAACATGGTAGGCCATTTTCGTTCGCCAATGACATAAAGAATCTTCATAAATTTCGACAAGATGAACTCCATAGCGTAATACTGCTCTTTCAAGAAGACCTCGATTCTCTTGGGAAATGGTGCTACAGATGGATGTTAAATTTCGCAGCTAGTAAATCATGAATTATCTCACACGGATGTTTGATCCCTGAACAGTCAGTTAAACTGAACAGTGAACGTATCTACGTGCATCCATCGAACTGTGATCTAAGCATACGATACTCTTCAAACGCTAGTTTTGCAGAGCAAGCGGATATCAAATAGCATGTACCAAACGACCTATGGCTAACATATGCCATAAAATCCATACAACCCCTGCCAGCCTCAAGCTTTTCAAAATAATCGCCCTTTCTCTCCTTGAATACTGCAAAATTATTTATGGGAACACCTGTATGGGTGACAGGAAATCTTTGGAAGACCTGCAAGGATTATTCACTAAGCGCTTGTCCAGTAAATCGCCCAACTTGAGTTATCAGGAGCGCTGCCAGCAGCTTAAGCTCGAGTCGCTTTGGTTGCGACGGCTTAAACATTACCTGACGCTGATACACAATCTCATAAACTGGAAGACATAAGACATACTCCAATCTGTGCACACTAAAACTGCAACACAATTTCACTCGGAATATACACAAAAGACCTGTGCGTTAACTGTACCAAGAACCAAGACAGCTAAACGATCAAAATTCTTCCTCGTCAGCTACGCTGTCATGTGGATCAGCCTACCAGCCACAATCAGGTCTTGTGCAAATGCAAAAACATTCCGCATTCAGCTTAGAGAATTCCTGGACCAGAGCTCGAGAATGACCAATGTTTCCATGGAGTAAATCATCACACGAGTTCTTCCAGAAGGACCAAGATATATAACCAGTTTGAAAACGTGGTACACAAAACTCAGCAATAACAGAAGTTATGTGATTTCAAAGTGTTTTGATGTCACACCCCGCAGAATAGATATCTCACTGGGGCATGATGGTGATCATTATTGTACTCATGATTTGTCCACAATCCAAGGACAGGTTCTCATATAACCGGAATATCTATATATTGTTATATATGTTAGTTGCAATCTACAGCAAGTACTTATAGTCGTCAAAAGCCTAAAGATAAGTGCACGTAGTAATCTTAAAAATCCCAAAAAACGAAAGGATGAATAAAGTGACATTTGTCCTACCCATAAGCAGTGGCGCCGAGGCGGACGTAAAATTGTCGCCACCCTGGGAATTGTAAATCCGTAAATTCACACAACTGCGAATAGACCTAAGATATATGGATTCATATAACTACAAATATTAACTTTAAAGTACTGCCGTAAATGTAGTTATTTGTGTTTTTACAATACGCGTGAGCAAAACTTACAGCTACATTTTTTGTGCATTAATAGAGGCAACAGTTGTGATAACACCAACCAAATTCAGTCCAGTAGCGAATTCCATCTCTATGGGAAGAACTGTCAATCCGTGAGCCCTGGCCGGTTCAATGATAATTGAATTTAGTTAGTTATAAGCTTGAGTTTGGAGAATGCGCTTTCACAGCTTGTAAAACTAATAGTTCGATTACGAGTGATGCACAGCAGATTCCAGAAGTGATGTTTCTGTGTGCAAGCCAATAGTTCCGAAGAGCTATTAGATTTTGTCGTTTCGTGAATTTTACACCAAATACTGCAATTCGTTTCCTTTCGACAAGGAATTCCTCTCTTTCTCTATTCTCCTCAACTTCGCTAAGCGAACAACCATAGTTATCATCAAAAAGATTTAACGGTATAGGAAAAGCCTATTTGTTTGCAAGGTCATGAATTTGTCGAAACCTATCGCATTTTGTTAGTCAAACTGTCCATGACAGACAACAGTTCCTGTATGAATTAATCGATATATCATCATGTTCCAAACAATTTATCTCCGTCCATCCTTTAATTTCGGTGGATTCGACATTCTATGCTTATTACCCCTAACCCAGCGTATTGTTTCGTTGTTTCATCCATTGCAATAACAACCGTTTTCTTTCTAGTTTGAAGAAGGAATACTGATAACCTTGTAAGCTTGACAGAACTTTGCTGCAGATCCAACCCCATTCGTTTAGACATTTCTATGCAGCCTTGTTTTCTTTTCTTTTCTCTCCAAACGCTCAGAAACGAAATAAACGGTAACGGCAATACCGAGGTGAGAAGTAAGGTGGCATCTGCTCTTGTGGTTGCATTTGCTCATTCATCTGTGAAATGCTTCAGAGAAGTGACGCGTTCCGAGTATTTTCTTCATCACACCGTTTGCAGCACCCACCCGACTACTCCACCTGGATTTTACAGCCATTTGATATTTATACCGGTGACATGAAGCAAAACGTTCCAGCCATATTTAGAAGTAAAAAGCACGAAAATAGCCGATGTATCCTGTCAAAAATGTGACATAAGGAACCGTCGCAGTAGCTACATGAACACAAGCCAGATTCAGGGAATTGTTTGTACATGACACAAATTGTAGCTTTGGATTGATTTCGCATGGGTCTCTGCACACCCGCTTGGTAGCCCGCCATAACAGCAGCACTGTTTAATGCCTGGCCATGACCGTCATCAATCTGCATCTAGTGCTTCTCCGCTTCTCTCAATACCAATCCAGAAATTTCCTCTGCTCTTTTACTGTTGGTCTTAATGAATCTGAGAAACAACTCCTTTACCGTCACCACATTTTCACTCATCTTATTTTTGTGGGATACGTATCTGGAGTGATATCAAAAATTAAGCAAACATAGTTGCTTTCCTTGACCTGCTCCACTATTTTATTTCTCGTCTACTTTACAAAAATGCTCACTAATTCATTTTGAACGCATGGCGACAAAAAAGGGTGCTGATTTTCCCAGCTGAGCTGTCACCAAATGTTCCGAAGAACAGGCTCATACTTGGCCAACAAATGTACAGCTTTTGAAACATTCCCTCTCTTTTCCTGGCCTCCCTCGTCATGCTGGCTGTGTCTCGGAGACTACACGGTGTCCTGTTTTGCTTGACGGAAAACCGGAAGATATCAAGGTTGCTAGACAAAAGTTAACGCCACTTCTTTTCTACAATTGCCTTCCTTCAACTAGCCGGATTGCTAGTGGCTTGCTGTTGGGAAATGACTGAGCACACGATTTACCAGATTCGTGTTCATATCCTTTTGGATTTAGTTTTCACCAGTTTCTGAAACCCTCATCAGTCAGAAAACGGCTATCTACTTGACAACATTCTGCAGCTGAAACAAAACAGGGCTTATTTTAATGGAGCGTACATCATCTATGTTCGCAAGTTTTGCTCGTTTTCTTACAACTCTCGAAAAAGCGAGCTTGTTGTTAACTTTTTAGCTACAGCTTAGTATTCTTTTCCGGTAGCACCACTTCTTGAATTTATGATCGGCCTGATTCACGGCAATAAATCAGAACCAAACCAGCAAAGTGAGAATCTCATGGTCAATCTTAACAGGCCATTGATAGGCATCCATAAGATGGATAGATGTGCGCATGATCATGCCAGTGTGGCTGAACTTCCGAGTCTTCAACTTCGAGCGCATCTTCTGCATCAGCAGTACCAACATTTCTCACTGCATCCACGCTTTCAATATCACTCACTGTTTTCCGGAGATAAATGTTTGTAGTACCAATTTCATCTTCCGTCTCATTTGTATGGAAGTAATTTCTAGGTATTTACACTTGGTATTGAACAATCACCTGTGCTAAAGATGCTACCTGATGTCGTATGCCGCCCGGAGAGGACCGTACCCCCGCTCCACCATGTTACGCCTTTGCTCAAAAGTAGGCGATTTGCGATGCAGACAATCGGGGGTCATTCGCGGCATCATTTAAATAAGATAATCCTCGCATAGCTGGGAAAATACTAGACGGCCGTTTCGTCGTATCATGACTCGTCAGGAGTACGCATCGGCCAGCACAATCAAGCTCCGAACCCATGACCCCTGACCAGCAGTTTGTCCTGCTAAACCATGGGGAATAGCAGTCAATCGTCATGACTTACAAGCTGACATCGATACAGCTCGACTGATTCTCCATTGCCATCCAAGTTAAAGACTTTTCAGAAGACAGGGTTGGTCATGGGATACACGACTTCCACAAACAGCAGCTATGTACGCTATGACATTTAGAAGCCCTTAGGGGGATATTTTGATATGTGCATGAATAGGTCTCGATTGTACGAAATGGTCGTCTAGTGCTTTCTCCGGCATATAGAGGAATATCTGATTTGAAAGCTGCTGCCAAGAGGTCCAGATTACTTAACTTTTTATTTTACACAGGCCGCTTTGTGCTTTTTAGTCATTTTAATCAATTTACTAGCTGCGTCTTTGATCAGTTAGAGCAAGGTATAAAAATTGTGCACATTTTCCATCAAGTTCGAATCCGAATCATGTTCACAATGGCTAGCAGCCAGTGAAGTTCCTCATCATTGGATTCCTAGCCAGGAATACGCACGGGACCTACAATAGTTTAGGTGAAGGCCAGCTCCTTCACGTTTTGCCGCCGAATGGCAGCCTGATAACCGCACGATTTCTTCCTGTGTGGTCAACTGTGGGAGAACAATGAGTGACGTGGTAATCGTTCGCAAGGCATGTGTAGGACATGACAAATCCACTTCAATCGGTGCAGCGGTATCATCTTGTTAAAAGCAAGACCCAGATTATCTAAGACGCAACGTCTGAGCTCTTTGTTGGAAGCGTGCTGTTCCCCTTACATACAAGCCATTCTCTTCAATACCTACTACCAAACTCTGAACGCCGACATATGTCATGCACACCGATCGGCCAAGACGTACTTCCGTGCAACAACACCGCGCGAACACAGGCACTATAGACCCTGTACTCTACCGAGCGTGAAACGTCTCGGCTACAACACAGATACCGCAGATTACAAAATACTGATTGGACTTTGACAGTAAGAATGTGAATTCACTTCCATCGGCGTCATCAGCGTAAACGGAGCTCTGCAGATAAAGGAAAAGGTTCGCTTGTTCAAGCCACGTACCTTCAAGGATGAGCACTGCGGTATGCGGATACCAGTCCTACAGTAACATTTGCATTTTGTGGGGGCAAAGCTCATATCATCCTTAATTTCTTCAATCACCAAGCAATTTAGAATGAGCTGCATATACTGGGGGTCGTTCCATAGCAACAGAGCTTGAGTCAGTCGCTCGATTGTCTGGAAGAATCCATACACCAGAACAGCGGAGGCTTTCCAGAGCGCTCCAAAGAACATCCGTAATCGTATAGTTGAACAGAGACGGTGAGATGAAGCATCGCGCTATGTAGGGAAGCTTGCCATAAGCCCTCATTTTGTGAAAGACAGCCAACAGGAACGCTCGAAAGGTGGAGATGTAGACATGAGCACGCCATTCTTTTGCTGACAGTACCATAAAGCATGCCTATCAGTCGAGTTGAATGCAGTTTGGATGTCCAGCAGGGCAAAGGCGACAGCCTGGAGATAAAAGTGCCGGTGCTCAAGGAAGTTGGTGGAGAGGGAATATTTGATCTACACGCCATCGACTGGGGCGCACAAACAGTCTCTTCATCACCAGAGTACAGTTAACAAATCAACTTAGTCTGTGGAGTAAAGTGGATGCCAATAATTTGGAGGCCACGGTGATTAGACTGATTTCGCTGTGGTTATGGCTTAGGTTATGACACCATTCTTGTAAATCGGGTGCGCGCTAGACCGGCACGCAGCGCGCTTTGCATAATGGTTCATAGATTGAAGGCCACCAGCCAGAATGCAAGTCGAGATCGAGAGGGTCACTGGCCGGAGTCCTTAGGCATCGGAATGATTGATATCAGAAGTGGATTAAAAGAAACGAGAAGTATTGAAGAAAAGAAGTTTAGCGGAAGGGGAAAGCAGATGACAGCGACGCATTTCGCGATCTTGAGTGCAACCTGAGCGTCCAGCTGTATTTGTGGACAGTCATTTTGATTAATTCCCCAGCAAATCTTTAAGCAGAAAGTGACGAATAAGGGGAACGTATACATAAAGATTTGATGAGGATGGAAGAACGTTATCAGGGATGATGGAACAAACCCATGGTGGGACATCAAACGTGACCACCATAAAAAATACGTCGACGCAAGAGCTACAAACGCAAATCCTTGCCCGGTCAACGCCTATGATGAAACTCGCTTTGTGCTTATATCGGGCCTAATCAAAGTGTTGCGTGGAAGATTTATCTCTGTATTAGTTCGTATAGTGAATGTACATCGGATCACAGACCATCAATTTGAGCACGGCTTTTGCAAAAATCGTTGTAGTCGATCCTTAAAATATTCGTAGCTTACAGAGGGAAAACAAGGTCAGTTTTTAATGCAGCATGTTCAAAGTGTATGAGAACCAATGTTGGCTTCTTTGCACTAAAAAGGTGTATATTTCTCGAAAATACTTATCAAAAAGTATTACAATCACTTCACTTTGTCGCACAATCAGCAAAACATGTGAGCACAAATTTCGTGTTTGTGTGTGACAAAATAATCCGTAATGTTTGCTGGTTTTTCAACGTGTCGACACACCAATGTTCTTCACAAGCATATGATAGATGTTCGGGGTAATAGTAATGTGTCAGCTGTACGCCGTAACGGCGCTTCGCTGCCGCGCGACCACCACCAGTCTCGTGCGGGCTGAGTATACCACGAGGACGTCCACCCCTACGCGGATTCGAACCGGTGACCTTATGGTTGCATACCAAACGCCAGACCACTCGGTCACTGGACGGGGTAGGAAAAAGCAAAAGGAGCTGTGGGCCAAAGTGTGATATGCAAATATTCAGGTAGCCTGTCTACACATATGGTTGTTCGTAATTTGTTCGGGTGCCATCGAGGCTGCCCTCGAAAGCTTTGTCCAGTGAATGTGATGTCCTAAACATATCGATGGCATTTTGAACGCTCAAATGCCCAGTAATCGCAAACTCGTATTTAGATAGCATCTAAGGTATTCTGATATCTCGTGGTAGTCTGTTTCATATCTTTGAGTACTGGAGTAGGACAACCGTTCTCTGATGTCCGTGGTGAAATTTGGTATTATGACCTTTGCCTCTTTGTTGTGAATGTGAGGTTCCGGGGCGCGTGCATAACGTTATAAGAACTGTGCGCATGAAGGTTTGTTATTCGGAGAAGAAAACAGTGGTTCATCATCATACACCAACAATAACCAAATGTCACAGTCGTGCTTTATAATCCTCGTAGTTGTTCCAAAAAGGCATAACGAAGGTAAAATAAATTATATACATACGCTGACGAGTAGCAAAAAAGGATAAAATCGCTGATTTCTAATTTGTGCATATGCAATTCACATTCCCCCGACGATTTCCACTGGCTCTCCTTCAGCGTGTCTCGTCTCCAGAGTTTCATCTAGAAAACAATTGTCTGATTTTCCTGCGCAGAACCCCATTGGAAGTCTTAACCGTTACTTTCTGTACGAAGTCACCTGTTCCCTTCTTGACGCTTTCGATAATACCCATTGACCACATGCCCTTTGGGGTACGCGTAGCACAGACTAAAATTAAACCACCCATTTCAATTCTTGACTCTTTGTATACCACTTCTTCTACAACTTTCGAAAGGACTCGAGCGCCCGATCGCGATAACGTACAGCATTTTCTATCTCGCACTGCATCCCACCACCAACAAATTGGAAATTCTTTAACTGATTCACCGCTTCGTCCTTTTGACGAGTGACTAACACAAGTCGCCTAAGGAAACCGGTCAAATCGCCTTCAAACCTTTTGCGCATCGCCAAGTGCTTGACGCATTGCTTCTTTGCATAACTCAGTGCCGCTTCTGGTTTCCGAGTCGACAAATTTCGCTGGCGTTCCTATTCCTCTAGTCGTTCTTTTAAGTAATCAGTCTCAGTACGATACATCGGCAGCCGAGTATCGCGGTTGTACTTCTCCCGAACAAACAATTGTTATTCCGCTAGAAGATGAATCAGAGCTTGGTTATGATTGCACTGTAAGTCATTTACTTTGCGCTTACTTTCAGCTTGATCCAGCTGTTTGTGGTCTTGTCATATTACTTCCTACTCTTGTTCATCGCTATTGATTGGTCGTGAATCATATGCCCACTCAGCGGTCATTGATCGAAAGCGTGCTTGCTGCCGATTGGCTTTCGTGAATGACTTAAGAGTCATAACCGTTGTTACGTGTTGTTTGTGTCCATACATCCGTTTTGTCTACTGAGTTCCTGTTCCGCTTTCACAGACGCATCAAATTGGCGTTGCGGGATACCAGTGTCCCTACACAACACCGTCCCTACTCACTGCTGGACGGATCATGCCATTACCCCAACGGCAGCATGTTGGGAGGATTGGAGAATTACTTTCTCGGATTACATTTCGATGCTGTCGATCCTGAACACATCAGTGATGTTAAAGCCAGAGGATACTTTGAATCTCTTTCGGCTGCATCTCAGTTCTGAAGGTTGACGTATATTTGATGCCCTGAATCTTTGGGAGAAGCCCACTCTGAAGGATGCATTCGTGGTTCTCGATAAGCATTGTGGAGTGCGTATGTACACATACACTTCCCGCTACAAATTCTCCTAGATGAAGCAAATACCCGGTGAGCATTTGGACAACTTCATACCCCGTCTTATCTGTCCTGTGCGAAAATATCACTATGACAATGTCCCCAAGAAGAAGCTGGGAGAAACTTTGGTTATACAGAAGTTTATCTCAGAGCAAACCGATTCTAGGATAAGAGAAAGTCTGTTAATAGATGATGCTGACAAGTTCTGCGGGGATCGGGCCTGACACATAGCTCGTGTGTATGTCGAACTTAGTGAACAAACTGAAAATTTCCTTTCCACCTTTTCGTCCATTAAGATCGACCGTCAGGCGCCTCTTTCATCTGCCCTATCAGCTTAGATGGAAATCTCTAAGAATGTACAGCTGTCGATATCGGGTTCTGCGGGGGGATATAATGGTTTATCAGATTCTGAAGAACCCGAAGCACATTTGACGTCCGCTGCTGGAATTGAACCACAACATAAACCTAAGAGGTCACCCTCCGAAAATGCAAATACATTATAGCCGGCTTGAATGCCGTAGAAATTTATTTTCCCTCCACGTGTGCCAGCCTTGAAACTCCCTCCATAATTATGTCGTCTCTGATCCCAATCTGGCTGTATTTAGAAAACGAGTTGACGATGCATTGTCTCATTTGCATTTCATTTTATGACTTGTTAGCCAGGGGCTACAAAACACAATCAAACAGTGTCTTACCAAACACCCTACCAATGGATTTATGCATTTATACGTCTAATACGTGAACATCTCCGCTATTTTACATAAGTCTATGTTGAGTCTACCAAAACGTTTTTCATTTTATCATACAATTCACTTTTCGTAATAATTTCCATCCACGGAACTTGTTAGGCATCTGTAAACACGTTGTTTTGCCGCCGTTCTCAGTTGCATTTTGTCACACAAAAGTGTGTTCACACTCATTCGACCCAGATTCATTTGCGCTACCTAGTGTACTCCATCTTTCGGATCTTGCTTGTGTGTATCGTCTTTTATCTCCACATTGCGCTTTTTGCGCCATTCTCGCAAAAACATAATCGAGGAATTTTCCGAATCACGAACCAGACCGAAACATTTGTGGTCCCGAACGAAAGCCAACTACACGCTTCATGTGATGAACCAGCAACTACAGCTGTGGACCGTTCATCAAAGTACACGTGTCCGTATCGCTAAGTTTTCCTGCGTGAACCATCTAGCCGCCTACACCTGCCTCCCCCTAGACCAGACGCACAGAACGTGACGACCTTGTACATGCAGATAATTCAGCGCACACGCGACCGGCAGGAAACCAGAAACGCGCGGGCCTCTCTGGGATTACCATCGATCGACGCAATGGATCGTGGTGACCCATCAAAAGCCTATGTTACCGCATCCAGATCGACAGAAGTTTGTGGCCTTTCTTCATGCCATAAAATGTACTGATCGGTACTCAATGTAGCAGTTGTCAAGGCAAGTTCCATCGCAAATGTTCCAAGCTCACAGTGGACCAGTTGAAGCTACACAATAATAAACCAGATTTACTGTGGTTCTGTTCGGTAGGTATAGTCATCTGACTGGTAAAAATTGTACATGAGCTATCGCACAAGTATGAAAGACCAGTGGGAATGTTTGACAAAATGAGGAGCACCAAAAGCGATTCATTTGTTGAAAGCGTTACAGAGAGTAAATCCAGGTCATTCCCAGCCAGCATCGCATTAATACTGAGGAAGAGAGCTAGCCAGCATGCTGAAAATGCATCATCTGTGGCATTAAACGCCAATACTATCAGTTGCTCAAATATGCATGTAACAACCACCGCCAGTCCGATTGCAATGAGCACGATCAGAGCCTCGTCCACCCTTCAACCGGTTCCGAAAATTCAGAAAGGCTTCGACACCAGTGGTGGTTGGAATTTGGTTGCTACCAAAGGTGACCGGAAACCGAGACCTTCGGCTAGTCACATTGGACCGATAATAACTGAAGAAGACGTAGCTGTACCCAAATAGCCTCTATCCACTGTATACAGACCAGCTGGTCGCTTGACCTCAACCAGTTGCACGTAATATACCATCGGGAATCTGCGCTAACGTCCCAGAATCGACGTCAAATTCCTTAAAAGGAAAACAACTCCATGATGTGAACTGGTGGAACTCCATATGTGACACATATGTGTCGTAACTAAATTTGACACGCGTTACCTGTCATCCAAACTCACAGCACTACGGTGAATCAAGACTTCTCCGAGTTGTGCTGACTTCTGCCAATGAGGCAGCAACTGTCCTGTTATCAATGGCTCGCCTCCGGAATGGGTCATGTTCCATCCGTCTATTCCCAGATATTCCTTGAAGCGAGCGCAAACAGGCAAAGCACAAGTTGGAAGAAAACCGGAAGGAATCTTTAGTCAGGACCATTCTTGTACACGGTGTTCCCGAGGCTGGAAGTCATGATGAGCACAAGACGACCACTCACAACTAGGAATGATGGCGATACGTATGCAAAACCCTCGCCCTAGAAAACGTCATAGCGTAATCCATATCGAGGCTGAGCCGATCGCCAAACTACTAAGGATGTGGCCCGAGGATTGTGAAAGTGGTCTTTCAATATAGACAAATGTCAGCAATGATAGTAGAGGGATGGTATGCAGGACGCAACAGCCTTCCTTCCGAGCTCCGGATCAAAGCAGCATCCACCGAGCAAACACACGAGAGAAGCCAGTTAGTCGGACCATTTACCGACAAGAGTTCGGATAACTACAATCAACTTGCCAACAAAACTGTCAAACACACCCCATACATTATATGCAAAGAGAGAAGCAAAGAGGTAATGGTAGGATCCATAAATCGGACACAGATGAGTTTGTCATCCCCCACCCAAAAAACGATTAGTTGCCGACCTTTTACCGGTCGGCACAACATTTTATCCAAAACACCCATCTCACCATTCATTGCTAAAAACAGAGAAACTTTCCTGCACGTACACCAATGCACAAGATCTCCTGAACAAGCTGGCCGAACTGCAGCTACGTCAAGCGTCATATGCCTGGGACCACATACTCCTTACGGAAACCTGGTTGCACTCATAAATTACTGATGCCGAAGTCGCGATAAATGGTATGTTGCTTCTCCGAAACGATCGGCCTAGCAAAAGCGGGGGGTAATGTTATACTACCGCAATGACCTGCAGTGCGAAGTGTTGGCCGATCCAGAAACGCTGATCATAGACTCACTCTGGTGAAGTCTGCGACTGAGAAGTAACAATACTTGCCTTTTGGCCGTTGTCTATCGTCCCCCAATGTCCACCCCAAACTCGCGCTTGGCATTCTCCTTGGGAAGGGTCCTATGAGGACGATACAGTCATGTTCTCAGCTCAGGTGACTTTAATCTTCATGATTTGAAAGTTCCGGCATTCCCCAACGAGCCGTTTAAGGCCGACCTGCAAGAGTATATTGCAGGCATTCCACTCTTCAGCCATGTCAGTTCACCCACCCGATTCAGAGCTGAAAATGAACCCTCCTTGCTTGATTTAATGCTTACGAATAAAGAGCTCATGGTTGAGAAGTCAAGAGTGGAAAGCCCTCTGGGGCGAAGTGACCACGTAAACATAATTTACGACTTCGTGTGTAATGCGGACTATCCACAAGAACATACCAACTTGTTTCGAGCAATCACCCACTACGATATACTGGCAGAACTTGTGGGAGCAGACAACTGAGAGTTTTCGGATGACTGTTCCATTGACATGCCTTGTTTTATTTTACTGGCACGTTCAGTGATCCGATCAAATCTGCATCGGTCAACAAGCCTCTTCATTCTGCAAGGGCACAATGATTCATTCGGAGTAGAACCCGAAAACACATGACGGCAAGTGTCGCTGTGTGGCATGTGTATAGAGCGAACCCTAACCCTGGCAGTTGGAGTAACTACTTAGTGCATCTTAATCACTGTACCACACGTGTGCGCGAGGAGAAATTAGTACACCAGCGGAGTCTAGCGGAAAAGATCTGTGTTAACAAAAAGCTTCTGTACGGACATGTGAACAGACTCCAGAATGTGAAACGTGGTGTTCCCCAATAACATCAGCGGATGGATGTGCTTAAACCGCCTAGGATGCAGCCAAAGTTCTACGGCTGCGAAATGCTCCTATTTTCCGACGTGTTACCAGTATGTGTAACATACCTGTCCCATTATCCCAGATGCCAGTCGTTGCACACGTTACGTTTAGTTCAGCGATCATTTTGAGGAGGCTGCTGTCGTTGCGCACCCATAGCCCCCCGGAGTTGACAACATTCCCCCGACATCGCTGCAGGTGGCAGCTACGAGGATAGTTGAACCAATAACGAGATTTTTTCAAAGATGTCTAGATGAACAACGGGTCCTTGGCATGTGGACGTAATGCATCATTAGCCTGATTTTTAAAAGTGGTAGCCTTTCAGAGCCAGTCAACTACCTCCCACAGACTCCTCTCCCGGTGCTTTCTAAGCTGACGGAATCGATCATAGCTGAGGCTGTAATGGGCTACATCAAAAGATCTAACATCATAACACCGGTACAACACGGACTGCGTCAGCATCATTTATCTACTACCAACCTACTGCTTGCTAGTGGCAGTTGGATCGAGATAGCCGACAGTAGGACGAGTAGTGTTGTCACCTACCTAGACTTTTCCCAAGCATTAGATCACAGAGATCACAGCATCCTTCTCCAAAATGTGCAAGCATACGGAGTTGGAAACCCTGACCTTGGATGGATCGGAAACTTCCTCTTCCAGTGGCGCCTTCAGGTTCGAGATTCATTTTCTGATCCAATTGGTGTGGACTGTGGTGTTCCACAAACGTCGGTGTTGGGGCCGCGGTTATTCTTGTTCTTCTTAACGACCTTGCGAGTGTCATCAAGTCAAATTTCCTGCTTTTTGCCGATGACATCAATATATGGAGCGTAATCGACTGTCACAAAGATCATGATCTGTTGCAGCAAGACAGACTGCGCTTTGGATTGATCAAAGCTAAATCTACTTCCGTTTAACAGGGACATGTGCAAACCGCGCCTGTCCGCCATAAGCCCGCGTATGTATATAAGCTTGGAGATGATATGCTGAACACGGCCTCACAAGAGCGAGACCTTGGAGTGGTAACCCAACATGACCTCGGCTGTTCGGCGCAGTCCTTGAAGGCGTCCGAAAATGCGAACCAACATGTTGGTCTGTTACGGAGGGCGTTCTGGAGGTTGGATCCCTCCATCTTCCCCCAAATGCTTAATGCGTATGTGAGGCCCCATGTAGAGCACGCAATCCAAGCATGGCAACCCTGGTTAAAACGCGAGCTGGTTGCACTCGAGACCGCACAGCGACGAGAAATGAAAAATGTGAAGGGTTTGTCCAATCTGTTATACCATAGACGACGGAAAGCCATGGGAGTGTACAACGGAATATATCGTCGTCTACGAGGTGACCTCATCCTGGTGTTCCAGATTTTGGAAAACCCCGGTCAGGCTTACCATCACCTCCAGAAGCTTATCTGCAACACAGAATTGATGGGTCATAAATTGAAGGCTGTCTCCCAAATACAGTCGGCTTGTGTGTCGCCGGAATTACTTTTCCCTTTGAGTTTGGCAAACGTGGAACGCATTGTCTACTTCTGTCATTTCAGCGCCCATGCTACTCAAAGATGCGACTCGACAATGCCTTGCATCATTTACAGTATTGGATCCGATTTCTGTTCTTTGAGTGACGACGAGATGCAGACAGATATTGTGCTCACCAACCCCACGAAATCGGGTTAGACGGATCTACCTATGTGTTAACGTGGATAATATGGTGAGTCCACGGATGTTTTTCACTTTTGTGTAACTTAAGTGATTTATCGTTATTCCCACAAACCATCTCACGTGACTTGGCATTTTTTTTATCCCTATTATACCATTGTTCCGTCGCTATTTTACCCGTAATACACTACTGTTCCATGGTTCCACCATCTGCTACAATATTCCCAAGTGGTAGCAAGTGTTACCGCTGTGGGAAGGCTGAACAGCGAGCAAATAGTCAAGTATGTTCAGCCAGAAACACAAAGTGCAGAAACTGCGGTAAGTCCGGACATTTGGCCAGTTTCTGTCGTTCCTGAACCATATCATGTGTTGACACCACTATCGGTAACTTTTCGGTCTCTCCGACAAACCTTGAGCAGAAAATATTTGACATTTGTGAGGCTAAATGTTTGATTTCTAGTTCTAGTAGGGAGCCTAAATTGCCTTCCGCAGATATTCGCACAGTGTTTTTTGAAGTGTATAGCAAAAGCATTCGTTTGGATATGGAACTAAATTCCGCATCACCTATTACCAAAGTTCCATACAGCTTTTGTAAACAGTTTTTCTATCATCTACCTGCGCATCAATCAGTGTACACCTTCAATAGCTACTCAAACGGTCCTGTGCAAATTTTGGGCTTCGTTACCGTTCCAGCATTTCTTAAATACAGTAGAAAGTGCGCAGTTGAAATCTACGTTTCTAAGACCGACAGTAAGCCCCTGCTGGGACGGAACGTCATGGTTTTATTAAATGTGTCGTCTAACTTCCACCGAATGACAATTGCCGATGTCAGTTACAGTTCAATCCATTCTGGCTATCAGAACAAATGTTAGCGAACAAGCTCGTTTTCAGTGGTTCCTCATCGGGCTAATATACCATAAATGAATGTTCTGAGTGACCGATCTAAGTGATTGGCCCCACGACGACCAAGAGTGTGTTTGTGTGGGTATGTGTGGCGTTGTCCACACTGTGTCCGTGTTACAGGGAACCAGGGTAGAGTTAGTGCGTGGACAAATTTCTTTTACGCACATAGGTCAGGGTCATGAAGCCTGATGGCTATCGCCTCGGCTGCTACCAGTAGACGACATCTAACCACTTTTGTGTGGCATCTGGGTACGCGGTAGATGTGCTGGAACGCGGTCTGACCTGGTGGCTCGAGTCGACCAAGTGTGTAGACACTGCGCTTGCCACTGATCTGGTCACGCCGCTATACAGCCAAGATGCACAGTGTTCCCTGGCTCTCTCGGACAGTCTCCTGGTAGTTCTTCCGATATATCTTAATCGACACGAGAAAGAGGAAAAGCATACACAGAAAGAAGCACTTAAAATTGGAATCCAGTCCTTAAGTTATCGACTCAGGGCCTGCACTGAGTAGTAACTTAGCCGTAAGCTTGCTGCATAGTAGGTTTGAGCGATGGCAACAGAAAGCCTCCTAGATGTCGATTCAGCCATCCCGTTCCCATTGAACAGTAACGAGAAAAATAGCGGTTTCTTTCCTACTGAATCCACTTTTGCTTTCGCTTCTCGTACCTCCATGTTTCTCCGAACAAACCTCTCCGGATAGCCATTTCTATCGAATAGGCTTCGTACAAAGTTTAGCTCTTCCGGAAGCATGTCCTCGCTGCATCTCCTTGCTCGCTCGGTTAGGCACCGAACAAGCTTCCGTTTCTGGCTGAGTAGAACGGAACTGGCAAAGTGAGTACGCTGCCCATTCCACGTTGTCTTTCTATGTACACTGCGCTGGATAGACTCGTCAGATCTTCGACTAATCTGAACGCCTAAGTACGACGTTGAGTTGTGCAGTCAGATTCAAGGGTGACTTTTGTGTTTGCGTGGGTTGAGTTCAATTGCCTCATTAATTCTTCTATGCAAAGATGACTATATGAGATGCAGAGAATATGGTCCACGTACCGTCCGTAGTAGACTAATTTGTCGATAACTCCGCTCAGATAGTTGTTCTCTAACTTACTCATAAATATGTCCGTTAAAAATGGTCCTAACAAAGAGCCCATTGCGACTCCGTCCTTCTGTCTGTAGGTCTTCCCGTCGAACAGGAATTGTACGTTCCTGGTACACATCAGAAGCAACTAGTTAAGTCTCTCGTTCGAGAGGCCGACCTCCACATGGTGCAATCGAACAGCATCGCATAGGTAGTCTATAGTTTCCTCCATCGGAACATCGGTGAAGAGCGACACTACATGTAGAGAAAACATTTTCCTTCCGGTTAACTGCATATGGCTTATGGAGTCTATGAAGCTGAATGCATCTCTGAGCCTGTGTTTGGATAGGACGTTGCTGATCGGTTCTAGAAGCTTAGCGAGCCATTTCGCTGTTGAGTGATATGGAGAATCACATATGTCTATTATTGGCCTCAATGAAAGTCCGTCTTTATGCACTTTTGGTAAGCCATAAAGACGTGGAATCGCTTTCCCGGAGGGACGCGTGTACTTGAAAACCACTGAGTCCATCGCATTCTCTTGCAGCGTACTAGGTTTGTGACTGTCTTTTCTATCGAGGCCGTTTTGTCTTCTCTTTGTCCATCATCCGGCATTTTATTGATTGTTGAGGATGGCATTCATCAGCGATATAGTCAGATTTAGCCATAAGGGCAATCTCTGCTCCTTTGTCCGGACAAGAGAGCAGCATATAGTCATACCGTTTAAGCGCTTTGAGGGCATCTAAGTGCACATTCGTCAGTAAATACCTGATTTTAGGTTTGTGCTTCAGGTACTGATAGCATGTATTGACCATGGTGGATTTAAAATGCTCAGCAGCTAACGCTGACGAGGTTGAAAGCACAGCTACTTGAGAATGTGCATTTTCAAACTGGATTTCTAGTTCTAGCTGACTGGTATTGTTACGAGGGGCAATAAATTCATTCTAGCTACCCAAACATGTTCCATTTGGATATTGGCAAAGTTCCAAAGGCGATGCACCGCATTCGTTTGAAGGCAGATTACAAGCGATTCAGTATTTCGCAACCTAGACCTGTACCCAGGGCAAATCGTGTGGTTTTGTCAAAATCTTTGAAGCAAATGATCAACGACGACTTCATATAACTGATACAATGCTCTGAGTGGGTTTATCCTCTTGTTGCAGTGCAAAAGAACGGTAGATCTATTTACGCTTGTGTACTGATTTGCAAAGGCTGAACAAGCACATAATTGTGGATAAATTCCCGCTTCCTTCTACCGATGAACTGATGGTGAGGCTCTCCAACGTTTGATTATTTTCGAAACTAGGCATTCGTAGTGCATATCATTACATGCTACTTACTCCAGATTGTCGGCATTTGACAGCATTTTTCACACAAGACGAGTTGTATCAGTACACAGTGTGTTACCGATGGATCGTAGCAGTGTATCAGCTGCTTGGCAACAATTCGTCATCTTATCCTTATCCGACCTCAAAGGATGTAGTGTTTACACGAATGATATTTGTGTGCTTGGCAGAAACACTACTGGACATGAGGAAAACCTCCACAAGATACTGCTTAGGCTAAATGAGCTCAATCTTCGCTTAAATACAAGCAAGTGTCAATTCTTCGTGTCTGAACTGGAATTCACTGGGCATGTGATTTCTACTCGTGGTATTAGACCAAATACTCAGAATACCAGAGTTATCCTTGACTGCCCCAAACCGTGCAACATCACACAAGTGAAACATTTCTTGGGTCTGTGTTCTTACTATCTCCAACATTTTCCCAAGTTTGCGAAAATCGCTGAGCTGTTGAGGAAATTGACACGTCAAAAAGAAGAATTCCACTGAGCGACTGAACAAGAGGAATCTTATCTGGCCATACGAACGATGGTTGCGTCTACCCCTTCAGTAGCTATTTTCAACGAGCAGCGTCCAACGTTCGTTTCCACAGATGCTTCCGACGTTGGTTTAGGGGTCGTTCTGTCCCAGTCACAGGAGGGTGAAGAGAAAGTAATAGCATATGCCTCATGAAGTTTGTCGAACACGGAAAGGAAATATTCTACTGGTGAGAAAAAGGCTTTGGCTTGTATTTGGGCCTGTGAGAAGTGGCACTTTTACTTATTCGGACGTCCATTCGTTTCGCGTACTGATCAATCTGCCCTTACAACCCTACTGAAACGTGACAATAAGGGTCTAAAGCCGGTGCGTCTAAGACGCTGGTACTCGTACCTACTAAATTACTACTACGAAATCAGATACTTACCGGGTGGTGCTAACCAGGTGGCCGATGCACTTTTCAGGCTTCCACTATTAAACGAAGGGGAGAACGACGACTTAGATGAGATGAAAATGATTTCCCTATCTTTCGACTGGAGCACCCAATGCTATGACGCTCGACCGGATACGTGAACATACTGACGGAGATCTCTAGTTTGTGAAACTTTGGGAGTATTTGCTTAATGCATTGCCTAGTCGCACTCGAATCCAACCGGAGTTACTGCCATACTATACTCTTTGCCATGAACTTTCTATGGTGGGTAATTGCATTATGAGAGACGAGCAACTTGTGATTCCTACTAGTCTTATTTCAGCTGCGATTGACTGCGCACATGAGGGTTATCCCAGTATTGTGAGAACGTAGGCCAGTACACCCGGCTACTATTCGTGGCTAAAGTTAAATTCTAATGTTGAGGTTGCAGTTTGAGAGTGCAATGCTTGCCAAATATCCGACAAGAATACCTAGCCCTTGGAATCTTCTGTTCAGCCAATAGGTTATTCTATGAAGCCCTGGGCTAAAATTGCCATCGATATCATGGGTCCATTTGCCAACGTAAATCCTCAGAAACGAAACGTGCTGGTTGCCATTTGCTGTTATTGCGAATGGCCAGAAGCTATTCTATGCGGAAAAGTAACTACAGGTGTGATTATAAATTGGCTGCAGCATTTGTTTGCAAGCTATATGGAGTGAATATCCACGTGATTCCAGAATCAGCTGCAAAATACAAGCCGCTTCTCCGGGTCGCTAGGGTTCAACATTTGCACTTGACGTGCACCATCCCGACGAAATTTTTTTCCTTCAAAATCCGCTGCAGTGTGTAAGGGGTGGTGTCACAATTTTGGGTAATTGTACGAATGTTGAGATCCACCCTTTCGGTCACTTAGCTGATAACAGCACTAGCTGAACTCGCATCCGTTGTGGTGCGAGGCCGCTTCGTACTTCGGGCGTTGCACACAATTCCAATGTTCTCGAACTGCTTTACCAGTTTTAGCACATACGGTTCTTTGACAGGCCGCATTCCTGAGGTTATGCTATTGTACCTTCTCGCTGTCTCCGCTGCATTAAGCCCGCACTCCCAATATAATCGAAGAATCACCACGCGCTGATCATCAGCGACTTTACGTAACTGAAGTTGCATAACATTCACTGAAGTGACTGTATCCTCGCGTTCCATCGCTGAAAAAGTAATCCACATGAGAAACGAAGCTTACGGTGTACCACAAGTTATCTGGCAAATCTAACCAAGGTTCGGACCGCAAATTTTGGCCTGTCTTTCCAGAACTATGAATACCATCATTGACCAATTGGCTACCATTTATCAGAGCAGAGAGATATTCCTTCCCGAGATACACAGGTTTGGAGTTAAGCACACCGCTCCGATTGGATAGCCTGACAACGAATGTAAATTATCTGTCCCTCGTAGAGACGCGTGTCATGATGAATTGGATTGAACTCATACGGCAATCCGTCCCGCCTCTCCAATCGTACTATGTAACGCCGAGCTGAATCGCCATGTGAGTGTGCGATTACTGCAGTCTTGCCATTAGCACCTGCACTTCGATCGTCGACAAAGGCCAGCTGCAGCTGTCCGTCCAAATCATATGGGGTTAGAATTTGACTGTTGTTACCTTTCAGACTGGCTTTGGATAACATTGAATCTAACTCCTCAATACGCATCTCAGTGACAGCTAAGCGATCGGTAACAGGAACAGGGAACCAGATGAAACATCGACAATAGGCAGATAATCGTTAAGATTGAACATTGACGTCCACTGGCCAACTGTAAATGCCAGTAGATGAAATATTACATTCTATAAGCCTAGTCTCACACACGCCTAGATTCCCAGGGCAAAAGGAGTAAAATTTGATGCGGCGGAAATCGTAAACGTGGTTCTATGGCCGTACATTTAAATGCACATAAATGACTTACGATGACTGGGTTTGTAGACGTAGCCTCAATGTTGCTCAACAGTGAGCCGAAATACAATCTCAGAAGTCTGCATTCCCAATCAGCAGTAAACGGGGGCCACGGTGAGACGGACAGCAGCGGCCAGCACGTCAACGGTGAAGGGTGTGATTATGAGCCACTACGACGGTGTTTCGATTAACAACAGTGGTGCGAATAAACCAATGCCATAGTGGTGCTTTATAATCCTCGTAGTAGTGTAAAAAGAGCATAACCAAGACAAAATAAATCATATACATATGCTGACCTGTAGGAAAAGAAGGATAAAATTGCAAATTTGCAATTTGTAAATATGTAATTCACAGCCCACATCTAGCGGGAACACCGCATAATCAATGGGTGTGCTCGGCGTTGTCTGTTTGGTGCAGGAAGAAGAAATGAACCTCCCATCACCGTTCTTTCACACTTTATGCTCCGACGACTGGGCTACGTGTTACGCAAGCCAGCACAGCGACTTCCGCGTTGAGTGTTGTTTACGCGCCGGGGATGTGGATGGAAGAAGAGGAGGGTAGGCCAAGTGATAACTTGGTCAAGAAGAATGAAAACCGTCACTTCGAACTTGTCGTTGATTGTTGTCTCCCGACTGCCGGGCTGGGACCGAAGGAAGATGAAAACGTCTAGTTGGATGCACTAGTTGACATGGCAAGGAGCCAACTTCAATGGCTTTTGTGTCGTGAGTTTCTCTGTCCCTCCCTATCCCGTTTATATGCCTCCTCCAACCACGACCTAAGTATTGAAGGAGGATATGTTGCCAAACAGAATATCAATTGTTGGTTTTTGTGTGCTATAGTGATTTGTGTCTCGTTTCTTCGTACATATTTTCACTGCGGCACTATGTTTAAAGCGTGCTTCTCACCTTCTGCAAATATGTAATGATGATGCAGTATTGGTTTCGCGACTGCGTAACGTCCGACAGTCTCCTACTGCTGAATTAGCCTTCTCCAAGGTCTCATTTACGAAAACGACCGGTAATAACCTAGACATGTTGCTTCGTCAATTCTCCCATACTGAATGGCCATTTTCCACCTCGGTTTACAGAGTGCAGTGCAACGTAGTATGTGTATGGGGGAGAGATGGTAGCCAACGGATGTCATGGTTTAGCAAATTCAAGCCGTACACTTTCAGTAAGCACTCCATTGCAACACCAAGGGATTGTTCTCCGATTACCAGCTACCGGATATCGGTATTTCTCAATCGCTGTTCCTATCAGAGATGAGCAAAACTCCACAAACACCGGCTATCATAGAGGAGCAGCGTAACAACTGCATATCACTGAATATGGCAATTCGTTTGGTGACAATGTGTTCTTACTAAGCTCGGTGGGTACATTACTAATTAAACAACGAACTCCAGCTACCAGTGTCTCGAGTAATTTTGGACTTCTATTGCGATTTCGTGATAACTATACTCGGACGTATATCAAGTTAAACATGCCACGGGACCTTGCACTTCGAAGATGCGAAGCACACGCCGACGCTCGTCGGCTTATTTAGTAGCGTTTGTATAGCCGCCGGGTCCAACCCAAGTACAGTCACCGTCCACCTATTGCAATTGCTTACATAGTGGCTGAAAGTACAGAAGCAGTTAGTAGTATTTGGGTCACGAACTTAAAAAGAAAAATGATAAAAGTCAGCCCCGATGCGTCCCCTCTTTATAGTGAGGAATTAAAGACAGCTTTCTGTAGCCATTTTCATAACCAAAGTGGCGGCAGAGATACATTTGAACAGAAAGTAGTTTATCTGCACTCCTTCAACTATCTACAGCACTACAACCTGACACAATGTACACTGTAGAAAGCTGCTTTCAGGTCAACAAGAGCATGATGATGAATAAGAATGAGATCAGCGTGAGCAGAAATCAGATTGTTTTGCACTGAGTCGCCCTTCAGGAAGACAATCAGCCCAGAGTTTAAGTGTAGTGGGTATATGGCGAATGTCTGAATGATTTTTGTACACCCTGCAGAACTTTTGAAGATGGGAGTGTTATTTGACAGACACTGGCCTGAGGGCATCTTTCCAATATTTCAAGTACTGTTGACTGTTGCGATTTTGGTGGCATGGTAGCATTTCTAGTGATACAATTCATAGCTCGAGGTATTAAGGTTGCAGCAATCACCACAGCAGATATGCCGAAGACGAGCTATTCGTCAGAACCTCGGCGAACTGCCGAGCGCGTACTGATCGACTACCGATCTTCATAGAGGTCCTGTCCGAAGCCAAATTGTCTTTTTATTGTTCCAGAGTATAACACAACCGATTGCAGCTCAGAAGCTAGAGGACATAAACGCTGTCGAGTTTTGTCCAGAAGATACCCGCTAACCCTGGATTAGCACCATACCAACCGTATCAAAGTCGGTGGACACACACCGGGTAGCTTCTTTTGCCTTTCCATATAAAGAATTTGTACATGAGCAAATAAATAACCTCATATGTTTTCTGACAAGCGGTTGCGTAGGAGCCATCAATTAGAGAATGACTAGCGTGACTTAGTTCAAGGAAGAGTGGTGGGTTCAACAACTATCTAAGAGTTTTGTGCTACCTCAACGTCGTGTGCTCTGCAAACGCAAAGTAATTCACCAACTTACATGTAGGGAAAAGCATGACTCGGAATCTCTCGCCGAACTTTGTTAAGCGGTTTGTACGGTTTATAGGGATTGTCATCGTCAACATGGGCCTCATCTGTGCCGTGACATCCACTGTAACAATAAATAGAAAAGAATGGTACGTGTGCTATCACAATGTATAAAAGGCAAGTGAGAAGAGTTAGGTGGATGTGTGTAAAACAAAGAAACGAAATCGAGGGCGTTTACCATTTGAATCGTGTTAAGTTGAGGCAGGGGATAACAGTCATGTGTTCGACAGTGCCATTCCCAGTTGAATCCACTTTTCATGATGAGGATAAATGGGAATGGAATCAGTCGCGATTAGCAGTGTTCGGAGGCGACACAACCAAAATGGTGATACATGCGGGACATAGGGATGCTAAAATGTTATACCGTGAAGTTATGACTTTACTGTTGATGGTAATGACAACTAACAACTTGAATGAGACTGGTGTGAGACTCGGTCTGTCTGGCACACCCTGTTTCCTTACCCTATCTATGATGTCGGCTGTCTTGCCAATATCGTGTGGCTTGACCTTTGGTCAGTACATTGTCCGGTGCGGTGAAGTTTCTGTTCTGGATGTTCTACGCCTTATCAACCGTTATAACATGTGGTGAATTGTAAACATGCACTATTTCAGTATTTCCTAACATTGGATTTCATTGGTGCTTGTGACTTATGAATGTTAAGCTGTTTTGATAATTGTACAACCCCTGCACTTTTTCTTCCTGGTGCGTGCGCGCAGCGGTGCTCCACGCTATTACTGACTCGCCCTCAATTCCTTATGGCGTGTACAACATACGCTAGGTTCAGGTGTCTCTAACTTCCCTACTTTTCCGTATGTAGCATGTCCTTTAATTGTCATTGCTACAAAATAGTATCCGGGGCATACCCAACAGACATCACTCAGAATAGTCGAAGCTGGTAGACAGGATATTATTGTCGTGTGTAATCTACAGGGCGCTAAAAACATGAGCGGTCCGACAAGATTTTCGTAAGCGTTACTTATGAAAGACCGGTAAACCTTTTACTTGAAGTAGTTATTTTTCTAGATTATAAGCTTTGGATTTTGAGTTAGATGCACGCAGTTGTTCCAATTGACAGTTGGCTCTTTCAAGTCCTACCATTGTGTTATCCGTTTCCTTCTCACACGAACTAACTGAGAGAGAAGGGCCCGAAATGGGTGCAAACAAACTGCCTCAGCTTCCAAAGCATCAACTTCCTGAATACTGAGCAACGCTATCGGTTTTTAATCAGCGCATACCGAAGGCACGAGACGACCACTAATGTTACGGACAGGACCTCCTTCAGGCCAATCGAAAATGAGGACCAGTGTTCTCTGCGTGCTAATCCTTAAACTTGAGTTGATGATTGTGACAGTCATATATCACCACGATACTTCGCCACCAATGTCAATATAGTTCACCTCGTCACTTTTGCACAAACCTGTAGGTTGGAATCTGGTCAATGCGCGGAGCATGGCTGCAGCTGAAAGACAAGAAATGAGATGCAATAGATGGTTTAGTTTCACGAAGCAAAGTTAGACAAAGTAGAACACCATATTTGGTACATGGTAAAAGGCCGACCCGCGCATGGGGTGCTGATCGTTCCTCATTTTTATGGGGAATCCTAGGTAGATATGATACTCTGATGACAATTGAACACAATCTGACTAACCACAAGGGTATTCTGATTTGGCTTCCAGACTGTCTGTATCTAATCAGACGCTGGTAGAACGCAATTACGTTCGGGTTCATAGTTGTGCTAAAAAAGTGGTTTTATTGCTACTTAGAGCGTGCACCGTTTGATGGACTGCAGGTGAAGATGGAATTCCATGGAAGATAGTAAATAGTTATTAAAAATCGCACCGGCACAATAGTTGCGTCGAATAACCCCACGATTCATTGCTTCCCCATGGGTTATACTGCTTTCCCGCAGTGATTACCCAAGACCCGCGGATTACCCAATGGTTAAAACGCCGATGCGCACAGCTGTGCACCAGTTATTCAGTATTTTTAAATCGCCCAAAAGTCCTAGAATGGGTTTACGGAGTACTGCCCTGATATTTTTGCGTGAAAAGTAGCCAGTGACCCTCGGTTAAGACGCTAAACCGTTTTGACCGTGTCCCTACGAAGCTGGATTTCCGGGAACAATATTGGAGGCCGGTTACCTATCAGAACAGTGAGATTTCACATTCCATTTATCGCATTTCGCTGTTTCAGGTTGCTGATCACAAGTTATGAAGTATCTGCCACGGTCGAATCAAGTGCACTTCACGCTACGCAGTTAGTGCCACTTTAGAGTCGGAACTCACTTCGCAGTCAAACCATCCCGATGGACTGCGACGCAATACTGCGGCAGCCACTAGTATTAGGGATCCCAGCTTGTCCGGTGCATATAAAGCTCCCCGAAGAATTTCGAATTGACTCGATATGTTCTACACCTATGGTAGCTTAATTGTGGTTTATTGTTAGGCCTGTGGAATCGAGTAGCCAATGTGGTCTTGTATCTCTGGCTCGTGTGACCGTGCCAACTAAAGTTGAGGACAATTGCTTGACCTCCTGTTTGCATGCACAGCGTCAGTCACGTTCACTCAAATGATCAGTTAACATCACATGTGCTCATGTGTACGAGACAACAAGCAGATGTTTTCCCACACGTCTTTTCGGATACACAACATACTAGCAGTTGCTCTGGCAGTCAAAAACGAATTTCTAAAGACTGTCTTTTGTTTTGCAGTTCATCCACAGTGCAGTTTATCTACCACCGGCTGCAGCACTGAACTTCAGGATCTGTATCGTACTTATTTGCACACAACTTATAGTAAGAATCTACGTGGGTCCCGATGGTTTTCTACAGCGCGGCACTTTGCGAGCAGTCGCACTATTTTGGCTCGTTTACTTTTCTCCTAACCAACTCGGCGCACACCGACGCATTTGCAGTTAACTGACGTGGAGTAACCTGCTGCATTTAGCGATTCGAATGCTGCGTGTTTGTCCACCCTAGATCTCAGATCCACAGGCAATCACTATTCTCGTAGAAATTCTGCGGAAACACAAGCGTGCAATTACCGCATTCTTCGTGTGCATACAATAACGTCAGACTTAATTCCAGTGAGCGCTCCTAACACTTTCAACCCGCACCAGATTTGAACATTCTAGATTCTGCCGGAAACTACAGAGATATTTCAGTCATCAGCCCCTCCATCTATAGTCGTTTCACTGGTGTGCCCCGTTCGATTGAGAATAAACCATTTTATTTAGTTACTTTTCACCGGTGGAATTACGTTCCACTGAATTTTGGCCACAAATCCGAATCGATTGACGTGAATGTAGACCAGTGGAACGGGTTGAGGCTTACGCAGTGTCAACCGCGTGAACTTACCGGACGAGTGACCTTGCAACCCTCACCCAGACGACAGTGACCCAGAGACGCACGTGTACACTGCAGTCAAGTAGCGCTTAACCGTGGCCTGCTCAACAAACAACCGTCGGCTTAGTGGCGTGGACCTCACAACAAACATAACAAGCGTAAACATGAACGTCAAAGTACGTATGAACCATCGCGCCATGGGACAATGCAGCTTGTCGATAGGACCTCGGACGTACAACCCCAATGTTAGTTGTAGCTCAGACAAACAGGCAACGATGGTCGTTGCAGGAATCACATATTCGCTCTCTGCCAAGTGTTTTGATGAAATAGACGAGAATTCACAGAGCAACGCGCAGCACACTGTACCCACAAATAGTTTGTGGTTTGACTAGTTCACAACTGCGCGGAGAAAATCCTTTTCCATAAATCTCACGACATTTATACTTAAAAGAGCAGAATTACCAAATCGATTAGCTAATGAAAGCTAAGTATCAATTAGGAAAAATTAGAGAAAAAACTAGAAAAAGCACGATATCTATACAGTCTACTGGCTTGGCATGACCGGTCATCGATCAAGGTCTTAGTCATTCGAAGTACGCCACTCGGACAAAACTCACACATAATGAGTGAGGATAAACAGATCAGCGGTGACAAATGCCGATAGCCTTTCATGTTTAAGGTGAAGAATTCTCGCCGGAGCGCGTTCATGGCCAAGGCACGATCAAGTTTTGCATCAGCGTCCGTTGTTTTCACAGTTCCGGTTTCAAAACTCTGATGGCTATGGCCTCAGTTGTGGTTAACAGAGTGATTCTTGAGTCATTTGGAGTATCGTTTCGGGGTGTTATATCTCACTTTGAATGAGTCCTTCGCTTAAGTCTGGAGTCTCGTTTCAACCAAATGCTCAAGTATCGAACTATTGATGTTCCTTACGGTGCCTTTTCGTAGCGAAGCCGGGCAGTGTTCAACGATCCTTTTGGACAGACGCCTTGTCGTATGTCCGAGGTACCTTGCTCCGCAGGTGCAAGTGAATTGCTATAGGATGCAAGATTCGGACCGGACCGGGAGTCTATGCTTCAGGCGCTGAGAAATCAGCCATCTAGTTTCGGCAAGTAATTTAGGGTTGGCTGCTTGGAATGTCTGAGCCATTGTGGTCGATAGTTTTCTCCTCAACGGCTCAAAAGCAATATCTTCTTAAAAGGAACTGTAAGGAAGACGTCCTTTTTTTGGTACTGTAGTGACAGCATTGGTGAAATAGGGCAGTATGGAATGCTTTTTAATAAACTGGGGAGGATATCCATCCTCCTGCAATGTGCTAAGAATAAGCTGAGTCTCACTGTCCATCGTCTCATGGCTGCAGATGGCCCTGGCGCGATAAAAGGGGCAACGGACTAAATTTTGCTTGTGTCTCAGGTTCACAAAGCTGAGAAAGTGTGTGTACTGACCTACGCACGTCGCATTTCGGAATACACTTTTATCAATTGACCCATTCTATCGACATGGAAATAGTACGTCTAGAAGGCCAGCTTACCGTCTTTTTCAGTTTCAATGGAACATTTTAATGACGGGTGCGCACTGATGAATTTAGCCAGTAACTAGTTGTCATCAGTGGAAGCGTCACAGACGAGGAATATGTCGTCCACGTATCGGTAATATGAATCGAGTGACGCAAGCAGGTTGCTAATTGGTCCACGCTCAAGTTTCGCGATGAATATAGCTGCCAAGAGAAGAGCCCATTGCAGTCCCATCAACCTGTCGGTAGTAAGTTCCATCAAATAAAAGCGGTAAGTTGAAGGTCAGTTCTTCCGGCTTCTGCAAAGGAATACTAGTAGATTTGCACGAACCTGGTCGCGTTAGCTTAGCCGAAACTTACACGTGACCTGAGCACTTGCTGACTAGCCGAAGAACCTCCACGTGGTGCCAACTGCGTGGTCCTAGTTAATCTTGTTCCAGCGAATGGTTCAACGGCAGTGTTCCAGGACGTGGTGGATTTTTGTCTGGCAAGCGTTCTCCCTATAAGAAGCCACAAATATCTGTTTGACAACATTGTGACGTGGCGGATATGCCTCGCCACTAAATAAACTCACTGCTTCCTGTCTTTCCGTAGGATCTTACCCCACTCACGGACGTCAGCCAATCCGAAGAGATTATTTGATCCCTTCCTATGTTGGCGAATTCACCGAACACAACCACAAATACAGCACAGCAGGAACAAATTCACTCAACCTGATTATTAACCCGTGCACTTACATATATACGTAAAACAACTCCAGTAGGAACACTTGTGAAAAGTACTAATTATACGCCCTGTGTTACTATGATCATACCTTCTTAGGTGTGCCCCGCACTGTTGGGAATAAACATTTATTTATTTATTCATTTATTAACGCACGTATTCGGGTAACGCACTGAGTCCTCGAAATCAGAAAACGATGTGCACACGGCCGGGAGACTAGATGCGAGAGCCAATAGACGCACACGCAACACACGGCCGGTACGACATACGATCACGTAACAACGCGAGTCCCAACCAGCCCACAAGAGGAGACAAGACGAAGCGGACCTCTGGGAGTTCTTTTACGACCCACAAAAGCCGAATCACAGTTGGCACAATCGTTCATTTTGTGAGTGCAATAAATCACCACGTAGGGCGCGTGGTTTACAAAAGGACTTATTCACTTTAGCGCAGTTGCGCCCCGGATTGGCTAGGTTCTGCTACGTTGTGGGTAGGAATTGAACTCAGCGTGGCGCGGCCCACGCACTGGATTTTGTGGCGCATTTTTGCGGGGCTACATGACGTTCCCACATCAGTTACCAACGTCTAAGTTCCTTTATGTGAGATAATCACAATTTCTCTGTTTCTAACAGTGGCACGTTAGGGAAGAGTGAATCTACATCAAAGGAAAACATCACTTTATCACCCGAGTTTACATCTTCACTTGATTCAATCGAGGGTCTGTCACATGATGAATCGATACTTTGTTACGTTCCGGTTCAGATAACTGTAATCCAATTGGTGACTGATTGAATGACAGAAGAGGACATGACTATTAATGGTCGCATGGGAACTTTGGGTTCATGCACCTTAGTATTCCGTATAGCCGCGGAGCATGTGATCCATATGGAACCATCCCTGTAAAAGTGAATTGTCTATCCGCTTCGCCTCTTACATAATCTTAGTGATAATTGTTTCCTTCTGCGCAGTCGTCTCTTTCTGCATTGCGTTGCCTCGAAACTTACTGTTGTCACTCAGAATCGTCTGTAGCTTGGAGACATAGTCAGACTTGTCTATCAGTACTTAGTGGTTATTAATCTTTCACATTTTGTCTTTCTTGTCATCAATTTTATCATTGCATCTTTTGTACAGTTTGTTTGAATTAATGATTAATATACACTTCTTCGCGCCCCGCGTTCCGTCGTGCTGATTTCTGGCTGTACTGCTTCTGCGTGGTGTACGGTGCCGTCCAGTCTGCTTGAAAATCGGATAGTATAATCGGAATTATTATCGAACGTCTATTTCCATTGTGCTCGACGTGTGTCACAGGTATAGCGCAACCTACGACTCGAACTCGACTGTGATTAGACTGTGTGTTGACCCTTTCCAACTTTTTGCCTTTTACTAAGGGGTTGCAACCTTCCTAGTATTTTTCGACCACTACATAAATTGGTGACCCTGCCTTATTTTTTTTTGAACACGTATTTTTTCTTAGTCATGTCTGACCATACCCCATGTGCTTATACGGACAATTCCGTCGAACTCTCGCTTCCTAACTTTGACATTTCCAATCCACGTGTGTGGTTTATTCAGGTGGAAGCCACTTTTCGATGTCGTAAGATCACTTCACAGTCTTCCATGTTCTCTTACGTCGTCGCGCGCCTACCTGTCTCCATTGCATCTGAAGTCATTGATATTCTTGACCCTATGCCTGTTGAATCGCCGTATGATAAACTTAAAGCAGCTATCCTTAAACGCACAACTGCATCTGATGAAGCTCGTCTGCAACAGTTACTTTCCGGCGTCGAGCTTGGCGATCGCACCCCATCCCAGCTTCTAAGGCACATGCGTTCCCTAGTTGGTTCGTCGAAACTCGATGATTCCATACTCCGCCAACTTTGGACCAAATGTCTTCCGGCAAACATCACAGCGATATTATCAGTTCTTAGCGACGATATCACGCTGGAGAAGCTCGCAGAAGCTGCGGACAAAACGCACGAATGTTTCTTTAAGAGTACTCTTAATCATCTAACTGAGTCCACCACAGCCAGCTCATCCCCTAGCACTACGCTTGATTCGATAAATGATAGAATATCCCGTCTAGAACTCAGCATGTCTGCTATTCGACGTGAACGCACTACCAGCCGAAGAAGTCCTCGTGATCCGCGCCGCAGCACATCACGCTCACGTCAGCGGTCGTACTGTTATTTCCACCGTCGCTTCGGTAAATCAGCACGTAACTGTCGCCCAGGATGCAAATATCCGAAAGGAACTTCGATTTCGCAACCGGGAAACGCCTAAGCCAGCCAGTAGTGGCGACGGCTGTTGTTGGTCAAATCCTCAGTCGCCTTCTGTACGTGTTCGACTCCAAGGCTAAACTTCCTTTTTTGGTCGATACGGGCGCAGAAATCAGCGTTATCCCACGTTCGTTGGAAAAACGCCCTCTGCACAATGCCGGACTCACGTTACAGGCGGCTAACCAGACCAAGATCGCGACATACGGCCAGAAGCTGTTACACCTAAGCCTTGGTTTACGACGCGACTTTCCTTTTATCTTTACCATCGCTGATGTCCAGAAACCCATACTTGGCATCGACTTCCTTAGCAAATTCGGCCTCGTTGTCGACCTTCGTTGCAGGAAGTTACGGGACGACAGCACTTCGCTCACTGTCCCTTGCCATCTCGCCCCAGTCACTTCCGTTGGACTTCGCGTACTCATGCCAGACTCTTCGCCGTATTCCTCATTGCTTCAGAAATTTCCGTCTTTGGTCCGTTCTAATACCGACTCCACCGAGCCTAATCACGAGGTCCGTCATCATATCGTCACCACAGGTCCACCCGTGTCAGCCAAACCGAGACGTCTTCCACCTGACAAACTCCAAGCGGCTAAACGCGAATTTGTGCACATGCTTCACCTCGGAATCATTCGCCCGTCCAACAGTTGTTGGGCTTCTCCGCTTCATCTTTTACCCAAAAAGTCTGGTGCATGGCGTCCATGCGGTGAATACCGGGCACTCAACGCCGTTACTATTCCCGACAGATACCCTATTCCTCATATTCATGATTTTTCATTGGGATTGTCCGGGAAATCAGTCTTTTCCAAGATTGACCTTGTACGAGCGTACTATCAAATTCCAATGTCATCTGAGGACATTGCTAAAACCGCCGTTATCACACCTTTCGGTTTGTACGAGTTCACTCGTATGCCTTTTGCCTTTCGCCAAAGCGGCACAGTCCTTCCAGACGCTTCATGGACCAAGGTCCCCTCCTGTGCCGTCTAGACTTTCTGTTCTTGTACTACAGTTGACGATGTTCTCATAGCCCGTGCCGCGCCAGAAGAGCAATTTGAATCACCTCCGACAAGTATTTGAACGCTTCGACCATCACAGGACTAACCCATTAATCCTGATAAATGCCTATTTGGTCATGTCTCTCCGTCGATATTCTTGGTCACACAAATCCGATAGCAAAGGCATTAGTCCATCTCCTGAGAAAACCCAGGCAATCATGGGACTAAATCCTCACTGGCCCCAATCCGTTAAACACCTGCGCCCGCTTCCTTGGCATGGTTAACTTCTTACGGACGATTCATTGACAATCTGATGCTGCCTGTCTTCAGCCTCTAACTGATTTACATAAACGGTAATCCAAAGACAGTTCATCATTACGACAGAAGCACCGAACAGCGTTTGCTGCCCATCAAGCAAGAAGTTAACCGCCAGGTAACTTCCCCTGAAGCTACTTGGACCAACGACGAGAAAGCTACTCTCGTCCTCACGACTGATGCTTCTACAATCCGCATCGTCTGAGTGCTCGTACTTTCAACAACTAATATGGCACTGAGATTCATCCGTTGTCCTTCTTTTCTCGGAAGCTACAACCAGCACAAACGAGGTATAGCACTTTCAGTCGCGAACTTCTAGCGATGTACTGCGCCGTCAAGCCATTTCGCCACGTCCTTGAAGGACGGCGTTTTGTAATTCTGACGGACCACAAGCCTTTGATCTACGGCATTTCGTGCCAGCTTCCGATCGCTATTC
Organism: Dicrocoelium dendriticum; assembly: GCA_944474145.2. NCBI lineage: Eukaryota > Metazoa > Platyhelminthes > Trematoda > Plagiorchiida > Dicrocoeliidae > Dicrocoelium > Dicrocoelium dendriticum. Next base: position 60,716,778 of record OX104064.1, on the reverse strand, counting down.
TCCGAGCAGAGACACGACATCTAGATTACCTCTCACAATTTTGTGTCGACATTCGCTACCTCGATGGTCCGAATAATGTTATCGCTGATGCACTTTCACGTGCTCACTCATACATCAACTGTCGTCCTCACCAATAGACCTTGAGGAACATGTCTGTTGCCCAGGAACAACGATCCTGAACTCGCTCAGCTTCGGGATCGAATACACATTGAAATTCTTGCAATTACCAATTTTAAAACTCAGACGCAAGGATTTACTGCGATGGTCTCCACTGGTAAGCCAAGACCCGTTTGTTCCACAGTCTTTCCGGCGAACCGTCTTTGACCATTTTCACGGACTAATCGCATCCTAGCATTCGATCTACTGTGAAGTTGGATTACTGATCGTTTCATCTGGCCTAGTATGCGCTCTGATATCCGCCAATGGGCTAAACACTGGTCTTCAGTCTGCCAGAGCAGCAAAGTACACAGACAGCACTATTTCTGCCCCCGGAACATTCTCACTACCTGAGGCACGTTTTAGAAATGTCCACCCTAGACATAGTCGGGACCGCTGTCCTCCGTCGAACAATTTCACTTTCATTTTGACTTGTGTTGATCGTTTTACTCGTTGGCCGCACGCCATTCCTTTACGTGACATATCTTCAGAATCTGTTGCCCGCGCATTTTTTGACTCGGGGTGGTGTCCCCTAAGTCAACACCCTACTTCGGCTTGGGCAACCGGGTAGGATCTCGCCCTCTGAGGAAACCATGGACATTGTTGTGTTGTGTTTTATTTTACTGTTTCTGTACCTTCGTTTGAATCCCATGGTTTCTGATGGCATTATGTCTGTTAACAGACTTTTGCAAATATATATATATATATCAGTACTTAGCCAGACCATCTATTTTGTCAAAAAGACGAGCTCTGTGTCAGACGGTATTAATTTGACCGCGTCCCGATGTTTTTGGGTTTGGATGCCCGATGTTTGAGATCGTTGTGAGAGATGTGCCCGTTTAGTTTTAAATATATGGTTTGCAAGTAGAGTTAGATTTGTTAACTCCACTAGTTCTCAAACGGATTCTTTAGATGAACTTGCCCGCTATTCGGTTTGGACAGGCAAAACTTTGGTTCAAGTGACAATGCTGCAGCTAATTCAACGCATTTCAGACAAATTGTGCACATATTCTCTGGGTTGGTGGGATGCTCAGACTTCGGGGAACATGGTTCCCACCCTTTCCGCAACTCGGAGTATACGCCTTCCGTTGTCTTCTCGTATGTGCTTTGTAAATATCGAGTGAAACATTCACGATGGTCGCTAGCAAAGTCGCCAATCGCAGATGAGTGAGGTGACCAGAGGCGTTCCAATTCAGGGAGCCGAGGCTGGACATCTCCCAATAGGTTAGAAGCGTACCTTTTCATGGACTTCGTGGTTAGCCGAATATGTATTTGTCTAACTGATTTCCAATACACCTTCGGATCCTGGTTACGCTCTATGCGCTCCTTGATAAATCGGATCTCAGTGTTCACATCTGCACGTCGGACGTTAAACTTCAGACAATTACTGAAGTCACTAAACGCCATGCGTTATTTGCGTTTCTTTAACTCTTGAATAATTCCCAAGTAATCAGAAGTTCAGAATTGCGCGAAGAACATTCTTCTATATAAATCTCGTCAGGCATTTATAATTGCGGAGGAACATTAGTAAACCGATTGGCAAATGAAAGCTAGGTCACAAGTAGAGAAATCACGAAGCTACACCATCTACTAGCTTGAATGGCCAGTCATTGATCAGTGTCTTAGTTAGTCGAAGGAGGCCGCTCGGACAAAACGCAGACGGTGGGTGGTTTATCTAATTAAGACCTAGCGTTCACTAGCCAATCGGTGCATCTTGACGGTACTAAGCCTGCTGGGCCTGACGGGCTCCACCCATTGATTCTCAAGCCCTTATCGGCCATCACCTTAACTACCGTAACTGACGTGTCTAAGAGGTCCGAAGGTACATTGCCGATTGATTGGAAATGCTCGGTAGTAAGGCAGATTGCGAAAGGCGGTGACCCCAGCAAAGTAGACAACTACAGGTCAATTTGTTTGACAGGTATTTTGGCCAAGTTTGCAGAGTAGATTGTAAAGGAGGGTTTACTACAGCTGTTTCGGTCACAAGATCACCTGACACCCGCACAGTACGGTTTCGTGCCAAGTCGTTCATGCAGCATCAATCTGCTCGTGACGAGGTTTGAATACTTGTAAGTAGTGAACCAGGGGTAGTCTATCGACGGCATGTACATCGATTTCAGCAAAGCGTTCGACAAGGTGGAGCATAAAGTCCTCTTTCGCAACCTGAGTGTGTGGCGTTGGTTGATCACTGCACCAGTGGATCCAGGAGTTTCTGCTTGAACGAAATTGGAGGGTACAAGTCGATAGCCACCTGACCGACTGATATTCTTCGACCAGTGGCGTGCCCAAAGGCACAGGGCTGGGTGCACTTTGTTGCTGATTTATATCAAGGACCTACATCAGCTTCTTCGGTCACCGTGTGTGTTGTTTACAGGCGACCTGAAGATGTGGAGAGTGATAAGCACATCCGACGGCTGTGGCTTACTTCAACAAGGTCTAAACCGCCTTTCCATGTGGTCTGTAGAAGTCTGTCTCCCGATCAACCCATCCAAGTTGGTATGCATGACCCTGAGGAAGGGTGTGACGGCCAAACCTACACTCACGACGGCCAGCTGCTACACCCCACACTTTCTGTGAAGGACCTAGGACTACTCTCACGTTGCGACTTGAAGTCCATTGACAACGCGAACAGGCTATGTGGTAACGGACTGTGCATGCTCTGGGCACTCCAGCGTAGTTTATACATCTGGTCTGAAGAGGTTGCTACTCGCCTCTTCTCATCCATTACCAGACCAGCGATAGTGTACCGCAGCCCGCCTATTACCCAACAATTTGCGGCGAGGCACAGAAAATCGAACGGATTCAACACATCGCTAGCAGGCTCATCCGCAGTTTGTAAAGTTTACCCTACGAGGACAGGTGCGAGTCAGTCGGTTGCGAGTCGATATCACCATGAATTACCGAATTCTACATGTAAGCGATTTCCCCATGCTAAGACCACTGCTCCACTTGCGAACGCCTTGCAACACACGTGAACACCAATACAAGCTTTGGTTCCGGATCTGAAGTGAGTTTCTCACCCCCCTGCTTGGAACGGTGGGTAGTAAATGTGTGGAGCGGTTTTCCGGAACATCTAGTGGAAACAAACTCAGTGCAGCAGTTCAAGCGATCGTCGAATGCGCATTTCACAAAGGTTAGATTCCGAGAACGATTATCCGCAGATATGTTATATTTTGTAGTCATAATCCACTGTGAGTTAAGCGATTGTTTTTAACGATATCCAGTGTGAATGTGAAAAATGATCAGAGTATTGTCAAATCATAGTTCGCTTTTTTAATATTTTTAATCCTATTTCAACGGAGTTGTACAGAACCAAATTGCTACTTGCTCCCAAAACATAGTATTCATTGTACCTTAACTGAGAACCTTTGCTTTCATGGAAATTATTCACGAGTTTGTAGTTTTTTGACGTATGCTTGGATAGCCCTATAGGTAATATTATTCAGACCCTTAGACAGTTGTGCCAAATATTAGCTGCAATGTCAGTAGAGTAAAAGGGACTGATAAGGCGGGAAGATCGCCGAACTCTACGTATTCCAAATCCAAAACCTGCCAAATGATTAAAATCATTTAGCACATTGTCACACAGTTAACAGAAAAACGACCTCCATTGGCGATCAACAGTAGCGGACAGGTAGACTGATCGGTAGCCCAATTCTCACAAAAGGATGTAAATTATGAAGGGTTATGCGCGAACTGCGCGATTAATCCCCAGGGATAATTATGCCCTGGAAATCCACACTTGATCACTACAAACAGCGCGATGAACGACTGTACACTGAAGCAGTGTTGTTGTAACGTTGGCCTGTATTGCCCAGAAAGCAAGACAAATGCTTCCAAAAGTGACATTCGGGCACGATGGATCGCAGAATAAACGGTTACTATGCGATCAAACGATGATGGGAGTGATATGTTCAAAAGTCCCAGAACCCAGCAGCCGATCGTTAAAAGATAAACAAATCCAACCCCAAAACCGCTGGGTTAGAATAAGCTGAGCAATTGGACTGAACATCCTCCAAATTTGCCTTACAAAACTTTTACGATTTTCATCTCCGCGCACAGGGAATCTTGGTTAGTGCGGAGAATATTTAGGAACACGCGGGATTTGTAAGATGCTCTCTCACATTTTCGTGAACCCATTTGTCAATGTCAGCGTTTTTCCAGACGAGTTATGGGCAGAAAGACAGCAAAGGAAATCTGACCCGACTGCGTCAACTGAATATGAGACGAAAGAGGTGTTGATCCATTGTGTACCAAAACTGAAGTGCGATGAAGAAAGCGAACGATAACAGCACAACCAAAGAATGGAGGTACATCGCAGTGGACCATAGGACACAAAATGCTGTGGCCTTAAACGTCACTCGTCTCGCTAACTCCGTAGGTTAATCACGATGGCGTGCCAAGAATTTTGAAATTTACCTTGGCCACACAGGACATGGTATCCAAGACGCTGAAATCGTGGTATGACGACAGAAAATGTGGGGCACCGACTATACGATTCAGACGCTTACTTCAAACAATAGAGGCTGCAGATTCCGATGAGCCAGACTCTGCTTTTTGGACGTCAGGCCAACTAAGCAAGAAAAAACCCGCACCCAAAAACCTCAGCACACCGGCACTTAGGGTAACGGTATAAAACCGCGACCTGCACTTCCACGGCTGTAGTGGCAACGGCGAGACAATGAAGCACAACCTTTATTAACGCGATCACAAGCTATATCACCACTCACACAAGCGTACATTAATGAGTCATGTTTCCGTCCACAGTCGCACCATCCTTCCTGGCCTTTGCTCGCGACACTTCTATGCACTCTTTGAGGTACGGGAAGAAGTATTCGGTCCATTTCGCCCCGTAGCTCCGTTTCCACGCTTCCCATTCTGACCGATCCGGAGTCGTTCGATAGCTCGTGTTTTGCTTGAACATAGATGTATTGTTCTGCTTGTGGTTGTTCCGGGGGATGCAAGAACGGCAGTTTTGTCCGATTTATTACGTTTTCAATAAATACCCTCCCCTTTTCGTCTGACTCAGCCTCACTACCGGGCGCCGCTCGTGCTCCGTTTTCACTTCGTTCCATCAGGCCAGTGTTGTTCAGTCTGCTCCCCCTCAGTGCGCCCGTTTCCCCTGCCGTTCGCTCCGCTTTTAGTGGTCTTTCTGTCCTCCGGGCAACTACTGTCTTCCGCTAACCAACCCACTGGGTCAGGTAACGACACCAAATTGAATGGCAGAAAGGCGAAACGGAAGAGACTCCAAGCGAAAGGCATTTGCGGGTTAGGAGAATGTCATCGAGTAGTAAAAATCAGTCTGGCTTGTTCGCACTGTTTGGAATGGTACCATACGAAATGTGCAAATGTGTCCCAACAACAGTTACGGGAGCGAAATAGCTCCCAAGAGGCATTTTGGTTCTGTACTGCGTGTTCCACCATCCCCCTCGTTAAGTGCTTGCTTATCCTAGCTGAGAAATGCGACCGGTTAATCGCAGAAGCAGAGCAGAGGATAAACAATAAGATTACTTCAATGGAAGCGAGTATGCACCACAGAAGCGTAGCGGCTTCTAAGCAACGGAATGCTGAACAATCCACTTCCCCTGAACCGCACTCAGCCACCTCTCCATCGCTGTCTTCTCCAACTTTGGTAGAAAGCCGGGCGAAAACAGACTGTACCTACGAGAATCAAACAGTACTCATGACAACGAAAATCAGGCACCATTCAAAACGTCTGGTTAAGCAAATTCCACTAGACCTGACATTAAGCAGTAACAAGGATGAAGCAGCCAAACACCAACCCTTGGTACCTGTAGCTCAAATATCTTGTCGAGACTAAGCCTCCCAGAACAACGGTTACATATGCAGAGATTGCTGCAGGGGTCCACCGAGAGGACGCCGGTGCGTCCTCTTCCACTGTAAACACCGTTAACGCGAATAGAGAGGAAAACAGCAAACAAGCACTTGTCAACAAGTCAGGACAAATGAGTACCATAACTTGTAGATAGAAGAAAAAGGGATCCAACAACAGCGCCCGGACTGTTGTATGCTCAAATGTCCCTGAATCTACCGCCATTGCGGGATAAGTTATCAGACGACCAAGACCAATGGAACTCATTGTGTATGCAGATGAGTATCAAAGCCAAGCCCATAAATTTGTCACGAATTACTCGTCATCCGGAATTGCCACACTATGGCGAACCCAGACTTATTCGAGTAACTCTAGAATCCTTCACCGACGTAGAAAAGGTTTTGCTCTCCGCAGGCGCGCTAAAACACGGATCCTGTGGGATACGTTTCTATCCTGATGTCTCTTGGAGCGCGCGACAACCAAAACGAAACACCGAAGAGGGGCATAGCAAGCAAGACCGGTTAAACACAATCTTCATACATGGCGTGCCAGAACATCCTTCTAACGATGTTCAAGAGACCGGAAAGCACGATTTAGAACAGTGGCGGTTCATTTGTGAAACACTTTCTTTGGATAATGTTGTGGCACTATCGCTCACCAGGATACCTCTCTCACCGAATTATAGAGGATGCGGCCCTAGAATCCTAAAACTTGTGGTTCAGTCAGAGCAACAAGCAAAGGAAGTTTTCGATCGATAGCGGAGAAATCGGAAACATATTCCTTCCGAAATTCGGTTAAAGGTCGCAAACACTTTACGCAGCTCAAATATTAAAGCAACTGAAGCAGCAAGCATACCGACGAATGTACAAAAGCGTAACTTGACTGCTGCTGTAATTGACCCTGACGTAGGTTTAAACGAAGGTTGGGACGCGCCTTGGCCGAATCAAGTTGCAAACGAGGTATCACTGACGCATCAAAAAATCGAGTAACTGCCGACCTCCCATCGGTCGGCATTCTCCCACACGTGACCCCTTCACCCCACTGTGGGTTCTTCGAGACCGAGAAACTGGTCCGCTTGTATACGAATGCTCAGGGTCTTTTTAACAAACTAGCAGAACTGAAAGATCGCCAAGCTTCCGGCTCGAAGGATGTCATTGGTATCACCGAGACATGGTTGCACACGGGAATGACGGACGCTGAAGTTTCGCTACCCGGCATGTCGCTGATCCGGAACGACCGGCTCACAAAAGGAGGAGGGGTAATCCTGTATTACCGAAACGAATTACAGTGCGAAGCCGTGGAGGATTCAAACACAGTTCCCCGACTCTCTTTGGTGCCGCTTGCAGTTAAAAGGCAGGGACGCTTGCCTTATTGTCTTGGTGTACCGCGCCCCTAACTCAACACCCGAAACCGACTACCACCTAGAGGCTGCTTTAAGGTGCAGTTTAGAACAAAAGTACACTCACATTCTTATCATGGGTGATTTCAACGTACATTGTTTTGAAACCCCTGTCACGATCGGAGAACAATTCAAAACCGATTTACATGATCTAGTAACTACTGTTCCTTTTTACAACCACATCACTTTGCCCACTCGGTTCAGAACTGGTAACAGGCCATCTGTGCTGGATCTTGTGCTTACCAACGAGGAGCATATGATTGATGCGTTGGTTTTAGACTGCCCGTTGGGTCGCAGTGATCACGCAGTCATCAGTTTCAACTTCGTCTGCTATGCAGAATATCTGAATGATAACGATGAGACTGTGGGAACCATCACAAGGTACGACCGACGCGCCTAGCTTGTCAGCGCCACAACTTGGTCTTTCCTCGGAGAAGAACCCTGGAGGTCGCCTGGCTCGAGTTCGTCAGAAAATTCAGTCAGCTGATTGCACAGGCTTCAGAGATAAAAGCTTGCAATAAGTGCAAATCAGTTTCTTTCGTTAGCAGCAGAACTCGAAAATGGATGGCAGTACGCAACGCAGCATGGTGAGTGTACAGAGAAGCTCCAGCACCAGAAACTTGGGACAACTACGTAGCTCAACGTAGCCACTGCACTCAACTGTTACGAGAAGACAAAGCCGCCTATCAGCAGAACATCGCAAAAACCTTCAGTGCTAACCACAAACAGCTGTATAAGCACGTTAATAGCCTACGAAAGGTGAGGCAAGGATTTCCTCCACTCAAGACGGCTGATGGCCCAACAAGAACATCTATGGAAGCTGCAAACGCGCTGCAGATGCAATACGCCCCCACGTTTCAAAGAGTCTTGCCACCAAGCGATCTACCAAGCTTTGTATTCTGCTCACCAGGACTAACCCACATCAATTTTACCAAAGTGGCTGTATTGCAAAAGCTGACTTCTCTACGCAAACACAGCTCACCGGGTGTCGACACCATTCGTCCAGAAGTATTGGGAGCAGCAGCAAACCAACTGGCAGGACATTTAGCTCAGTTTCTCCAGCACTGCTTAGAAAAGAACCAAGTTCGCGGCATGTGGAATCTTGGAATAATAAGCCTGATTCACAAAGGTGGAAGCAGAACTGATCCCTCCAACTACCGCCCAGTAACCCTTCTTCCTATACTCTCCAAGGTCATGGAATCCATAGTTGCCGATGCACTGGTGTGCTATCTGGAAAACTGCAACCTCATCACTCCTGAACAGCACGGTTTCCGTCGACAGCGGTCATGTACAACTAATTTACTAATTACACGTAGTAGTTGGACCAAGGCAGCCGACGCTGGAGAAGGTGTTTATGTGATCTACCTGGATTTTTCCAAGGCTTTCGATCGTCTAGACCATCGGATACTACTATCCAAGCTGCATCATTACGGGATCGGAGACCCTCTTTTAAGCTGGATCGCCAACTTTCTACTTCAACGGCAATTAATGGTCAGAGTTCGGAGCTTTTTATCGGACCCCATACAAGTCGAGTGTGATGTGACACAAGGCTCAGTTCTAGGTCCACGTTTGTTTTTGGTGTTTATTAATGATCTTGCACAGGGAATCGGTTCAAACTTCCTAATGTTTGCCGACGATATCAAGATCTGGCGCAGGATCCAGGCGAACGCCGATTAACATATGCTTCAGAGTGACTTAGATACAGTGTATCAATGGTCGACCCAAAACTTATTGCATTTCAACGTCAGTAAATGCAAGACGCCTTCCATCCGACATCAGAGCAGCTACTCATGCCGACTCGGAACGAATATACTACAACATTCAACTCTCGAACGTGACTTGGGTGTGCTGATTCAAGATGACTTGGGTTGCTCCAAGCAATCCGAAAAGGCCTCCAAGACCGGGAACCAATACGTCTGACTGTTGAGGCGGGCGTTTGGACAAATAAACAGCTCCATATTTCGACAAATGTTCAGTGCGGATGTTCGCCCCCATGTCGAATACGCAATTCAAACCTGGCATCCATGGCTGAAACACGACCTTAATGCTCTGGAGCAGCCACAACGCCGGGCATCTAAGAACGTAATTGGAATGCGCAATCGGTCATGCCAGGAGAGGCTGCGACGACTGGGATTGTTCAGTGGAAGCTATCGCAGACTACGAGGCGACCTGATTATGGCCTACTTGATTCTGCGAGACCCACATCATGTGTGCCGCCCTTTACTGCAACTCAGCAGCAATACAAACCTGAGGAGCCACTCATTAAAACTCGCAGAACAATACAGTCGTCTGGAGTGCCGCAGAAATTTCTTTTCCATTCGTGTCTGTCACCCGTGGAATGCTCTCCCAGAATCGCTCGTCTCTGCACCGACACTAACAATATTTAAAAGACGGTTGGACGATGCACTCATCCACTTAAACTTTGTCACTTAACCCTAAGTCTCCATCGTGCCGAAACTGCAGTGGCTCGTTCCACCCGAGCTGTATAGGAAAGTCCACCCAAGAAGCAAGGCAAATAAACAAGGCTACTGACGCATTTTGGTTTTGTCCAACTTGCCAGTTAACTCCAGTGGTCGGTTGTTTATGTGCACTCATGGAAAGGTGCGATACTTTGAATGCGACAATCGCTTATTTGTTGAACGCCAGGCTTGCACCACCGGCCGCGAATATGGCCATGATTGTACCACAGTCGGTCAAAGTAAGCTCCACCTCGAGGCCGAAAAAAAGGGCTAGACGCTCAAGTCGCGCTGCAGCCTCAGTTTCTCCAAATCCCCTGCCTCACTCATCTCCCAAAAGCGGACGAACATCCAGAGTACTGATGTCCACACCTTTGAGTCACACGCCCCACCTCCATTCAACAGCAACCGCGGAAGCTCCGGGGCAAACCTCTTCCGCCGTGGAGAAAAGTCGGGCGTCGTACGCCTCAGTCGCCTCAATGCATACACCGGCTAAATTACCTCCGACTCCGGTGGCCTCACCAAGCAACAGTAAGTTGACCAGACTCCAACGACCAAACAATCCGTTTAACACCGTGTCTTTAAGTCATGGCAAATCTGCATCCAACGCAAGGAGCCAAGGCGCGTTAACCGTTGTGTGTACAAATGTTCCTGAATCACAGGCGAGTACAATAAAGAGGAAGCTGTTGGATGATCGTAATCAGTGGAAGTCTATATGTACTGCGATTGGCATTTCGGTTGAACCTGCAATGCTGAGACGAGTCATACGTCATCCAAATTCAGCGCACTACGGTGAACCCCGACTTCTCCGGGTGACACTAAACTCCATCAAGGACACAGAGGCAGTTCTACTATCGTCCAACAGGCTTTGTCATTCATCACTCGAGGCGCGTATACTTCCTGATATCCCATGGAACGAACGTCCGAAAAAGATGAGCAACCGTGAAGAAGTTCGTAAAGCCGAGGCGAAACGGACAATAATTGTGTACGGAGTTCCTGAGCTCCAAAATTCAACCTCTGATGCAGCGGATGCACATGACCGGGAGCAATGGAGTTACATCCGCCACGAAATCTCCCTCAATAATATCATCGCTTAGCGGTTGACGAGGATTCCATTTTCACCCAACTACAAAGGGAACGGTCCCAGACTTATGAAGGTGGTGCTTCAATCTGAGTTTATGTTACCGCTCGCCTTGGAAAACTGGTCCAAATTCCGCATGAAGCTGCCAGCGGAAATTCGGTTAAAGGCATCAGGTACGCTGCCACGGATTACCAACGACTCACGGGGTGCGATCAAATTGTTGAACCATCCACTCATGCAACTTTGTGAAGGCATGGATTTATCGACAATCGCAATATCCCACGAAACACGGCTGAACACGGGGGACCAGCAGGGCCCGGAAGGCCGCGATCAGTCGTCTAACCGAAAGCAAACTCATAGGCAAACGTCACCACAAAAAAACGGTTAATGGCCGACCCGTTAACGGTCGGCACAAACTCCATTCCCACCACAACCTGTGCTAGCTCACTCTTGGTTACAAAAGCACTATCCTGCATGTATACTAATGCACAAGGCCTCATAAGTAAGTTGGTAGAACTCCGTCACCGCTTGGCTTCAGAGCCTCGAGACATCATAATGATCACCGAAACCTGGCTGAGCGGCGAAATCACAGACGCTGAGATTGCCATACCGGGTATGTCACTTCTCCGGAACGACAGAACGGGCAAAGGCGGTGGCATGCTCATTTATTTCCGAACGAACCTTCGTTGTGAGCTCATAGACGATCCCCAGACTTGTGTCACCGACGTCCTTTGGTGCAAACTGTGGTTGGAACGCAACGACGTATGCCTTCTCTCTGTGGTTTACCGACCACCGAAATCCACTCCGGAAAGGGACAGCAGACTTATCTCCGCTTTTCGCTCCGTGCTTAATCAGAAGTACAGCCACATCCTCGTTGCAGAAGATTTCAACACCCATGACTTGGAAAATCCAGCATCCGAGACAGAGGTGTTCAAGGCATATTTGCAAGAGCTACTCTCTAGCACCTTCTTGTATAACCACGTCACCGTTCCAACCAGGTTCAGAACAGGAAACAACCCATCGATATTAGATCTAGTGCTCACTAACGAAGAGCTCATGGTCGATGGACTAAAGGTGTGCAGTCCTTTGGGCCGTAGCGATCACGTGACTTTGCAGTTCGAGTACATCTGCTACGCCGAATATCCAGCTGCGGAGCTCGAAACGAGGCAATCTGTTATCCATTACCACGTTCTGTCTGCCTTAGTTGAGAATACCAGTTGGACGTTTCTATCTAACTGCACCCCAGAACTAGCCTGGGAGACATTTGCAAACACCATCACGTCACTAGTCATAGAAGCCTCAACACCAAAAGTTTCCCAACATCCCCGCACAGCGAAATCATTCTTGCGAAGCCGGACGCGAAAATGCATGACTCTAAGGGATCGGGCATGGCGCATTTATAAAAGCAACCCCAGCGCAGAAAACTGGACGGAATAGGTTTCGCATCGCAACTACTGTGTGCTTTTGGTTCGCGAAGACAAGAGAACGCATCAGCAGGAGCTAGCCAAACGATTCTGTTCGAACAAAAAGCTTCTTTACAAACATGTGAATGGACTTCGCAAGGTGCAACGGGGAATCCCACCACTTAATACGACCAATGGGTATACACATACTGCGAAAGAGGCGGCCAACGCATTACGGGCACAGTACTCCCCAATCTTCCAAGGTGTACAAGGCTCGACGTATATTCCGCCACTAGTTACCCCACCGTCCGTTTTATCCAACGTCACGTTCACTGCAGAAATAGTGCTGCAAAAGCTGCTATCCTTGCGTCCACACAGCTCTCCCGAAACCGAGAACATTCACCCGAAACATTACAGGTAGCTGCCATCCACTTGGCCGAACCACTAGCTGCATTTTTTCAGCGCTGTTTAGATGAGAACATCGTACCTTCGAGGTGGAAACAAGGTGTAATAACACCCATATACAAAGCAGGAAGTCGATCGGATCCTGCCAATTACCGCCCCGTAACGCTTCTGCCTGTGATCGCCAAAGTCATGGAAGCGGTGATAGCAGATGCGTTAATGGGATACTTGGAAAACTACGGCATAATTGCGCCAGAACAGCATGGGTTTCGTCAACATCGTTCATGTACGACGAATCTGCTGATAGCTCGTGACAACTGGACCGAGACTGTCGATGAGGGAACAGGAGTCGATGTTGCATTCTTGGACTTTTCGAAAGCCTTCGATCGCCTGGATCATCGAATCCTGCTCATTAAACTCCAACAGTACGGTATCGGAGACCCGTTGTTAGGATGGATCGCTAACTTTCTCTCTGAACGGCAGTTAGTAGTTAGAGTTCGATCATCCTTTTCCGATCCGATTCGAGTGGGATGCGGCGTACCGCAGGGTTCGGTAATTGGGCCTCGTTTGTTCCTGCTTTTCATTAACGATCTAGTAAGAGTTATTACGTCGAAATTCTTACACTTCGCGGACGACCTCAAGGTTTGGCGGGCGATAAAACGATCGGACGACCATGAAGTCCTACAGCGTGACTTGAATGAGGCCTGGAGTTGGTCGGTGAGAAACGCCCTGCCGTTTAATGTGGACAAATGTCGCGTTGTTCATATCCGCCATCGACAAGTCCGCGTCTACAAGCTTGGGGCACACGATCTGAAGACCACCACTCAGGAACGCGACTTGGGTGTGCTGGTACGGGAAGACCTCGGGTGTTCCAAACAGTCAGATTCCGCTTCTAAAAGGGGCAACCAGCACGTTGGACTCCTGCGAAGGGCATTCGGAATTTTGGATCCATCCATCTTCTCTTTGATGCTGAATGCCTACGTGCGTCCTCACGTCGAATATGCAATCCAGGCCTGGCAACCCTGGCTAAAACGTGACCTTGCAGCGCTTGAGACCCCACAGCGTCGAGCAACGAAAATCGTCAAGGGCTTGCGCCACACTCCTTACCAGGAACGACTGGAGATACTCGGAGTGTTCAGCGGACGGTACCGGCGACTTCGTGGAGACCTCATACTAGTGTACCAGATATTGAGCGATCCCAGTCACGTATGCCGCCACCTCTTGAAGCTCAGCCCGAACACTAACCTTCGCGGTAACAGTTTAAAGCTGAGCCAACAGTACAGTCGTCTAGACTGTCGGAGAACCTATTTCTCCCTCCGGGTCTGCGGGCCCTGGAACGCCCTTCCAAACTCAGTAGTTTGTGCCCCCACATTAGATACGTTCAAAAACGATTGGACGTCGCACTGAGCGCCCTGCGCTTTGTTTTATGAACGAAAACGCTTGTATATATTTAGGCTGACCAGCCTCTTTGGATTTATGCCCCAAATTCACGGTCGTAAATCTGTGCGAACCGGTGAGTACTCCATTTTTATTTGCTACCATCACCAACGATAACAATTTCTTAGCCAGTTTTGCGTCGTACCACTTTATCCCTCTAAAACTGCTATACTTCTACCTTTTATCTCACTGACACTCCTTACTTCAACCACTTATGTGGTTTGCCAATTTGTTAGTATTTCTATTGCCAACCTGCGGGACTCGTTGTGTGTATGCTTTTTTACCCGTCATATACCATTGTTCCATTGTTCCATTGATCCTACACCTGGAGTATACCATGGAATTATTTGTTGTTAACCGTGGGTGCTGTGAATCTAAGAGGATCGCAGGACTGCGGCGAAGCAAACGATAAGTCCTTATTTTCATATTTAAAGTATTAACTATTTTACTATCCTTATCCTCATTATTGTTATGTTGATATCCCCACCAACTATCTAACGGGACTTGTAAAGCAACGCTTCTTAACCCGTATAAATTCATTGTTCATTGTTCATTGTACGTCAACAGGCTCAATGCTGCTATACGAAGGCTCAAGAGCTTTACTCTAAGCTCGCAACACCGCGCCATCGATCTGGAGTGATAATTGTAGACATCATAAAGCCGATTTAAATGTGGCTCTCAAACTACATACAAGATTCAGAAATGGAACACAGCAAAATGTCTACCATACGGAATAATAGTCCATCACGCAGAAACGGTGTTGACTTTTAATGCCATGTGAATCGACCAACCGGACACCGTAATTCAAACGAACCATCACTTCTGGACTTACTCCTGACTACTGAAGAGTTGATGGTTGGATCAGTTTCATTCGACCTCCCACTAGATGGAGGCGATCACACAGCGCTAAAGTTTTGGTGTGTTATGCCAGCGTTAGTGACAGCAGACTCGAGGCGCTATTAGTGACCACCCCAGGCTTTGCAAGTAGCACAACCCGTTGGCTGTAATCTTCAGCTACAATGTTTTTCGAAGCATGTGCATGGAATAGATTAAAAGGTAAAGTCAATAAGGTCACCCAGAAATGTTCAAAAACGATGTCAGTGTGAGCATCGCAGCGGACTAACACCTGGGTCCGAATTGGAACGCAGTAATGGATAAGCAAACGTGAGGAGATGCACAAAACCTATGTGATACTATATGCAAAAGGTAGAAAATATTTCGAAACTACTGCAGATCACTAATTAAAGTTGACAATTACGATTATGTCGTCACCATGCGGCCGCACCAAGTTAACACTCATGAGCTTTGTGGATTATTCTTTCCTACCTTCCTGCTCATCATCTAGTTTATAATCCTTCCATTTGGATTTAGTAGCCCTACAAGGTGGATATACAATTATCGGATTAGTATTCAGGTCTCAACATTTTATTTGCTTACGAGGTCAAAACAGCGTCTACAAATGAAAAATTGCGTTTACAAGCCGACATCTTCAAGCGCTGCGTGAACTACGTGCCAAAGACGTGCTTGTAATGAAACCGAATAAGATTGTGGGAGTGGTAATAATGAACAAGCCCGATTACATGCAAAAAATGAGCAGAATACTCAACGACGTGAGCAAATTCGAGCGGCTCAGGAAGGTAGATGTGACTGAGGTCGAGACGCGCGTTATCCGTCACCTTGATAAGTTTCTCCTTCACCGCGTAGTAGATGATGCTACTTATGCCAGTTTAAAGCCCAGTGGCTCAGTTACTGCACAGCTGTATGGACTACGAAAACATACAAGAGTGGTGTGCTGCTCCGGCCGATTCTTTCGATGGTAAATGCGCCCCAGCATAAATTATCTCGTTGGCTGGTGAAGGCTTTTTTCCACTGAGACAGTTGGTCAACCGGTACAGTCTAAAAGACTCATTTCAACTAATGACGACCTCAATGCGATCAACTTGTCAGACAAGATCATGTGTCCCCTGGATGTGGAATCTCTCTTTACTAACGTCCCCCTACATGAGACTGTGCATTGTGTGCGAACTAGCTGAACACTGGCTGTTCAATGCCGATTCAGGGCGAAGTACTAAGAGATTTTCTGCAACTGTGCACGGAGAATGTTTATTTCCACTTTCAGAACACGCCATACCGACAAGTCGATGGGGTGGCAATGGGCAGCCCACTGGGCTCTTTACTGGCTGATTTCTTTATGCTCATGGTCGAGAAAAGAATGTCCACAGAGATAGACCAGCTGCCATCCTACAGGCGATAGGTTGGTGATATTTTGGCATTTTGTCCATCTGAGCAGCATTTGGCTCGGTTTGTTGAGCGCTTCAACAGTGCACATTGGAAATTGTGCGTCACCTGCGAGCTAGAACGAGAAAATTGTCTGCCATTCTTGGATCTTCTCATCAGTCGCAGAGATAACGGACAGGTTAGGAGATCTGTCTACCGAGAGGCAGCATGGTCCGGTCAGTATTTGCATTTCACAAGCTTCACGCCAATGCGGTACAAGCAGACACTTGTGAAGACCTTATTTAGTCGTGCCAGACGACTGTGCTCGGCAGACTGTCTAAATGATGAGTTGGAGCGAATAACAGTTACACTGAGGTCAAACGGTTGCCCACGAAGGTTCATAGAGGAACACAGCACGATGACCAAAGGACTCTGTACAGGAGGCAGCGAAGAAGAACGTTTATATCGAATTACCTTTCAAGGGTGATATCGCCACGTTAAGGATCATTAAGCGCCTGATCGATGCTGCGCATAAGACCTACTATGCTACTCAGGTCGTCATCATCAACAGAACCAGCAAGTTGCCAGTACCTCATCGGAAGGAAGCTCGGCCAATCAGGTCCAGTTCTCATTGTGTATGTCAATTTACATGTAACAGCGGAGCCAGTTACATTGGCAGGACCGATAGAGCATTGTCTTACCGGATGAAGGAACACGTACCGAATGGATCCTGTGCAGGATAAACGAACAGCCTTTTCCTACCCAAGCCCTGTCGTTGCGTGAGGCTGCGGCATCCTCCATAGGTAAACACCTGCTGATTACTAGTCACCGGATCCGGTTCGATACCGCGTTCAAAATTTTGTTGCGTCACTCTAATCCGCGATTTATTCCTTTCGCTGAGGCTATAGCGATTAGCCGAATGCAGCCTATGCTGTGCATGCATAAACAGCTATGCGTCAGTCTCAATCGTCCTTGGACATAAAGACCGAATCGTTTTCGCCCATCTTGATCCCCAATTTTGTTTCTTCATTTTGGTCACATCCGCATTTGCTAATGTTTCTCAGCGGTTGTTGTTATTGGTACTGAAGAGACAACACGAAAGGCTTGCATCTAGCAAAAGTCGTCTACTTGTTGTACTTTTCAAATTCGGAATGAGTTATTACTGAAATTCACGCGCGCAACTATTTGCATTTTGTACCAATAACCTAAACTTGGGTTCATCCAACACGGCCTTTAATCGTTTTATCATAATTTTGCAGCCGTCAGTTCATCTCGATTTACCCAGTGTCCAGTGTGTAAAGCACCCAGTTTCCCAGTGTCAACCGGAATCGACGTTGATCGGAAATCGGCGCATAGCCCATTTCCGCTTTGACTAACATGCGTCACTTTTCGGTGTCAGCTGGTCTACTTTGGCCTGAGGATCAGTCGCGTAATTCGTGTATGCGTAGGTACGAATAACCGCCTCCCTTGCCCCACTGCGGCCTAAACGGGACTAGCAGCTGTACCGCAAACAACGCTCAAAGAAACTCCAGTTCAGAACAAATCCTGGCGAACTATCTCTGAACAGCAGGTTCGGCTGTGGCAAAACTGTTCGAACTACTATTTTGTGTTATGGATGCAGCAAGCATTATCACGCCAAGTTCACCCGTTTGGTTGCAAGAAAATTCACGGAGATGAATAATGAGCAAGCTCCTTTTGGCTCAACACTGATAATAATGCTGTTCCACTTGTTAGACGGATGGGTATTTTGGTACAGAAATGCAATAACCCAGAGGCGACGGTTCTCCTTCGGCGTTAAGCACAGCTTGGCTCGGAGCTCAAGAATCCACGGTTGAACATAGTGGTCAAGCCAGGGGTAGGGGTCAAATCCTGAAGCCAGATACACGGACAACTCCGACTCGAAGCCAGTCAAACAACCAAGTGCCACATACTGCGGCAACTCCAATCCTGGCCCAAGCGATATTGCATGAGCGTACCACTGTGCAGCAAGCCACCCCCGTAAGCCGAAGCACACCTGCTGCCACTGAAGTCATGGCTACATATTGTCCGTTATCGGTGCCCTAGAACCAGAAGCTAACGTGCTGCGATCACACAGAGCCCCAGAGGCGCCACACTTACGCCCATCACTACAATAAAAACTTTTACCCAATTCCATCACAAGCTGGTCACCTCTATACGAGCACACGAGTCGCTGACCACCGGACGTTCCAGTGTTCCTGAATCTAACGCGAACTCCACAAAAGATGAGCTGCTGGTTGACCGAAAGCAGTGGGACTCCGAATGTCCATTGAGGGGCGTCCATGTCAACTCGGATATAATGGTGTTCATCTTACGGCACTCAAATTCGGTGCACTATGGGTGACTAGGGCTGCTACGGGTGAGACCACAGACAACAAACGAAGCTGAGGCAGTTCTTTTGTCAACCACTCGTCCTCAGACTGATTTATGTGGCGTTCGCATCTTTCCTGTAGTCTCTTTGAGCGAGAGGCAGTCGAGAGAACAGAACCCGTATCACTACCACCACCTTAAGAACGAACAATCGATATTTGCTTGTGGTGTCCCGGAGCTTCAGGCTCCTAATGAACCAGAAGCTCAATCTAATGCTCGGAAAGAATGATGCCACAACCGTCAGGCGATCACACTCGGTAATATGAACACTATATCCATCTCAAGGCTACCCTCATCTCCAAACTACAAAGGATATTGCCCAAGGTTATGGATGTTACGCTCCAGTCCAAACTTATGGCGAAGAGTGCACTAGAAATAAGGCGCAAGTGGCGTAGGAAGCTCCCCACAGAGCTAGGCATAAACGTGCTGGACACCAGATCCCAGTTAACCGAGAGCGTGCAGTCACCGTAGATTAACGACGACCCCAGTAACTCGTACTTCCAAACTGGACTAATGCAAGGTACAGCCAACGGTTGAAGGAGTGGTGACTTTCCCAATACTTGATGAAATCGGGACTTAATCCAGTGAGCATTTTATCGGCCAATATAAAGCGGCTCAAAGTTAAATGTCCACAGTTCCCCAAAAATAACGATTAGTTGTCGACCTCAGAAAGGTCGGCAAAAGCCCGCACCTGACATTCGCCTCATTAGCTACGCTTCTGACATACGGAGCGCTCTCCTGTATGTATACCAATGCTCAGGACGTCTGCAACAAATTATCTGAGTCTCAACCTTGTATAGTCTCGATTTCTTTGGACTTTATCGTGATGGCTGATACCTGACTACTCGATGAAATAACTGATGCGGAGACCGCCCTAGCAGATATGTCCGTACTACGTACTGATCGACCTAGCAAGGGAAGTAGTGCGCTTCTGTACCATCACAGTGACATTCATCTTCAAATCGGTGATGTCCCAAGACGTAATTTGTGGACTCACTATGGTGCCACGTACAAATAATACTTGGCGACAAAGGTCTGGTTGCCCATACACCTTATTGCAATCGCTACTCTAGCTAGACTGTCATCTAGGTTCTGCTCTAAAAACCGTTCTGGATTATCCTAACACTCACTTTCGCCTTGTGGGAGACTTCAAGGTATACGCTGCAGGTGTTCCGGCCTCCCCTAGAGAGCAATTTAAGGCCGAACTACAAGTATTAGTCGCTGGCCTACAACTTTATAATCACGTTACTTCCCCAACGAGATTCAGAACAAGCCAGCCATTTTGGACCTCGTCTTTATCAATAAGCAACTTGCGGACAACACAATAACAGCGACTAGCCCCTTTGGGCGCAGCGATGATGCAACAGCGCCTTTCCGCTACGCCTGCTACGTGGAACAGCTCAACAGGGACATCGAAGAGATCCGCATAAAAACACCTTCCAAATCTTATCCGACTTCATCGAGATCATTGATTGGTCTTTTCTAGGGGAACAAAGCGCCGATGTCCCTTAGAGGGAGTTCGTTAATCAGTTCAACGCTTTAATAATAAACGCATCAGAGGCTGACATTTAACTCGAGCAAGGTAAAGTTCTTCATGAGGAGTAAGACGCGGAAATAAATGGACTCGGGAGGCTCACATTGGTCAGCATAAAAAGCCAGTGCCAACACTAGAGATTGGAATGCCTACATAACCGAGTAAAACCACTGTGTCAAACTTGTCGGCGCAGAAAAATTGAAGCAACAACAGGTGCTAACGA
The DNA here is from genome assembly GCA_944474145.2 of Dicrocoelium dendriticum. NCBI lineage: Eukaryota > Metazoa > Platyhelminthes > Trematoda > Plagiorchiida > Dicrocoeliidae > Dicrocoelium > Dicrocoelium dendriticum. The sequence goes on along the minus strand of OX104064.1, from coordinate 60,696,249 downwards.
AGAAGTTCTGCTCCAAGCCGAAGCTACTTTAGATGCATGTTAATAAACTTCTCAAAGTACGGCGCGGCATTTCGCCTCTAAACACCGTTTGTGGGCACTCGCAAACTACGCAAGAAGCAGCCAATGCTCTTAGACATCAATATGCTTGTAATTTCCAGAACGCACCGCTATCTCATACAAGTCTCACATAGATCAAGTCACCACCAGGACTTAGCCACATCTCCATCACAGCTGCGTATGCGCTGAAGCGACTGATGTCCTTACGCAGGTACAGTTCGCTTGGACCGGACGGCACATACCCGAAGTCAATGAGGGTAGCTGCCATGAGCTTAACTGAATCATTTGCACAGTTTTTCCAGTGTAGTCTCGTCGAGATGCGGGTTTCAACTATGTGGAAGTGTGGAATAGTCACTCCATTTACAAGTGGGGAGGGTAATGGTGCTGTGCCAGCAAACTATCGCAAGATTACCCTTCCTCCGCTTCCCGCTAAATTATGGAATCTGTCGTTGCAGAAGCTCTCATGGGATATTTAGAAAAGTGTAATATAATCGTGAAGGAGCAGCATGGATTCAGCCAAAGCCGCTCGTGTACCACCAAACTTTGTCAGCCGGTGCTAACTGGACTGAATCCGTTGATGCTAGAGAAGAAGTCAACGCCACCTATCCTAATTACTAGAAGGCTTTTGATCGCCTAGATCGCCGCATTCTTCTTTATGAGCTACGGAGCGATGAGAGCGACGAATTGATTCTGGGATGAATAAATGCATTCATATTCCGACGCCGATTAAATGTGCGAGTTGGTGGCGCTCCGATAGAGGTTCACTGTGACGTCCCTCAAACCTCGACCCTAAGAACACAGATATTCCTAGTGTTTTAAAAGACCTCGCCGGAGTGCTCACCATAAACTCTCTACTCTTTGTGTAAGATTTCAAAACTTAGCGTGCGATCTAGTAAGTAGACGACTACGTAGCACCACAAAGTGATCTCGACAAGGCTGGCGAGTGGTCAGCTCAGAACATGATTGAGTTCAACGCCGTTAAATGTAACATGAAGGGCATACGCCACCACAGCACCTACAAATATCGGCTGGGAGAACGCGCACTGCAGCGCACTTCCCATGAGATTGATCTCGGGGTGTTCTTATTGATCTCAAATGTTCAAAACAGACAGTAAAAGTGGTAAAAAGTGCTAGCCAACAGTTGGGTCTACTGCAATGGGTGTTTGGTCGGCTTGGTCTGACCTCCTTTTCGCAAAGTCTTAAAGCCTACATGACGCCACGTGTAGAATACACCATCCAGGTGTGGTACCATTGGCAAAAACTTGACCTCGCTACTCCTGAGCACCCACAATGGAGGGCGACGAAATGTCTTAGGGACCTGTTCCATCTCCCTTACCAGTTTCGAATACAGACACTAGGAGTTTACAGTGAACGATATTGTGCTCTGTGACGTTATCTAATATTGGTGTATAAAATCCTCAAGGATCAACGGCACCCACGCCGACCCCTATTGAAACTCAGACACAACAAGTCACTGAGAGGCCACCATTAGAGGTTGGCCCCATAGTATAGCGGATTGTTGTGCCTGCAAAACATTTTCTTCACTCGTGTATCTCAGTCGTACACCATACTTCGCGTTATGTGACTTCTACTCCAACGTTAGCTGATTCCAAGCTTCCACTTGATGATGCATTACACCACCTACGACACGTAAGTTAAACAAGTTACTGGGACACCGTGTGTTCACGTAAAAATGGCGGTGCGTCCATGTTACGAGTTACTTTTTCTCAGTACCTTCATTTTTGGTCTCACACCTCACCTACGGAAATTGTTACGGTTGCGGTTATTTCTGGGCTAAATCTATTAGTACATTTGGTTCCATTGTTTAACTCGACACGTAATATCAAACTGCTTTATAAGTATGTGAGTATTAAATACCGAATACTGAGAATAGAAAGCGAGAAGATGAAAACCCCTGCTACTCCGTCGTAGTTGGATCGGACACATGGGCGGAATCACATGGCTAAATCCTGCGCGGTGGCAGCATATTGCAGTTGTACTACATCTTAGCCGGGTGCGTTACGCGCCCTATACATGTAATCCGCAAAGAATCGTCAAAGAATCCCTTCAATTCCGACATCACTTTCGCCTCGACTAGCGTCTCAGGCAACTTGTTCCAATATTTCACGACTCGTCGCTCGAAGCATAGAGGGTGAGCGATACGCTTTAAATCCGGTACCACTAGTTTGTACCGGTGTCCGATTTCGCTGCTTGGTGCGCGAACATGCAGCAGCAGCCTCAACACAGAGAAGTGGCTCAAGCGCGACATGCGGTGCTTCATTATGTGATCAACTCGAAGCCGCCGGTAAGACAGGATATACAGCCCTAGTCTACATCGTCTCTCGTACGACATACCGCGTAAACTGGGGATGAACCGGGTAGCCACATGCTGGGCAAGTCCCAGTCTCTGCACCACATTTATCGTGATTGGACGACAGGCGGGTGAGCCGTACTCAAGCATCGGCCTTAGTCTGAAAGAGAACAGACGGGTGGCAATCTCTTCAGACCAAGTGCAGAAGCTGCGTCTAAGTGCGCAAAGCAGGCGCAGTCCACTTGCGTATAGTCTGTTTGTGTTGTCTACAGACTTCAGATCACAGCGTGAGAGTACGCCTACATCCTTTAGGGAACTGGTCGGATGCAGCGGGTTGCCGGCCAAGGTGTACGCCCCTCCCGGGCTCATAAACGAAGACTTGGCCAGGATGACCGTTAGGTCAACTTCTGCAGACCACCGGGATAGGCGGTAGAGGTCCTGCTGAATGACATCGCAGTCACCGGAAGAATCGATCATCCTCCAAATCTTCAGCTCATCCGCAAATAATACGCTGGGCAACCGAAGAAGCTGAGGTACTTCGTTGATATGGATCAGGAATAAAACGGACCCCAGTACTGTGCCTTGGGGTATGCTGCTAGTGGATGAGTACCGTTCAGTTAGGTGGTCATCCACCTGAACCCACCATCTTCTCCCAGTAAGAAAGTCACTGATTCACTGGTGCAGTGCACCACCAACACCACACCTCCTCAGCTTGTGGAGCAGGACCTCGTTGTTCACTTTATCGGAAGATTTACTGAAATCAATGTGGATAAATCCGCTGTCTTCCCCGATTCAACGCCTGCAACCATTCCTGCCGCGCCATCAGCAGGGTGGTGATGCAAGAGAGGCCCTTCATGAAGTCGTGCTGTGCCGGCGTTAAGAGATCTTTTGACTCCAGCAGATGGAGAAGACCCATTTTCACAATCTTCTCGAGCCCCTTCGCCAAAACAGAGGTGAGACAAATCGGCCAGTAATTGTCCACATTGCGTGGGTCAGCACCTTTTGGAATCGGCTTCAATACCGAGCATTTCCACTCGCTCGTCAATGCACCCTCTGACAGCGATCTGTTGAACAGATCCGTCACAGCAGGCGAGACGATGGCCAGTAAGGATTTCAAAATTAGCGGGTGTAATCCATTGGGTCCGGCAGGTTTTGTGTCACCAAGACTGGCGAGTAGACTGCGGACATCTTCTACACCGCAATCATGGCCCTGGAGTTCAGTAGGGTGTACCCACTTGTAAATATGAAAGCGAAGTGCTCCGCCAATGCGGACGCACGTTTAGTGCTGGAGGTCAAAGGCTGTCCGTCAGTGCCCTCTAACCCAGCCATGTCACTTGCGGGCCTCAGGTACCGCTTCACGTAAGCAACAATCTTTTTGGGACCGTCTTCGCTGAGGTTGCAAGTCCCTCTTCGAACTGCCGATGCTTTCGCGCTTTTACTCAGTTGCATAGATTTGGTTGCTTTTTTCACGCCTCGTAATCGTCATCAGAGCCAGAGACGAGGAAGGTATTCCACAATACGCGTCGCCGTAGACCCAATTGGCCATACTCTCTGTCGAACCAATGGGGTTTCACTGGTCCAGCTTTCCTATACTTGGGGATAGGAAACGTGAGACTAACGATTGCACACTCTCTTTTATAACAAAAGAACAGGTGTCAATCGATGAAACCTGCGGTAGCGACTAGTCCACTTCACTGGCAGTTCGATTGAGCCCTTCGAAATCCATCTTCCAGTAATTGTAGGTCGGCTCCAGCGGACGCCAGTAGGGTAGCGGCAGCTCTAGGCTGGCTAATACCATTAAGTGGTCGCTAGTTGCCAGAGGCACTTGGACCTGAATTTCATTATACACTTTACTTGCAATTAGTTACTAGTAGGTCCAAGCACGATGGAGCGGAATGCGGTGTAACGCGCGTCTGTTGGCAGACGTGTTGTGCTACCCCAGTTTCAAATATCATCTCGGCAAATTGTGCCTCGATTTCACAGTGCCCGGGGAAAAGTTGGGCCTCATGCCACAGTATTCGAGAGAAGTTAAAATCCTTCATAAGCAGAAAGCGGGACCGACTCATGTAGTTTCTTAAATGCGGCCACCAATCCAGACATTGACTTCGCGAGCTGCGATAAGCTGCACCCACAAACAATTCACGCTGTCTCAGACGAATCGAGCACCATAGTTGCTCGCACAGGCCATCTTCGCTTCGGTAGGTGTGAACGACATAAGAAAGGTTGCGGTAGGAACTGAACTACAAAGATGCCGCGAAAGCATTACTCCTACAGTTTGGCTGAGTGGCCAGACTCACCATGGCACGTTCGCCCCATCAATTCTCAACAATAGTCGTCGGCATATCCAGTGTCACCTTTAACCTAACAGCTGTTGTAAGCAACCTGAAGTAGCTCTGAGAAAACAGTGTCCCTGGTATCGACGAGATTTGTCAAAGGTTCACAGAACCCTTGCCGCCACCATAGCAATACTTTCTGCGACCTTTATCTAGTCTCTACTTGATATCATACACTCCCGCCTGAGTAGGAAAATGGAATCATCATCGTTTAGACAGGGCCTTTGTATCGGCCATGCCGTTGTTACTGAACATCGTTTTTACAATACCGCTATGGATACATTAGATTTCGCAGAATACTTCAAGATTGATATTTGCCAAGCTATTTCCAAGGTCACCGTTGCTGTCCTTCGCGTAATAGTTGAGAAAAATACAAGATACTGCGCACGTGAAGATGGACGGTCCCGAGTGAAAATCTAGCTTTCAACGCTGGCTTCAAATTATTTTGTCCGGAACTGTTTAATTGCCGCTCTTTTACACTAATCGTTTATTCAAGTGACACTTTTACCCAGTGTCCTGTTATCTATTCCTACAAATTTAGTTCTGATAATGTCATTGTAGCTCATCCGTTGTCAATTTTGTAAAGTGCTGAAAATGTACCCATCTGGAGACACAAAGCTTTTTTGACTTGACTTGATATACAAAGCAGGTAAGTGGTCGGATCTTGCGAACTATCGACCTATTACTCTTCGCCCTGTTTTACCAACGGTAGTGGAGTTAACAAACGCAGAAATACTGATGTGGTATTGTGAACGTCCGCAAATCATTTCCAGTCTTCATCATTGGTTCACACGCAGACAATTTTATCCGACTAATCTGCATTTGAATCTTGACACATGGACCAGGGTGACTGACGAAGGCATCCCTCTAAATGTGATCTCCCTAGACTTTTCCAAAGCATTCGACAAGTTCAATCACCTAGTTCTCCTCCAAAAGCTTTCTGCCTACGGTATCACGGTTTCCATGCTCACCTGGTTGAAAGGTTACCTAGAATACAGAACAGTCAAAATAAGAGTAGCCGACATTCACCCCGAAAACCTGTGTGTCTCCAGTGGCATACTGCAAGAATCCGTCCTCGTCCCGCTACTGTTTTTAGGCTAAATCAATGGCATCCAGCAAATATTCAATCCCCGAGGCAAATATGTGGACGCAAATGTTGCTACGGTCTGGAGAGTAATTCACTTAGCATCCGACCGTATCTACTTCCAGAACGATTTGGACCAGATTAACGAATGGGCAGAAAGGCACCAGCTCCCACTGGATCTTGCATAGCGCCACATGCTGACGTTACACAACAGCTTCAAGAACACCTATCTATTGGGGCAGCACGTTAGGCAACACGTGACTGGTGAAATAGACTTACGTATCATCGTCCAAGAAAGTCTGGGCAGCTCGATCCAATTGTGGCGGGGTCTTTAAATCAACCGTTGCCTTTTTCGTTGAACATCATAATTTACGTTATCTACTGTAGCTAAATCAGTTTTGCAAGAACAAGCGGACGGATATTTTGCTCAATCTACTTCCAAGGTCACTGCGACCCATCTACTCTATCCACCTTTTGAATATAAACGCCGAGATATGGCGCACGATCCCCGATATTTGGACACCAACTATCTCGTCAACTGAAACGAAATAAATAAATAAATAAATGGTATATTCCTCGGTGATGCGAGGTGCAGTCCAGCTAGGTGGTCTGATCAATACTTTTTAAGCACTATACGCGTGTTTCATCTTTTCAGGAATCGTTAGCCGTGCGCATTCCATCGGACCCTGATAGGGTTCAAACCCTCAACTCGACTGTTGCCAGTCCGTGGTTTAGACCACTGAAAGGTCGCAACAAAACCTTTTCCGTTTTTGCTTGGATGCAAATCCTGAAGATTTACTCACCTAGCACCGGTGTCCAATGAACGCTCGTTGGAAGTCCGATGTGCGCCCCATGGGCGTCCGAGTGGGAAAAATTGTGTCACTTATCAGGCGCTCGCCGAGAAAAAATGTGCGCTTCCTCCTTCAAACGTCCGGCTTTCCCAGATTTCGCTCTCTGCAAGAATAATCTGGCGACATTACCTTCCCTGTCAACACGATTGATTGCGCGTTATTACAATTCAACACAACTGGGGACCATACCAGCACGAAACCCCGCCGACAGACCGCTGAGACCTAAAAGCCCGGCGTGCAGCTGCCGAGCAAGGTCTCCGATTGGTGGATTTTCAAGTGGTCAGCCGGCGGTCTTCTTCCGCCCTGCCAAAACCTATTCTATTTGCGCTCGACCCAGGGCTGGTCGTGCCGAAGTCCTCCAAGTAGTACTTAATAACGTGCGTAGCCTGAAGAACAAGATGTGCGAGGTGGGTCTGCTCGTAGACAAATCCCGTCCAGATATACTTGCTTTCACTGAGACGTGACTGTCTGAGGAAATCACAGATGGCGAAATATATCTGCCTGTCTACGCACTGTTCCGCGCTGACTGCTCCATTGGCCGTCAATGGAGTGGTGTAGCACTTTATGTGAGTTATTACATCGGCGTATTGGGGACTATCGATTTTCAGTCTCTCGACAAATCTGTTGTGGCTCTCGCAGTCTTGATTTGTACTTCCTCGGTTCAGGTTACAGGCGTGTTAGTGTATAGCAGCCCTATGAGCACCTCCAATGGAATCATTGAGTTTATACGCACTCACTCTGCGAACAATTGCCTGCTGCTGGGAGACTTCAATCTCCCAGAGGTTTGTAGGGATGATCTATCTTGCAGTTAGGCGCTGGGATCGTTCGGTACAGAACTTCTGGACTTAACGCTGCAGGTACCACTACACCAGTTCGTGGACCTGCCCACTAGGTACATGAGCAGCCGACCATTTTAGATCCTGTTTTTGCTAAGTCACTTGACTTTGTAAATGACATTACTTACGACTCGCCACTTGGAGCCAGCGATCACGTTTGCTTATCTTTCCAGTGTAATCTTATCAGGCCTTACCAAACTACTACCAGTTGGTATGCGAACATTTGGGCCGCGGACTTCCAAGCGCTGCGGGATAAAACAAGGTCATCGCCTTTTGTGACATCTGAGACCGACACCGTTCACATAGTCTCGTCGACAGTTGTGCACCTCACATTCTACCGTAAAAAAGAAGGGAATCGAGAGCGCAGCGTCCGTGGATAGATTCCGCGGGGAAGGGCCTACTAAAGAAGCGGTCCAGATGCTGGCGAACTTACTGAACACCTCCGTCGAACAGCACGTTTAACATGTATCGGATGGTTCGAAATGAGTGTAAGCTGCATCTAAGATTGGCCTGGGTTCAGTATGAAAAGGGATTAACTGATACTGCCTTGAAAAATCCCAAGCAATTCTTCGCTTACGTTAAACGGCGCTGTGGTGCAAACTCACACATACCACCATTGCTTCGAGGAGGTGGGACTCATGCCTATACCGACTATGAAAAGGCATGCGTGCCTGGTGGGCAGTACTTAAGCGTCTTTGTCCGTGAAACAAATACGCCGTGCAAAGAATTAGCTTCAAGAGTCTCTGAGGACTCTTGCCCGGATGAAATTCCTGTAACTGTATCTCAAGTTCAGCGGTTGGTAAGAAAGGTGAATCCAACTAAGGCTTCCGGGCCAGATTCTGTTCATCAAAAATTGTTGCACGAATTGGCAGGGAAACTCAGTGGACCCCTGACTTGTGTGTTTCAGAAGTCACTCAACATCTGTGTCTTACCTACCGAATGGAAGGAGGCTATTGTCTGCCCGATTTTTAAGTGCTGTGACAAAAACCTACGGGCTAATTACAGGCCTGTCAGCTTGACTAGCGTGGTTGTTAAGTAACTAGAAAAATTAGTACGAGATATAGTGTAGAACCATTTAAATATGTTTAAGCTGCTTAGCGTCGAGTAACATGGTTTTCGCAAAGGATTTTCTTGTCAAACGAACTTGCTGGTAGCTCGTGAGAGCTGAGCTGAAGCAGTAGACAGTGGACATGCGGTGGATGTGGTGTTCATTGACTTCGCTAAGGCATTCGACACTGTCCCCCATTCTCGACTCTCATTGAAGTTGAGGCCTTATAGAATATCTGGTCGCGTTCTGCAGTGGATGTGCGCTTTTCCAGATGGACGGGATGGTGTATTCGTGTGGGAAGCAGTCTTTCGTTTCGACAAGCTGTCCTTAGCGGCATTCCGCAAGGCACTGTCCTAGGTCCGCTGCTGTTCTCAGTCTACGTGAATGACTTTCCGGGGCAGCTTGAGGTACTCTCGTGTGTATTTGCTGATGACCTAAAGCTCTGGAATATTTATGATATCCCTGGAGGTCCTGTGGACTGTAACGTGCTCTGCATAGGCTCTGGGAATGGTCTGTCTTGTGGTTGCTGCCCATAAACCGGAAAAAGGGTTCTGTGCTGCGTATCGGAGCGTCTGATTCCTCCACAAGTTATGTGCTTGATGGGAGTGAAGTTCCTCACGTGACTCATCAGGTGGACCTAGGTGTCCTCCACTGTTCCACACTACACTCTGGAGACAACTGGAAGAAGGCTGCTAGTAAAGGATTGCGGATGTTGTGGTTTATCCGTCGTTCTTTTGGTACCCTAACCGCTGATGTGTTTGTGCAGCTCTTCACAACGTTTATGCGACCCCACCTAGAATATTGCGTCCAGGCCTGTCCACCATGCCTTGTCCGGAACAAAATGGCACTAGAAACGGTGTTGAATTGCGGCGCCAGGTTGGTCGAGGGGTTACGAGGACAAATGTACTCCGAACGCCTACTTAGTTGGGGGATGCATTCAATGTACTATCGAGGGATTCGAGGGGACCTAAAACGAATATACCGTATTTTGACTGGGAAGTTCGGCCCTGAGCTGTCCTAGCTATTCCGTGCTGCCAGATTATCTGGTCTTTGCGGGCATTGTATGAATCCAGACAAACCGCGGTCCGGTCGAGTTAGAGCGGATACACGGTTATCGCGTCGAGTCATCGAGCTGGTCATCCAGGAAATGTTGTCAAGGAAGCTACGGTTAAGGGGTTTAAGCGTCAACTAGATGTTCTTGGGTGGTAACAAGAACCTTTCCTTTTTACTGACTAATTCCCATCTTCATACTTCGATTCTTTCTTCTGTACTTTGCCTCAGCATTGGTATTATTCTCTTCTTTTAACTGATTCCCCTTACTCTTGGATTTTTCTTCCTCTCTTACTTACTTCACGGAACTGACATAGCAGGGACAGCTAATGTAAGGAACGCGAGCATTAAATTGGTGGACCAGCGTGTTTTTTCGGGTGTTTTCGTGTTAGATCCATCAAGAAGTCGGAACAGCCGTAGCAAATCCTGGATCAACGAGGTGCTAAAGTAGGAACACTTACGGGATTCGTCCTATGGTTCCAGTCCCACTTGAACTTGAACTGAACTTGAAATTCTGAAATAAGTCCAAACGGAACGTTTCGGACTGTCAGAGAAAGGTTCAACAACACTCCCCCTTTACACTCCTTTGTGTATTCCTCAACGCATGACATTAGTTTACCCATGATCTGGGCCTCAACATGGCCCGTTAACACAACTGAGGCACGCGATTCCGTCAACTTCCTCATGAAGTGTGTGAAAAGTGCTTACATTTCTAATAATGCTCACTGGAACGCTGCGAAATGAGGAAAACGTCGTAACCACAACGACCTAGCACACAACCACGCGATCGATTGGTTCCCCTTTAATCCACCCCCGCCTCTGCCACGTTCCGAAACCCGGCCACCTACACTATGAGACGATCGTCCTAAAACTAGACTACGGAACTACGTTGATGAATACTCCCTGCTCATATTCCTACCAGCACGACAGTCTGCTTTTGTCAGATATCCACGCAATCCCTCTGTTACAGGTTGAAACTAACGTCGGAATCTACGATCAGTCATGACTTGGCAGCGCCTCCGTTGAATCCAGGGCTGATTTTCTCTGTATGGCATCTGTACCTTTCGTTAAGCGGGCATTAATCACTCACCTGGTGGTGACGCGACGTTTCAGATACTGGGAGCAATCCTGTACGCTTATCTCACTTTTATGGGCGATACCTTTGGGTGTCGCATAACCGAAATGAGCAGCGTATTTGTATCAGCGGTTATGCGTAATGTGGGTGTGATTACCGAATGCACGAAGTGAACCTCTCTACTACCTTTTAAACAGTAGTTTGCTCATTCTAAGAAGTTAATCGAAGAACCATCGATGTTTTCAGTTGCAATTGGACGGTTGATGTGGCTATGTACAGATTTCATTTGCCATATTTTACGAACACCCAATGAATGCCTGTATCGGACACTCGAGTGACCGATGGTGCTGACAGGGTAGTTTAGCATTACGGAATCCATGCTTGATCGATCGACCATAACGCGTTATGACAGTGCAAAATTCTCATTTGTCTACTCATTTAAGTTAACATTGTTGTTGGTAACCATCTGATACCCTTAATGTTGATACAGTATAATGCTGAAAATGCACCCATTTGGGTACATACAGCTTATTCTGACCTGACTTCACTTGACAGCAAATGTGGCAAACGTGAACATAAAGCTTCTGTGGTAAGTTCTTGGAGTCTATGAACGACTGATAGTACCCTTGTTAATTAACTCGTATATTACCGAGGGTTTGATAAGAGTCTTCCCATTCTGCTAAGTCGCTTCTAGATCAGCCGCGCAGGTCAGGGTGAGATTGGAGCGCACTAATTTGCCGACCCACCAATGGCCTGTAAGTCTACTGTATTTACTTACCCACGCATGTCTGGGGGTGTGAACACGACGTGAAGGCGCATAGCGGTGCATGTGTCCTTGAAATATGTTAATTACCCCCGGCGATTTTGACACCGCTCAGTTCAGAATGCGTCGCTGCCGACGTTTCTGGCTGGTAGTTTGTAACATCTCGACAGCTGTGCATAATGCATTGGCTACCGTGTTCAAATGTTGGTGGCGCTTCGACAGTTGCTTAATGTTATCCCAGCAAATGATAAAAGGGTTAGTGACCACGCTGTTGTAGACAGAATGTTACCTTCACATAAACCACTTTAGCAAAATAAGAATTCGTAACAATTAGACGGTGAAAATATGAGATGCTACTTCTGCATAAATGAGTCCGGAAAAGCTGTCGTTGACAGACTACTCCCGTCACAGTCTTGATAGCAATTGCAGGAACCAAGTGGGGTGTACGCTGTCTAATTTGTTTAACAGTGACCGTGACGGTGTAACATGAAAGGCTGACAGTGTCGCTCAGTCTCTCAGGAAAACGTAGGTGTATATCAATCGAAATGATCGTCACATGCTGCCGTGTATGCCAATTAAGAGGCTACTCGCTGCACGTGTTTGTGGAGAAGGACTGCCGATGAACTCGCATTGTATGCGTTATTGCACAAAAACGATCGAGGAGCTGTGTCTAAGCTAAGCCCAAGAAGATGCCATCAATTGCACATAATCGCACCCTGTCCGTGTATTCCAGAAACAGCTTGGGACAAATTTGTGGGCACGTTCACATCCCTAGTCGCGAAGGCGTCAAAACCGAAACCTTTTCATCCTCCCCACAAAACGAAATCTTTTCAGAGAAGCGGAACACGAAAATATATGGCCTTGAGGGACCGGACTTGGCATGGTTATAGAAACAATCGCAGTTCAGAAAATTAGACGGTGTACGCAACTCAGGCGAACGACTCTGTGCACTCGGTGCGTGAGGACAAGTTCACAAACTAGCAGTTTGATCCGGCGTAACATTCACTGCGGAAACGGTACTGAAAATGCCATTATCCTTGCGTACACACAGATCTCTTGGAGTGGACAATATCCACCCCAAAAGCACTAAAGGTAACAATCACGCAATTAGCCGGATTATTTCAGCCATCTCTGGACTGCAACACAGCTCCGTCGAAGTGGAAACTAGGTTACATCAATCCTATTCACAAGGGAGCAAGTCGGTACTAGCCTGCCAAAAACCACCCGGTAATCTTCTCCCGGGGTTCGCCAAAGTTATGGAAGAAATTCTGGCCGACGCATTGACGGACTATGTGGAATACCATGGTATCTTTATCTACGATCTAGCCAGTGTAATCACCCCAACCCTGTCGGCCAACGAGACCTTTCGGCGTGTAGGCCCATCTATAGGTACAACGATTTCTTCCGTGTACGCTGCTCACGTTAACGTCTTGTTCTCTTCAGGCAACTCCCACAATATTCCCTCCACACTGACGCAATATCGGCACCATTAGCCATAGCAGCGATTTAGTCCTGAAGTCAATGGTTATGCGAAAGATGTATTGAAATGCAGTACGTAAAACAAGTGTAACAATCAACGCAGTAGATGCTCGAAATGCCCACTGCCGTTTTGATGGCACAGCAGCATTCGCCGGATGCTGTTGGCTATAACCCTCTGCAATGCGTCAACCGATATCGCGCGACATTCTTCCACGATGCTCCGCTTCAGTTCTTCCACACACGTGGGTTTCATTTTATAAACTCTTCGTTTCAAGTATCCCCAAAGGAAGAAATCAAGGGGATTCATATCCGGTGAACGTGCCGGCCACTCCATTGGTCCTCCCCGACCGATCCATCGATGACCGAATGTGTCGTCCAGGAACTGACGCACGGTTTGTGCTGAATGGGCCGGTGCACCGTCCTGCTGCCACCAAACTGTACTCAACAGTCCTTCCACATGCAACCGCGGAATCACCCACGTCTACAACATTTCTTTGTATGAAGAGGCTAATAATTGTGATGTATTAGTTCTGCTACACAACCTACCGGTCACATTTCGAGAAAAGAAGAAAGGTCCGATGATTGTTCGACTTGTTAGTCCAGCCCAGGCCATGAGCTGTGTGCCATGTTGCACGCGGGAAGCGATGCATTGCCGTGGGTTATTGGTGGCCGAAACATGCCCCTTCTGTGTACCATGCAGACGGAAAATGGCCTCATCGGTAAATACGATGGAATGCAGGTCCAAGGTATTCAGGTACAAGCGAGCGAATGTAAGACGATTCACCGAATCGTCGGGTTTTAACACTTGTACCTGCAATGCATCATACCTTCGGAATTTTCTTTCCTTCAATATCCGGTGCACAGCATGTGGTGTAGTGGCACAGTGTTGGGCGATTCTCCGAATGCTGAGATGACTATTTCGACGAACCTCTTCGACAACAACACCACACCGACATGCTTGGGCCACCAATAACCCACGGCAATGCATCGCTTCCCGAGTGCAACATGGCACACAGCTCATGGCCTGGGCTGGACTAACAAGTCGAACAATCATCGGACCTTTCTTCTTTTCTCGATGAACGGAGTCAAAAGCGGCACGTATGTCTAGAAATGCAATGATAGTGGCCCTGTGATAAATGTGGTGATGTTCGAGGAGCTGGCGGAGCGTGAAGATTTGATCCACGCATCCGCGGCCAGGACGGAAACCAGCTTGTTCTTTACGGTAGTATGATTCATGTACGGGGGATAGTCTGCGAACCAGCATGGATGCCAATAGCTTAGAGGTAACCGAAATAAGACTAATCCAGCGACGATTTGCACATGAAGTGAAAGCGCCTTTCTTGAAACTCGGGACAATAACTGATTCGCCCCAAGAGGAAGGCACTTTCTCTTCATGCCAGATTTTTGCGAACAGCGCGGTCAGCTGGTTAATGATCGCCACACCGCCGTACTTGAATAGCTCCGGAGGAAGTCCGTCTAAGCCGGCAGCCTTGAAGCGCTTCAAGCGTCGAATCTCGAGGCAGACTTCCGCTTCGCTGGGTGGGTTCAGTGGGAGGAGCCAGGGTGGATAACAAGGTGTACTGCATGTACTGATGGATGGTGGAGGCCAGTTGAACTGCGAGTGAAAGTGCTCGGCCCAGCGGTCTATACACCTCTGTTGATTGGTGTTCGGAGACTCATCTACCTCACAAATGACCTCACAGACACCAGGCTTCCTGAGCCCAGTGGACCGAATGAGTTGCAAATGCTTGCATGTGTTGCCAGAGAGGGCAACGGTATCCATCTCTAAAGCACGCTCAGACCACCATGTCTCTCGATCCTTGCGTAGGCTTTGCTTGAGCAGTCGGTTGGAAGAACGGCCACGCTCGTTGCAATCTGATTCCGCCTGGATATCTTTGCGGCGTCCGAACAGCTCCAGAGGACGAGCAGAGATCCAAGCCTTCAAGGGGCGTCGAGTTAGGCCGCAGCATGACTGTCCGGGAATGATCATCGCTTTCTGTATACAAATCCAGTGTTGTTCCACTTCTTGCGGTGGATTGCAACTGAGTGAATATGCCAGTGAAGACTGATAGTTCTCCTGGACAGAGGAATCAGTTAATCTGTTTACATCAATCTTGCGGCGTTTCGTGTTTCGGGACCCTCCAAAACACATGCAGATTTTCACGCAGACCAGAGCATGATCTGAGTCAACGAAGGTGGACCAAAAGGATCTGCAGTCCAGTACGCTGCCGCGCCATCTGAAGCTAAATGCAATGTGATCAATTTGAAACCACGGTTGTGTTGAAGAAGGGGAACACCATGTTGCGGAACGCTTCTTCGTACGCCTGAAGTTAGTGCTCGAAAGAAACATACGGTTATCTTCGCATAATGTGAGAAGCCTCTCTCCGTTATCAGAGCGGTTCTCATCGAGCGCGTGATGGCCACCAAGGTGACATTCGTATTGTAACAGGCGGCCAACCCGTGCATTAAAATCCCCAGCAAGGGCAACGACATCCGACTTTTTAGTATTAGTCAAGAGATGATGTATATCTCGGTCGAATTCTTCCTTGACCGGGTCATCACTGCAGTCAGTTGGAGCGTACACGGAGATCACAACCAAGTTGCGTCTCTCTTTGCGGTGCCTGTTGATTCTACATGAACCCCGAAGCCGAAATGCATCTAGTCGGCTATTAATCGGGAACCGGTCCAGTATTGCCGCCTCGGCCCTGCCACTTAGTGCTATACCTACACCAGCCAAACCCGCTGAGGCTGCTTCTGGATCTCCAGAAAGATCCAGATGATATCTGGCTTCGTGGTCAGTGGGGGATGTCAATGTAAGCACAGGGCTGATATATTGCAATCGGGTTTCTGAAAGGCAGCAGATCTTAGTATCGAGGGACTCTAGGGTGCGCGCTAGACCGGCTTGCTGTCCATTCTGCATGAGTGTCCGAAGGTTGAAGCACGCTAGACGGAAGGAGGATCGGGGACGAAAGAAAGTCATAGGTTGAAGTCCTTGGTCTGCGGCGCAACGGGAATCGCAGCCAGATTGTTGAAAACATGAATCGGGTAACGGAAAGTGAGGATTGTTAGCAAACAAACAATTGGCGTGTGATGAAATCGCGTGAAAGTGAGTAGCAGAAACAGTAGGTGATGAGCACATTGTAATACAGTCCATGGTTTTTAGTGAGAGGGTAGGATACTAGCCGGTTACACAAGCCGAAGTAGGGAGTTGATTTAGGGAAATCCGCCCCGAGCCTTTGGCTAAATAACCTACCTGCAAGGCAGCGGGGCTAATTTAGGGAATCGCGTACATTGGAAGGCGTTAACTACATGATCAGTTCATGCGTCTTTGTTTGGTAGATTACCAAACAGGGGCCCAATACTCCCCATGAAGTCAGCACAATTGCTGGAATACAATGCCCCACCGAGGTGGAACATTGTCGCCGAACACTTTGCTGGAACGGGTACACCCGAACCACCCAGCTGGCACCAGGAGGTAGTTCGGCAAGGAAAGGGCGCAAGCAAGAGCCGAAGTAAAAACGAACGTTCGGTAAACAAATTAATGTAAGCTGACGGGTGTTTACCTAGGGTGAGTACAGGTAGGGGGCAGGTAGAGAATGAAGCAGCTAAGCTTGTACGTGTATGTGCTTGTCTGGGGTTATGTACACATAGGCAGTGTGTGGGTCTAGACCAGAGCCCACGGCGTTGATGTACGCATTGGGTGAATACACTACTTTACCTCCCCGCTTAGTCATGTGGCGCATCCAAACCATATCAAATCGGTTGTCTTGTTTTTGCTCTGTCCGGCGCAGCTCCATGCTGTGCGTGGTTTCGTCAGTGCAGGACACGGACATATGCTCCTTTCATCTGTTTATTGTGAGTGCGATGACTGTGCGACCATCTTCCAGCTGGTAAGTGCCTGGCCCACATGTGTGCGTCATTCATATCGGTTCTGATATCGTGAGCTGTCCTTGTGACGCTGCGTACGAAGGTTCCGGGCTGGAGCGGAGTTATAAACTTCCTGTAAAAGTGATCTGATATAGATGACGACGAGCTGGCTCGTCGGAGTTATTAGTTGCAGGAAGAGAAAGTGCAGCTTTCAAGTTTGTCCGAAAGGTACTCCCAAGCGTGAAATCAGCTGGCATTTTGTCAGTGACTCGGTGGTGTGCGGCTCGGTAACAAAACAGTGCTTTTGGAACTGTATCCTCTTAATCCGTACCAGGAAAACAAATAGTGTAGGAACCCTGTTTCAAGGATCGATTGAAACGCGCTAGCACGTCGTTTGCCGCTGGATTCTACAAAGTTGCATGTGCTTGCGGGATGGTGTGAAGTTGGAGGAAACGAAGAAACTCGTGGCTTGTAAACTGCGGCCCGTTGTCCGTTACTATCTCCTCCGAGAGCCCGAAGTGGGGGAACATGTATTTCAGCCGTCGAATAATGCTGGCAGCAGTCACCTCTCAACACAAATAGAATTCCGGGCATTTACTTTAAAACCATGTCGCCATAAAACTGTTCCTTTGATGCTAAGGCGCTGAATTGAATGGACCCATGACATTAAAGGCCACCTTGGCCCACGGTTGCTAGTATAGCAAAGAGGTTGTATAAGATAGGGAACCGGCGTTACTCTTTTTTGCTTTTCCCCCCGAGGAGCAATCCTGAACAAGTTTTTCTATTTCGTGTGATATTATGGGACATCAGAAACATGCATTAATTTTGCGTTGCGTATGAACGATGTCAGGTTGATCTTCATAAGTACATAGCATGATCTTTTACATCAAGCTCCGAGGACCTACAAATAGTTAACCGCGCATTAAACATCCATCTATAAAAGCAAGTTCGTGACTCAACACATGGTACGGGCGAAACTCGCCTGTTATCTTATTATTTTGTGGCCATCCATGTAGCAGAAACCCATGAACGCGGCTGAGTGTGTCGTCTTCCTGAGTCGCCTTTTGAAGTTCTCCCTTCGTCAGAGCTGAGATTGTTTAACTGCTCAGCGAAGGCACCGGTAACGTCTCTTTGGCATCCACAGTATTTTCCGTTTCGTCAAGTGGCTGTCTCGAGACAGCCCATTCGTTGCCTGCTTTTCACACCCGGAACGGAATTCAATTTGAACATCGCATGTTGACAAGCATGTATACCAGCGATGTACCCAAAGCGGCCTGATGCCATTTGTCCCCCGAGTAAGCAAACTAGTTACGCTGCTTGGTCTGTACGAAGAGTGAAAGCTCCACTTTTCACAGGCCCGAACACAGGCAAGGGCTTTTTTTTCTCCCTCAAAGTAAGAAATCTCCGCCGCCGACAATTTTCTGGAAGCGTATGCAATAACTCTTTCATGCCCATTCTGAAGTTAGGATAGTATAGCACCCAAAATAATGTTTGAGGCATCGGTAGAGACAATCATGGGGTAAGTCTCGTCGAAAATCGACATGATTGGTGTGGGAGCTATGCGCCGTTTTAACTCGTCAAATGCCGTTTGTTGGCGGTGACCCTAAAACAAATACAAGTTTCTATTACTAGTGAGTCAGTCCACGCAGTGGCTCAGTAATGTTCGTGAAAGCATGCAGGTAACGTAGGTTGCGAGAACACACACCTAGAATATGCTCTATTTCGGTGGAGTTGGGTGGACGAAGAGCCTTGGTGATGGCAAGCAGGTTGTCAAAACTCGGTTTCATAACGTCAGTTGTTATAATGTGACCCAGAAACGCGATCTTACCAGCATTAAAGTTACACTTCTCGAGATCTAACCTGAGGTTAAGGTTATCTAGTTGACGTAACCCAGCGTGTAGTCGTGACTCAGGCTATTCTGGAGTCCTACCAGGTACACGGCTTTCATCCACGTAAGTTATTTGACCAGCTAAATTGGCAAGTGAGTGAACCATAAACTTTTGCCAACCTGCTAGAGCTAAACTCAAACACGTTGGTAAAACTTTGTACTGAGAGTGCCCGTCCATTGTCAGAAATGCTGTCAACGGTCATGGTTACTAAATTAGCGGCATCTGAAAGAACGCCAACCTCAGGTCCAATTTTGAAAACAATTTGGGCACCGGCTAATTTGACTAATAGTTCATCCGCTATTAGAAGCACAGACTTTTCGACCACGAGTTAACAAGGTAGGGCCTGCAGGTCATTGCATATTCCCACTGTACCGTCCTTCTTGAGGACTGTAACCATAGGGTGAACCCATTTGGAAGAGTTAATTGATTCATTGAGATCAACTGGAATCATTTGGCGTAACGCTGACGAAACAGCCTCTCTTCTGGCTGAAGGAATTGGACTTAGCTGAGCAATAGCTACCGGCTTATCATCCTGCTCCAGACATATGCGGTGGCTGGCTTGCCGAACAACCTCCTCGGGGTGCCAGCTGCGTGGTTCGGGATTATCGCGTTCCAGCGAATGGTTCGTGGTAGTGTTCCAGGGCGTGGTGGGTTTTCGGCTGGTAAGCGCTCTCCCTATAAAAAGCCACATATCTCCGTTTGACAACACTGTGACGGGGCGGATGTGACTCGCCACTAAATAAAGTCACTGCTCCTTGCCTCTCTCTGAGCGGCAGGGTAAGTCAAGGGTGTGTGGGCCCCTTATCCCATGCGGTCCTAAAAGCGTATGAACCACTTGTTTGGTCACCGGCTCTCAACGGGCTGCGATACCCTCATATCGCCCTGCTGCTTTGTAGGTTAGATCCTGGATCAAAGGCTCGGGGGGAGAACCTCCTAAGACAACCGTCTACTTCGGCTTGGGCAACCGGGTAGTATCAGGCCCACTGACGAACTATGGATGGATTACACTACTGCCTTCCCTTTTGCTATGTCTACTGGCTTTACTGTCTTTGCTGCTCAACATCCGCTCACAGACCGTCCCACGTCCATTGCACAACTGCATCCATGTCTTCCCCGGTCACCGTTAACAACAGCTCACTGTTTGCATATGACAGTTCTGAGCCAAACGTTTGGTGTTCGTTGCACGGTGGTCACATCATCCTCACACTCAACCGAAGCCAAAGCTTTCCTTCGTCCTGGTTCTTCATTCAGCCTTGCAGCATTCAATGTGCGCAGTCTGATGCAGATTGGACAACAAGCATGTTTGATCTGTACCCTTGAGACACTCTCGGTGGACATCTGTTGCCTTACCAAAACCAGGTTGCAAGACCCCAGTATCGTCATCAGAATGACATCTCCGGCAAACCCTGACGTCAAATACCCCTTGCACCTTTCCGGAGACCCAGAGACCACCGCTTCTGGACAAGCTGGTGTCGGGGTTGTACTGAGTGACAGGACTGAGGTCGCTTTGCTTGACTGGGTCCCAGTCAACAGTCGGCTATGTGCAGTCAGACTAAAAGATCCATGTAAGTTAAATAAGAGTCGAGGTGTTACGCGTGCCTTGTTAGTTATCTCCGCCTACCGACTGCAGCCCGGATGCAGTCAAGTATTGCTTTTACCAGTAGCTACATGAGCTTCTGCATTCGGTTAAAATATCTGATATTGTCATCCTTGCTGGAGATTTTAACGCCACCAAGCGAGCACTATTTTGTGGGTTGATTTGCATTGGTAGCAGCCGATCAGATAATGGTGACAGACTACTGACTCTTTGTTCTGACCATCGCTTGTTTCTTTCGAATACAAGTTTTCGTCATATGAAAAGACAGACTGCTACCTGGCGTCCGCCTTCTAAAACGCAAGAATGTTCGTAGCTTGACCAAATAGTAATAAGCAAGCATAACAGACTGCCGATCGTACTGGTCAACTTGTCTAGACTTCCATCACGCACTAGTTCGCGCCAAAATTTGCATGCGTTTCGGATGTTCATCCAGACGTATGCACTACCGACCGAACGTCAAGAATCTGCAACATCCTGCGACGTTAGGCAAGTACCAGGCTTCTCTGTCAACACTACTTGCCTCATCCTCTGACGGTGGTCTCAATTCGCAATGGATGAGCGTCCAACACTCTTTAGTTTCTGCCGATACTGTCAGTTGTGGATTTGCTTATCACCTGCCAAAAAGCTGGATAACCACTACCTCCTTGTTGCTGATGGACAGACGCCGCTTGATCCCAGCCGACAGCAGCTGTAGTGAGGAACGCCGATCCCTGGATCGAGCGTTGCGTAGGAGCTTACAGAAGGACCATGAGACTTGGTGGTGTGAACGTGCTAGAGAGCTTGAACTTGCTAATCGCTCTGGTAATACCAGAACACTGTTCCGCCTCATCTGAGTCACCGAAGGCTTCCGATCAGGAGTAAGCGAAACAATCTACGAAGATGATGGCTCCCCAATCACTAAACTTTAACCACGGTTGGAGCGATGGTCCGAACATTTTCCATCGCAGTTTTCCTGGCCTCCAGCTTCATCAGTTTCCCCTGGGGCGCGCACTGGTGATGATCGTACCATCCCAACTGATCCTCCCTCTCACCAGGAAATCTGGCGGGAACTATGCCGCCTAAAGCGTTATAAGGTACGCGGCCCTGATGGTCTACCTCCTGCTCTATTTAAAGATGGGGGCACTTCGCTAGTTCCAGAACTCACCGCTTTGTTCTCAGAAGTCTGGGCAAAAGTGGAGGTTCCATCACCCTGGAGTGAGTCGATAGTTGTTCCCATCTTCAAAAGGGGCTTGCGCACAAATTGTTCCAGTTACAAGGGCATAACTTTGGTTCCTGTCCTTTGCAAGATTCTGGTGTCCAGGATTCTTCGCAGGCTATTCCCAACGCGATAATCACTACAGCGAGAAGAACAGGCTGGATTCCGCCCTGGTCGCGACTGCATCGATCAGCATGTCACACTAGGTCAGATTCTCGAGCTTCGCCATGTGTATCAAAAGCCAACGATTATTATGTTCCTGGATATCCGTACTGCCTTCGATTCTGTCGACAGGGTTGCATTGTGGTACTGTCTGTTGAGGAGTGGTATTCCCGGGAAGTTCGTTTCCATTCTGCGTGATTTGTATAGTCTAACCTCGGATTGTCACCAGTGGGCTTCAACAAGGATGCCCTATCTCTCCATTCCTCTTCAACTTTGCCATTGAGGATGTCCTCAAAAATGCTTTGGAAGACTTGTTGAACGCTGGCGTTGAGCTCCTCCCAGGTAGTTGGGTGGTTGATTTGGATTACGCTGATGATATCGTCTTGTTGGATGACGGTCCGCAGCCCTTCCAACTTTCACTTAACTACCTGGCGGTTGAAGCGTCAAAGTATGGACGTGTAATTTTCACCATCCAAGTGCAAAGCGCTTTTTCAAGACTGGTATATGCCCCTACTTGCACTCACCATTGATAGGGAAATATTAGAAGTGGTACAGAGTATGGTCTACTTGGGAAGCTGCATAACTGCTGGTGGGTATGTTGGAAACGGGAGTTCGTTACGTATCTCCAGAGCTCGTCTCGCGTTCTCCAACCTGAGGCATTTATGGCGCCGCTCTGACATCCGTCTCTTCATCAAAGGACGGGTTTCTAGTGCTACTGTCCTCGCTGTACTGTTGTACGCTTGCGAGACTTGGCTTGCTCGTATCGATAACCTACGTCGACTGTCTGCCTTCGAGAACCGTTGCTTGCGGTCCATCGCCCGTGTGCGGTGGCCGGTGGCCGAGTGCTCTGCGCGTTTGATTTGCAACCATAAGGTCACCGGTTCGAATCCGCGTAGGGGTGGGCGTCCTCGCGGTATACTCAGCCCACGCGCGACTGGTGGTGGTCGCGCGGCAGAGAAGCGCCGTTACGGCGTACAGCTGACACATTAGTATTATTATTACGGCTGAACCACCTAACCAACGCTGAAATCAGACAGCTTGTCTTGAGTGGAGACAGCCACTCCCTCTGGCGCTTGTCTCGCCGCGCCAACTACGATGGTTCGGACACGTACTGCGTATGCCCGTTCAGCGTCTTTCGCGTGGAACCTTGTTCGCGGTCGCTGGACAGGGTTGGAGGAGGCGGTTTGGTGGACAGCCTACAAAGTATTCATCTCGGCAGACGTTCTATAGATGACTCAGATATATTTTGATTTCATCATATTCACCCAAACCGTCCTACGGGACGTGTCGGGCACTTGCTTTTATCCCGTGATAAATCATTCTTCATTGTTCATGATGAAAAAGCTGACGAAACAGCTGGCCACCGTTGGTTCCTGCCGACTTCCCGTATAGGGTCCCAAGGATGTTAAGTGCTGTTAGTTGGAAAGCTTGCAAGTCATGGTTCGAAACAGAACTAAATGGCGTGTATCGCTGCTTGTTGCGGTGATTTGCCTTCCTTTCCTTAATAAAACACATGTAAAATCTCAAAATCTGTGGGTGGAGAAGTGGATAAACATTGTTTGATTCCATTCTTCTTTTATTCTAACTCTGTTTTCCTATTCCGTCATGAGCCCGATGGCACAATACCTGCACACAGATTGTGAGCAATCTCTCTCTCTACATATATGTATATATATATATATATATATATATATATATGCATGCGGTGAACGGAGGGGGAAAGCGTGCCGTATTGTTTGTTCAAACATTTTCGGGTACTGTACAGGTAGGTTTGATAGATAAACCGCCATAATAGGCATAAAAGATAGGGACGGCGTGGCTCCCAGCGCAAGTATCACATTGCGCCCGAGTGGGGGACGGCTATTTCCGCGAGTGCCGTACACAGCAACTGATGAGTTACTGGCCCCAAGTTACAACACAGTCACCACAAATCCACACATTTCTACCCGGGTCTTTGTGTAAATCTCAAATTGACAGGCTGAAGGATGTATGGGTATGTCATGAAGGTGTCACAAAAACTACTAAGTACTATAGTACTAGGAGAGGCTGAATCAAATTCCATGTCAACATGCCTTGTTCTATCGCGTGTAATAACTAACAGTACGAGTGTCAGGCGTAGGGAGTTTAGGTACTGAACAAGGGAAACGATTAGGAGAAATGGCACCTCTGTTATCAATGGAGAATACATTTTCATATGACTGTAACTGCTGACTAGAAACGGAATTAGTAGGATGCACATGAGAAATGCGTACTGGATGATAACAAAGGACAAAGTGTCCACGCTTATCGTACATTTTGCAACCCATTTCTAAGGTACAGCACTTGGTAAAATGGGCTTTATGCTGTAGGCTACCGCAGCGGAAGCAGTTCTGTGGGAATCTAGATTTGATTGGCGGGCGATGGATTTTGGCAGCCTGCTGTATGTCTGTTTGGGTAAAGAAACCTCGAAACTGTTTGTCAGTAGATGTTTTGTGATGAGTTAATTCCACAGCCTTATCCCAAGTCAATTTGGCAGCGTCTGCGGAAAGTAGGCATTCCGCAATTGGGGTATTTGTGATTCTACTAAGCACTTGTTGCCATAATATGACGCCCTCCATTGTATTTTTTCGTATGGTTGGATACTCGCAGCGTGTTACACTGAGAATGAGACGAGCAACAAAACTATCTAGAATTTCCAATGGTTCCTGTGTAAGTCGGCGCAATTTGAGCCCAGCCATGAAGACGTTTGTGCGCCGAATTCATGACTCATCCGACACAACTAGTGCTTTCGTTAAGGTGTCTTGAGACTGGAGCTCCAAGTTATCAAAATAATGTTGTCCCTCAACACACCAAGTAGGTGTCTGACAAGCTAAAGTTTCTGGCATTCTAGGTAGTTAGAAGTGGCAGGTAGTAGTTCAAGACAGTTTGTAAACGATATCTTCCACTGGGTCCATGCATTTTCACCAGGACGTAAAGTCGGATCAGACCAATAAATTGTAGCAGGATGTAACTGTAATTCCATGGCGTAGCTTCGTAAGCCGCGACACCAGTGTTTGTATAAGAATGGGCACAAGCAAGAGCCGAAGTAAAAAGGAACGTTCGGTCACCAAATTAGTGTAATCTGACGGGTGTCTAACTAGGGTGAGTACAGGTAGAGAAAGAACCAACAGGGAAGCAGCTAAGCTGTACGTGTATGTGGGCGTCTGCGGTTATGTGCACGTAGGCAGTGTGTGTCTAGACCAGTGCCCACGGCAACCACCATCTGCATAAGCAAAGCACAGAGCGTTTTGCCAGGCATGCAAAAGCCGGTAGGGACGGCGTTCGCGGAGGTAAATTTTACAGACCTATGAGTGTACTATATTTGAACAGATCGTTTTCCTGTCGTGAAAAAGTATTAAAGTCATTGGAGGCTCTCATGTATACTGTAACTAGACGGTAGCCTTGATTGCATCGTCCGTCCACGCTTAACCAACACTAGGTGATTTCAATCTGTCGTCGATTACCTACTCCATGGTAACTGACCCTTTGAAACTCCAAAATCTGTTCTCTTGTATCCAAATGAATGGATGGCAGCAGCACGTCTCCCAACCTATCAGAGATGGAAATACGCTGGATCTCATTTTTACTTCGGGTATATCTGCAATTAGTATTAATATTCTTGATGAATTTTTGCGGAACAATCGTCGGGTGGTCAAATGCTATCTAAGACTACGCATGGCCGATGTACAACACCAAGTACATTAACGTATGTTCAGTTCTGTCAACTGGAACTTTTTCAAGGACTTGGTTCGCACGACGAAATGGGACAAATTCTTTCTCCCTTCATGTCCTCAACAAGTAACGGGCCTGTTTTATAGCATAATTGGCTTCTGCGTCGATTCAGCGGTGCCGCTAAAATGTGCCCACCAAACTAAACATAAATCCAATCGCAAAGTATTTAAAGCAGTATGCAAGATTCGGCGGAAATTTAGGCTAATTGCTAACTTTACGCCATTATTTCCGCGGTACAGGATCATGGTATAACTGAGACATCCATATGACAAAACTCATCCTAGAAGAGTCGGAATCTTTGAACGGTCCTAATAAAGCAACTGAACTATCTAAACTATTCCGTGCCCGGGTTCTCGTTTCAGCTTCATTTTTAATTTTGTCACCCCTGATGGAACATACTTCGATGCATTACGTGATATTTACGAATCTTTCAGTACTTATTTTGCCGAATCAATAGTTAATGAAGTATCAGACACACCAGCACTTGTCATGCCGCACAACATTGAGTCTTTGCACAGTGGAATTTACTATTGGGAAAATCACTGGTCAAGCCTCTCGCTTATGCCCTTCGACTTGCGCTTGGCCTGGTAGAATTCGCCCTGTTTAATAAAAATAAATGGTAGTGACGTCTCTGCTTTTTCTCAATATCTTTATCATTTGACAACGGAGTATATCCTACTCAATGGAAGACTTCTGTCCTTATCCCGTGACACAAATAATGGAGCCACCCACAAGGCGAACAAATTTCGTCTTATCACTCACACACTAATCGGATCTAGAATAATGAAAGAATAGTGAAAGATGAACTACTTTTATTGAGCAAGCCCAATATCATCGGAAGTTCGCAGCACGGCTTTGTACAAGGTCGATCCTGCGCAACATGTCAGGGAGACTTCTTAAACCACATAACGGCTGCCATAGACCACGGAAACAGTGTTGTAATCTTGTTCCTGTGTATGCAAAAAGCCTTTGGTAGAGTTCCTTATCGAAGGTTACTCGACAAATGAAGCCCATCGACATTAGAGGGCCGATGACTTCTTGGCTGTCTTCATATCTTTTTCTTAAACAGCAGTGGCGCATCAGTGATCATTTATCTAAACCGAAAGCAGTCACCAGTAAAGTAACTCAGGGAATTGTTCTTTCTCCAATACTTTTTCTCATATATGTTAATAATGTATTCCAGAGAATAAGATATGGTACTAAGTTTCTGTTTGCTCATGACATTAAAGTTCTCTACTCATAAGAACTTGCACACACCGCGCAGCCGTACGTCTCATTCAAGCTGACCTATATCAGTACTTGAGTCCTGTTGGTTGTCGCCTTAGATACTAATCGGAAAGCAAAGACACTTAACAGTCATGTCAAATACAGAACAGTATAGAAGTTGGAGGCGTCTGAACCCAACGTGTATTGCTCAGGGTACAAAAATAGGAAGCGAATCAACAAGAGCGAGAAACGGTGGTTCAGGGTATTCACCAAAACGATTTATCTCAACGGAAGTGTTGTCAGTAAAACAAGTGGACGTTTCGAAGGTTAAAACAACAGTAATATGCAATGTTGAAAAACACTGAAACAGCATGTTTACCGGTACACTACAAGAGCCTCCACCTAGAAGACTGATGGATGGAAGCCTTCGATGGAGCTGTTAGTAGGGGGAAACGGGAGGTGAGGATGTGTGCGAATAGCTGCATCGCGTTGAATGCGGGCCTCCAAGATGGGGGTGCAGCAGGGTTCTCTGAGCCCTGGTTTTCGTTATTAATTATTTATGATGATCGTATGGACCAGAGTGCATCATCGATGGGCTGTCGGAGCAGGCTGGTCGGCCTGCAAAAAATAGCTTGTCCAGAAAAGGCCGACAGGACGTTCCCTCCGCTGCCGAACCGATAGTGTGCTTGGGAGGTATCGCTCTCCCCACTGCCTTCCAGTCCACAGTCCTCGTCCCACCAAGTAATCAAGGCGTCCACGTCCAACGAAGAAATTCGGCGTCCTCGTCGGCAACGCCTTCCCAGGCGGTTGGGGACCAACCCGTTCGTGGCTGTCTGCGGCCGAGGGTGACTGACTGTTCCTTGGGTCTGGAAGGCGCCCTCGAATCGATTGGCGTGTCACTCGGGGTTTGCGTTGAGCTGGTTGACGGGTGACTCAATGGTTGACTTGGCAGTTCCGGTGGTTGAGTTTCTGCAAGGTAGAACTCAGAGTGGGTGAGCAAGGGTCGGGAGAAGTGGCTTGACGCCTGTGAGGGAACATGGTATGCATGATGAAATCAAATACGCTATTTAAGTTTTCAAAAGGTTTTGCTTTTTCTTCCATTTTGCAAAATGTTTGTAGATTGGACGCACGATTACTATTGAAGACGAATAAGGCGTGTTAATGGAAATAGCAAAAGTTTCCAAAATCTGTAAAACGGACCGGACATTTAACCTGTGCACCGTGTCGGTCAATTGTCTGAGGTTGAGGCGGGGTAGGTTGAGAGTCAAGGGGAACGGAGGGTTTCGTGATATCCAGTGCTCGGGAACTCACCGTAGGTGCAGGTGCTTGTGTGCTGACATCAGGAGGGTTTGCAAGTGATTTGTGAAAGAAAGCCACTTGAGGCGGTCGATGGACTTGGTTGTTTGGTGACCATTCTGGTCTAAAGTGAAATGTTTCGGAGTTCGTTGCAGGACTATGAAACGGTCAGTGTATGGAGGATGGAGAGGGCGCCGCACTGCATCGGTGCGGAGGAAGACGTGAGTAGCCAACTGGGACGGTCGGGGGCATAAAAATTGATCACTACAGCGAACATTTTTCGGTCACGCATAACAATGCGGGTCGTGAAGATTGTTTATTGCCACAGTTCATGTCTAATGCACTGTGTGCACTCTTCACGCACTGTGACGCAAGTGTCCTGGTATATACATCGATCCCCGCCAAAAATACCCATGCCTATCTCCCTTCTTACTGCTAGCCATCTCATTATAGACTCAACAGTTTACCGGCGTCTTTCACCAGTATTTTACTTCAGGTCCATCCGTATATGTCGTGGGGACGAAACTCCTTCCTTAACTATGAACAAGCATCAATTAAGAGGCTAAAACTGTATGTTGTATGGTGTTACGTTCGACGGTACTAGACAAACTAAGGGAATTGCCAATCTATTTAGTAGATCGTCATTAACAATGGACAGTTCCTTTCTGTTGTACAGCTGTGGTCCGGACACCGAATTGCAGTGGCTCCAATTGGGGTGAATCACGCCGCCAACAACAAGAAAACGAGGTGGATCGCAAATAGAATATAAAGAGAATGGAAGCAGGACAAAAGTGCGCCTAGATACGAGAAATCGAATTGAGAAACACCGCTGGGCACGCGACTGCGCCACGTCTGGTAGTCTCCAACCACTGGCGTGGACTTTCCCGGGGCCTCCACTCCCGAAGAGAGGAAGCAGCAATTTACCCCAGTCTTTCAGTCAAGTGTAAACAAGTTATATACTTTTCCTTTCATCTCGTAGAGACTTGCTAACTCATGCAGACCTCAACAGTTGTTCCTGGAACGAAGCACCGAACTGAATTCAACTGATTTTTCTCAATGAGGCTGGACCTTACCGTGGTGCGATGGTTTGTGTGCCTCAGCGATCCATTGAGCTATGCTGGGTGGTGCTTTTGCACCTTCAGAGTCACTCATACCAGATTGGTCAATGGTTAGAGGCCAGACAAACTCAGCCTCCTGGTCTTCCAGGTTGGGGGTTGGAATGAGGGTGGCTCCTTATTCCTTAAAATGGACTCCTTGTAGCCCACCGCCAAACCCGCTGCCTTGCGGTCAGGTTTTTGAACCAAAGGCTTTCGTTGAGAACCCTAATCGTTCTCCTGTCTAGGCCTGGGCAACCTGACAGTATCCTGCCCACGCAATACAATGAATATTATCTCAAACAAATTGCTGATGCTCTGGCCACCGCAGAGGATAATAAACGGTGCCCTATCTGCTGCATCGAGCAGGGTGGATAGGGGTTTGGATGCTACTGCTCAAGCCTTCCCATCTTCTTATTCCCCTTCTTGCGCGTTTTCACCCTTATCGTCCTTTTCCAGCTTCACTTTTCTCCCCCCTGCTTTCAACCCCCCAATTCTTGGCCCTCTCCCACCTTGCTTCAATAGTCGCTTGTCTTTTCGTTTCAACTCACAGGTGAACGCAGAGCGTCATTCCTGCACTGTCAACAGGCCCATGTCCAAGCAAGCGGCCCATTCCAGTTCATCGGCTTCCATTTGGAGTCCTCGATCCTCCTTCAGACTGGCATGCCTCAATGTTCGCACACTGCTTCAGATCGGTCAACAGGCAGCACTTGCCCGAACATTAGAGACCCTCTCGATCGATATCTGCTGCTTATCGGAGACCCGCCTCCAAGACTCGAGCTCTGTACTCACTCTACGATCCCCTTCAGGTGACACTAGCAGCACTTTCTCATTGCACCTATCCGGTGACGATGCAGCTTCGAGCACCGGCCAAGCCGGTGTTGGTATTGCCCTGAGTCCCCGGGCTGAAGCTGCTCTGGTTGATTGGATTCCAATCAGTAGCCGGATGTGTGCGGTCCGATTGGCTGGCTCGTTCAAAACTTCGAAATCGCGTGGGACTAACTGGTGTCTATTCGTTATCGCTGCCTATGCACCGACAAACTGCAGCGATGACTCGGTAAAAGACGACTTCTATCGATAACTGACTCAGCTCCTTCGCCACAGAAGAAGCACGGACACTGTAGTGCTTGCTGGGGATCTGAACGCTCAAGTTGGAAAATTATCCACCGATGAGCTGCATCTGGGCGGCCAACATGGTATAGGCTCCCGTAATGATAACGGTGAGCGGTTACTTCATTTGTGTGAGGATGCTCGCTTATTTCTTGCGAGCACTAATTTCCGACACAGCACCTGCCGGAGGGTGACTTGGCGCCCACCAGCCTCGAACTAGCTATGGACGCAAATTGATCACATTGCTATCAGTTACCGCTGGAGAGGCTGCGTCCAGAACTGTCGCTCGATTTGGATCACAGGTGTTGACACCGATCATGCACTTGTATGTGCTGACCTGCGGATGCGCTTTGGCGGACGTCCGCGACGATGTTGTGAGCGCATTGACACCGGCAGACTGGTGAAGCCAGCTGTTCTGAACGCCTATCAAATTACGCTGTCATGCGAGTTGGATAAACGCTCACTGAATGCAATTGAAGCTCACTGGTCTCATATGCAACAGGCCTTACTAGCAGCAGGCAAATCCTCATGTGGTATGTCTGATCGCCAACCTGGACATTGGGTCTCTTCACAGTCCCTTGAACTTATAGATGCTCGCCGGCATATTCCGGCTGGAAGCGAACACAATGAAACTCCCAAAGAGCTCCGGGTGAAACTCCGTGCTAGCCTAAAGAGAGACCGCGAATCCTAATGGTCTCGTCGTGCAACAGAGATGGAAATGGCCGCTGCCCTTGGTAACCATCGTAAGTTATTCCGTCTTATACGGGAAATGGGCAGCAGGAGACTTGGTGTTAGTGAAACTATACTTGACGAGAGTGGACAGCCTATCCACAACTTATCAAAACGCTTAGAGCGTTGGGCTGAGCACTTTGAAAGGCAATTTAATCGGTCGGAATTGTAAGATTTCTCGTCTACCAGTGATCGCTCTGCTCCGTGGGCTGTTCCTTTGGATCCACCCTCTCGCTCAGAAGTCGAACGTGAGATCAAACTGTTGATGTTAAATAAAGCCGCGGGACCTGATGATCTTCCTACAGACCTCTTCAAATTCGGGGGACCTGCTCTTGTGAATGATTTACACGAGTTACTAGTGAAACTGTGGGAGCAGGAAACTGTCCCAACCGATTGGAGCCGCTCCATCATAGTCCCAATTTTCAAAGGAGGCTCACGATCTTAATGCGGCAGCCATCGAGGAAACAGTCTGATCTCCATCGCCTCCAAATTGCTTGCCTCTGTCATCCTTCACAGACTGACTGGCACTCGCGAAAAAGCCAGATTCGCGAAGAGCAAGCTGGATTTCGTCGAGGTCGTGGCTGCTTTGACCACATATTCACAGTAGGTCAGTTGTTGGAGCACCGTCACATATATTGGCGGTCCACCATTGTCGTGTTCCTCGATATCAAAGGGGCATTCGATTCGGTGGATAGACATGCACTTTGGGACTGTCTACTCAGGAAAGGTGTACTTGAGAAATATGTGAATATTATCCGAGCATTGTATGCGCGTAGCTCGGGCAGAATGAGGGCTTACGGCAAGTTGTCGTCGCCCTTTAATATCTCCAGCTGCGTGATACAAGGATGCCCGCTGTCACCTTTCCTGTT
Source organism: Dicrocoelium dendriticum (assembly GCA_944474145.2). NCBI lineage: Eukaryota > Metazoa > Platyhelminthes > Trematoda > Plagiorchiida > Dicrocoeliidae > Dicrocoelium > Dicrocoelium dendriticum. The sequence continues at coordinate 60,664,598 of OX104064.1, read as the reverse complement.
CAACTTCGCTGTTGACGAAGTCATAGAAATCGCGTTCACAGGACACGACTTAGAAGGTGTGGAGCTACTCCCAGGAGAACGACTTCTTGACTTAGAGTATGCTGATGATATTGCCATAATCTGTGACAGCTCACAAACGTGTCAAGCGGCACTGGACAGATTAGCACTAGCTGTCCGTCACTTCGGGCTTTGCTTCGCACCTTCGAAGTGCAAAGCATTCCTCCAAGATTGGTCTGGACCGCCTCCTACGCTGACCGTTAGTGGGGATCAGCTAGAAGTCATTCAAAAATTCAACTACCTGGGAAGTTATATCAGGGCCCGTGGGATTGAAGATGAGATCACGAACCGTATAGCAAAAGCTCGGGGCGCTTTTGCTAACCTTCGCCACTTATGGCGACGGCGCGACATCACTCTTGCCCTGAAGGGTAGAGTGTACAATGAGGCGGTACGTTCGACCCTACTGTACGGTTGTGAAACATGGCCGCTTAAAGCAGCGAACCTGAAGAGGCTAGTTACGTTCGACCACCGGTGCCTTCGCAGTTTGGCTCACATCTGGTGGGAACACCGCGTGGGCAACGAGCGTGTTCGATGCCTTGTTTACGGCACAGGAAAAGGGAATAAACCGCTCAGCACCGTTATTTCACGCATCACGCATTGTCGTCGAGAGGAATGAAGGCCCTCACTTCTGAGCTGGCCTCTGCTGGAGCGTCTCGGCTCCCTGGTTGGGGTCCGAAAGACGATGAACACGTTTGGTTGGACACACTTGCTGATATGGCTAGGAGCCGACCTCAGTGGCGTTCGTGCTGTGAGTTTCTTTGTCCCACCCCATCCCTCTTAGCCTCCCCCTCCAACCACCATCTCATTATTTAGCCTTATATAATTTCGCATAGTATTTTTTGATGCACAGTAGCCGACTGGTAGCTTACCGGAACGATGCCCATCCGTTACCGGTAGCTCAGGCGGCTTGCACCAGTTGCTTTTTTTCTGCTTTTTTCTGTGTATTGCGGCACAGTAGCTGAGGTGTTCCCAACCTCTGGCTAACGTGTATGATGATGATGATTCTTTATTGGTTACTTAATAATAGTAAGTAGACGAAAATTACATTAATTACTACTAGGTCAGCTCCAAAGGTAGTGTAATGATTGTTCCGATATTTGTTATTGGAAGTATATGGTCCTTCCCAAACTCAGTCCAACCTTATTATTTCGTCCATTACGTTACACTACTGACGGCCGCTTTGCCACATAACTGAATTCACACGTTAAGAGCATTTTCCTTGCTCACTTCAAATATTCATCTCGATTCTCATTGTGTTTCACATTACTGGTACCCGGGGAATAATTTTAAGGAAACGTTTGCAGTTTAAACTAACCAAGGACTTACTTCTTCACAGTCTTGTAATAAAAATGATTTACGAAACATTGTGAACCGGTCCACGTTCGGCGCGAGTTTCTACTTGCTGCGCGATAAAAAAATATCCCATTACCTGATATGGATTACCAAATATTTTTGTAACCTATTACACATTTATCAATGTCCGCTGTATATCTGTGTTGTCAGAGACGGTCAAAACTAACGGGTGTGGTCACGTCATGCTAACCTTATGGTGACTGCATTCGTACAGAATTCCGGCATTCTACTGTCCTGAAAATAGAATCAACAATCATGATAGCAGGTGGATGGAGGATCAACATGCATGGGAAACTCCGTTAAACTTTAGAGACACTGACAACCATGGGCACAGCTCGCCATGACAAAATGCTCAAAGAATAGATGGCAGGAGTTGATTACAAAATAAAGAATTGACATTGCAAATTAGTTATTACCCACGGATGCAGACAAGCAGACTTGTTTTTAGAGCACATATTGGAAACTGTCATCTGCTTCCATAACTACAGTCCGGTTCATGTGTCTGTTACACTCAAACGTATTGTTGCATCAAAGCGCGAGCCGACCGTAGACGTGCATGCACTCTTTCACTAATATCGATGTGAAGTGATGTGGGAGTAAGTTACTCCGTTGAATCCATCTCCTCGCTTCAAGTAAGCATTTATATGAAAGCGCGAGTACGACAAGTGCTGACACGGTTTATTTGACCCACGTCCGATTTTCGGTGCTTTCTGCTTTTTGTGGTAGTGCTATTTCACAAGTGCCGAATTCCCAATGAAAGTTACATCCATCGATTTTACGTGAAACTTTGCATCATTGTCAACGGTTTTCTATGGAATATTCACGAGAAAAGTTGCAGAAAATTCGTTTCCTGTGTTAGACGAAATCAAAGGAATAAGGGCCTGATTCACGAGACCGTCAATTGTGACGAAAGCAGTCCGCCGTCTGTCGCCATTTCATCCAGTGGTGCCTCGATCTCTCCTTTGCCATTATTACATTTCCACGGTGGTCGTTCCGAGAGTTTCTTTGTGCCCTTCCAGAAGATCGCAAACGGATAGAATATGCGGTTTAACCTTACGCGAATGTGTGATTACATTTGTGGCCTTGAAAGTTGCTTGTGACGTCCGATGATAATTTTGTTTAGTCCACCTGCACTACACTGTGAGTGAGTAATTTCTGTATTTACTGAGAGTCATTCTAATGATAGAGCTTAATTTAACCTAAACACATAGCAAGGATCACGCGTTACGATACAATGGTCTATATATTGATGCTACACATACCGGCTTGGCAGTAAGCGACTGAGCAGAATGAATGTAACCTATTCCTACTATCGTGGTTTTAGAAACAAAGCGCACTGTGATGCAGCGGCATATTTAGGTTTACATCATGCTGTCAGCATGTGAGAAAGTGGTTTCGACCATGAAAAAATGACATTCGTGTGTGCAATTAGTTGTATACGACTCAACAAGGATATGTGTTAAGTTCCAAAAAAAATTTGAGTTATGTTAAAAATGAAATTGATCAATTATACACGAAAATTTAGAATTGTTCATTAAAACAATAACACTGTGAGCTAGGAACTTCGAATAAAGCTTAGGGCAATAAGCCAGAAGAGTCCATTGACCGCTGAGGTTTGACGTGGCGAAAATTTAGGGTGACGCCAGTGATACTAATAGGTACTCGATGACACGTAGCAGTCATGTCAAGTATAGAAGTTGGAGGCGACTGAACCCAACGTATATTGTGCAGGCTACAAAAATAGGAAGCGAATCAACCAGAGCGAGAAACGGTGCAGCAAGGTACTCACCAAAACGATTTGTGTCAACGGATGTGCCGTCAGTAAAACAAGTGGACGTTTTGAAGGTTAAAACAACCGTAAAATCCAATGTTGCAAAATACTGAAAGAGCGTGTTTTCCGGTACACTACAAGGGCCTCCCCTAGAAGGCTGAAGGATGGAAGCCTTCGATGGAGCTGTTAGTGGGGGAAAACGGAAGGTGAGGATGGGTGCGAATAGTTGCATGGGCTTGAACAAGGGCTTCCAAGATGGGGTGTGTAGCAGAGTTCGCTGGGTCCAGGCTTTTGTTATTAATTATTTATGATGATCGTGTGGACCAGAGTGCATCATCGGTGGGCCGTCGGGGCGGCTGGTCGGACTGCAAAAAACTGGCTAGTCCAGAAAAAAGGCCGACAGGACCTTCCCTCTGCTGCAGACCCGACGGTGCGCTTGGGAGGTGTCACTCCCCCACCGCACTCCAGTCCACGGTCCTCGTCCCACGAAGAAATCCAGGCGTCCTCGTCCCACGAAGAAATCCGGCGTCCTCGTCGGCAACGCCTAGCCAGGCGTTTGGGGACCAACCCGTTCGTGGCTGTCTGCGGCCGAGGGCGACTGACTGTTCCTTGGGTCAGGAAGGGGCCTTGGGTCGGCTGGCGAGTCACTCGGGGGTTGCGTTGAGCCGGTTGGCGAGTCACTCGAGGTTGCCTTGGCAGTTCCGGCGGTTGAGTTTCTGGAAGGTAGAACTCAGAGGGGTGGGCAAGGGTCGGGGAAGTGGCTTGACGCCGGAGAGGGAACATGGCATGCATGATAAAAGCAAATACGCTTTTTAAGTTTTCAAAATGTTTTGGGTTTTTTGTCGATTTTGCAAAACGTTTGTGGATGAGACGCACGATTACCACTAAAGACGAAAAAGGCGTGTTAATGGAAATAGCAAACGTTTACAAAATCTGTAAAACGGACCGGACGTTTGACCTGTCTACCGCGTCGGTCGGTTGCCTGGGGTTGAGGCGGGGTAGGTTGAGGGTCAAGGGGAACGGAGGGTTTCGGGATATCCAGTGCTCGGGAAGTCACCGCAGGTGCGGGTGCTTGTGTGATAGCATCAGGATGGGTTGCAAGTGGTTCGTCAAAGAAAGCCACTTTGAGGCGGTCGATGGACACCGTTGTTCGGTGACCATTCTGGTCTAAAGTGAAATGTTTCGGAGTCCGTTGCAGAACTCTGAAAGGGCCAGTGTAGGGAGGCTGGAGAGGGCGCCGCACTGCGTCGGTGCGGAGGAAGACGTGAGTGCAGGTAGAGAGTCCGCTGTGCATTTGCACATCTCTAGTCTGCTCACGGGGCGGAGTCGGGCGTAGTGAACGCATGCGTTGAGCTAGGGAGGACGCAAAGTTAGGCGGAGGCATACCCGACGATGCGGGAGCGAAACGAATTCTCCTGGCAACTTTAGCGTTGTGCCGTAAACCAGCTCTGCTGGTGCACATTGCAAGTCAGCTTTGATGCTGCTGCGAATGCCTAAGAGTACGAGCGAAACGTTTTCGCTCCAGCTAGGGTCGGAGGAGGCGCAGAGCGAGGCTTTAAGCTGTCTATGGAAGCGTTCAACTAACCCGTTGGCTGCTGGGTGATACGCTGTGGTATGAATGCGGCGACAGCCTAAAAGTTGCAGAACGTATCGAATTGTGAAGATTCGAAAGGCGTTCCTCGGTCAGTTGTAATGGTGGATGGGCATCCGTAGTGCGAGACCCACCGATCTAAGAAGGCCCGGATAACAGTCTCAGCTGTGCAGTCTGTTACGGGAATGGCTTCTGGCCATCTGGTGAAGCGGTCGACACATGTAAGAATGTATACGAATCCGCGTGAAGGAGGCAAGGACCTACCAGGTCTAAGTGTACATGCGAGAACCGAGAGTCCGGGGCAGGAAATGAACCAAGAGGACTGCGGGTGTGACGATGTATTTTGGAGCGCTGGCATTGAAGGCAGGCGCGAGCCCAGGTACGAACATCTTTGTTTACGCGTGGCCAAACGAAACGTTCGGTGACCAGTTTCAAAGATGCACGGATACCGGGATGTGATAGTGAGTGCAGTGCGTCAAAGACTGTGCGTCTGAAGGAGACGGGCACGAGGGGTCTAGGACAACCTGTGGAAGTGTCACAGAGAATGGTTCCTTCCGTGGTTTGGAGAGGAACAGGTTGCACATGCAGCGAAGTGGACTGCAGAGTGCGTTGTATGTCTTCATCTTGAGCCTGAGCCGATGCCATGGCGGCAAGGTCGACGGTAGGCAAAGACTGGAGAGTGAGGTTGACGCGTGAGAGAGCGTCGGCGACGGGATTGTCGACACTTGAGACATGACGTATGTCAGCAGTGAACTGCGTGACAAAGTCTAGGTGTCTTGTTTCCCGTGGTGAATATTTGTCGCAAGCAGAGTTGAAGGCGAAGATGAGGGGCTTGTGGTCAGTGTAGACCGTGAAAGCGCGGCCTTCGAGTGTGTGCCGGAAGTGACGAATGGCTAGGTAAATGGCGAGCAGTTCTCTGCCAAACGTGCTGTAGCGGGATTCCGCTGGCTGCAGGCGCTTGGAGAAGAACCCAAGGGGTTGCCATTGCCCACCAACGTGTTGTTGGAGGACGGCTCCTACCGCGACGTCTGAGGCATCAGTCGTAATAGAAAGGGGTGCAGTCGATTCGGAATGAGCGAGGAGGGCTATGTTGGAGATAGCATCCTTGAGCTCGGCGAAGGCTGTCTGTGCTGTGTCAGGGAAAGCGAACTTACGTTCATTCCCTCTGAGTAGGTCAGTCAGAGGCTGCATGAGCTGAGCGCAGCGCGGAATGAAGCGTCGATAGTAGTTGACCAAACCACAAAATCGACGGAGGTGCTTGAACGAAGTCGGAGCTGGGAAGTCCTTGATTGCCTGGATCTTATCAGGAAGGACTTCGATACCAGACGATGAAACGAGGTGGCCTAGGAATTCTACCGTTGATTTGCCGAGTTCGCACTTAGTCGGGTTGACTGTGACACCGTGTTGGGTCAAGCGCTGGAAGAGAGTTCGAAGATGGTCGAGGTGCTCTTGTTCCGATGAACTGGCTACTAAAATATCATCGAGGTAGGAATAAGCGAAGTCTAGGCCACGAGTGACATCGTGGATGAAGCGTTGGAAGGTTTGTGCGGCGTTGCACAGTCCAAATGGCATTCTTAAAAATTTAAAGAAGCGCAAAGGAGTGAGGACGGCTGTGTTTGGAATGCCAATTGCTTCTACAGGTACCTGATGATGGGTGCGAACCAAATCGATCTTGCTGAATGCCGTCTTACTTGTGTGGCACGCGGTAAGTTCCTGCATGTGTAGGATCGGATGCATATCTAATCGTTTAGCCTGTGGATTGCGCGGTAGTCACCGCAAGGACGCCAGTCACCAGATTTCTTGGGGGCCGTTTGCAAGGGAGAAGGAGGGCAAGTTATGATGTCTGTCACCTACGAGTATGTTCTCTGAGGAAAGCGAGATATTAGCTGATTATACATGGCGAAATCAAATGAAATCCTGCGAATTTAAAAGATGGATTCTATGTGCGAAACACAAACGAAGCATTATTCTCCCAAAAAGATGCAGGGGTAAACGCAACTGTATTGCCCAGGACAGGCTCTACGGCGCTAACCGCGTATGGAGATAGATTATCCTCTATATAATCCATAGCAAAAAGCCAATAAAAATATGGTAGGTGAGAAAGCAATATAATCATAAGTAATGAATCGAAAAGCACTGGAACGCGCTCACCAGAATGCAAATTCAAAATGGCGGACAGCGTGTCCTGGACCGAGGGAACTGATTGTTGGGTGGCGCCTGGGATACTAGTCGGTAATCTCTGGCACGTAAGAGCCGTGTCAAATATAGGGCAGTATAGAAGTTAGAGACGACTGAACCGAACTGTATTGTTCAGGCTACAAAAATAAGGAATCGAACCAACCAGAGCGAGAAACGGTGCTGCAATATACTCACCAAAACAATTTGTGCCGGCGGAAGTGCCCTCAAAAAACAAGTGGACGTTTTAAATATTAAAACAACGATAAAATCCAATGTTGCAAAATACTGAAAGGAGTGCTTTCCGGTACCCTACAGACCTGAACTGATCGTCGACCAGCTGCTGCTAATGTCGTGCAGCGGGCTCAAGTCCCACACACCTCGTGATGAGCGCTGGGTGGGAGCTGGGTTTCACCATTATTCCAGCTAAGATCCAGGACACACAGTCCCGCGTGAGTCGGTTCACTGACTCATGGCGCTTGGCTCGCTGCCTTTCGGGCTTTTATTTTTTATCGAAGGCTTTGACTGAGGACCCGAGTCGTTATCCCGTTCTGGTGTGGATGACTTGGCAGTATTCTGGTCCTACTCCAAAGTATTAAACACGCCAATATTGAGAATTCCATGCTGCATCGGGCGTCGCGCAGTGCCACTAGGAAAAGGGTCGCCTTATCTGCTGCATACAGAGGAACAGATAAGTGACAACCAACTAACGCTTATACCACCTTTCTTTCTTCTTTCCTTGCACTTGTAGTCTCCCCGGCCCCGTCTCAACTATCACCACTTCCTCCAATCCAGACAACTACGCGTATAATTGTCTACCACTGCAATTTTGTGCCCCTGCGTAATGCGTTCAACATCGGATACTGGAACGTGCGCATAGCACTAACCCGGCACACAACTGTGCGGCATGCGCGGCTCACTGCAATGTTCACGATGGAACTTGCGCACAACTGGTTGGGCATTGTCGCACTCCAGTATAAGGTCTGACTGTAACACAACCCACTTCGAAAGGGAATCAGAAACACATGGCGCTAGGACGAGCTGTATGGAAAATACTGACACCTGGGCCAACACAATGCACAACGATCGATAGATCAATCAGCCAATCACATGAAAGGACATAGTCATGAGTAGTAAGCGGTCTGACTCTGAACGACTGACGTGAGTGCGTCCAACACAATCACGTGACAGGATAGTAACGAATGTAAAACGATCTAGCTGTGAAGAACTGTCAAGCACGAGCCCCTCTAACACTTCCCTCCTTTAAACTGAACAGGATAGCCCGCTACGTTTTATTCGCAAGCTTTACGTATTGGGTTAGCCTCAAGTCTCTGCACTGGAGCTCGGAGTCGCGTTGAGCATATTCGATCTATTATTACCTTTTCTATTTGGACTACAGGCTCTTCCGACGGGGTAATTTGATACGTGTCCTGCAAAATGTCCTGCTTTTGGGGCGTCCCTTGCACTTCAAAACGGGGTCTAGTATGATTTTCATGTCTTGCCCAGTTGATGGAATCTACCTGTACTCTGTACAGATCAGTTGAAACCCGTTCAACGATACGGCCAGGATTCCAGGACGAGCTTCCGTCACAGAAATTCCTTACGGGTACACTGTCACTAAACACGAAATACCGGTGGCGTGCTCCATGATGGTGCTTAAAAGCCAACCCCGTTTGAACATTGCGCTCTACCCTGTGAAACAATGGTTTTAAAGCATCAAGGACCATTCTGATACGCCTACGGAGAAACGCTTTGCATGAAGATACGTTTTGAGGTACTGCTGGACCTGGCGTCGTACGGTAAAGCTGCAAGAATTTATCGAGGATTTCCTGGATATTCCCCTCCCTCCATTTTAATTAATGCGCGTTTAAACGGATCGAAAAAGCCTTCAGCCTGCCCGTTTGACTGAAGATGGTACACTGGAATGTTTATGTGTTCGACGCCATGTGACTTGCGGAAGTCAGCAAATTCTTGAAAAGTAAAGTGGGGACTACTGTCCGAAACCATCGGTTCGGGAACACCGAATTCTGAGATAAGATGGCGTAGGTATAACAAAACAGCGGAAATGGTTGCGTACCACATTTTAAAAATTTCAGGCCACTTTCATTAAGGATCGACAATTACGGTGTAAAATAACAAACAACATTAGCATGCAAATTGCAAAGTGCACACGATTGTACTGTCCAAGAAAGGGTAATTCCGAATCGGGCGCGTCGTGAGCGACTTGTGAAGTTTGAACACATGAAAATTTATCAAGCTTGCTCCATGTCGACTCAGGGATTATTGTAATGTCGGAAGCCGTGTCAGATTGAAGTCGGACAGAAACACCGTTGAGCACAAGCGTAACACACTTCTGCAGTGATCGATAGTTCGGGATAATTGTTGCAAGCACCACATTTGGAAGACAACGTTGAAAACTTGAAGTTTTGGCGAAGTTTCGTGACGGTCTTCCTGCAAACATCTGGTTTCCTTATGTCTCATATTCCGCAACGCTTGCAAATATATCGTCTGAATTCACAAAATCGAGCGAAATGCCACTGACAGCAATGCGAACAAGCAGTAGGTGAACAGCCTCGGCGTGCGAAGTCGAACAGACGTACTGAATTGTGCGATGGCCTGGAGCGTGTAGGAATAGTATGAACATCCACCATACAAGACTCGTTGTGCCGTCGAATCATATCTGTCATGCTCCAGTGTCAACATACGTTCACATTCCTGTACCAGCTCCTGTAGTGAGACTTCTGGATTAGACTCCAACCTAGATAACCTACGTGTTCGAGTCTCCGCATCTTATAAAGCACGTAATTCACAAACAAAAATGAGCGCTTTAAACTGATCTCTTGTGAATATGCAAATCTGAAAACGTTCACATTCTCTGTTAACAACGGTTGCATAAGTCACAAAATCATCCTGGTGTGTAGCAACTTGAAAACGTCGGAAACGTGCGCTGAAAAGTGAAGTTTTAGGGCCAAAAATCTTGATCAGGTATTTCACAGTATCGTCTAATGAAATATCGCGTGGGTTATTAGGTAGATATAAGTAGAACAATTTTCATATTCTTGTGGACCCAATTTCCTCAAAGTAGTTGCACCTGAACTGCATCGTCTAGCTCACGTTCATCAATTAGTAACAAGATTTCATAGCAGCGAAACTATGCTTCGAAAGTGAGATTATCGTCCGGCTGGTGATGAAATTCTACCATACTGTGCGCCAGCTGGCCAACAGTGAAAACCGTTCAGTCCGTAGATGCTGACTGTAACGACATTCGTGTTGTCAATGCTTCATTTAAGCGTTCCTGTGACTCTTCAATCTGTGCTTGCTGTCTGGACAGCATTTCTTGAAGAAATTCCAAAGGGAGCCTCATGGTTTGCAAACTGAAATGCCGTCGTCAGTCTATTATAACGTCTGACTGTAACACAACCCACTCCTAAAGGAAAGCAGGAACACATGGCGCTAGGACGAGCTGTATGGAAAAATTGACACACCTGAGCAAACACAATGCACAAAGATCAATCATCCAATCACATGAAAGGACATAGCCATGAGTGGTAAGCTGTCTGAGTCTGAACAACTGACGTGCGTACGCCCAATACAATCACGTGACAGGACAGTAACGAATGTAAAACGACCTAGCCGTGAACGACTGTCAAGCGCAGGCCCATCTAACACACTCACTAAGTCGGCTCGCTGACTAAGGCAAGCTGCATGAGCTTGGTGCAGTCTACACGTTCTACTGGGTGGCAAAGGCCACCAGAGCACCACATGCAAATGGGGTCGGATTTATGCTGGCCGATCGCCTAAATGGCCAGTTGATGGCAAAGCCGGTGGACTGGTGATTCTTCCCCTGCCACTTGGAAGAGGTAACTTTGTTCATTTATTAGCATGTATGGACCCACCATGTGTAATTCTATGTCACGAATGAGCAGTTTTACCCTCGGTTATCCTCCGTCATTGCCGAGATGGAACCATCTCTTCCTACTAGGTGATTTCAACACGAGAGTTTGGCGGGTTGCCGCGGTGTGGACAGAGGTAATCGGATCGTATAGAATTGGCACAGTCAATGGGAACGGTGACCAGCTGCTCTAACTGTGCGCCACTCACAGTCTGACGATCAAGAACACCCGGTTAGCACTGAGTGAGAGTGGGTGCGAGTGCTACTTAGAAGCACCCACGAGGTGGTCACGCTCACCTACTCGACTATGTCATCGTAACACGTGTAACACGTGCGAATTGCGCATGACACGTGTATTGAGTGGAGCTGAGTGTGACTACGATCACAAATTGGTGCGGATCATATTGTACATGAGTCTGTGTGAGTCTGTGTACTACTCACTTGCCGTGAATCGGCCCATATTTAAGGTTCTTTCCATAGGTTCTGATGAGAAGAGGATGGAGTTAGAGACGACGACTACCCACTTTGGTGATGTCGAAGCCATTGCCTCAGTGAGCGACCTGTGGCACCACATCCGTAAACTAGTGACGGCTGCTATCGATAGCAAACTAAACCAATTTGTTTGGAGGTAGCAATGCGATCACTGGTGCATCCGTGTTGGATCAGAATGTGACATCGCTGTTCATGTGACGGACTCTGTCGAGTCCGAGATATAGAGTCAGGTTCGTAAACCTCGACGGCGCTTGACTATAGAGCTGGGCCACATCAACAACCCATGGTGGACGGAGAAGGCGAAGCATATGGAATGCTACATCGAACGCCGTTAACATAGGGAATTATTTAAATACTTGCATGAGATGTATGGACCCATGTCGCAGGCGCTGAGAACGCTACCTTATGATACTACAGACGCTACATGCACACAAACTGCAGGCATAATTCAGATCTGCTGAAGGCTTTCTTCCCGTCTCATGAACAAACGTTAAGACATTGACTTGACTTTAGTGCATGCGCTGCAACAACAAGAGATGAAAATGTGTCTTGCTGACACAACGACACTGGAGGAGATGCAGAAAGCACTTGCTCAACTGTGAAACGTCAAGTGCGCCGGAGCCACCAGAAGTTTCAAAACACAGAAGACCTACGTTAATGCATGCGCAGCACCACTTGGTGCAACACATATGGTTTGAAGCTGTGCTCATTAACTTGAAGGATGCTCTTGCGCTACCACTGTGCGAAGCCAGAGGGAGGAAAGCAATCTTCCACAATATAGGTGGTACTAACTTACTGAGTTGTGTAAGGAAACTGGTAGGACGAATCCTGCTTGCCACCTCGTCACTCAGGTCGTTGAACCGGACGTGGCTAGAAAGCAATGCAGATTCTGTTCGGCCGCAACACCATCAATATAATGTTCGCGGTTCGTCAGTTTCAGGAAAAATGCAGAAAACGGCACCAGCCGTTGTACTCGCTGTGTGTTGACTTCATCAACGTAGAGTGGCTGGTGTAGCATAAATTTTGTTGTCCGCATAAGTTTGGAAGTTTACTTGGATGTCTGCACGGTGGTCTGCGGGCGAGGATGCGGCTGAGTGGAGAGATCTCGGATGACTTTGAAGTTGTCACTGGTGTGAAGCAAAGCTGTGTCTTAGCTCCTGCCCTATTTACTAATTATCTTCATACCATGATGTCTTGTGCTGTTGATGCGGCTTGTGCTTACTGTGTTCGTGTGGCGCACCGTATTAATGGTGAGTTGCTGAACATCCGTCGTTTCGGTGCGAGAACCCTAGTCTGTGAGGCAACTATCCGTATGTTGCTGTTTGCTGACGACTGTGCGTTGTTTTCACACAGCACAGATGAGTTGCAGCACATGGTTTCAGCTCTCGCTTCGACAGCGGCAAAATTTGGGCTCACCATCAACACAAGCAAGACTATTTGACTTTTACAGCCTTCTCTATAATTGGACTCCATGGGTCTGCCGCAAATTCACATTGGTAATGAGATTTTCAAATCCACTTCGAAATTTTGATATCTAGATAGCCTAATGTTTAGCGAACTGCAAATTACGAGCGAACTGCGCAGACGCATATCAAAGGTTGTTCTAGCATTTAGCAGAGCTGGAAAAACGGGGATGGAACAACCACCTGCTCACTGTCCGGACGAAGCTAATGGTGTACAAGACTATGGTGCTGTCCATTCTTCTATTCGGCAGGTAAACCTAGACGCTTTAGTGAAAGGAATTCCGTTATTTAAATCGCTTCCATGAACAGTGTGTTCATCGCATTTGCGCATCGGCTGGGATGACCAAGTTACAGACCCGGCGGTGCTCCGTCGCGACAGAATATATGCAACGGACTGCATGATTCTGCTGAGGAACGTGTGCTGGATCAGGCAAGTTCGCGGCATGGATTCGACTACGATACCGAAACAGCTGCTTTATGGGCACTGCATGCAGGAAAGCGGCATGTGAGATAACCGAAGTCACGTTACCAGCACACGATCAAGCTGAGTTTATCACGAATTAATATTGATTTTAGGTGTTGGGAGTTGTTGTAACGTTGTGCCCGCTCTCGCCTGGTTGATTCACGCCTGTTGCTAAATCTGCGCCCTTACGCGTGCTCTGATTGACGCCTTGGCAACCCGACCGGAACGAAGACAGAAGAATACTCAGCAGACCAGGGTTGTATTAGGGTAGAGAACGCTCATATTTATATGTCGGTGTTACCAGGCGGATTTGGCTCTAAGCCCACGCTCCATACATACTTGTCCGCTGCATCTGTCCAGTTCACCGTGTTGCTCGGGCACTCGCCTACCCGGTGCATGGCAACGCACGTGATGTCTGACGCGCGATTTCATCAGCATCCGGTCAGGCCTTGGCAACATGCCTGGTGTCTGACGCGCGATCTCATCAGCTTTCGGCTGGGCCCTAGTAACACGCTCGTAGGGTCTTTCCCAAGCACGATTTGTGGTAAACGCGCGAGCGTTGGCTCTTAACTTTCTCGCCCAGCTGTCACCTCCCCTTCGGAATTGAGTCAGCTTGCACACCCTTTGAACCTGATAGTGTTCGTAACTTTTCGCCCGGGGACTGACTTGCAGCCTTTGTGGTCTTCTCCGCTTCCGAGCCGGCCTGCATTGTGCATCTGATTTCTGCGGCATTCCTTTCGTCTCACCTGGTTGCTGACTCTCAGGTTCCAGCCCGGACGTGTCTAGTAGGATGTCCCAATATAAAGCTGATGATCCTTGGGAACCTTGGGTTTTGCCATGATTCGGTCTCAACTGATTGATATGCCTATCCATCTCTCACGTCCAACCATCACCTCGTAGATAACTCTGCCTTTCCTGCCGATAACAGTTCCGCTCGACCACCCCTTCGGCCTTCGAAAATCTCGGGCGTAAACCCTGTCGCCAACATTGAAGTTACGGAGCTTGATTTTGCAAGCTTCCTCCAGGTGACTGTTGCCGTGCTTTCCTATTCTCCTTGGTAGGAGATTATTGAACGCATTCGGGATCTTTCTTCCAAATGGTACTTCTGTGGGGGCTTTCCCATCAGGGGAGTTTGGATTCGGAGCGTTCCGATACATGCATAGGAAAGATTGAAATTCATCCTGTGAAGCCCTTTTTTGCGCTGCTTTACAGAGTGCACGTTTTAACGTATCCACGAACCTTTCCGCCTGTCCGTTTGAATGCGGATGATATGGTGGTATGAACATCTGACTCACAGTCTGTGTG
>OX104064.1:60631489-60649539 GCA_944474145.2 Dicrocoelium dendriticum | reverse complement strand
GAATAAATAAATAAATAAATATTTATTCTCGACAACGCGAGGCATACCTTTACAGGCATGATCATATGTAGCGAACATAGTGTGACCAAATTGTACAAAAGAACATGTTTGTCATGACAGTGTATGTAAGTATATGGGTGTATATACGTATGTAATTGTGTAGGAATGTAGCTTGCGGTTTTGAATGCGCCGCAGAATGTTTTGCTGTTTGTTGTCGTCAGAAATGTGAGAATAAGCGATCGATTTTCGTGGGTTGGATAGCATTTTCCGATTATCCACGGGCCAGTGACTTTAGTTTGTGACGAGTCACATCCGCCACGTCGCAGTGTTGTTAAGCAGACATTTGTGGCTTTTTATAGGGAGAACGCTTGCCAGGCGAAAACCCACCACGTCCTGGAACACTGTCAGTGTTACCAGGCGGATTTGGCTCTAAGCCCACGCTCCATACATACTTGTCCGCTGCATCTGTCCAGTTCACCGTGTTGCTCGGGCACTCGCCTACCCGGTGCATGGCAACGCACGTGATGTCTGACGCGCGATTTCATCAGCTTCCGGTCAGGCCTTGGCAACACGCCTGGTGTCTGACGCTCGATCTCATCAGCTTTCAGCTGGGTCCTGGTAACACGCTTGTAGGGTCCTTCCCAAGCACGATTGGTGGTAAACGCGCGAGCGTTGGCTCTTAACTTTCTCGCCCAGCTGTCAGGAGGCAACGGCAGCGGATCGGGACCGATGACAAAAGCATATCATGAGGGCAAGTGCAGGAGAACTAACCGCTGCTTGCGGAGAAGTAAGCTCAGTGGAGGAAGCGACCGGCACAAATGTTGGGTAGCTTATAGACGTTGAGCGCATGATGCTATAACACATGCGGTCGCGAGTGCCTGAGCCAAGCTGGCTTATTAGGCCACTTGAGTCGCCACGTTGGGCCAACATCTGAGAAATTACCATTAAGCTAAATATTTATTCCTCGTCAACGCAGAGCTTCTGATGCAACCTGCTAACCCAGACCAATAAAGCGGTTGATGTGGTACGTGTGCTACATCATTGTTACATTTGTTTTGTACGTGTGCCTGTGTGTTGAGTTTCTTGCATTTCAGGAGTTGGTTGTGGATTGATATCCCCGGCGTGGCTGCGCTTGAAGTCAATGTTGTTTAGTTCCAAGAAAATGCTAACTTTTACTGGGCCAGGACGCTGTGTACGGTTCTTGTGACATGATTAGGCCCAAAGGGTGGTTCCATGCACCCAGTGTGGAGCTGACTACGGCCCGATCACCGTCTTACGTACGTCTGGTACGCTTGATTCCCAAATTAGTTAGACAGAAATGCTGCTACTGTGCATGTTGTGGGAGTGTGGGTCGGCTCCGTTGATGAAACATGGCTCCATCCACATGCCCGCTGGTCTTATTCCTTCTGGCTTACACTGCATATAGTGTGTGTGGGTGGTGCAGCGCAAGCCGCATCCATGGTCACTCTGTAGGCGCAGGCATCCTGTGTTTGTCCTATGGAGATCTCAGTGACAGGAAAGTACGGATACGAATAACACCAACCATATAGTACAATGAACTGTTGTGATGCTTATAAAATAAATTACAATATTACAGGAAGATGATAAAATTTGGGTCTTAGAGACTCATAGGGTTATTCACATGCACACATTCTGGGGTTCACAGCACTGCGATCAGTAGAGGGCTGGTGTTCACATCGTTTGGTTCGCATTCTTTTGTCCTCCCAGTGAAACGGACTGCGTCACGTAAGTGTAGTAAAGTGTAGTCCAGTCCTTCTTTAAAAGTGTTGATGTGGGGGAAAATGATGTGAGCAGTAAAAGCGTCCCATGTTCAGGACACCCAAAGGGAGAAAAAGATTTTTCGGCAATCAAGTCGATCATAGCGCGTCGCAAGTTTGAGCTAGTGGCTTCACAGTTTTGTATTTTGCTTCAGTTGCAACAGATCTTGACAGTTATGGTTGGGGTTCGCCAGTATTTGGCACATCATGATAAGGTCTCCTCGCAGGCGTTCATATTCAACGTTGTAGAAACCCATGGCTTGCAGTCTGTGTTAGTAAGAAAGGAGAAATATTCCTCTAACGATTTTCGTCTCCCTATATTATGGCGTCTCAAACAACTCCACATCGCATTTGCTCCAGTGTAGCCAGGCTTAGATCACGTGTTCCATTTAGGGCCTAGTCGAAGGCGTTCAGAACTTGCGCAGGGATAGAGTGATCAAACTACTCGAATGTCCTTTGTTAGAGAACAACTTGTTGACTGGTTCTTCTCCATGGCTTTTCGGCCTGTTTCGAGCAGACAAGGTCCTCCTGCACGATTACTCCGAGACCGCTCTCCTGTGTAACATTTCGGAACCGCTGTTTTCCAATTCAATATTCATAAATACACTGATGGCGTATGCCCAAATATTTGCACTTCATGAAGTTAAAATGCACCCAGTTTTCTGACCTATGTGTAGGACATGCCGAGATCTCATAGCACTGTCATCTGGTCGTCAACTGTCTTACGTCATTCCAGATTTTGATCTCCTCTGGAAACATTAGGAAGTTCGACTGGAGCCCACGAACATGGCTGTTGATAAACACTTGGATATCATTAGGATGTCATTATTATTAGGATAATATTATTATTATTAGGATATATTATTAGGTATATATATAGAATATATTATTAGGATATCATTATTACCTGTGGACTATTCTGTTACATCAGTGTCCAGACTTCTGATTTTGTAACTGGTCTCTATTTCAACGGCATTAATAATTGGTGACCCCGAGTTGTAACACATTGTACTATCCTGCCTTCTAACTCTTTCTGGTATTGTTTGCTTAACGCCATGGATGTGCCACCGCACTAGACTGATTGCGCACACTCCTCAATAAGAATGATTAACTTAGTCTCTGTGAATCTCCCATCACTTTGGCACCATGACGCACACATATTGTTAGCTCAAGCCCATGCACAGTTTTCTCTTCGCAAAATCACATACGAACATATAACGTTTCCACATGTGCTAGCCATATTGCCACCAAAGCTTTCTGATGACGTACGTGACATTTTGCCGTCACCGGATGGGGTTGAGCCTTATTCGCAGCTTAAACATGCAGACATCCAACGAACCGCCATTTCTGAGCACAAACGTCTTAAACAATTTGATTACGGCTCAACACTTGATGGACGTGCTCATTCCCAGTTCCTTCGACGTCTTCACAGTGTAGTAGGCGATGGCAAACTATACGACACTTTATCAAAGCAGCTATTTCAGAAGCGTTTACCTACACAGGTACGGGGTAGCCTAGCCAGCAACGCTGACAGTGTTCACTTGAAGCAGCTCGCTAGTGTCACTGCCAAGAATTTAGTAATCCAGCATAGCACAACGGACAGCGACGCCATTGTAACGCACAGTTTAATAAACTCGATTAACAACTGTCTGGTCCATTTGGCTAATCAGTTAGCCGAATGTCGGTTAAATCGACAAACACGACGCTGTTTTTCTAGTACTCATTCAGCTACTCGAACAATAATCCCTTCTTCATCGTGTGATTCAACCACTTGTTGGTACCATAGCCTTTCCCGGCATTCAGCGCATAAACGCACTCAACGCTGCTCCTTCCGTCAAACGCAGCCGCCAGAATTCCTGCTGTTGGGAAACGAACAGGCCAGACGATAGAGGAGAGCACCGTCCTTAGCCAGCAGCAACCTATCTCCCGGTCACTCAGTCTCCTAGATCAGCACACCGGTTTTCATTTTCATGACGATACTGGTGCTAACATCAGCCTCATACTTACAACCAGCTCTTTCGTTGACCGCACTCCATCCTTGATTTGCTTAACAGCAGCTATTTGGACCAGGATTAAAATTTCGGTCAACGAACCATACTACTCAGCCTTGGTCTACGGCGACAATTCAGTTGGAGATCCATGCTTCCAGACGCACCTCAACCCATATTAGGAGCAGATTTCCTGATCCATGTTATCCTATTAGTGGATCTACGAAGCCAACGTTTCATAGATTTCGACACGCAGCTTTACGTTCCTTGTAACACATTGTGTACGCCATCCATCTGCCCCATGACCCTATGACCGCAGAACGCTTCTCTATACTTCAAACTCCTCCAAAGATTTCCAGATCTACGGAAACCGAATATTCATCAACCGGGTGCAACACATTCTGTATGTCACCACATCATCACCAGCCGTACTCCAGTGCTCTCCCGTCCGCGACGTCTAAATACAGAAAGACTGAAAATAGCTCACGATGAGTTTCAACACATGCTCCAGTTAGGAATATTTCGACCATCTCAAATCATGTGGGTATCACCACTGCATATGGGAGCAAAGAAGACAGCATCTGATTGAAGTCCCTGTGGTGACTATAGAGCACTTAACCGCACCACAATTCTTGATAGGTGATCGATTGCATACATTCACGCTTTTTTTCATCATCTTGTATGTACTAATTTCCCACATATTGAAGTCATGTGCGCTTATCACCAGAACCCTGTTTATCCTGAGGACATTCAAAGGAAAGCTACCACGACACCATTCGGTTTGTACGAAATTTTACGCATGCCATTTAGATTACGTAACTCGGTACAATAAGTTCAATGCCTTATTGATCAAGCAATTTTAGGTCTACCACATGTCTTCACTTACCAGGATGATATTTTGGTTGCAAGTGCTAAAGAAATTGAACACTTGGAACGTCTAGAACTCTTATTTACACGCCTTACCTAGTGCGGAGTGTTTATCGACAGCAACAATTGTGTCTTTATGTTATCTTCTTTGAATTTTCTTGGTCACACGATTGTTAGCACTGGCATTTCGCCAACGGCATAGAAACCTGATATCATAAGAAACTCTTCCACATCCAATTCTGTGGAACAGTTGAAGCGTTTCTTAGACATGGTCAACTTTTACACCGTTTCATTCCAAACACCGCATTTGTGCTTGGTGATCCGAAGCAGTTCCATTGCACTGACGCCACTGCACGAGCTTCCGAAGATGTCTAATCTTCTCTGACTAATACCATGATGCTTTTACATCTGAGACCCGATGCCCTGCTATCGTTAAGCGTTGCTGCATTAAATATTGTTATCGGAGCTGTCTCGCAGCATATCGTCGATGAAGCCCAACCACGAATTATTCTCCTAAAGCTCACACCCGCCGAAACTTAATACAGCGCAGGTGAGTTACTCGCCCTGTACTCAAGTATCTGCCACTTGCGACATCTTCTGGAAGGAAAGCAATTTGTTGTTTACTTAGCACACGTCTTTGACATACTCTATATGAGCTAAGCCAGATTAGCACTTACCCCGGGTAGTACGTCCACTGAACTTCATTTCACAATACACCAGTGATATCCGCCATATTCCTGGAATAGTTAAAATTGTCGCTGATGCACTCTTACACCCACAAGTCGAGTTAGTGAACTCTTCGCCCATTGATCAGGAACACATGGCTCAACTGCAAAAGAATGAACATCTCAGCTGCAGGTGAATTACAGATTTTACTGGACATCCAGTCAGCACTTCGGCACACCAGGCCAGGTACGACTGATTGCGATGTTTCCACGGCAATTCCAAGACCATTGTTTACAGTATCCATGCGACGAACCATTTTCCATGTTCTGCATGACGTCTCGCATTATGGTGTACACGCAATTGAAAATTGATTTCCGAACACTCTGTATGACCCAATATAAACAAAGACATCAGCCCGTCGGCAAAAGCTTGCTTAGCATGTTAACGTTCGAAAGTCATTCGGCATACCCAATCGCACATTGGGACGTTCTCACAACCAGACAGCAGATTAGGTCACATCCACATCAGCATCGTCGGGCCCCTACCACTGGTAATTCATACATGCTAACATGCGTCGATTGTTGTGCTCGGTGGCCGGAGGTCATTCCCATGGCAGACACACATGTTGAAATCATCGCCAGTGCACTTGTCACCGGGCTGATGGCAATTTTTGGGTTCCTTCCTACATCACCACTGACGGCGGTTCACTCTTCGAATCCCAGATTTTCCAAGCGTTGACGGAACTATTGGGTTGTAAAAGGATTCGCACTACAGCTTATCATCCACAAGTGAAAGGTTTAGTCAAACATTTTAATCGACGCTTAACAACTACGATCGAAGTGCTCTCTTATTCGACTCATCGATCGATACATTTTTGATGATTTTGCTCCATTTAAGTGCAATCATTGCATCAATCCTACCGTTTTGGCCGCAGAACTGGTTTTCGGTACTACAATACGCATCCCCGATCAAATTTTCAGCACAGCAGCCAACAGTAGCAGCTATATGAAATAATGTTACCAACTTAAAAAAGCAAATGAACCAACTTCATTATTGGGCACCCACGAATACAGTTAAATCATCATACGTCCCCCTGATCTCTTTTCCTCCACTTAGTTCTTATTCTCAAGGACCACGTAAAACCACTTTTACCACTTACATACGAGGGTCCATTGCTCGTTCATACATGTCACACTAATCATTTCACGATTTAGTTACACAATAGAATTTGCACTGTTGGCAATGATCGCTTGAAACCTGTTTATATTGATTTTTTGGAATATATACCAGCAAATAGTAGTCCAACCGACAGGAACAGAAGGCCATCAGCGTCTCCGACAGCAATTCCTCCAGCCTAGACTTCGTCTGAAGAAACAGTACCTACTGCTCGATCCAGACGACGTGTGCATTGGCCTGATGGTTTTGTAGCCCACTGAAATCAGTGACAACAGAAATTGACCCTACCTAACAAATATCGTCACTTGAATTAGGAAGGGGGAATTGTTAGGTCCGTTTACAAATTTCTAAAAATGTTTATTTGGTTAGAATAGTACTTTTACTTAACCTAACGCCTGGCAAATTCTAACTCACCACGTGATCCACACGCAGCTGTCAAAAATGAATTTTGTCCTCTATCCATAACTACGCCGGCGAGTCAATGCACGTGACAACCATTGGCAATTGAGGAAGCACTTTAACTCACACCCACTCACAAAGCGAACATATTTATGTTATGTTAAAACGCATAGTACACCACTGAACGACCGGACAACCGATGCGCACGCATCCATCCAGATGATCGGGCTCAACGTGGCCATCGTCGCAACCGTACCGCAAACTGCCATGGACTCCCTGCCATCAAACAAACACATGCGAAAAGCCTCTCGCTTTTATGTAGCATTATTATCTATAAAATATAATCATTATATTAGCCTCCAATATTCTGACTGTAACTAGTCTCGATTTAATGGGCACTAGTAAACTCGCAACCTGCGCAAGAATACACTGTGCACATTATCAATGAACAACGTCTACCCAAGGGTACATGTGACCAATGCGTTAGCGTCATCATAGTGGGACTAACGTGTTGTAACTGTTCTAAAGCTTCTCAATCTAGGCTTATATGGATATGTCTATTCAAAACTAGACAGCATAGCAGCAATACGCAGGCATTATTATTCTGCCAGCGGTGCAAAGCCATCCCCGTTGTCAGTTGTTTGATCATTCTAATGAAAATGGGGAAAGCTGATGGAAGCAACTGAGCTATTGGGGAAGGCCAGGGATTTACCTGTGGAACTAAAAGAATCTGCGCTTGCATCTAAACCAAACATCTCAATTTCCTATATTGGCCAAAGAAGAGAGCCATGCGTCCCAACCTCCACAGCGTCTCTGTCTCCAACTTTCCCTACCCACTTCGCTCCCCTAAGTTGGCAGGTTGTTGAAAGCTTACCTGCTTCTACTTCTCCAAGAGCGAAACAACCGTTAATTCAGTTGACATAGTTAAGACCCAAGGCTATAGGCAGTCCATAGTAAAAAAAAACTGAACATCATACGCATTCGCTGCTTCCTGAAAAACGCCAGAATAGACACCCACGGCTCCAGTCACCAGAATTCGCAAAACGGAGGTGTGGCAGCATGGATTGCTACCACCACGACGGCGCACATATAGACAGAAAAAAACCGTAGCTTGTTAGCTGCTTACGCCAAAAATCACCAGGCACAAGCACGTTGCATTAAATCTTGTGTGCACTAACCTTCCGGGATACTAATCTAAAAGTATATGCGGTAAGCTGTTCGACGATTGGGAGCAATAGCACTCAGTAATGTCCTCACGCGTCAACCACACTTGTAGCACTATCATCAACAACAACAACAACAACAACAGCAGTACATCAGCCATTTGGACTGATGCCTCGCTGTCATACAACCATGAGGACCTATGAAATAAAGAATAGGAAGAGGGCGAGAAGGGGGACTTACCTGAAAACCTTAATGCCCTAAGCAAAAATTCAGGGTCAAGACGCCTACACCTTGTGTAGTCAACATACCGTCACAAAGAACTAGCAGTCATGCAAAGATAAAGCGGCCTGGGCGAGACAGCTTCCTTTCGGCTTTAACTGCCACGCGTCATAATCAGCCATTAGCCCGCAGATAACTCAGCAACAAACACATTTTAAACAGGCAATCCGATTAGAAGACGGCAGCAGACGCGCCACTGGTGTCGGTTGCTGGCCATGTCCTATAAAGTCCCAAGCCAAGCACAAGGCGAGTCACGTGTATTCCGGTCTGGAAGGCGAGACGGACCAACGGCACCCAGTTTCGTCGTCAGTGATTTCATTTCCCGCTGCCAAGTCAACTTCTGTCCACCTCGAGCCTGTAGCGCCTTGACGAATGCTACACGAGAAAACCGTAGCCCAGTAAGACAGAAGACGGCAAGATATTAAGAATGTCTTGAGAAAATAGCTATGTACAATAGCTATGTGAATATAGCTTGAGGACAATGGGAGAAAATGGTGAAGCAATGAGTAACACCACGTAGGAGCGCAACAGCCGGCAACGCGCGGGCAAGATGGCGGACCTGGTACAAAATTGCAGTCCAGTATATATAGGCTTTGGATGGGTGCAAAGTAAAACAAAATGTGTACCAGTCTGGATGTGATGTTTGATGGAGTAAAATGTCATGGTCACTACAAGCCTTGCGACACCCTACACCTGGCAGACTAAACAAGGCCCTCCTAGGTAAGCGGTGACCAGACATACGCAGCACGTGCCCGAGCCAACGCAATTTATTCAGTGCTATCTGTTGTTCTAGGGAGCTAGCATGATTATCACTGTCTAGTACTCGCCTACGCACCTCATTGTTGTGCACACGCTGGTGCCATCCGACATCAGCAATGCTTCGCAGACAACAATGATCAAAGACTTGAAGGCACCTCAGATCTTCAGACTGAAG
Source organism: Dicrocoelium dendriticum (assembly GCA_944474145.2). Taxonomy (NCBI): domain Eukaryota; kingdom Metazoa; phylum Platyhelminthes; class Trematoda; order Plagiorchiida; family Dicrocoeliidae; genus Dicrocoelium; species Dicrocoelium dendriticum. Next base: position 60,640,288 of record OX104064.1, on the reverse strand, counting down.
GGACCAAGTCTCACTCCCATAGAGCAGAACGGCCCTCACTGTCGCCTTGTATACACGGTCTTTCAGACGAAGGGAAACCCTTCTGTCGCCAAAGATGCCGCTGGTTCAAGAAGGCAACTCTGGCTTTTGCAGTGCGTGAGCTGACGTCAGTTTCTATGCGCCCATCGTTGCTGGTGCAGCTGCCAAGATGAGTGAATTGATCAACCACCTCGAGTTCCTCGTTAGCAAGCAAGAAGTGGTAGGTTGTCCTACAGCAACATTTTGCACTTTGAAGGTGCGAAGTGCATACCAAATAATGGGACCACTCTGGATAGGCTATTCAGGGTTGATTGGGCCGCCTCAACATTGTCGAAAAGCAAGACGATATCGTCCGCATAATCTAGGTCAACTGACCTTTCACCAGGCAACACTTCAACGCCTACATCGTGAGATTCCGCAAGGGAACACTCCATGATAGAATCCACGACAAAATTGAACAAACATGGGGAAATCGGACAACCCTGACGAACGCCACTTGTGGTCGGAAAGCTATCCGATAGGACACCGTAAATCCTGACGTGGCCCGTAGTGTTCGAATATAGAGCACGAAGGATGTTCACATATTTCGTGGGAACACCTTTCTGCGCTAGTATTCCAAACAGAATCGATTGATCGACTGAATCGAAGGCACTCTTGAAATCGAGGAGCACATCTATTGTAGGTCTGCGACATTCGTGCCGCTGCTCTAGCACCTGCTGCAAGTTGAGTATATGGTCTATACAGCCACGTCCTGGGCGGAAACCGGCTTGTTCTTCCCTAATCCGAGATTCCCGTTCCGCAGTGAGGCGAGGAAAGAGAATCGAGGCCAGTAATTTTGTCCCAACTGGCGTTAGGCTAATACCCCTGTGGTTAGAACAGTCTGTGCGACTGCCCTTCTTGTATATTGCCACTATAATCGATTCGCTCCAATTAGCCGGGACACTTTTCCTTCCAGGTACGTTCGAATAAGGAGGTCAGTGCTTTGCAGAGGACCTCACCTCCATCCTTAAATAGTGTAGGTGGGAGGGAATCCAGGCCAGCGGCACGAAAACGATTAAGGGCTGTGATCGCGTTTCCGACTACGGCCTCCGACGGAGGCTCTAAACTAACCGTCCACAGCTCGTCCTGCGTTACCTGAGTAGGAAGAGGTCCAGGAGCAGGGGGCCAGCTAAACTGACCTTGAAAGTGTTCCGCCCAACGAGCCATACGACGCTCCTTATTGTGTATCAGCGCACCCACGCTGTCTCTGATTGTCTCACTGAAGCCTGGTTTTCTGGGACCAATGGTGCGGATCAGCAGGAAAAGCTTGCGGCAATCGCCTACTGCTCCTGCCTCCTTCATTTCTTGAAACCTACTGGTCCACCAGGCTTCCTTGTCAGCACGTAGGCTCTGCTTTAGTTCACGCCTAATAGCCCGTTTGGTCACAATGTGTTCAGAGCCAGTCTAGAGATTTCTTCTGGATTCCAACAGGTTCACCGACCTCCCGGATATCCAGTGACTGGTGCGGTGACGATGGATAGTGCCATAAGCAGATGCTCCTGCGTCGTGCATGGCAGTCGAGATCCTATGCCACTGAAGCTAAGCGTCATTAGGACAAGACAGCGGAAGTTCGGTATTCAGTGCTTCTTGATGGGCTTGCCTGACCGAGAACTGAGACAATTTCCCAGTTGCCAATCGTAGGGGACACTTGGTGCGCCTCCCGGTAAAGTTCATGGAGAAACGACAGCGCACCAAGGCATGATCAGGGTCGACACAGGTACTCCAATACGAGCGGCAATCCAGGATGGAACCACGCCACCTGTAACTTTTGGCTATGTGGTCAATTTGGGTCCATCGCTGGCCAGCTACAGGAGGACGCCAAGTGGCACTTCAGCGCCCACTGTGTCTAAAAGCAGTGCTACTAAGAAACAACTGGTGCTCCGCACACAGTTGCAACAGACGCTCACCGTTGTCAGTCCGTTCGGAGTTAAGCCCACAATTACCACCCAGCTGCGCTTCTGAAGAGCTCATACGCTCTACTTGTGCGTTCATATCCCCTGCAAGTACTATAATGTCCGAACTAGTAGCACTGCGTAGTAGCGCATTCATTACGTGATAGAATGTGTCCTTGACAGCATTAGAACTGCAGTCGGTGGGAGCATAAGCGAAAATCACAAACAAACACCGTTTTGTACTACTTCGTGAATCCACCTTAGCTGACGTCATCAAACGAGCTACACGTAAACGGCTGTTCACCGGAATCCAATCAACCAACGATGACTCAGCCTTGGAGCTTAAAATGATACCTACCCCTGCTTGAACCGTGAGTGCTGTCTCGGCTTCTCTAGATGCGTGCAACCAATAACGAGAGGATAATCCGGGTGCAGTTAATTCAATAACCCCGTTGGGGTCATTGATCCTAGTTTCGGACACACAACACACATCAATATCCAGTGTGCCAAAGGTGCGTGCGAGTGCAGTTTGTTGACCTGTTTGCCTTAGAGAGCGAACGTTGCACGTCGCCATGAAAACGGGACAGCGTGGCCTTATAACGGCTTTTTGCCGATAGGCGTCCGATAGGTGCGGTGGACTGGTAGCTGCAGATGGTTCTACTCCAGTAGCACTTCGGTTGCTGTCAATTAAGCTGGGAATTATAGAAGGAAGGTTAGTAATGGGGGCCGGGATGGGAGTAAGAGAAAAAGGTGGAAAAGAAAGAAGGGAGGCGCCAGCAGTAGCATGTTTTCGCTTACCCGCCCGGCTGTATGCAGCAGATAAGGCTACGCTTGATAATCTGCGCGACGGCCGATGCAGGATGAAGTTTATGTTTGAAGAAAATGTCATGGTTTTATGTGGGCTGATATACTGCCAGGGCACCCAGATCTAGACAGGAGGACGATTAGGGTTCTCATCCAAAGCCTTCGGCTCAAAGGCCTGTCCGCAAGGCAGCGGGGAGGTGGCAATGATTTAGTTTTACAGAAATGGACGCCATCCCATTTCAAACCCCCAACCTGGAGGACCAGGAGACAGTTTGTTTGACCTCTCACCATTGACCAATCTGGTAGAAGTAGCTCTGAAGGTGCCCGGAGGCATCACGCAGTATAGCTCAATGGGTCAATGAGGTACGCAAACCGCCGCACCACGTTAAGGTCCATCTTCGTTGTTGCACTATAGTTACCCACGATTACTTCGATTCACACGGATGAGATGGAGGCCAGTGCTATCTGTGGATCGACTCTACAATGAATCAAACGGAGTGCGCATACTACCAGACATCCCGTGGAAGGAAGGTTCAAAGTATATGAACAAACTGTAGGGAAGTCCAAAACACGACAAGGAAATCATCATTGTTCACGGTGTCCGCGAGTCCCAAGCTTCCTCTTCCACAGAGCTGAAGCAATGGAGACGCATTTGTGGGGCACTCATTCTATAAAACATCGCTTCTATTGCGTATTCAAGGATTCCTGAGTCACCAAATTACAAAGAATGTGGTCCTAGGTTGTTGAAGTTGGTTTTACGAGCTAAGTTCACAGACCAGGTTTTGTAACGTTCTACCAACAGAAATTTTACAAAAGACGGCAGGGACACGGCCGCAGGCCGCTGCTTACTCAGTGAATGCGGCAAGCTCAGTGAATATCCCCGGTGTGAATTCTAGCGCAGGAACTATCCTAACGGACGTCATAATATCCGGAGGAACACCGCAGAATGCGAGTGGCTTCCAGGGTTATCATAACCAGAAGTGTCTGATACGGCAACGTATCCCAACTTCAACCGGAGAGCCGGTACTACTTCAAAAGAACGAGTAGCAACTGACCTCATGGGGGTCAGCCAAGTCTCGAAAACTCTGTCTACACCATCCACCAATCTTTTAACACATAAAACGCTCATTTGTTTTTATACTAATGCGCAAGGCCTTTTCAACAAACCGATAGAGTCGCAGACGTGTCATGCCTCGATGTCGTGGGATGTCATCATCGTAACCGAGACATGTTTGAGTGAAGTGATCACTGACACGGAAATCATACTACCCGGAATGTCTATTCTGCCCAAAGATCGGCCGAACGGAGGAGGTATTGTAATACCGTATTACCACATTGAGCTACATCTTGGTCTCATCGGCAACCCGGAGGTCCAGATTGTTGACGCGCTTTGGTGTTGTCTTCACCTACCACATAGTGATACAGATTTAGTAGATGTTGTGTACCACCCTCCGTCGTCCACTTCAGAAAGGAACAATCGCTTAGCCTCCACTTTGAAAACCACCCTCGCACTATTACACAGTCACCTTTTCCTGGTCAGTGGCTTCAAGTCCTAGATATCCCAGCCTCTCTCGATGAAGAGTTTATAATGGAGTTACAGGAGCTAATCATCGGATTATCACTGTAGAATAATGTTACTTTCCCACCGGATTCAGGACATCGAGCAAACCAGGTATCCTGAATCTCTTGTTCGCCAGGGAAGAGCTTATGAACAATGATATATTACAGGTAAAAAAGCGATTACTTTACAAGTCCCGTAGGATGGTTGAAGTGAAAGTAAACATCAGTGTAAATCGTCAGTTTAAGCTTCTAGTGAATTCAAGTACCCCTTAGTCATAGAAACGCTGTAGAATATGTACTGAATTTTTACTGTAGAGTAATATGGGAAGTAATATGGGTAAGGCAGGTCTTAAGAACAAGAGAAACGACAACGCTTACTCGTGCGCCGCTTTCTTGGACTGGGGTAAATTGATGAATGCAGTTGTAATATATCCGATACTATATTCCACAACAGCAGTGTGTAAATAGTGAAGCACAAAAGCTGAGAATGAGCACCGCTTTTTTCGTGTTGGTTCAACGTGGACATCTCTGATTATATAGCGTAATGTAGGTGGATAAGCGAATCATCCAGACGTCTTTTGAATAGCGATAGCGTGGGGGAAGAAACAACGTATGTGTGAAGAGCGTTCCAGTGTTGGCACACACGAAGGGAAAGAACTTCTGGCGGCATTCCAACCGACTTTATTGTGTGGCCAGCTTTAGATGGTGTCCTGTGAGTGTTGTATTGCTATTCAGCTTTAGTAGGTGACGACAACAATGGTTTGGATTCCTCAGGACCATATAAGTCATTATCAAGTCGCCACGCAGGCGTCGATTTTGTCCACTGTAGACCCCGAGGGTTTTCAGCTTCAATCGGTATGGGAGATGAAACAGGCCCTTTACGTTCTTGGTCGCCCTTCGTTGTGGCAGTTCAAGAGCGGTAAGGTCTTGCATTTGCCATTGCTGCCAAGCGTGGATGGCGTACTCAGAATGAGGCCGAATGTAGGCGTTCAGCATCTGGGAAAAGATGGAAGGATCGAAGAGCCCGAATGCCCTCCGCAAAAGTCCAAGGTTTTGGTTAGCTTTTTTGGAGGCTTTCTCGGCCTGACGGGAACAGCCCAGATCTTCCTGCACTACCACTCCTAGATCGCATTCCGTTGTTGTGCGCTGCAATATTTGGTCTCCCAGTCTGTATTCACAAGTGGCTTTATGGCGTATGCTCAACACCTTGCACTTTGTAGCATTGAACTGAAGCAGGTTCTGAATCGACCATTCGTAGACCCTGTCCAGATCATCCTGAGGTGCTGCATTGTCGCTGGTTGTTCTAATGGCTCGCCATATCTTGAGATCATCAGCGAAGAGTAAGGAGTTGAAGTTGATTACTGTCGCGAGATCGTTTATGTAAATCAGGAATAGTCGTGGACCAAGTACTGAGCCCTGGGACACTCCGCACTTAACGTGGATTGGGTCAGAGATGACGCCACGAACTCTTACATTCAGATGTCGTTGAAGCAAGAAGTTAGCTATCCAACCGAGGATTGGGTCACTAATTCCACAACACTGCAGCTTGTGAAGGAGGATAAGGTGATTCAGACGATCGAAAGCCTTTGAGAAATCCAGATATACTGTGTCAACACCTACGCCGCTGTCAACGGTCTCAGTCCAACTAGATCTGGCAAGCAGCAAGTTTGAAGTGCAAGATCGGTTCTTGAGAAACCCATGTTGCTCTTGTGCTATGATATTTCGTTCTTCCAAGTAGTCCATCAGTTTCGGCGACAATCGCTTCCATGATTTTGGAGAGCACCGGGAGTAGTGTTATCGGGCGGTAGTTGGCCAGATCTGTACGACTTCCCCCCTTTTGGATGGGAGTGACGACGCCTTGCTTCCACATTGTTGGCACGCGCATCTCATCGAGGCATCGTTGGAAGAACTTGCAGAGTAGGTCTTCCATGTTTACTGCAGCGAATTTCAACGCTTTTGGACGCATATTATCAACACCGGGAGAGATATGCTCGCGCAGGGCAATTGGCCTTTTCATGACATCCGCAGTTGTAAACGTGATGTGGCTGAGTCCTGGTGGTGGTACAACGATTGGGAGCAGTGTATGCGGCGATGTCGTACTCTGGAAGTTCGGCGCGAATTGTTGACATAGGGCGTTGGCCGCCTCGGTTGCGTTTTGTGCAAGTCCACACAATGTGTGTAAAGCAGGAATTCCTCGCTACACTTTGCGGAACTTGTTAACGTGTCTGTACGGAAGCTTGGGGTTTGAAAGATTTCTCAGCTAGATTCTGTTGGTGCTGCATTTTATCTTCGCGTACCAGGTTTACGCAGTGATTCCTTTGGATAGTGTAGGCTTCCCATGTTTCGACACTCGGTGACTCCTTGTATCTTCGCCAGAGTAAATTCCTCGTGACGATACACTTGCGTGTCCTGCTGCGTTTGAATGATTTGACTGTCTTCGCTCGCGAAGGTCTTTTTCTAGAAGCACTAGTTACTAACGTGTTAAACTGGTGAGCAAATTCAGACCAGGCGATATCGGGGGAACGTTCTGCTAGAAATGCTCAGTTTGCAGCATTTATCAGTTTGACTAGAGCGCCGTAATCCGTAATGAGCTGGCATTCCTCGGTGTTTTCTGAGGAATACTCTGCATAACAGATGTACTTGAACCTGAGGGCTGCATGGTCGCTACGGCCTAAAGGACTCTCTATCGATACCGTTCCGATCATAAGCTCTTCATTGGTGAATACGAGATCCAGAACACCCGGTTTGTTTCCTGTCCTGAATCTTGTGGGAGATGTGATGTGATTGTAGATTGGTAGCCCACTGATTATCTCCTGTACTTCTATTTTGAAGTGTTCGTTGATACAGGCTGGGGTTTCTATGGTATGAATATTGAAGTCGCAAACCAGGAGAATGTGGCTGTATGACTGCGAGAGAATGGTCTTCATTGTGGAGGCTAGGCGGTTGTCCATTTCCAAAGTAGCCGACGGAGGGCGATACACCACACCCAACAAACATGCGTCCCCACGGCTAAGTTGAAGACGACACCAAAGCGCATCGACAATCTGAACCTCTGGGTCATCAATGAGATCTATGTGTAGTTCGCTGCGATAATAAAGTACTACTCCACCTCCTCTACTTGGTCGATCGTTGCGTAGAATTGACATTCATGGTAGTGCGATTTCTGCATCAGTGATCGCTTCATCCAACCACGTCTCGGTTATCATAACGAGGTCGCTTGACATCGAGGCCTGACGCAGGCGAAGCTCCGTCAGTTAGATTGTCTGATCAATTGTTTCTTTGTTACACCAACGATTACAGCAGACGTTAACATAATGTATATTACTGTATGAGCCTGATGAAGAAGTAATCGAAAACAATTGTTTGCTCAAAGCTTCGTGTTTTGTTTATCTTTCGAAACTTGACGTAACAAATGGGCATTCTACCTGAATTGAATCCGTCAGTTTGCTTAAAAGACCTTGTGCGTTGGTATAAAAACAGGAGAGTGATTGGTAGGTTAGAAGGTTCCTTGTGGATATAGACAACAGGTTTGAGACTTGTCCGACCCTCTTGAGGTCGGCTGCTACTAGTTTTTTGAAATTGTCTTAGGCTAGCGAGAATGACTTGGGATAACTCTCTGCACCGTGTGATCAGGTTCATGATGATCCTGATGGTCACTCACCTCCTGCAGTGCCTCGCCGGATGCTATGACGGCAGTCAGATCAGTCTCTGTGGTGGACTCTGCAACAACGGTTGTTCCCACTAAGTTGGTTCTCTCCATGGAGTAACCAGTAACCTCTGGTCGTAAACCTGCTGCTTTAATTCGAATTTCTGTCGGTAGCATGTTCCGGAATTTACCCCAGTTCTCTAGAACTGCCTGTAAAGTTAGGTCAGACGGTAAAACCAACTTCAGTAACCTAGGACCACACCCTTTGTAATTTTGTGACACGGGAATCCTGGTCAGGGAGGTAGCAATGACATTTTCTAAAGACAGCGCCTCTCGTATGTATCGCCATTGCTCCAGATCATGTGCCTGAGCTTCTTCACGAGGTGAAGCCTGAGACTCGGGGACGCCATGAATAATGACGGTTTTCAACGCTTGTTTTCTACTTCCCTGATGATTGTTCATATCCTTTTAACGTTCTTTCCACGGAATATCCGGTAAGATACATACTCCGTTCGATGCTCTGTGATGTCGATTTGCAGCGAGCAGAATGGATTCCGTTTCTTCCGCGGAATGTAGTGTTACTCGAAGTAGTCGAGGTTCACCGTACTGTAAGTTGTTTGGTTATCTTGCGATGCGGCTCAGCGTAGTGGGTTCAGCGCTCATGCTGATGGCACTACAGATGGAATCCCACTAACAACGATCGTCTATCAGTTTGCCATTTATTGTGTTGGATTTGGATTCAGGAACGTTAGTGCACACAAGACTTAAGGCACCATGATTCCGCCTTGTGGTTTGCGACTTAACAACACTAGGTTCTTTTGCTTCTTGTGGATTTGTGAA
>OX104064.1:60609100-60630989 GCA_944474145.2 Dicrocoelium dendriticum | reverse complement strand
ATAATCAGCCATTACCCCGCAGATAACTCAGCACCAAACACACTTTAACCAGGCAATCCGATTTGGAGGCGGCAGCAGACGCGCCACTGATGTGGGTTGGAGCCCTCTCCCGTCAAGTCTCGAGCCAAGCACAAGGCGGGTCACGTGGACTCCAACCCGGGAGGCGAGACGGGCCAACAGCACCCAGTTTGGTCGTCAGTGACTTCATTTCTCGCTGCCAAGTCAACTTCTGTCCACCTCGAGCCTTGCGCCACCCTACGCCTGGCAGACTAAACAAGGCCCTCCTAGGTAAACGGTGACCAGGCATAAATAGCACGTGCCCGAGCCTACGCAACTTATTCAGTGCTATCTGTTGTTTTAGGGAGCTAGCATGATTTCTCCAACTAGTACTCGCCTACGCACATCATCGTTGCGGACACGCTGTTATCATCCGACACTAGCTATGCTACGCAGACAACGATGATCAAAGACTTGAAGGCGCCTCAGCTCTTCAGACCGAAGGGGCCAAGTCTTACTTCCCTACAGCAGAACGGCTCTCACTGTGGCCTTGTATACCCGGCCTTTCAGATGCAGGGAAACTCGCTTTTGTCGCCAAAGATGACGCAGGTTCAAGAAGGCAGCTCTGGCTTTTGCAGTGCGTGAGATGACGTCAGTTTCTATGCGCCCATCATTGCTGATGCAGCTGCCAAGCTAAGTGCAATGATCAACCACCTCGAGTTCCTGGTTAGCAAGCGTCAAGGGGTCATCAAGTGGGTGGCGGTCCTGCAGCAACACTTTGCACTCGGAAGGTGCGAAGTGCATGCCAAATAATGGGACCAATCTGGATAGGCTATTCAGTGTTGACTGTGCCGCCCCAACATCGTCGAAAAGCAAGACGATATCGTCCGCATAATCTGGATAAACTAACCTTTAACCAGGCAGCACTTCAACGCCTACATCGTGAGATTCTGCAAGGAAACACTCCATGATAGAATCCACGACGAAATTGAAAAAAATGGGGAAATCAGACAATCCTGACGAACGCCACTTGTGGTCGGAAAGCTATCCGATAGGACACCGTAAATCCGGACGCGGCCTGTAGTGTTCGAGTATAGAGCACGAAGGATGTTCACATATTTCGTGGGAACACCTTTCCGCGCAAGTATTCCGAACAGAATCGATCGATCGACTAAGTCGAACGAGCTCTTGAAATCGAGGAACACACCTATTGTCGGTCTGCGGTATGCGTGGCGCTGCTCTAGCACCTGCCGCAACGTGAATACATGGTCTATACAGCCGCGTCCTGTGCGGAAACCGGCGTGCTCTTCCCTAATCCAAGATTCCCGTTCCGCAGTGAGGCGACGAACAATAATCGAGGCCAATAACTTTCTAACAACTGGCGTTAGGCTGATACCCCGTGGTTAGAACAGTCTGCGCGATTTCTCTTCTTGTAGATCGCCACTATAATCGGTTCGCTCCAATTAGCCGGCACACTCTTCCTTCCAGATACATTCGAATAAGGTCAGTGCTTTGCAGAGGACCTCACCTCCATCCTTAAATAGTGCAGGTTGGAGGGAATCCGGGCCAGCCACACGAAAACCATTAAGGGCTGTGATCGCGTTTCGGACCTCGGCCTTCGATGGAGGCTCTAAGCTAATCGTCCATGGCTCGTCCTGCATCACCTGAGTAGGAAAATGTCCGGGAGCGGGGGCCAGCTGAACTGATTTCGGAAGTGTTCCGCCCAGCGAGCCATACGGCGCTCCTTATTGTGTACCAGCGCACCTGCGCTGTCTCTGATTGTCTCACTGACGCCTGGTTTTCTGGGACCAGCGGTGCGGATCATCTGGAAGAGCTTGCGGTACTTGCCTACTGCTCCTGCCTTCTCCATTTCTTGAGCCCGACTGGTCCACCAGGCTTCCTTGTCAGCATGTATGCTCTGCTTTTGTTCACACCTAATAGCCCGTCTGGTCACATTGTTTTCAGAGCCAGCCGGGAGGTGTCTTCTAGCTTCCAACAGGTTCACGGATCTTTCGGATATCCAGTGACTGGTGCGGTGACGGTGGATAATGCCACAAGCAGATGCTCCTGCGTCGTACATAGCTGCCGAGATCCTATTCCACTGAAGCTCAGTGTCATTAGGACAAGACAGCGAAACTTCGGTACGCATTGCGGCTTGATATGCTTTGGTGACCGAGGTATGAGACAATTTCTTAGTTGCCAATTGGAGGAGACGCTTTGTGCGCCTTCCGGTAACGTTCATGGAGAAACTACAACGTACCAAGGCATGCTCAGAGTCGACACAAGTACTCCAGTACGAGCGACAATCCAGGATGGAACCACGCCATCTGTAACTTATGGCAATGTGCTTAATTTGATCAAAACAAGACCCAGCAACGTATATATCTAGTGAAGGCAGTAAGTAGCTTACTAGATGAACAACAGCCTGTATTTAATTTCCCGCCAGTTGCGCACGTGACGGTCCTACATATTTGGCGACCCTGCCAGCTTAGGAGCTGTCTGTAAAGCAGCACTTCAGCCTTTGCAGCCATCAGTAGAACTCACACGCGGAATCGTTGGAGCCTGTCAACGCGCTCATTAGTCAATTGCCTCGAAAGTGGAGTGTAACACTGATCCACCGTTTTAGCTACCATATTGTGCAAAACAGCGTTGTTTTCGAGGACAGTCCCGCTGGCTCCGAGGGTCCATTATTCGTTCGTCAAATTCATTCATGAGTCGCACAGCATCCTTCAGCAAACGTAAGATGGCTAATACCCCTGCAACCTATTTATGAGGGGTGCAAAACTATGTAAGAGGTGTTACACTGTTGCGAAGTCTCGCTGACCCATATGGTTTAAGTTGCACGGGATACATGCAAGCCTTATCTCACCGAAGTGCCAACTCCCAATACTCCGCTTGCGAACGGAAAGGAGCCAAAAGCAGGGCCCCTAGGTAGTTACCAATATAACGTACCTGCCGCAGAAGCATTCTGTGGGGCCAAAGGACATGCCGTGCGGCTCAATCAACAAGCACTTATGATAGGTACTGCGAAGCTTGAAATAGATGTAAACAATACTTGGGGAAAGCCCCGCTGTTGTACGAAAAGGAATTGGCTGATAGAGCTTCGGAACATCCAAAGAAGTTCGTCACTTATGTTAAGAGACGCTGTGGTTCAAATTCAGTAATTACAAAGTTGATGCGGCTAGATGAAACTCATGCTTATGCGGACTCAGGTAAGGCTGTAGTATTTGTTGAACAGTATGCAAGGACTTTTGTACGTGAGGCCGCGTTGACTAGCGTTGCACTTGTCCCCAGAGTACCCAAGGGTAGCTAATTAGCTGTTTTGTGTGGTGAAAACGCAAGTCATTTGGCTGCTGCAAGAACTGAGTCTTACTAATCAGCTGGAACTGAATCAACTCACCCAACGCTTCTGAAAGCATTGGCGCAGAAACTAAGTGAGCCGTTGACGCTGGGAGCTGCACGTTGCCTACTGAATGGAAGAGGACTGTCATCTGCCTATTTTCAAAAATGACGACAAGTCTGTAAGCCAAACATAGGCCAGCCAGTCTGACTAGCATCTTGGTCAAACTGATTGAAAGGCTGGTGAGAGATACATTGGAAGGTCACCTGAATAGTTTTGATGTACTTAGTAGTGTACAACAGGGATACCGGAAGGGTCTTCCAGTCTGACGAACTGGTTGGTTGCTGGTGAAGCTTGGGCCGACGCAGTGGACAACGGCCACGTGGTGCATGTACTTCTCGTCGCCTCTTCGGGAGCATTTGATAAATAAAATGTTAAACAAAGTTTGGTATCCTCGGTGTTGAACGAGGCACGTCAACAAGGCATAAACAATTAGGTACAATCAACTCTGCAACGATCAAATGCGCTCCATTTTGGTCTTGACATTGAAATGTGTAAGCAGTTATATAAGGTTGTGATAACCGTTCGGCCTCAAGTTGAAACAGGTTGTTAATGTGAAGGTAAAAATGTTGTTAATCATGTTATGTGATACAAGGATATGTTCCAGGTAAATGTTATGGCCTGCAGTAGATCTCTTGTGGTGTTGTTCGCAGACAGCGGTTATTCACTTTCCATCTTCAATCGGATAGTGCGTTCTGCTGTGGCGTGCTACGTAGTGGTATGTTATGCACTGCGAGAAATATTGGCGGAAAATATAAGTTACATAATGTTGCCACGCTGCTGGCTGCATAATTTATATTCTATATTTTCTAATATAGCTAAAGGTGAGCTTCAGTTCTACTTTAATTGGGGTTTAAAAATACTAAACTCTATATTCCTAGTTGTTTAGGTGGCGCAGTATCCGCTGAAAATGGTATGCTGAGGTCTTTTAACCGTGGGTTAATCATAAGCTCTCCTGTATTACCATGTCGACATAATACTTCTTACTGGATTTCTAGCGTTTTGGCGCAGAATTATACCTTATCTGCGTATATTTGCCATATATGCCCGCATAGTGTACTTTCGGCCACCTACGCAGTCCCTAGATGTTGCAGTGTAGTACGGGCTAATTAGAGCATTTCTGGATAGCTATGCTTATTTAGAACATATACAGCTTCGCTACTTTCACCTTTTCTTTTCATTTTTCTACTATCTGCTTACAAAGCAGAAAGCCATGTTTAGCAAAAAAATAATGGCCTTATTCGTTGACCATCATTTAATTGCAAATAACTCCCAAACTACTGCACGTATTGAATTGCTTTTACTTTCAACGTAGTTAATGGTTAAAGCTTGTCCGGAGCAGCTTAATCTTTGCTAATTTACGCAGTATTCTAGCCTTAGAATAGGTTTTTCTTTTTCCGGACGTTTACTCAGGTTGAAATTTTGCGCCAGAAAGCAATATCAGCGCAAGCAAAGTTTGAATATATTTTTTTGTTAATTTGTATTTTTCTAGTGAGGCACGCCGCATTAGTATATTTCCTAACGGGTCCTTTTTGTTTTGTTTGAATTCATCGAAATTATTTTTTTATCTTTTCGTATCCCTTATAATTCCGCCACTGTCATTTCTTTCATGTGTGCACCAACAATCGTGGCGACTGAGCGGGCCAACAAAACCCAATGGATTGAAAGTAAATTTGTGGTGAACTGGATAATGTTCCAAAGAAAAACGGCCCAGCCACACCAATGCGCAGCTTTCACAACAAACAAACAAGGAGCTCCATATCGCCCGAAGGAACCAGCAAATTTTAAAGGTGGGCGCCTGCGACCCTAGCAGCTGTACACAGAACAACGCCAATGCATTTGTAATTGCCAACGAGGAACATTTACTCGCATTTTGCCTACCTCCGTGCATGAGCCTCGGATTAAAGGGAAGATTGATTTGAACCCTTAAGGGTGCAGCCTCTAGCCGGTCTAGGAATATACTTGTTTATTTAGTTTATGGCTCATTTTTAGGATTGCGACAATGACCGCTGACCTCAAGAGCACCTTTCCTGGGCATTCGTTCCCTATCTTTGATGCGTTCTATTTGCTCCTTACGTCATTTATTTACAACCAAGACGTCGATTTTGTCTTCAGTATTAGTAAAAGGTGCAAGCATTGCAGCGTGAAGTATGGTCGCGTCGTATACAAAATACGTGCGCTGTAAGCGCCCAAAAACAAGAAGCAATGGAACTGGGCGAGTCAAGTCTATGCAATATGAATTTGTTGACAGTCCTACTTCAGTTCTCGAGACACTGCTTGTTCGGGAAGGACGTAAGCTAAAGGTGCGAACATTCGGTTTGGCCCATAACAATCCATGCAACCGCTTCCTTCTTAAAAGGCACTACTTAAACCTGCGACTTACGGAGGAGGAATTCAGTCAGTCGGCTGACTTAGTTTGATACAACACCCTAAGGTGCGACAGAAAGCATACGGGAAACACGTCAACACCTACGACGTCCAGAATGTACGCCGCATGGTGCACTGTCCGGTGTCATATGGGTGAAATATCACAGTATTATTGATAGACCATATGCGGCATGCCCTTCAGAGCATGGAACAGGATGGTTTCGCGAAAACCATCTTTGAAATAGGCTTTCTTACACAAATGTGCTTGGTCCGTAATCAGCAAGTGTAAATCTTGCGGCGAAGTCCTCACGTTGTATGCATGGATGCATCGCATGGTAAAAGCCGCCATGAATAAGTATGATAACCGTCGTTAAATTTCGCTACAGTTTCACGTTGTACCAGTGCTTGATAACCGATGTCATGCGATACAGCCGACCTGTTTTTTATGGGTTTGTGCAAAGGGAAGCTTTCAAAGCGTTAGTAAACTTACTCGGTTTATTTCGTGATGCCATGGGCCATAATTGCTCCGTACGTACTTCTGTTCTAGTTAAAATGGCCGCGTAAGTGCGCGCAGCAACAGCAGTAGTCCATTGTGACACGCTGCTGTGTTACCTCATATCCGCGAGGCCGTTCAAACGCACGTGAGTGAAGTGAATATTTTATAACGTTCTGTAGACTAATAGCTCTCGCAAACGTTATTTATTTCACCGAATGGCTACAATGGATACGGAGTCCGAGTATGTCACTTTTCTGACATTCCCACTGTCCAAAGTTACAGCAAGATCTGACCCGACTTCAAAGAGGAATCCGCAGTTGCTAAGGTATCTATCATCCTACTGGATGTTCATCAAGCGTTCGTGTGTGATCTCCGCTCAATCTAGCTTGATGCATTGTTGGAACACCAACAACAACTGTGTTGAGAACGTGAACCTTAGATTGAAGAATGTCACGCATGCTTCCGCCCACCATGCTATCGCTGTGTGTAAAGTGTATGAGGTCCTACTGAAAGCATTTCGGATGCAGTGTATATACTTTTGTGACAGACACCAGGTGTTTGATGGTGAAAGTACCACCTGCGTACAGATGCTCGTAGGCCATCACACGACGTAAAACAGCGTCTGTTGTCATTCCTTTTTAGAAGATGTATCTATCCGTAGTCGTTGGTGAACAAATTACAACCTGCCGGAAGAGTTCATGTTGCTTCGGACTTTAAAGATAGCAACCTCAAGTCAGTTCCATTCCGACACAGCAAAACGTCTTGCTCGGCTTAAGTATCTGGAAGACGTGAACCCTAGTACGTTATCCGGGTACATCGCTAGCTTTACTAACTAAACAGGTGAGCTTATCGATGAAGCATCAGGTGCATCCGTCAAAAGTGCTAGGCCGCAGATCCGACCATCTCGTAAGCAACGGAGATGGCACAAAGCTGGTACATCGACTACTTTGCTTCGCTTGCGGTACGAGCGCTCATTAAGCGCACCACCGGCTACCAAACCACCCTAAATGTTTGGTGGCGAACACACTCTATGGTTGAGAAGTTCGCTCTAGGGACGTAGCGGCAGTTACGGCTACCCAGAAACCGTCAACTAGCAGTAAAGTACGTGAGTTGGAATCAACTACCTTATTTTCAGCTTCTCGCCGTACACTATCTCCGAATATAACGATTTCATCCACCCCATCTACTTCCCCGCATATCAAGGCAAGAGCTTTTAACTAGTTATTTACCACCGCGTAGATACTTAGAATGATATTGGCGCGGTACCATGTTGCAGCTATCCATATTGGTCACAGAGTAAAGACAACACACCCCGTATGCTTATGCGCTTACGAACTGGGTTACAGGCAAAAGAAATGACACGAACAAGCCGGAGGAGCTGTAGCCTATCCGCAAAGCTGCAGTTGAGTATGCAATAACACATGGGTATCTTCATTCGTTCAGCGTAGACCTGGATTCTACTGCAAATGAACCGTTTTCGGAGAAGGCCGCCGTTTTACAGAATACCTTATGATTTGCATGCTAGACAGTATGTCGTGCGCCATTGTCCTCAAAACACTGCAGCAGATGACTACTACTTTGCACAACTGCTGAAAGGCCAACTCGTGAGAACGCCATCTTTACCCTTCTCAGGGCACCCTCTGTTTCATTTCGGTGTGCTTCTCCTTGCAAACCTGCTGCAACTACTCGTTTGACCGCATTGATTTGAACCTTCGGCAAATGAATCGGAAGGTGGCTCTGTAATCATCGCAAGCATGGTCTAATCGCTTCTTAACTGGGCCTCAATTCTCTAGTTTTCCTCGTTTTCAAAGTTTTCTTTAGTTACCTTTTTTTACCCACTCCTTAGTGATCCGCTGTGTTGACGTGACGCATATGGCGTGTCCGGCACATTTGCGTGAGCACTTTGTATGGATCTAAACGACG
This sequence comes from Dicrocoelium dendriticum, assembly GCA_944474145.2. Lineage (NCBI taxonomy): Eukaryota > Metazoa > Platyhelminthes > Trematoda > Plagiorchiida > Dicrocoeliidae > Dicrocoelium > Dicrocoelium dendriticum. The sequence continues at coordinate 60,622,806 of OX104064.1, read as the reverse complement.
ACCTTCCCGGAAAGTTTATTTGTGCCCATACGTTTCTTGACATTTTGCTTATTGCGTGCCTTAGACGATAGCCTCTTTGTTCCAACGCTGTTAAACAACTATCTATAGAACCTTCGTGACGGACATTTGTGGTGCTCTTACAAGGGGATTTGTGGCCTACTGACTTAGCGGGTACACGAAGTCTGTGGTTCTATGTACAGGTGAGCGGGAAATGGCATTAATAGTGCTAGTACAATTATGCCACTGTACGCGACTGCACCACCGTTACACGAAGCCGGTGGTGCTATGTACGGATTCTCGTTGACCGGGATTATTGATGCCCTTGAAATAAGTTACGGGTGTGGGATATTGAACGCACTGACAGAGGATGCATGTTCTGCAAGTTTATGGCCTCTGTGCGCGAAACTTTTGGCGCTAATGTTATGAGACCTATGTAAGATAATATACGCACCTGCACATGATGCATATACTCTTCTGAATGCACGTTGCTAACTGGCCTTAATAGTGCCCGTGCAGAGAGCTATATAGACTACTATACCACCAGTACACCAGGTCTGTGATGGTTTGGAGGGAGACCCTGAAACCTACACTATGGGTGATAGAGACCTATGACGGCTACTGTATCACTGGTACACCAGGCCTGTGATGATAGGCATAAAGGCCCCGAGACCTACCTTATTGGTGCTGGTGCCAAGAGACCTATGTGGACTGCTACATTACCAGGACACCAGGGCTCTAATAAAAGGCATGGAAGCAGCGAGACGGACCTTATTGGTGATTGTGTTAACAGTCCTATGTAGATTACTGTATCCCTGGTACACCAGGCCTCAGCTGAAATGCCTAAAGGTTCCGAGACCTACATTAATGGTGCTAGTGCCAAGAGACCTATTTGGGCTACTGTAGCACCAGTACAGGCCTGTGGTGCTGTGTATAGAGGCTCGAGAGCAGAATACTGAATTCGTATGTATTCCTACTAATCTTTCACAAACAGCTGCCTGGCGGCACCAGCATCTGGCCAATCGAACCATCATTACAGGATATAATGTACATTGTGAAGTCCCAGTAATCTCAACCTTCCGACTTTCCGTTTCCATTATGGCCTCTGGTTCAACTCCGCTTCATCCCAAAAGGCATCCACTAGGCCTGTGATGCCGCAGCGTCCATAACTATCTAATTTGACAACATGCTCATTCCTTCATCACAAGCTTGAGGTTCCTGTGTCCGTAGTTTCTTAGTATTACTTCCTTCCAGATTTCGAACATTAATATCTGCCATTTCCTAGGCCAGTCTGTTTAAATCTGGGAAGACTGCGGGGTCGCCAACAACCACCTATCCAGTGGCTCACACCCACCTGTATTTGCCAGTCGCTCGATCCAACCAGTGAAGCCCTGTCAACCGTAGTGTGCACTGCCTCTACTCAGTTTAGAGTTGTAGTGGCATCTCGGAGTCTTGGAGGTTATCTTGAGCTCACTACTCATCCAAATTCATTGTCGTTGCTGTTCTAGCAACTAAGAGACTTTAGCGTTATCCGTCGCATCCATTTTCTATGGTTTAAGAATAACAAACAGAGTACAAGGTGATTTTATTCTTCAACGATCCCTTCCTAACCTACTTGAGTTCTCCTACGGACAATTCCGCCTTATGACGGCGCACTGGAAGGAGTAGACGCCACCACAAAAGCAGCCGGTAAGGGTTAATAAGCGATAACCCCCATGAATTTTCTCCATTAGTTACGCTTGTTCCCTTAAGTTGTCCGTTACCGCAATCACAAGATTTAGAAGGTCTGAGTCGGATCAGTCGCAAGCATCGTCCAGGTGCGCACATTAGTATTCTGAATGCAAGAGCTACTTAGTCATTGTTGTTTAGTTCATAACGTGCTTCGGCCCTCTCAATGACACGTAGATCCAAAGGCTGAATAGACTAATTGGCATCTACAAGCTTCCGGCTTCTCTTTTTCAATAGTCACTTCGTCCGTGTTTAAATATTTCAACAAACTGTACAGCCCACCCTACTGACTTGCAGGTTCGCAAACCCATAGTTATCCTAATATAGGGTATTGCAGGCAATGTCGAAGCCAACCGTGCAGGCGAATTTCAATCCTTACTCTGATCTACATCTGCATTCCTTGTCTGCAGCTTCATCATTATCACTTTCCAACTTCTTAGACCACTGGGTCCGTGAAAAAATATTGGCCTAAGTACTTTGAGGTACTCATAGTAAGGACATCTTATCAGACCTAAGCCTTGCATAAGATGTTAAAATCGTTTGCTGCTGCTGCTACACCCAAGATTAGCAGTAGAATTGTACAAACTTGTCTAAATACCGGCTTTAGACTACCTTTATGTGACTTCGTAGATGTCGGTTGCTAGCTTGCCCTTATTGACACGTTTTCATTAATCCTGAACACTAGCTACTGTGCTCCGCGGTTTCCAAAAACTATCTTTATGTAAACAGCAAAATAATTTATATAGCTTTCATGTTGTTGTCAAAGCGAGCACATTAAAAGTTCTAGGCCTAAGAATCAGACATTTTGCTCTCCACTTATCCCCCTTGGCCCCAGTGTTTCAGGACGTGGTGGGTTTTCGTCTGGCAAGCGTTCTGCTTATAAAAAGCCACAAATGTCCGCTTAACAACACTGCAACCTGGCGGATGTGGCTCGCCACAAAAGAAACATTTCACACTGACGCAATCCTCAGACTTCTACATACAACCTGTGCAACTGACTTTACTACGAAGAATGCTTTGATGGAGCACAGATCATCCCGACTGCGTAATGGTCATTGATTGCACCAAAATCTTGTTTGGACTCCTGTGCTAATAGATACCTCCATGGCGAAATGACCCCCGATTTGTATCTTGACGCAACAGTTAGGACTGAATTTTGCGCGCCACAGCGCCATCACGTTCCTTGGTCTGACTATTACCTGACAATATGCTCACTCGTATGGGTTACATCTTTTTATTTATTCCGTTAATTAAAACGAAATGTTTTAATATTCCAAGGAAGCTATGCTTGAATGCATATTTGATCACGTCATTACAGGTGTGTCACTTTTTACCAAGAATATACCATTAATTAATTAATTTATTTATTTGTATACTTAGCTTTATCTAGTATACATACGCTTTTCACAATTAGCAACACTAGCAGACAGACATAATGCAAACCAGCTCCTCTTCTTTAACTGCTTTTGCTAGTAAAACACTCGTTCTTCCAGATTCCATTTCACCGGCACGAAAGCTAACCAAAGAGAGAAAGGCCCGTGTCACACTGGCTGGCTGGACCACCAGAAATTTTCCATCATCACTTTTCTTATCGTGGCTACCTGTGTGTTTATATTCCTTTTAGCTGGCTCCAAAGCTTACCATGCGTTATGCGTAATGGCGGGTGAACGACCAGCTTCCCTGGTGTTTGTTGCTATTATACTCCTGATTAACCTTATCACTCTTCGCTTTGGGTGCTAGGGCAGCTCTTGCCAGGAAAACCATAAAAGAAATAGTCCATGTGCCAGTATAGTACTAGTTAACCTTGCCATCTGGATGAACACCACTGGCGCTTGCTACAAAACATAGGATTTCAGAGAAATTGCTCAAAATTAAGCAAAGATCCGCACAATACTGAGCATAAAAGCATAAGGCATAACAATCCCTCATGTTCGAGCAGGCTCCATCCCCAGAAGTGGAGTTAGTACTGCCCCACCAGCGCAGACCAAAATAGATTTCATGCCCCAAAGGAATTAGCTAAATGTTACTAAAGTTTCCCGTACTCATTTCTTTGTTAGCAGTGACAGGCTTCTCTAGCTCACTGATGTTGGAGACAGCTTCATGAATATAGTAAAGTGGCTCTAAGAGATAAAACTGGCGATGTTTAGGTAAGTAATGTGTATATTTTCCAGGCCAAAATGTGTCAACTGATCCGAAAGGTCACCTGTGTTACTCAGATAGACCTGGCTCATGTGGCAAGGATATAAACTCCAGAGCCACTTAGAAGATTAAAATACTAAACTCTATATTCCTAGTTCTTTATGTGGCTCAGTATCCACTTAAAATAGTACGCTGACGTCTTCCAGCCGTGGATTAATTATAAGCTCTCCTGAATTCCTATTCATACATAATATTCCTTGCTGGATTTCTAGCGTTTTTGCCTAAACTTTTAGCTAATTTGCCTATATTTGCCATGTGTGCCTGCAAAGTGCACTTTCCGCAACCTACGACATCCCTAGTTGTTGCAAGGTATTACGGGCTAGTTAGAGCATTCCTAGATAGTTATGCCTATTTAGAACATATATCGCCTCGGTAGATTTTACATTTTTTCTTTTTTCCGCTATCTGGTTGCAAAGCCGAAAGCCATTTTTAGCGGAAAAGAATAGTGGCCTTATTCATAGACCACTACTCAATTGCGAATAATTCGCAAATTGCTGCACGTATTGCAATGTTTTTACTTTCAGCTTAATCAGTGGTTAAAGCTTGTCCTGAGTAGCCTGCTTTTGTGCTAATTTATTCTTGACTTAGAAAGGTTTTTCCTTTTTCTTAGATTTACTCAGGTTGAAATTTCGCGCCAGAACGCAATATCAGCGCAGGCAAAGTTGGTCCATTTTTTGTTAATATGTAGTTTTTAGTGAAGCACGCCGCCTTAGCATGTCACTTAACAAATCCTTTTTGTTTTATCTGCATTTCTCGAAATTAGTTTCTAACTTCTCTTATCCCTTATAATTCCGCCTCTCTCTTTTCTTCCGCGTGCGCACCAACAATTGTGGCGACTGAGCGGGCCAAAAATGGCCAATGAATTTAAAGTGAACTTGTAGTGAATTGGATCCTGTTCCAAAGAAAGGCGGCACAACTACAGCTCTGCGCAGCTTTCACAACAAAAGAACAAGGAGCTCAATATCGCCCGAAGGAACCAGAAAAATTTAAAAATGGGCGCCTGCGACCCCCTCAGCTGTACACCAAACAATTCCAATGCATTTGTAATTGCCAACGAGGAACATGTACACGTATTTTGCTTACCACCGTGCATGAGCATCGGATTAATGAAAAGATTGATCTGATCTCTTAATGGTGCAGCCGTTGGCCAGTCTAGAAATATACTTATTTATTGATTTATTATACTTGAGTGGCAACACGAAACATTCCTCTTCGCTTGACAGTATCAATTTTCTAACTTAGACTTCAGATTCTATCCTCCTCATCACTCTTTAGTGTTAGCCTTCACGTAAAGGACTTTCCTTCCGCTTTATTTCCATTCGCTTTCTACGTCTTCCTTACTTTGCTTGACCTACACAGCGGAGAGTTCTAATGCAGGGAAGATGGGCAGTAATTATTACACCATGGTCCATCAACACCTCGTAGCACCTTATCATTTCTTGTCTCAAGGATGCGCTCAAGGAGGAACACTCAAGGTATATTTCTATCATTCTAATCCCATTTGAAGCTGAAAGCGGACGGGCTGGTTAGACTTTGGAATCCGCCTTCTCCGAATCAGCTGTACTTTCAAGGATGTACATATAAAATAGGAATGGAGGCAGTGATATAATAAAGGAAAATAATTAAAGTTAAAATAATCTCAGCGTATGATCGTAATCATAAGAATTTATATAATGATATAACTACGCTTAGTTTTATAATGATATATATTATTATTAAACCCTATGTCTATATATACAAGCTAGCTTCGATTTGGACATGGTGCAATTTTGCAGAGGCATACAACTATATAAATTAGAAATTATAGTTAAAAGGTGGGAGATACTTTACTGAAGTAATAAATACGTTCAAAATCAAGTTCAGGTTCATTCGGTACCGAAACGATAGGATTATCTCGCGAATGTTCTTACTTTTGCTTATCGTCGGATCAGGAATTGACAGGTCTGCTTAAGCTGCTGAACAGTCTAAACCAATGACCGCATCACACCCCGTCTAACCAATTACTGCCCACGTTTTCCTGCACAGCAGTCACTGCCAGGCCGGTTTATGTGAAGTAAAAGAGCAAACGTTAAGCTAAGGAAAAAAGAGGAGGAACGTCAGCTAAATAATGAAAATACCAAGGTGCGTAAGAAAATAATGAAGGGAAACTTGAAGATACAAGTCGGTTAGAAGAAGGGGAAGGTTTGGTACTGCCACCCAAAAGCATGTAACTGATGCTCGTAACCCTCTACCTAAGACTCCCTAACGACGTGCCCCGGAAACGAGTTCCAAAGTTCAATAACCCGGCGCGACAGGCGAGTTTCCGCCCTTACCCAGCCAGAACACATTTTGTGAAGCTTCAACGGCTGACGTCGGAGCATAGGCACCTTGGCGGGACTAACTAGCTATTAAAAGCCTGGACCGGTCTTACCCGCTAAGGTGCGGTAAGTAAGGATTACACATAATTTTGCAGTAGTGCATGGGGTACATATTCTAACTAAGCAAAACGTCGGGATACGTTTGCCTCCGTAACCGCTGCACTAACCTTGTACCCACTCGCAAAACCCCTTCCAGTTCAAGTTTGTCTCTTACAAGACAGGGTGGACAAGCCTGGATACAGAATTCTGTGAGGTCACACAAAAGCTGAGAACAGCTGTTAGGACACGGAATGAGCGGCGACTAATCCTCATCATACAGAACCGTCTAAAAGCAGTCTTCCTCCAAGTGTCCACAGAGTAAAACACAGGTGTGGACGACACCGAGCTCAATCTGCTGAGTGACAACAGTGATTTCACTTCCACCAACTAAATAGCGCTTGTGAGGACTTGCATCTCCAATGCGGAGGAAAGTATATTGCGCCTGGTTTATAGGCATCAACCAGATCACAGATGGTTTGTTGACCTGTAATGTGTTCCACCGTAGGATCCACTAGCTACTGAAGGCTTAATCCGAACTCTATTGCTGGTCACTCTTCTCTCTCCCAGCGAGCCGTTATTTGTCGTTCGTCCTACTCGCATCAACCCTTCTTGATAGCAGCTAGTCATTGTTGGCTACATGTAGCTTGCAAAGAGTCACTCCATGACTCTCTAGCCTTCATTTCCCTCTGAAGTCTGTCTGCCTAAGCATCGCTCGCATGTTGATTACTTCATCAAAACCGTAGGTATAAAGTAGTGATCAAACGTCTTAATGACATGGCTACACCAGCCACTGATACATTCTTTTCTAGAGCCACTATCTCTGCTTAGCAACAGCTTGTCGCCATAGCTTCCACTTAACTTTGCGGCTATCCAGAGCTCGCTCCCTTCTTACAATGTTCATTCTCTCGGATTGTTTGCGTCACAGCTCAGCTGGTCTGTTGACCTATCACTTACCTTCACTGGCCTGTTGATACACTCGGCGACCCTGTAGGCAAGCGCTATTGACCAAGCGTCTGAATGGAGTGGCTACATCTGGCCACTGAGTCTCTCCTGGCGCTACCATCTGTCGGTCGTCGTAAATTCGACATCTCTGTTCAGAAGTAATTAGTGGCCATTGGCCCCATGCATATGCGATGATCCAGTGCTTGTTAGGAGCCAGTCCGTATCTCAATAACCTCTATTCCTTTAGAACATCTGCAGCCAATCCTTCCGCTGCCCTGCCACTAATTGAGCTTTAGGACTCTCTCCGCGGCAACCTATTTGGTTCCGCTTATTATGCCGTCCCTCTCGGATTACACTAACTACGTGCTGTTCATGCACCTGACAATCACCACCAAGATTCTAACTCTCTTTGCTCTATCCCCACGCAATTTTTGGCTCATACTAAACGGATACTTCGTACGTTACTTACTGGTGCAACGCTCTTGTCTCTACGCAGATGTTAGCAATCCACCCATACGGCTAATGATTCTATAGGATATTCAAAAGACCTTTTCAGCATAATTATTGTCGCACAGTGTACACGCATTTGTCTCAAGCCCAAATGTTGTAACACAAGACATTAACGATGTTCAACTCCATGCCTGTTCTTGCGGTCTTCTCTCGGCTGTCCCTCATTTTCCCTTTTCTCTGAGGTCCGGGACTTCTTGGAGATCTGGGATTGGACTGAGGAACAGTTTTGGCCCAAGACGGACGTAACAACCCACAAGGACTTAACTGGAGCATGGTAGAACTCCGAAAGGACCGAACTACAATCAGCACGACCCTTGTCCAGTATGGAGAACTGGACATGTCCTCATACTCCCAAACATTATACATCTGAAAAATCTGGACAGCGGAAAAGTTGAACTTTTGCTCACCTGGACATAAAACAAGAAGAAAAATCGCGATGTCCCTCCTCCACCGACCTCAAAAATCATGGCGACCCCGAGCAAATTACCTGTCCAACTAACAGAGGAAATTAGAAGCCATTACTCTGCGAAAAACCGAAGGTGCAACCAGTCGTCAAGCGGCTTTGCCAGTACAATATTATTGTTCAAAATGCTTTACGGCAATGTTGCAGGACGTGGTGGGTTTTCACCTTGCAGGCTTTCTCTCTATAAAAAGCCACAAATGTCTGTTTAACAACACTGCGACGTGGCGGACGTGACTCGCCACTGAATAAAGTCACTGCCCACAACTACATACTGGCAAGTTGACTAGACTCACATTTCAACTCTTCCCGACACCGTTTCAATTACACACGATTGAACCCGATGTATCGTCATGATACACATCTGTTTTTAAACCTTGATCATGCCTGAGTTGGTGTGTCTATATGAAACTGCGAATAAACTATTTATTTATTTATTGTACTGTTCCAATCACGGACATATGAACGATTTTCTACTCTCACTGTTACAGTTGCCATAAAATGTTTGTACAGTTGTACCTATCTGTTCATGCCTCCATTGGCGTGTCTCGCATAGTCGAGAATAAAATATATATTTATTTATAAGCTTGACTACACCCAGAGCCTACCCAAGGTACTATAAAGTGCCACAGAGCCACCGGAGTTTTGCCACAACATTACAGAAGCTAAGGTCATCAGCAAACAATAGCGACCGTATTTCCAGCTCCTAAGGTAAGTGCTTGTCCTAAACTGCGAAATGCAATGGCCCTAGAGCCGAGGACTGCGGAACGCCACTAAGAACAGCTTGTCTAAGCTAAATTCAACGCCCCACGTGTACACCGTTTTTTCCCCTCTAGGAAAGCAGACACCCATTTAAGGGCGCCTTCGGATATCCCATACGATCTGATGTTTAATGAGAGTCGTTGATGTTGGACAGTATCAAAGTCTTCCGAGAAGTCAACGAAAAGCAAGTCGCTACCATGGCCGTTGTCCACTGCCTCATCCCAGCTTTCACGGGCTACAAGTAATGTTGTCAGCTAGGAAAACCCCTCATGGAATCCGTGCCATGCCGCACTGAGAATATTAAAATGAAGCGGGTGAATCTCCATCCGATCAATGAGCAATTTTTCCAACAACTTGACTACTACACTTGTTAAGCTGACAGGCTAGTGGTTCGCGTGCAGCATTCTGTCACCGCTCTTATCATCGGAAAGCTGATTGCCTTCTTCCATTCCGAACGTAAGGCACAGCTGCCGAGGGATATTGTAAACCTGCATGGCAGACAACCACATAGCTCAACCGCCAATTCAGGCATCAGCTTCGGCTAAATTGAATAAAGCCCAGAAGCTTTAGACGGATTTAGCCTTGGCAACAGCCCGAAGAATTGTGGCTACGTTATGCTGCTTGCAGTTAGGCAAGCATCCTCTGTGACTTTTGTGATCAGCTCAACCTGAGGTAGAGAGGCCTCAAGAGGAAAGACACCAATATACTAATTGGAGGGCCAAGTTTGGACTTCTACATGTGTGATTGGATTGCGACGCGCAACCTTAACGTAATGGACCTTGCTTCACATTGAAGTGAAGATTAGTCACTGCGGTTACTGGGACCGTACACCAATCGCAGAGGAATTGCCTGTTGCCTAAACGAAAACACTGCAGCGAGCCGTGTTTTCGAGTGGGCAGCACACAGTTTACACCAGTATAGTGTGGGCTAAGTATACAATCCTTATCATAGTCGGTATGCCCATGGGTCCCGTCCGTTCGTAGTAAAGCCGGTATAGACGAGTTTGTACCGCTGCATCTATTTAAATAAGCGAAAGCTTCTTTGGGTCTGTTAAGTTTGCGTTAGCCAAATCCTTCTCCAAATGAAGACGAAGATTTCTAAGATGTTGCTTACACGTATTTCAAACCGCTCGATAGCTTTGGTAGGTGCTGGTAAATGAAGCCGCCTGGTAAGTTCGCCAGCACTTACAGCGCTTCTAGAACAGGTAGTTACCTGTATGATCTGTCCAACAGGCTGCATCCGGGGTCACCCGTCTCTTAATATGTGGGATGTGGGGAGCAGAGATCTCGGTGAGGTATCTTTTAAAGTTCTCTTAGGCTGCCGCAACGGTGTCAACCACGGTGATCGCGCAACGCATGACTGAAGCTTTTGTCTCGCATTGAGTTCAAATATGCCCGCCAAATATATGGAGATGACTCAGCGGCCGCTTGATGATTCTTGGATAAAGCACGTCGAAAGTACACGCAGACATGGTCACTGGCTCCTAGAGGACATTCGTATGCAATATCAATTGCGAAATCGTGTGACCAGACAAAATGAGCTTCAAGGTAGTCGGAAGCTGATTGCGCATACATCTAGTCGGGAGGTCGAGGAACCGATACCAAGGAAGTAGCAGCATTGGAGTGAGGAGATCGGAGCCGAAATTACCCACCGCCAAAATGCAAGATAGATCAGCCGAGCAGACTTCAGGAAGGTTAAAATCACCCAGTACTAGACACCTATTGGCAGCCTGAGTAGGAATAAATTCAATAACCACCCTGGAGATAATTCCAGGACTTCGATATGCTACTACAACTGTCATTTGAGCAGAGGAAGTGCACACAATAGTCGACAGAGCGCTGACAGTTTGATCCGGCGATTGCTAAACGCAGGTCACTAACACAAGTTTACCACTCACATAAAGTGAGACGCCCCCGACTTGGCGGATGATGGTGCCCTCAAATCGTAGCGGTGTACCGGCAGGCAAACATACTTCACTGTCCGTGGTATGCGGGGAAAACCACGTTTCAGTGAAGGCAAGTATGTCAGGAGGAGAATTGTCTATAAATAAACCCAACTCATGTACCTTGTTCTTTAGACTACGCACATTATTAAGCACTAAGCAAGGGAACTCGACACACCCAGTCTTGGGTCGTACGATACAAAGAGTGGTTCTGGTAGGGCAGAATTTAATATCCGGTTGACTACCTGAAAACCCATAAGGCGAAGGTCTTGCTCACCAGCCGCTCGCCTGCTCATGATGCTTTTGATGGCTTCATTTAACTTCAGTCGATCTGCCAGGGGAGCTCCGGCTGAACGCTGACATGGCTATCCTTGAGTTTGAATGCAAAGCGCATTAAAACTTTGTGTTCCTCCGGGGTGGAGAGAACTACCCGAAACAATCAAGGTCGCGGATTTGGCGTATCGACAGGGGCATTCCCCACTCTGGTTAACTTTCTGATAGTGACACCGGGGAAACCAGGTGAAAGCATCTTGTTGACGCAGAGGTTGAACCACTGGAGGTCAATAAGCATACGTTGCTTGGGAAGATATGCCGCAGACTCAGCAACGTTACGGAAGATAACGCGGCTATCAGTAAAAGAATCAAATCCATTTGGTGTATTTACTCCAAGAATCTACGATTCCGCCCTAGTTTCGACCGGTTTGGCAGTCGACACGGCGCGCTTCTTCGTGAAGGTAGCTGGAGTACTTGAGAATGAGGCTTTGTGTTCTACCACCAGCTCCCAAACCGATCTAGTCTCTTCAGGTTTTGCGGGGGTGGCCGAAGTCGACACGGCGCGTTGCTTCTCTAACGGAACTGGGGAGATTGTATTTAGAGCTTTGTGCTCCACCTCCAATACTTTAATGGTTTCAGTACCTTCAGGCTTTGAGGGAGCCTTACGGGTTTTTTGGCATTCTTCCTCTTGCTTTTATTGGACACATAGGCTAAAGTTCGGTCTTGCTTTAGACGGCTTCCACCACGATATCGGAGGCCTCTTTGGAGGCATTCTGGACCGCTAGGTCACACGACACGGTAGTCATCACCTCAGTCGGATTTTCATCCACCGCAATGGTGGTTAGTTGCGTGTCTTCCTCCAATGAGCCGATATCGATAGACTCCCATTTTCCTCATCAGTAAGCATTTTCCAAAAGATATGTGAGGAAAGACAACCAATGATGGTTACCCAGCCCGACGTTGCTCGATGTCCCCTCCGTGATCTCAAGACGCGTAGCTTGACAGAGACGGCGTAGAAGACAATGGAACAGCAAGCTAGCGCCAGTTAAAGGCATTAGGTACTGCTCAGGGCTCAAATTGGTACAGGTCTCATTTTGACAGCAAGTGCACACATATCATTGCATGCCACCACACCCGTCCGTCATGGGCTTTGAGCAGCTCACATTGCCACATACAGCGTTAGATTCGTTGATCAACGCAGCCGAAGACATATTAGCGCCGGTATTCTGTCAATCCGCCATGGCGCTTTCAACGAGCATGAAAAAAGTATCAAAACGTAAAACCGACAAGCTTTTAGTTGCAGGGCAGTCAACCGAAACAGTTAAGGGTTAATACAAGGTGCAAAACGGGTTACCAAACATAAAAGTACCGGAATAGTAGCCGCAGGCTGAAGCCGAGAAATATGGACAGTGGATGGATGGATGGGTACGACGAAATCCAGGGAATACCACGATCCAACATTATTTGGAGCAAGCGAAACTTGCAAAGTCAACTTTCTGCACGACACTTGTGAACACTGATCGGAAACTGGCCTTTGAAAGTAAAACCTCAACAGAGCCACACGCTTAAAAATTTCAGTTTCCTGCCAAGGGGTATGTTAGCCAATAAATAACTGAAACTGAAGGAACGTTGTAAAACTGATAAACAACAATATACATAAATAAATAAATAAATAAATAAATAAAGTTTTTATTCTCGACACGGCGAGGCACGCCTTTACAGGCATGATCATTATGACAACAATGCGCGGTCGAGAATGTGCAAGAATACGTTATGTTTGCCGTACCAGTGTATGTTTATGTAGGGGGTATGTAATTATGGAGCTGTGTGTGTGTGGGTGTGTAACTGTGAGGTTCCTGTTTGTAACTGTGCTGCTCTAATTTTCACTCTCATATCGTCGGCAACGCTCGAGTAGAAGATGGATGTCCGTGCGTTGAAAAGGATTATTCGGATACCCACGGGGCAGTGACTTTATTTTTTGGCGAGTCCCGACCGCCACGTCATAGTGTTATTAAGCAGACATTTGTGGCTTTTTATAGGAAGAACGCTTGCCAGGCGAAAACCCACCACGTCCTGGAACACTGCCTCCGAACTATATGCTGGAACGGGTCAAACCCGAACCACCCAGCTGGCACCACGAGGAGGTTGTTCGGCTAGCCAGCCGCAAATTAAGATGCAGGCATTTATCACATGTTGTTTTTCTGCACTCCATCTCTCCTTGTCATCAGGCAACTGCTGCTGTACCAGACTTCACAGCATCTTTCACCGTGTGCTCTTTCTGCGTGCCACGTAGCAGGGTAACGAGTGATCGAAACTAGTTTGGCGCGTAGTTGAATTTAAATCGTTGCTTTGAGGGAACGTGCTGCACAACGGTCGATGCAAGGAATAATAAATATCAGCCCCAGGGTACATCCGAAATAGGTAAATAAGAGGAGTGGAAGGAAAAGGGTTGGCGGGTAAACATAGAAAGGAAATTACGATTACTATGGAGAAGGGC
>OX104064.1:60498147-60608602 GCA_944474145.2 Dicrocoelium dendriticum | reverse complement strand
ATCGCCCAGCAGTCAACGGTTTAGTTGAACTCTTTCATAGACAGCTAAAAGCCTCACTCTACGCCTCCTTCGACCCTAAATGGAGCTAACATGTTTCGCTCGTACGCTAAGGCATTTTTAGCAGCTCAAAGCTGAATTGCCAAATGAACCAGCAGAGCTGGTCTGCGACACAACGCTAAAGTTGCCAGGTGTATTATTGCATTCACCCACGCATCCTCCGCTTTGCCTCCACCTAACTGTGCGTCCCTTTAGCTCAATACAGGCGGTTACTACGCCCGACACCGCCCCGAGAGCAGACTAGCGATTTGCAACTGCACAGGGAACACACCAGCTAAAAGCGCGTCTTCCAACCCACCGACTAAGTGTGTCGCCCTCTCCAGCCACCTTACACTGGCCCTTTTAGAGTCCTTCAACGGACTCTGAACCATTGCGCTTTGGACCAGAATGGTCACCGAACAACGGTAACCATCCACCGCTTCAAAGTGAGTTTATCTGAGGAACGTCTTTCAACCTATCGTGACGGGAACTGAAAAACACTCGCACCGGCCGCGACTTCCCGAGCACTGGATACCACGAAAGTCTCCGTTTCGTTTAACCCTCAACCTAATCGGCCTCGAAACTCTAGGAAGCCCACCGACGCGGTAGACTGGTCTAACTTCCTGTCCATTTTGCAGCCTTTGTAATCGTTTGGTATTTCCAGTAACACGTCTTTTTAAATAAATAAATAACTATTTTATTCTCGACTATGCGAGGCACGCCAATTGAGGCATGATCAGGAATGTACAGCTGTACAGACATTTTATGGGAATTGTAGTGACAGTAGAAAATTGTTCCTATGTCCATGCTTGGCACTGTGCGACGGTGAACCTGCGAAAGAACGATTTGGTTGTAGTGGGATCGGGATCCATTTGTTTGGACATAATCGAAATGCCATATATAGCAGTCGTACCTCGACTAATAATAGATAAAGAATCCTGAGTGATCCATTGGGAGATAATTGAAGAGCAAGCTATCCAGTATGAAGATTCTAATTGAGCTGCCAGTGTGAAGTTTTGGGCTGTGACTTTATTCGGTGGCGAGTCACATTCGCCACGTTGCAGTGTTGTTAAACGGACATTTTTGGCTTTTTATAGGGAGAACGCTTGCCAGGCGAAAACCCACCACGTCCTGAAACACTGCCGCCAATCCAGTGAATGGCAAGTTGTAACTGGCTATGTTTCTTGTTGAACGTTTTTTGCTACGTTATTCGCAGTCAAGTTGCATCCCATTTTTCTGCTGGCTGATTCGTTATGCGAGTGGCCATTGCGTGCCTGGGTCCTCTCCTGTGCTAGATCGGTAGGGTAGGAACTAAGCCTTCTTCCTGGATATTGTGTGTTGATCATCTGCAGAACCACTTGAAGTCTTGAAGAATATACGGTGAAATATGTTGAAGTCTTGGAGGACAGGATGGGTTCCGAAGAAAGAATCGCAGATCCCAGGGGTATGCAATGAAAATGATTAGAAATAGGGGAAACCACGGCCATTTGAGCGGTCAAAGCGGATTGAAGAGCTTAGAATGGCCGATTGTTCAAGCTTTGTCTATAGTGGTAATCTTGCGTCTCGTCCCCAACCGTTTTGCAAAGTTGACCAAATAAATACCGAAACATTTTAAAACCTTAGACGTCGTATTTGTTCTTTTCGTGCATGCCACTTCCCCTATCCGGCGTCTAGTCAATTCCCCTAGCCCCTGCCCACCCGATCTGCGTTCTACCTTCCAGCAATTCAACCACCGGAACTGCCTGTGCAACCCTCGATTAGCTGACAAACAGACTTAATACAACCAGTGCGTGACTCGCCAACCAGCACAACGCAACCATCGGGTGAGTCGCCAACCGACACAAGGTCCCCTCCTGACCCAAGGAACAGCCAGTTGCCGACGGCAATGGACAGCCACGAACGCTTTGGTACTCATACGTCTGGCTAGGCGTTGCCGATGAAATGGCCTGATTGTTTCGTGGGACGAGAAAACGGGGATTTATTGCGAGATGAGGACCGTGGACCGGAGTGCGGTGGGATGTCACAATTCCCAAGCGCACCGTTGGGTTTGCAGCAGAAGAAATGTTCTATCGGCCTTATTGCTGAACTGGCCAGATTTCTGCAGTCGGCCTAGCCTGCCCGACGGCGTACCGACGATGCATTCTGGTCGACACGATTATCCTAACTAATTAATGACCAAAGCATGGACCCAGCTAACTGCTACACACCCCAGTTTGGAAGCCTTTGTTCTGGCCAAGGAAACTATTCGCACCCATTAGCACCTCCCGTTTCCCCACTAACAGCTTTATCGAAGGCTTCCATCCTTCAGGCTTCTAGGGGAAGGCCCTTGTTGTGTTCCAGAAAACAAGAGCTTTCACTAATTTCAACACTCATTTTAAGGTTTTTAACCTTCAAAGCGTTCACTTGATTTATAAATAAATAAATAAATACTTTATTCTCGACTATGGGAGGCACGCCCGTGGAGGCATGATCAGATATGTACAACTGTACAAACATTCTATGGCAACTGTGACAGTAACAGTAGAAAATTGGTCGTAGGTCCATGATAAAATAAATAAATAGATAGTTTATTCTCAGTTTCATAGAGACGCATCAACTTAGGCATGATCAAGGTTGAAAAACTGTTGTGTATCACGATGATACATCGGGTTCAATTGTGTGTAGTTGAAACGGTGTCGGGAAGAGTTGATATGTGAAACAAGTCGACTTGCCAGTATGTAGTTGTGGGCAGTGACTTTATTCAGTGGCGAGTCACATCCGCCACGTCGCAGTGTTGTTAAACAGACATTGTGGCTTTTTATAGGGAGAACGCTTGCCAGGCGAAAACCCAGCACGTCCTGCAACACTGCCGTAAAGCATTTTGAACATTAATGTTGAACTGGCAAAGCCGCTTGACGACTGGTTTCACCTTCGGTTTTTCGCGGGGTAATGGCTTCTAATTTCCTCTGTTAGTTGGACGGGTATTTTGATCTGGGTCGCCATGATTTTGAGGTCGGTGGAGGAGGGGGACATCGCGATTATTCATCTTGTTGTATGTCCAGGTGAGCAAAAGTTCAACTTTTCCGCTGTCCAGGTTTTTCAGATGTATAATGTATGGGAGTATGAGGACATGTCCAGTTCTCCATACTGGACAAAGGTTATGGAGATTGTAGGTCGGTCCTTTCGGAGTTCTACCATGCTCCATGTCAGTCCTTGTGGGTTGTTATGTCCGTCTTAGGCCAAAACTGTTCCCCAGTCCAATCCCAGATCTCCAAGATGTCCCGGACCTCAGAGAAAAGGGAAAGTGAGGGACAACAGAGAGAAGACCGTAAGAACAGGCATGGAATTGAATATTGTTATTGTGTTATAACATTTGGGCTTGAGACAAAAGCATGTACACTGTGCAACAATAATTATGCTGAAAATGTCTTTTGAGTATCCTATAGAATCATTAGCCGTATAGGTGGATTGCTATCGCCTGCGTAGAGACAAGAGCGTTGCACCAGTAAGTAAAGTACGAGTATCCGTTTGATATGAGTCGATAGTTGCGTGGGGATAGAGCAAAGAGAGTTAAAATGTTGGTAGTGATTGTCAGGTGCATGAACAGCACGTAGTTAGTGTAATCCAAGAGGGGGCATAATAAGCGGATATAAATAGGTTGCTGCGAGAGAGTCTTAAAGATCAGTTGGTGGCAGGGCAGCGGAGGGACTGGATGCAGATATTCTAAAGGAGTAACGGTTATTGAGATACGGGGTGGCTACTAACAAGCACTGGATCATCGCATATGCATGGGGCCAATGGCCATTAGCTACTTCTGAAGAGAAATGCAGAATTTATGACGACCGACAGATGGTGGCGCTAGGAGTGACTCAGTCGCCAGATGCAGCTATTCCAATCAGACGCTTTGTCACTAGTGTATGCCTATAGGGTCGATGAGTGTATCTATAGGCCAGTGAAGGTAAGTGGTAGGTCAATAGATCAGCTAAGCTATGATGCAAACAATCCAAGAGAATGAACGTTGTAAGAGGGAGCGAGCTCCGGATATCGGCAAAGTTAGATGGGAGCTATAGCGACAAGCTGCTGCTAAGCAGAGATAGTGGCTCTAGAAGAGAATGAATCATTGGCTGCTGTAGCCATGTCATTAAGACGTTTGACCAATACTGGATACCTACAGTTTCGATGAAGAAATCGACATGCGAGCGAAGCTTTAAGAAACAGACGGCGGAAGAGAATGAAGGTTGGAGAGTCAGTGGGTGGCTCCTTGTAATCTACATGGAGCCAACAATGACTGGCTGTTGTCAAGTGAAGTTGATGCGAGTAGGACGAACGACAAATATCGGCGCGCTAGGAGAGAGAAAAGTGACCAGCAGTAGAGTTTAGACTAAGCCTTCCGTTACTAGTGGATCCTACGGTGGCACATAACAGGTCAACAAACCATCTGAGCTGTGACGCAAGCAATCCAAGAGAATGAACATTGTAAGAAGGGAGCGACTCCTACAGATCTCCGGATATCCGCAGAGTTAAATGGAAGCTATGGCGACTGGCTGGTGCTAAGCAGTGATAGTGGCTCTGGAAAAGAATGTATCAGGGGCTGGTACAGCCATAGCATTAAGACGTTTGTCCACTATTGGATACCTGCAGTTCCGATGAAGAAGTCAACATGCGAGTAAGTTTTAAGAGAGACATACGGCAGAAGAAAATGAAGGCTGGAGAGTAAAGAAGTGGCTCCTTGTAGGCTATATGGAGCCAACAATGATTAGCTATTGTCAAGAAAATTTGAGGCGAGTAAGATGAACGACGGATAATGGCGCGCTAGGAGAGAGATGAATAGCCAGCACTGGAGTTCGGTTTAAGCCTCCAGTTACTAGTGGATTTTACGGCTCTTCAGTTGCCACAAATTGTTTTGGTAAATATCTTGCTGCACCGTTGCTCGCTCTGTTTGGCACGCTTCCTATTTTGTAGCCTACACTAAACACGCTGGGTTTAGTCGCTTCCAACTTCTATGCTGTCCCATATTTGACACAGCTCTTACGTGTCATTGTTTACTGACTAGAACCCTGGGCCCCGCCTAACGCTAGGCAGTTCAGCGGGGATAAATAGTTACACAAGTTTGCACCGACCACACCCAGTTGATACGGTAAGCGAGGAACAAGTCTCCTCTAATTCTCCGATGATGCAGTGCGTACGTCCCGAAGCTAAGGAACCATTTGGGTAGGTTAACCCTTGAAAACCTTGCACTAACCAAATAGTTGCTCGCAAAACCCGCTCATTCAAACTTTTGCCCCTTGCACGACGCAATGAATAAGCCTAGCTACATTATTTCCTTTGGGGCCTCACAAACGCAAATAAAACCTGTACAATCACAACAGCCCTTAGGACACCGAAGGAGCGGTGAATATACCACAACATACCAACCCGCCACAAGCAGCCTTCCTCCAATTGTCCCCAGAATCTAGCACTGAGTTGTGGATGGCTCCTAGAAGACCATGTTGTGTGACAACTGGAACATTGCTATCATTAACCACATAGCGTGTAGGTGAGCTTGCAGCTCCTATTCCGAGGACAGGTCATTTCACCTGCATGGTAGGCAAAAACCATAAGTTTGATTGAGCCCAGTGCCTACCCAAGGCACTCGAAATTGCCTCGGAAGCTCCAGGGATATGCACAATACTCCAGAGCTTGAAGCCATCAGCAAACAATAATGACAGTACTTCCATCCCGTTGAAACCGAACAATGCGGAACGCCACTAATTAAATTTGTCTAAACGACACGCTACACACCACGCCTACAAATTGCATTTTCCCTAGAAGAAAAGCAGTCACCCATTTAACGGTGCCACCAGATATCTCATACGTTCATAACTTTATTGAGAATCGTAGCTTTGGGACAGGATCCCAGGCGTTCGAGAAGTAGGCTGTCTTCTGCAGCAGCCCAGCTTTCACTAGCTAAACGTGAAATTAGCAGCCACAAAAATCTTTTGCTTAATAGTAGGTTCAGCCCTGAGAAGGTTAAATTTATTCATGTGAATCTCTAGTTATTCCCTCACCATTTATTCAAACTAAGTGCCTGCTACTTTTATCAAGCTGAAGCCGGTATTTCGCAGGCGGGGCAATGTCACTGACCTTAAAATTCGGATAGATTTCCTCCGATTCCGAACTTAAGGCACTGCTATTTAGTTATCTCGTAGACACTCATGTAAGTGGCCACTTAATTCAGTGGCCAATTCCTATTTCAGCCTCGGAGGAATTTAAGCAAATGCAGAAGCTTTGGATGGATACAGCCCTTGCAATGGCCTTATATGGTGTGCCTCGAGGAATTCGGCTGGCTAGCCAACAACCTACTCGTGGTGTTAGGTAGCTGGTTCGGGTTTACCCCGTTCCAGCAAATAAATAAATAAATACATAGTTTATTCTCAAATATATAGCGACACAGGGTTCTAGGACGTAGTGCTTTTTCGGTTGGCAAGCGTTCTCCCTATCAAAGTCACAAAGGTCTGTTTAACAACACAGTGACTTGGCGGTGGTGTCTCGTCATCAGATAAAGTCACGTTTTGCTTACCTGGACAACAGCTCTAATTCCACAAACATCATGCGTCAGCATAGTACTGGCGGCGCGATCAAAATTGCGGAAAAGCACTTACGAACCCCATGAACACGGCTGCGCAAGCATACCTGCACAAATACTTATATGCATATTTCAACAGGTGGAAGTCCTGTTGTTCCATTGTATTTTAAATAAAACCTTTTGTACGCTTACTATGGGCAAGACTGTGCAGGTGTGCCTTGAGTAGTCAAGAAACCTTTTGTTTATTTATTTAGTTACTTTCGTCTCCGGTATCCTAACTCTAGTTAGCGGGAACCAGTTTGGCCTCTTGTAACCAGGTTAAACTGCGGTGGAGTGGTCACGCGAGCAAAGCCAGCAATATACACTAGGCCAATGTTACAAGCTTTATCGTAGTCAGCATGCACGAGGGTCCCGTCCGCCCATAGTGCCGTCAGTATGGACGAGGTTATACCGCAGCGAGTCTTAACGTAAACGAAAAACAGTTATTGCGGCTGCGTCAGCTAAATTCTTCTGGTACTGAAGAGGAATAAAGGAATAACTAAATAAATAGGTAAATTTCTAGAATCGCTTGAGGCTGCACCCTTAAGGGTTCAGATCAATCTTTGCATTAATCCTGTGCTCTTGCATGGAAGTAGGTAAACTACGAGTATATGTTCCTCGTTGGCAATTACAAAGGCATTCTCATTGTTTGATGTACAGCTGATGGGGTTGTAGGCGCCCACCTTGAAATTCTTCTTGTTCCTACGGTCGACATTGAGGTCCTTGATTTCTTTTGCTTTGGAGGTTGCGCAGCGCCGTAGTTGGAACAGGATCCAATTTACCCCAACTTTACTTTAAGTTCAGTGGAATAGCTTGGCCCGCTCAGTCGCCACAATTATTGGTGCGCACATTGAACAAATATTAGAGGCGAAATTATAAGGGATAAGCAAAGTTAAAAAAATAATTGCTAGAAATGCTGAGAAAAATAAAACGGATTTGATAAGAGACATACTAAGGCGGCTCAATTCACTAACAGAATGCAACAATAAATATAGTCGAACGTTTCTTGCGCTGATATTGATTTCTAACGCCAAATTTAAACCCAAGTAAATCTAGGAAAAATAGAAAAACATTTTCTAAGGCTAGAACACTGCGTAAAGTGGCACAAAAATAAGCTGTTCAGGAAAAGTTTTAACTACCGAGTACGTTAAAAGTACGTGCAATAGTTTTCGAGTTACTCGCAATGAAATGTTGATCTATGAATAAAGCCATTATCCTTTTTCACCAAAAATGGCTTTCTGCTTTGCAAGCGGATATCAGAAAAAAGAACATGTAAAACGTAGCCAAGCGGTATACGTTTTAATTAGGCTTAGCTATCTAGGAATGCTGTGTATAGCCCGTAATAACATGCAACAACTAGGGACGTCGTAGATGGACGAATAGCACATTTTGCAGACAAATAGCAAATGTAGGCAAATAAGCTATCATTTTGCGCAAAAACACTAGAAATCCAGTAAGGAAGCTTATGTATGCAAAGGAACTCAGGAGAACGTATGATTAACCCACGGGCAGAAGGCCA
The DNA here is from genome assembly GCA_944474145.2 of Dicrocoelium dendriticum. Lineage (NCBI taxonomy): Eukaryota > Metazoa > Platyhelminthes > Trematoda > Plagiorchiida > Dicrocoeliidae > Dicrocoelium > Dicrocoelium dendriticum. The sequence goes on along the minus strand of OX104064.1, from coordinate 60,600,464 downwards.
CAGTATACAATTTTATTGGATACTGAGCCACATATACCACTAGGAATATAAAGTTTAGTAAATTTTTATAGCCACCAAGTGATTTTGAAGTTTATATCAGGGCTGCGTGAGCTAGGTCAACTTGAATAACACATGAGAACTTTCGGATTATTTGACACGTTTTGGCCTGGAAAATACATACATTTATTAGCTAAACTTCGCAAATTTTATCTCTTAGAACCGATTTTCTATATTCATGAGGCTATGTCTCCAAAACCAGTGAGCTAGAGGAGCTTGTCACTAATAAAAAAGAAATTAGTATGTGAAAATTTAGGAAAATTTAGGAAAATACTGGGGCGTGAAATCCATTTGGGTCTGCGTTGGTGGGGCATAACCAACTTTACCTCTGGGGATGGGGCTTGCTCGAACATGAGCGATTATTATGCCTCATGTGTTGCTACACACTATTTTGCAGCTCTTTGCTTAATTTCGAGCTATTTCTCTCTAATATTAAGTTCTGAAGCAAGTGCCTGCGGCGTTCATCCAGATACAAATGTTGACTAGTACTATAATGTCGCAACGGCTATTTCCTTTGTGGTTTTCCTGCCAAGCGCTGCTCTAACCCCTTCAGAAAAGAGTGCTAAGGCAAGACAAGAGTAGCATAGTGACAAAGAAATAGTGGGAGCTTGTTGTACACTTACCATTGCCCATAACGCATGGTAGGCTTTGGAGCCCGCTAAAAGATAAATAACGCACGGGCGGCCAAGATAAGACAAGTGGTGGTCAAACGTTTCTGGTGGTCCAGCCAGCCAGTTTGACAGAGCCCGTCGGTCGTTGGTTAGCTTTCGTGCTGGTGAAAGGGAAGCTGGAAATGCGAGTGTTTTAATAGCAAAACCAGTTAAAGAACGGAGCCGGTATCCAGTATGCTTGTCTACTAGTTTTGCCAATAGTGATAGGCATATATTTACCAGATAAAGCTGAGTATACGGGGCCAAGAAGAGTAAGTGGGGAGCAAAATGTCTGATTCGTGGGCCTATAACTTATGAAGTGCTCGCTTGTTTTCGACAACATGAAAGATATATATTATTTTTGCTGTATACATACTGATAGTTGTTGGAAACGGTGGAGTAAAGTAGCTAGCGCTCAGGTTTAATGAAATGGCGTCAATTAAAGCCAGCTAGCAATTGATATCTACGTAGGCACATAAAGGTTAATCTAAAGCTGGGATTTAGAGGATTTTGGACATTTCTAAAGCTAAATTTAGGTGTATCAGCAGCACTCGCTTGCAACATCTTATGCAAGGTTTAGGTCTGTTAGGATACCTTCTGTTACAACAGTGCGACGTGGCGGATGTGACTCGCCACTCAATAAAGTCACCGTTCCCAACACATTGGCAAGTTGATTGACATCACATTTACAAGTTCTGTGCATATATCGGCTCTCGCATGAACACGCCTACATATCTGACTAGTGACATACCACTATTCTTAAGTATTTTCCACCCGTTTCCTCATACTTCACTCACTGACCTACATTGCTTACGGGACCTCATCGGACTAGTTCCTCATCAACATTCCATATAAGTGATCTGATCACTATTTTTACCTCTCGCATTCTGTGTACATAGACTATATACAACCTTTGGGCTCTATGGGCCCACACTACTGTCGCCAACTTCACTACTCCCACTGTTGGTGCTGCTTATTCCGCTATCATGTACAATAATGCAATGTGCTGATCATGCCTAAAAGGCGTGTCTCGCTTTGTCGAGGATAAAATATTTTTTATTTATTTATTTATTAGGCGTATCTAAAAGTTCGTAAGCGTAATATTTTTGCCACGGACTCAGTGGTCTAAGACGTTGGAAAGTGATAAATGCAAAGCCGAAGACAAGGAATGTAGATGTAGATAAGAGGTAGGGAATAAAGTTCGCCTGCTAGGATGGCTTTGTTCTTGCCCTGCAAGATCCCATTTGAGGAATGCCTACGGGTTTGCCAACGTGCCAGTCAGTAGGCTAGGCTGTACTGTATGTTGAAACTTTTAAACCTTGACGAAGTGACCACTGAAAAAGAGAAGCCGGAGGGTTGTGGATACCAATTGGTCCATGCAGCATTTAGGCCAACGTGTTAGTGAGGGGATCGAAGCACGCCAAGAACTACTAAGTAATAGCTAAACACATTTTTCATTAAGAATTCTAATGTTAGCACCTGCACGATGCATGCGATTGATCCGCCTGAGGCCTCCTGTGTGTTGTGACTGCGGTAATGGGTAAGTTAGAAACAGGGGGCCTTTGATGGAGACAATTCACTGTGGTTATCCCTCATTATCCCATACAGGATGCTTTTGCGGTGGCGTTTACTCTTTCCGTAATGCAATCATAAGGCGGAATTGTCCGTAGGAGAAATCAAGTAAGTCAAGAAGAGATCCTTGAAGACTAAAGTCATCTTGTACTCGGTGTGCTATTCTTAAAATCTAGAAAGTGTGTGCGACGGATACCGTTAAAGTCTCTTAGGTGGTAAGACGGTAACGATCATGAATGTGGATGAGTTGTGCGCTCAAGGTGCTTAAATCTCATGCGCTATATGGTGGGCATCCTCAAGCGACATCAGGGCCAGTTTCGAAGAAGTGGTCTTGGGAATCGCAGATATGGATGGTGCTTTGTGTGTTGTTAAAACATAGGAATCTTTGTATTTCCTTCCGAAGTTCCTGCATGGTTTGGATTTCTTTTAGTCTGGAAGGCAACCTGTTACATATATTTACGTACACAACTAAGAAAAAACGAGATCGGACACTTTTCTTTGCCTTTAGCGGAGTAATGGAATGGCCCTTGTTTCGTTGTTTAGATTCAGATGCGCTCCTTAGTTTAAGGCAAGTGATATTACTCTGCAGCTTTCTATGAATTAGTTTATGCAAAAAGCCCAGGTTACGGATAATGCGCTTTTGCCATGGGGGCTGAATTTTAAGGTGTTCGCACCTTTGTCGGTAACTCAGCGCTTGCTGTGATGGAGTCAAAATCTTCGTAAAGCGCTGCTGAGCTTTTTTAAGCAGAACACTGTCCGACTTCCGTAGGTTGCTGCATATAAAAGAGCAATATTCCAGGTGTGGCCGGACGTGGCTCTTATATAGTTCTACCCTTGCATCTGCGGATTTTATGTAATGTCGAATGTGAAAAGATAGTCCCCTTACTCTTGCCACTTGATAGTGAACTTGCACTGCAAAGTTCATGCTCATGGTATAACGCAAGCTGAGATCCCTTGCCACCGCATTCTGCTTGACAGTGATGCCGTTTATTGTAAGGGCTCAGCAGGTATAGAAACTTTGTGGGTCAGGGCATTAGATTTTTGAGCGGAGAACGTTATTTGCCAGTGTACGCACCCCTTTTTAAGTGCTTTAAGATTCTTACCCATACTATTAATTGCGGATAATTCATTACCAAGGGGAAAGACGTAGACAATTTTTTACGTCGTCGGCGAGGAGGAAGGAGGGACTATGCTGCAAACTCCTGCAGCGGTCATTGCTATAAATCAAAAATAGGGTAAGACCAAGAAGGCTCCACTGCACCACGTCACTGGGGACGGAGGTCTAGGTGGATACAATTTGCTCAACCGTAACAGACTGCATACGTCCTATTAGATAGAACCCAGCAAGTCTAATAGAGGACTCTCTACCCCGTAAGCCTTTACCTTATGCATCAGGCGCATATGTGGTACCCTGTCAAACGCGCTTTGCATATCAACGTAAAAAATGACAACTGAAAGATTATAGTCAAGGGCCTCGGTGGCTAAATTAAGGAAGTCCAGCTGACAGGTTGCACAAGGCCGAGCAGTTAGAAAGCCGTGCTGTGTTTCATTTATATGCTCGTTTGCATAAAGGTGAGTCCTGCTGGCTTCTTTAAGCAAATTCTCCATCCCTCTAGTGATAATAGATATGCTGTTAATAGCGCGATAGTTACAAACTTTCTGTAGGCTTCCGCACTTATGTTAGAGCATAATGATGGAAGGTTTCCAATCGGCTGTGCATTGACCTTTCTGCATTGATAAAGTAAAGAGTTTCGAAAGAAGAATATGGATATTCTCACCACCATTCTTAAGTAGACTGGGCGGTATTCCGTCCGGACCAGGGTTCGAGACTGCCTTGGCGGTTGAAATCGCAGAACGAACGCTATTTAGGTCCAATTGTACAGAAGACACGGACTGGCTACCGGGTACTTGCAGAGCCTGATAGGTTGAACCCATTTCTAAACACTGCGATTCTTTAAAATTTAAGCTGAAGATTTCGCACAAAATTCTTGCGTCACTAGAACTGCCGTTGGGACCAAGGTTTAGGGTAGCGATCTGTCGTCCATAGTTAGAAGTCCGAGAGCGCAGCAGCCAGCTGAGCTTCTTTGCTTTCTTCGCATTATTTAGTGCGGCTATTGCTTGATTGATTTGCTGCTGCTTAGATCTGGCAGAAAGCTAATTAGCAATCTCATTCTCTCTAATGAGTAGGACAAATTGGAGGTTTTGTTATAGGGTTGTCGAAGCTGACGCATTCTGTTATGCGTTCTGGTTTGGGTCACACATTTGGATGATTGTCTTATTAAATGTGACACAGGAGCAAGAGTGCCGAGACAGTGAAGTAGTTCCTCATAAAACAGCTCAGCAGAGCGACCCGCAGCGTTAGACCTAAAGAATGCATCCCAGTTTCTTGATCGGACGCGTACAGCAGAGGTTGTCCAGTTAACGAATTGCATGGGGCGGTATAAAACGACTGCATCTGTTGCTGTTGGTTAGCCATTATGTTGCTTTAATTAAACCGAGCAATCCACTAATCTGTGATCACCACCTGAAAACCCCAGGCCGACTGCCACTCGCGTTGCTGGGATGCAGAGAGTAAATAGTACGTCAAGAATATGTTTCGCCCTGGTTGGAGCAGGAACATGGTGCGTCCAGCCGCCTAAATTGATACAAAATAGTAGGCCGGGATACTTCGTTGTTGCAGCCGGTAGGAAGCAGTTTAACTCAGGCAAGTTGAAATCTCTTGCAACCAGTTTGTATTCACAGGAAATATTTGATGCTCGCGCAAAAGTAACCATAAGTGCCTTGTCACCCTTAAGTGAGGTACCTGGTAGTCAATCAACACACCCAAATAATACCGTCGATCCCAGGATATCAGCCGTTATCCATACTGACTCCATCGCCTCAGCCGCGTTCATGCTTTCAAACATATTTGCTGGGTAAGTATTTTTTGACATAAATGGCGCACCCGCCCCTCGTTTATGCACACGATGTTAAATAAACAGTTGATAGTCAGGAAGTGAGTAATCCTCCTCTGAAGCGTAAGGGGAAAACCATGTTTCCGTGACTAATATTGAATCAGGGTCGGCGAGGACATAAAGAGGACGCGGGATTTGCATTTTATTGTTTAGTTACCTAGCAGTTATAAGTAGGAGCGAGAAAGAACACTTGGGGTCTACTAGCATTACGGGGGAAGAACTGAAGCCGTTGATAGCTACTTCGCTATCTGCTGTAGTTGTAGGAGTTGCGCAAGAAGACGTTGCAGTTGGTAGTTGGGCGACGATGTGTTTGGTGCCGGGATGAAACTGTCGCGGCTCATACCCACTTGGGCTAAATAAAGCGCAGTTTGAGGGGTAGGAAGTATTGGACTACGTGGCCTATGTATCTGGACCGGTGGCATAAGTCTGAGGGATGTAGCAAGTGCACAGCAATCTGGACACACATGAAGTTGAGCGTAGCGGTGTAGATTGCCAAAGGTAGTGCTCGCCGTGGGTGCATTGGTTGCTGTGGTGGTATGCGGTGCTGTCTCACATGTATCTGGTGTATGATTCGGTAGAGTGCGTCTTGGGGCGCCGAAATACAGTTGCCTTAACCTGGTATCTTTACGGTGTTGTTCACCATTCAATATTATAGTGCGCAGGATTCTACTATCGTCTGTTGTCAGTTTGATTAGGGCTGGGAATTTGCAGATCGTTTTATCCATCATCTTAACTTGCACCCAGTTAGCCGCAATACCGTTAACTTTAACGATTGTGCTCTTAAGCTCGCCGGTCGATATGCCATCCGGAACATTAAATGCAAGTACCCTGAACTCTACATTGTCCCAACCAGGCTGCGGCGACTGCTTGTCTACGGATCTTGATATATTTAATGCATGTGTAGTTGAAATAACCAAATTAGATGAGTGACTAGGTATGTTCCCGCTGCACGCCCGTTTGGCACAAAAAGCCTACGTGGTTTTAGACACAACGTTGTCTAAGGAGTTAGATGTCCATGGTTGTCCCTTGCTGGATGCGCCGGGCTTTCGTTGACTAAAGCCTGTTTTGAGGTTAGGATTTTTCGCAGCGCAACTTATGCTTCTTTTCAGTGGCCCGGAGCTAAGCTTGCGTAGCATTGTTGCACTACGAAGTTGTTCACGGTTAGCTGTGAGAGTACGCAATACTGCCTCATCCTTTGCATTCAGTTTGATGAAAGCCGCAAATGTGGTTACACACTTAGTCAATCTTCGAACCTGCAGTGCAATCTTTGCAATGCCATTAACCACAATGATTGCATGCCTAACTGCCTCCACCGATATGTTGCCAGAAACATTGAACAAGAGTGTGCTACACAATCCATTCCCGCACGCAGCATTACATGGTGTTAGGGTCTCCGATTTTCTTATTTTCAAAGTGGGTGTCGTGGAGTCCAGCTGCTCAGGTGAACTCGGTGGTGTGGTCCATACACGGGGTCATTTGTGTCGAGGGGCCGGCGGCTCTGTTCTCTGAGTGTAGGTTATGCTGGCCTTACTTTGATCGTCGTAGAAGTTTCCTAACCTGTCCGATTTAACTAAGCGGTGTAAAAGTTGTCTTAGATTTTCCTCAATCATTGACCCTTCCGATATAGCTGCTCGAGTTGTAGCAGTAGCTGAGCCCTTAGTATTAACTGAGGGTTTTCTTATATTGTTCTCGGGTTGGCTGATTTGATCTACAAATAAATAAATAAGTAGTTCATGGATAGTACTTTATGGATAATAGTGGACTCAGGGTTTGCGGGTTCTTCCAAGGAATCAAGCAATCCAGTATCCATACGAGACGAAATGTCAAGATCCACAGTAGGTGAACCACTTAGGTTCACAGGCGTCAGACAGTTGTCACAATTCGCCTGAACACATCTGCTCTGTGCGGAACTCTCTTTTAGATTACGGGAATGGCGTTGCAAAGCGGTTCTTGCTGGTACCAACTTTAAGTCAAGGAACGTCGTGCGGGTTCTAACTTCCATTTGATAGGAGAGAAACTTGAGGGCCGGGCTCTCATTATCAAACTTGACTAAGAGGGGGCATTGGTTTTTCATAACCTTTTTTCTCAGCCTTATACTGCACAGAAAATTGTGTTCCAAGCCACACACCTTCATCAGTACTTTTGTAATTGCTTGCAGTTTCAGGCGGTCGGAAATATTATATACCACTACCTCTGTAAGGCATTTCAGCCGATTCATCACTTCGACGCAAAGCGTTTTAAGAAATCTTCCAGCCAACTCCGCTTGCTTAAACTCCACACAGTCCTTGGGGTGCATCATAGTCGCTATGGCTGCCAGTCCATCAGTAAAAGTTTCTATTGTGTTGAGGACCACTTTGACATTCACCTGGTCCTTTTGAAGCTCTGCCAGTTGGGAGCTCAAAGAAACGATGTCCGTTAAGTTAACGATGCGTGGCATAATTGTGCCAGATAAGTTCGTGCTGATAGTTTTAGATTTCGCCTGGTACCCCTACTGTTCTCACACCCTTGATAATGACGTTCGGACGACGTTCACTGACTTTGTCCAAAGGAAGTTGTGACAGGAAAAGCTAACGACAACATAACTGTAAGTTTAACGAAAAAGAAAAGTGAAAATCGTGATAAAATATACTCTACAGACACCAAACGCCTTTAAACCTCTGCACAGCATGATTGCGAGCAAAGACTGACTTTGCTACCGGGCACAATCAATCCCGATTTGGCCCACATGTATTCCCAACCTCGCGGTAGCTTTCGCGAGTGCTGGTTGATGACGCCGCTTGGTGAATTCTCCAGGACTTAGACCGCTACCTGAGCAGGCATTTACTTTGTGATATATCCATGCTGCCTGCGCCCGTCTCCCAGCTCGTGAAGGATGAGGAGCCGCGAGAAGAGGTCCCGATGAGATAAAGCTTACATTTCCTACAGGTTGCCTAAATGTTGTCGGCCCTAGAACTCACATAAAGCTTCAGTGAAGCTTTGTCTTTAATTACGCTGAAGTCCGCCCGCCCACCAAATATTTGGACGTGCCTCAGAGGTATCCTGAGGTTACTTAGAGGGACCCACCATAGCCTCGATAAGTAATACAGTCGTGGGCACTGGCTCATTGCGGACCGCCATACGTGATACCCCACGAAATCGCGTGAGTTAGAAAAAATAATAGCAAGGGTTGAAAGAATCTAGTTGCTCATGTATCTAGTCAATGTAGGTGTCCAAAGCGCTTAGGAAAGTTGGACCACCCTTAGGGCACTGAGCTGCGGCCTCCGATAGATGCGCTAATCGACAAGTACCGGACTTAGGACCCCTAGCTGTAAAGACAAAAACAGCAGTCGGTGCTGAAGTACGGTACTATACAAACGAAAGAATTGCATAGTGACCTGTTCAAGGTCACCCTGACAGGTTGGTTCGTTTCGCTCTCGACTGGTTGTATCTTTGTGGGAGTTATACATCTGGTACAGTCTACCATCTGCCTACTAGAAATCCTTTATATCTACTCTGATATTTATCAGACTTCCGCCATCTGGTATTTTCCTTGGCAAAATCGTTGCACCTTATTTGTTACTTCTCCCCTTTCCATTAATATTCTCCTTCGTGGCTGACTCTCTAACTTGGTCTCAAATGTTTGCGGTAAAAAAGGAATATCTACTAGCCGTCGTGTAAACAAAGCGAGTAAAATGGGGGGAAATACAGCGACCAACGTGACCATGCCGTGCTCCGTTAGGGAGATAGACGTATTTTCTTCTATGCGCCGAGAAATCGCGCAGCCGCATGAGTTGGCGAGTATGAAAGTGACCTTTAACAGCTTACAGGCAATAGCTGAGCGTTTAGTGGCTATTACTAGCCTAGTTCACCCTGGCAATGTAATGGATGAAAAGTGCTCCGAGACTTCCATGCGTTTCCTCAATGCTATTAGTACTGAGTTCATGGACCGGATAAAATGCCTCACGGAGGTAGTGGTCTATAATGTACCTGACCGTTTAAAAGTTCACACTATCAAGAAGGTACTGATGGATATCTGCGGTCTAGAAGGTAATTTAATCAGTTGCACCAGGCTGAGGAAAAGGGATATTAAAAACCAATGTCCCGTGCTATTCAGGTTTGATACAGAGCGTTTGGTCCGTAAATTCCTGTCATACCAAAAAGATTTCCGGTCGCGCACAACCTTTGTCCAGTTAAAGTTAGTGTAGGCAAAGACAGCCATGCAACGCCGTTACGAAAAGCTTTCTGCATCCAAGCCTACTAATGAGCGGACTCCTGGAATATCTTCTGATCCTCTGCAGGATTTTGTCACCCCGGATGCCTCCCACATAGTTGATTTAGATGTCTCAGAGGATGTAGCTCAGGGTGAGATCAAGCAAATGGTACGAAACCATTGCTCGGTGGCAGAAATGCTAAAACTGGAGGTTATGGATACCCATGACCCCAAGCGACTTTGGGAGATAAGTAGTTGTCCTGAGAAGAAACCTGGGACTTGTTCGCCTACATCCGAGTTTCCACTCGGTTGTACAGATCGTCCCAATGGACCAGGAGGGCAAGTCGCAGAGGCATCATTCTCAAAGACGATCAACGCAGCAAGCTGAGCCTTGCCACCCGAAGTACTCCAATTTGGTGGGCGAGCATCTAGTATGTCACCTGTCTGGAACCGACACACACCGGCTCCTCCAACTAAACGACCTCGCGAGCAAAATACACCATACTGCTCGCCTGCTACGGCCATACCATTCATTTCTGCGTCAGAAACAGCCAAGCCGGAAGCCGCACTGCACACGGGTACCAAAGGAAGAAATACTACGTTTAGTACTATTGCATTTAACGTTCCTGATGACACATCCTTGGAAGTGTTCAGGAGCTGAATTCTTGAGGTCAATGGAATCCAAAGAAACCCACTAGAGGTTGTGCGACTGAACAAAAGAATAAGTAAATTCGCGGCACCACTCGAATTAAGTACTAGGGACGAATCAACTCTCCGAAGTATAATGACAAGTTGTGAAGAGCTGCGTAATAGAGCAGAGCTGAAACAGCTGTATTTTGGGCCACTGAGGGTGAACCGACGTGGGGGCCCATCACACTTCGAGCCTGGAGATCGGATTTCTCACACCCATAGTGATCAACAGGTTCCCGTTCTATTCTCGTCTCAGAAGCCACACACACGTGAGCTTGAACCAAAATTTCCACTTGAAGCGACGACGGCACCCAGAGCCAAACGGCGCCGCGTAAGGATGACTCCAAAAAATTCACCGAAGGCAGCTACCCAAACCTCACACACCCATGAAACAGCAAAGTGTGAGGCATCCCCCAGCCGACCTCCGAAAAGAGTATTTGGCCGTATACTACCCAGGTACTTAACGTACCCGAGGATCTTTCTTTGGATGCATTTACGAGAGCTATCCTTGCAGTATTTGGTTTAGCAACACGTTCGGTACGTGTTGAGAGACTACCTAAAAGAAGCAGTAAATTCCCTGCACCGATCAAATTATATTTTAAGGATGAAACAACTTAAAATACCGTCGTAACAAACTTTGAACAACTATGCAGTGCAACCATGATGGATCAACTTTTTCTCAAACCGCGAAAGTTAGCGGTAATGAAAATAGCCCGCGGTAACAGGGAAACAATCACACGTCCCATAGCCACACACCGGACTTCCGCAGCTAGGACATCACCCAATATTATTCAAGGTTCTTCTCACAATGTTCCAGATAGTCCGGACTCTGGAGTACCTATCTTATCCCACCGGTTGTTACCGCCACAACAACTACCTGAGAGGGCAAATTCCCCTCTTTCTACAAAACATCACGCGCCTTTTTTATCCCAGGTAGGGATGAGCCGCGACAAGCTCATCCAGACACCCAATACGTCACCAACGAAAAGCACGCCCTTACTTCTTTTGACTCCGTTCCTACAGCTTCTACAGATGGCCCAGTAGCTATTCGTGCTCCCTTTATGTCATCCATAAAACTGGGAGACACTGGCCAACTTTTCTCCATTATACTCATAAATGCCAGGTCGCTGAACAACAAGATGCATATTCTACGCTTTTTGGCTATCCTTGCTGCACCTGATGCAATACTAGTCACCGAAACATTGTTTGGTGCTTTTACGTTCGATGATTCCTTTTTCATTCAAGGCTACCAGCTGTATACACATTCGCGTACACACAACCGAAGTGGATGGTGTGCCATTTATCTGCAGCAAAATTTCGCTGCTAGTATCGAAGTCCTAGATAACACCAAAATATTGGACTCTATATGGATAACGGTTGATGCCATGGGTCCTAAGTTACTACTTGGATGCATTTACTGGGCTCCTGATACATCACCTGTGAGTGACAAAGCGCTATTAACTACTGTTGAGCTAGCTGCGAGCCATCCGTGTGCATGCAAGCTTGTGGCGGGCGACTTCAATCTTCCTGAAATCCAGCGGTTTCCACCCACTGCCCCGGCGAAGTATAGTGGGCTATTAGCCTGCATCAACTTGGGAGGAGGGGTGCAGCATGTATCAACGCCGACCAGGTCTAAACACCTGTTAGACCTGATAGTTACACTGGGTATATCTAATATACGTGCATCAGTAGGCATTGAGTTTCCGTGGAGCGACCACAAAGTGGTATATTGCTCGCTGTTTGCAACGATCCCGGCAATCTGTACGAGTAGATCAGAGGCCATTGAGAAATACCGGCCGATATGCTCCATAGACTGGCCCACATTTGCCACGATTATTCGAGCAAGGAACTGGGAACAGTTCTTTCTTTCCGACTCCCTGGAGCAATATTTTATGGCGAACTGCATTATTGTCTAGACTTATTGGCCCCATTTACTCCTTTAAATAAAAGTTCAGGAAAATGTAGGAGGCAAACTAAGCTGCATGCAAGGTTGAGGCAACTACGACGTTCCTACTACAAGACGTTCAACTTTGCGCATGTGCTGAGAGCCAACGAGATTGCGAGCCAGCTATCGTCCAGGTCTGTATTGAATTAAAACATCCCAAGAAAGAGCAGCCATGGCCAGTGCAAACAAAGCCAAGCACCTCAGCTGGCTGCTGCGTTCTCGCACTCCTCATTATGGAGCAAAGATCACTTCCATACGCGTCGGCCCTTGCAAAGCAAGTGAAGATCCACGGACTATATGTGAGATGTTCAACTCTTACTTCAAAGAGTCCCTGTGTGAAGAACTGTCCCCGGTCACTACTGAGCTGGATGTGTCCACAAACCAGCTGCTCTCCACGGTTCAGTTCGAACTAAAAGGCATCCGTTCCGCTATCAAAACCATAAAACCATCCACCAAACTTGGTCCTGATGGAATTCCACCCATACTACTTAAGAATGGGGGCGATGACCTATCCATACTCCTCTTGAAACTCTTCACACTCTCTATGGAGAAGGGCCAATACCCATTGGCTTGGAAGCACTCTATCATCACACCGCGCCATAAAGGTGGCTCCGTACAGGAAGTCAGCAACTACCGACCCATAAACCACACATCTATTCTCTCACGTGTGATGGAGAAATCGGTTAAGCGTGCGCTTATGGCCTGCTTGAATGCAGGAGGCCACGTTAGCAGGTCACAGCATGGTTTTCTAAGCGCACGATCCTGCGCAACCTGCCAGCTTGATTTTCTCAACCTGGTCACTGGCGCGATTGATTCAGGTCTGGCGATTATTACGCTATACCTCGATATGCAAAAGGCGTTCGATAGGGTCCCCCATAAACGCCTATTACATAAGCTCAAGGCTTACGGTGTAGTCACCCCTCTGCTTGACTGGCTTAAATCCTACCTAACCGGGCGTACGCAGTCCGTGAAGGTAGCACACTTTGAGTCCATCCCTGTCACAGTTTCCAGCGGTGTTGTGCAAGGCAGCGTGCTTGGACCAACCCTGTTTTTGATTTATGTGAACGACATCTGTAGCAGCCTGCGCCATGGTCGCCCATTCCTCTTTGCCGACGATATAAAGGTCGTATATGTCTTCCCACCAAGCGCCAAAGTATCCGCACTACAAGAGATCCGTGAAGACCTGAAGACCTTAGAGTCGTGGTGTCAAAATTGGCAAATGACATTCTCTGCTGATAAATCTAGTATTCTGACCCACAAATGCTCCATATCGGATGATGCGTTTACGTTGAATGGTACGCCCATCCAACTAAAAACGTTAGCTACTGACCTAGGTATTCGCTATTCTATGACCCTCAACTTTTCAGAGAATGTGCAGTATCACATAGCAAAAGCACGCAGAATGGTCTTCCACATAGGCCGCCACATTAACTCGGCTGAAGCACGGGTGAAGCTTTACCGCAGTTATGGTCGTTTGCAGCTGGAATACTGCCGCTTCATCTTCAGTAATTTGCGGAAATCAGACCGCATATTGCTCGAAAATGCTCAGCGGCGGTTTACCAAAATAGTAGCTCCACAAGGCCTAGCGCTTAGTTACCTACAGAGGTGTAACCATCTCAAACTCCAGCCTCTATGGCTGCGGCGCCTTACCTTAAATCTATGCTTCTTACATAAGTTAATATACCAAGCGGTGCACATTGATATCCCCAGCCTGACACTGAGAAGAGGATCAGAATTCAACCTCTGAAACAAGCACTGCAAGTTGCCCCGCTGCCAGCGAGGAAGGAACTACGTTCACGTTTCTTCCTTGTCGCTTAGGTAAATATCTGGAACAAATTACCTTCGCAGCTGCGGGAGATTTACAACCTACAGGCTTTAAAGCAGGAGGTACGAAAGTTTATGTGCCTGGATAACATAAGACGCCTTTTCAACATCTGTGATTCTGATGACAACCTTTTTGAGACCGGCCCCGATGGGGCATCGATCACATTTTGGTCAGCTCTGGCGCAACTTTGTATTGCGCTCAACCAGACTTCATGACAGCAGCATCTTGGGCTCACAGGTCCTCCCCATACTTTGCGGACCCTGTCACACCACGTGAGAGATCTTGGCCCGATCAGTTGCACGCATCTTACAGATGTTAGGACTGCTAATCCGACCACAAAAGTTATTCAGCCAACCCCAGTAGTAGCTGAGCGCTTTACTGGCTCCCACCGACACTTAGTCAAATGGGAAGTCTTGAAATAGTAGACGCTACCGCAAAGGCAACCTGGAAACACTAATCGGTAGCTCAAATCCTTTGAAAGCTCCCTCTCGACGTCCAGTTTCTTACTGCTCAACAGATCAGCACGTAAAGCAGCCTTGTACTATTGAATGGGAGCATCGTATGCCTGTAGGCACTGACCAGGTAGGATATTGCATAGCAATGGGGAAGCAATCCGAACGTACAAACGTTACTTCACTTCTTCCCTCTCCTCTACACTTTGGTTCCTTCGTCTCCATCTTTACCCCTTAGTATTTTCCAAATACCTAGTCCACTTGGTCTCTTGCGAATACTTATACTTGTGACCCATGAGTCACGTCTACTAAAAACATTTTAACAACATCAAGCCTCATGTGAAATGCCAGGTTCTAGCGATGTTGTCCATACATATGGTGCACCCGTAAGTTACCATTTATCTGTCTCAAATAGTCGTATAAATTGCCTGCTTTATAGGTATTTCTACTAGCCTACGTAATCGACATCTACTAGTTGCCCATAACCGATGCCCTCCCCTAGGTTTAAGTACTCGCTACTCTACACCGCTGATTATATAACAGGGCCACCTACCCACCTCGAAGGCAATATCACCATAACCTATATTCAGGCATTTACTCTCCACTTAAGCTTTCTTGGCCCGTACATTTAGTTTTATCTGAGTTATACGTATGCTTATCACTATCGGAAACGCTGGTAGACAGGCATTATGAAAAACCAGATCCTTTTCTTCAATCCTTTATGCTTGCACAACAATGTTTCCGGATTCCCTTTCTCTGGCAGAAAGCTAACCATGCGGCAGTGAGGCCCCTGTCACCTGGAAAGCTAGACACCCAGATATTTTGACCACCACTTCTTCTTTCCTTGGCCGTTCGTACGTAATTTTAACCTTTACCTGGCTCCAAAGCCTACCATACGTAATGCGTAATGGTGGGTGAACAACCAGCTCCCACTTGTTTTCCGTTGTCTTCTCTGCTTGCGTTATATTACTGTTCATTCACGTTGCCTGACAATGTGGAAGCTTCCCACCAGGAAACCTCCAAGTTAATAGCTGTTGTGATCTCCCAGTTTTCTATTACCTTACACTGGTGAATATCACTTGCACTTGCATCGGACTCCCAACCAAGAGAGTTAGAGCTCAAAATAGCAACGCGATGCAGAAATGGTGTGCTTTAACACATGAGGCCCAATAATCCGTCACAAATGAGAAAGTGCAACCTCTATAAGATGAGGTGATCATGCCTAACCAAAGCGGCATTCGTGGTATTTCCCACCTGAATGCATTTCGCTAACTTTTTGGACACCTATTTCTCTATTATCAATAGAAGACATCTCTAGCTCATTAGCATTGGTGGCACATCCATTAAGATATATAACATAACCTCAAAGTGCTGAAACTGATGATGTTTCTCCAGGGAACGCTTGCGTTATTCTGGTCCAACACCACAGGCACTTGCATCCGACTCTCAGCTAAGAGAAATAAAGCTCTAAACTAGCAACTTAATGCACAGTTGTGTGCTTTAGCACCTGTGGCCCACTAATCGGTCATGCTTGAGATGGCGCAACCCCCAAAAGAAGTGGTATTCGTGTCTAACCAAAGCGGAACCTAAGGTGTTTCTCACCTGGACACATTTTGTGAATTTTCTCACATTAGTTTTTTATTATCACTGGAAGACCACCCTGGCTCATTAGTGTCAGTGATACAACCATAATGACGTATAAAATAGCCTCAAAGAGTCGAAGCTGGTAATATTTCTGTAGGAAATGCTTGCGTTATCCTAGTTCAGACGGGGCAAATGAGTTTTATGTTCCCTTGTCTTATCCATATGGACTCAGCTCATGCGGCTTTGGTATAATTTTCGCATCCACATCAGAGCATTAAAAACGTTGAATTCCACATGCATAGTGGATTCTGCGGCCCAATATACTCTGAAAATCGCACATGGTCGCATTCTGGCTGTGGGCTAGCTACACCATATCCTGTGCTGTTCTACCTATATAATAATTCTTACAGCCTACCTAGTATTTCCCTAAAACCTTTCCGTCTGTTTTCCCAACTTTACTACGTTTACTGAGAAAGTATGCTTTTCGGCCCACTGCGTCATACTTCGCTACTGCAGCGAATTACACGTTATCTTAGGCATTCCCAGTTACTACTCCATATTCGGAATTTACTACGCCTAGCCGTTTTTGTATTATTTCTTTCTTTTTTCTGTATCTGCTTCCAAAGCAGAACGTGAATTTAGCGGAGCTCGAAAATGGCGCTATCCGCAACCGACCGCTAAAAATGCAAATATCTCCATAACCACTGCACCTAGCTTAATTATTTTACCTTTGTCGTAACCAGCGCCTAGGGTTTGTCCTAGACCGTCCTATTGTTGTCCCGTTTTAGTTAACATTTCGGCTCCAAAACGGCGTTGATTCCGCTTGTTTGGAGATTTACACTTTGAAATTCGCGCCAAGTTTGCGGTTCTGGTATGCTGTTTCTGGGCTATATTTTGGCTCCATTTTCCAATATTAGTGTATTTTCTAGTTAAGTGGGCTGGCCTTTCAGTCGCACTTTTCTAAGAAAGGCTAAATTGTTAGCCACTACTGTTATTTCCCTTGTTTCCACCCTCCACTTTTACGATCTAATTTTGGCTTGCTTATTCTTTTCCATGAGCCCGCTACTAATGGATGCTCGAAATGCGGTGATGTGACCAAAGAAAATGGATCAAATTTCCTCTAGTGGTGCATTTTCCATCGAAAATAACACAATCCATTGGCATAATAGATTGATAGTTTACTAATGGAATCAGGCACCTCAAGGTTTGGCAGCGGTAGCCGGTGAAAAGCGCAGAATTCGTACATAAGCTACGGAGACCCAAACTACTGCTTTCAAAAATGTCGGGGCCTACGAAACGTTTGTATTTATCCCTGCTTTACTGTTCGGAAAGATAAACACGATCAAAAGCAGTTGTTAACGATATTTCTTCTCCATGCATGAGCATGGATGTTATGTACAATTTGATCTGATCCCACGCAGGAACAGCATCTAGCGCTTGTCTAGAAATATACCTTTATTTATTTATTTATTTATTTACTACAACAACATCCTTAAGCAACAGATGGCTAGGCTGTTTTAGCCGGTACAACGTAAAATATTTAACCTGGCGTGTTTAATTTAGCACTGAACGAGCTCCGTGTCGGCCTGGGCTAGGCGTGAACAACGGGCCAGTCAGTCAACTGATAATTATTAGCCTAATCAAGTCAGAATAAATGCAAGCTAAATTGTTACATGTGTGTCACCAGTCAGACGGGCTATAAATCTTAGCTCGCCAGGGGAATGGAACATTAGCCAAATAGTGTGTGGAAAGATACAAATAAAAGATGCGCTCGGGAGAGCACAACGTGAACCAGCGGATGGATTAACGAGGATGGTGATGCACAAGTTGATTTTGGCATGGAGAACTAATAGCCAGGGGAAATGTGTGAGACAATCATTGAGGGAGATCAACGAGGGAAACAGCGAAAGTGGGTGCGATTGATCATATATGCGTTTCGTTCGGGAGGCCTAGGAATGGATGCAAAGGCTGCTGTAAATCGGGGTTTAAAAAATTAATTGTGAGCACTTCCTTAACCTCATTTCTACATTACCTACTGTTGATATCACGTTATTATAAACGTACGCCGACAGCTACCTTGAACAATCAACCAGCAAGGTCACGGTCCCTTTACTTCATTCAACTTTGAATGTCCACGTGCGACGTCAAGTACGATCCGTTGTCCATTGTCCTTGGACACAAAATTCTACTTCAACTGTAACGAATACTGATGAAACCATTTTACGAAACCATTTCCGTTTTAGACGTAAATAAATCCCAAAGACTTACTCCAACTTTTGCAACCGTTGCTCGGTTGATCTATGACAGTGCCTCCTCCTATTACTACCCATTAGTTACCCTTGTATTTTTAATGGTGACAATATAAAATGTTTAAACTGCGCCTTTTGGGAACCTAAAACTTGTACTGATGACTTGATTTGTATTAAATACTATTGGGTCAAAGATCTCCAAGTCGAAGGTGTCCATAGCGTTGTCGCAAGGTAGAGCCGCCTAATACTAGACACTTATTACAGCCTAAGTAGGAATCAACTCGGTAACCAACTTGAAGGCAGCTCCAAGACCGATACACGGAAGCTAAAGTTTGATAGTGAAGTGCACACTACAGTCGACAGTGCTTCACTAACCCGATCCAACGACTGAAAACCAACGGTCTACAACACCTCCGGGGTACAGGGCACACAAATTGCAACGCCCCACCTTGATGGGCAACGGCGAGATCACATATAACCAGCGCATAGTCAGGCGAAAAAACTTAACTGTCCGTGATAACGGGCGACAAGCAGATGCCAGTGAAAGCCCTAAATCGGAACGAGATTTGTTAACAGGTAGACGCCCTTTATTTAACTGGCAGCTTGGGCTACACACACCGCTGCATACTACCCGAAATAACTCTGCTCGACCAGCCCTGTGTCGTACGCTAATAGAGAGGTTGTACGGGGGCAGAATTTGGCCTCTGGCTGACCGATTAGCAACACACACGGCCGATGATCTGCTCACAAGTTACCCGCTTTTAGTTGAGGTTTTTATGACTTCCTTCAACTTCAGTCTGCTGGGGGTAGGCGAACAGGCTTAATACTGACATTTCCACCTTTTAGCTTGCATACTAAACATTTTGACGCTTGGCATTTCTCTGTGCTTCAGAGCACCTCGCGTGGCAGTTGGGGTCGCGCAGTTTGCGTACCTATAGGGCGTTCCTCAGTCCGATTAACCATCTCATAGTGACACCAAGGGAAAAAGGCAACAGGATCTTGATGACGCAAAAAGTTGCCTAGGAAGCTCTGTTTCAAATTCAGCAAGGTCACGTAAGATAACTCCCCTTAACTCAAAATGTCATTTCAAAGTGACTTAATTACGATACAAATTTTGACTGGACACCGGGCCCTGTCGATTTGTCAGGTGACACTGTGCTAGTTTCCGTTGTTGAAGCCGGGTACTCGGTGTTGGAGTTTTGTCCCTTGTACTTCACTGGCGACCATATACCTCATGATTACTGCTTCAATTTCCGCAGCCTGTACTACGTTTTGTCACTGCCGGCCACGTACAAAGCAACGTGCTTGCTGCGAAACATAACTGCTTGTAACGTTTAAGCATGCCTGAGTTGGTGTGCCGCGATAAATTCGAGGATAAACTGTATATTTATTTATTGCCTTAAAGCTTTTTGGTGTCCGTAAGGATTTCTCTATCTATTTATCGCATATGCCTACTACTTCTCTTACCTCTTTGGTTCTGACTTTCTTGTCCCATTATCGATCATAGACCTACGATGCTCCACCGACTTGCCTTTCCCACTGTAGCTCCGCACGTTTGTGCGTAAAACCTCAAGCACCTGTTTATGTTGCCTACCTAAAGCCTTATCTCGTACTACTTCTTCACTTATCTCTTTGACTCTGGCCTTCCTGTCCACCTATGTACCACCTACCTCTTATGCTCCATCGACTTGCCTTTCACACTGTAGCTCCGCAATTTCGTGCATAAGACCTCAAGTATCTGGCTATGATGCCTACCTAAAGCCTTATCTCGTAATACTTCTTCACTTATCTCTTTGACCCTGGCTTTCCTGTCCACTATGGACCACCTGCCGCTGATGCTCCACGTACTCCTCTTCCACACTGTGGTTCCACACTTATGCGTGTAGGATCTAAAGTAGCAGGCTCTGTTGCCCAGTTATATCCTTATTGCAAAGCTGACATAGTTATTTCTATAACCGTTCCTCTATGAACCACAATACCACTGAATATTCTCTCTGCATCTCGCTTCCATTCATCGCATATGCCTACTACTTCTCTTACCTCTTTGGCTCTGGCTTTCTTCTCCCATTATAGATCACAGACCTACGATGCTCCGCCAGCTTAACTTCTACACCGTAGCTCCGCATTTTTGTGCGTACTACCTTAAGTACCCGGCTATGATGCCTACCTAAAGCTTGTCTCGTCCTAGTACTTCACTTATCTCTTCGACCCTGGCTTTCATGTCCACCTATGGACCACCTACTTCTGATGCTTTACCGACTCATCTTCCACACTGTAGCTCCGAACTTGTGTGCGTAGGAACTCAAGTAGTAGGCAATGTTTCTCACTTATATCCTTATCGCAAAGCTGACATCTCTATTCTATAATTGCCACCCTATGAACCACAATATTCTCTCTACATCTCGCTTCCATTCATGGCAAAGTTTTACTACTTTACTTACCTGTTTGTCTCCGGCTTTCCTCTTCCATTATGGACCACCAACCCACGAGTTCCACCGACTTACCTTTTCCGCTGCCGCTCTGCACTTTGGTGCGTAGGACCACAAGTAGCAGATCATGTTTCCCTCTTAGATCCTTATCGCAAAGCTGATATAATAGTTTCTTCCTCATAGTTAACCTGGCCCCCCGTATCGCCATTTTGCCGTCTATTTGACTTGTTTGCCGCACTGTAGAAGTCCCGGTCTCTTTCCGCTGTTTCAGGTCCCTTACGGCTGGAGTTGCAACCATATACTGGCTACAGCTGTAGCATATAGATCCCAATCTCGTCACAACTTTGACACTCCGTCTCTCTCCTTCACTCAGCCGCTTCTCTAGCATCCGATTACTGAAGATTTTACGTTATTATTTTCGTGGGTTTCAAACCCGGCGTAGCAACTCCAGTGGCTCTCATGCATGTTCGAACGATGGGCTCTACCACTGTCAACCCCTCGCTCAACCTATATCTTAAGCGCATTTTAAGCCTTAATACACTCTTCTGATTCCCTAACTCATTTACGGATTAACGCCCGCTAATCCCGGTTCCTACACAGCACGGCTTTTGTGTACGCTAGTTCACTTCGGACAATATTGGTCTCTTACATTCAGCAAATACCGGGGCTCGTGCTTTCACACGAAACTACGGATATGCTATATAACATACTCGGTCATTCCATTGCTTTTAACCAGAACAAAGTTACCATAAATTTTATATTTATACATTAGCAGCTTCTGAAGGTACGGCCTTAGCCCGCTGTATTTCATGGGCAGGCTTTTCAAGCCCACAATCTGTTATTCATTTTTTCGAGCAAATGGTTTTCGCGCTTTATGCATTAGGTAACTCACGGTAACCGCGAGGGTTAGGCATTGCTCAGCGACGCAACTTCACAGTTCCGTAGTAATGGAATATTGGCTTCTAAGTAAATATCTTGCAATTAACGCTCATGATGTCGCCTGAAACTAATTGGGCAGGGTAACCTTACTTGTTTCCTGTTGGGGCGCTCAATGCTTCGATGGTAGGATAGGCTATGCGACAGTGAGTAGTCTTTAGGTCGCGTAGCTTTGCAAGACTCCTTTATGAAGATGTCAGATTTCGCATTCGCAAGGCCTAATTGTGAGAACTGCCTAGTTTGCTGGGGTAGGTTGTTGGAAGGTAAATTTCAGTCCACAAGTGCGCTGCCAGTAACGCTATCGTCATTAGCTGGGATAACACTAAGTACCCATTGCACACTCATTCTGCATGCGCAGACGCTACCACGATTCTAATGCAGTAGCCGGGTAGGGTGGCACTGCTGTTTCGATTTTGCACACTTGTCTCCGTTACAACCAGCCCGACACACCGTATGCGTAGATCGCTGCAGTTATCTGGTGGCATGCCGTAGGTTAACCAACTCAAGCATTTGCGCATACTTCAGCATTTTCATGACAAGAGACCATAACCAATTTACTTGTACCCATATGCATGGATACGATCGTTCTGCACCAAGGTGACCGGGGGAGGCTCATTGAGATAGACCAATGTGTACTACTGAACAGTTGGCAATTTAGTGCGCTCTACTTCATACCCAAAAGAAAGGCGCTTGGCTCCCCATTGACAGAGGAGATGGCCCAGTCGGTAGAATTACCATAGGTAGTGAGGACGAAAGGAACAGACAAGGAAGTACCTTTTCAGTGTATATATCAAAAAATAATTGCAACGTAAACTGTCGCTATGGTTGACTAGCCAGTGAGAAGTTATGTTCATTGAAAAGTTGGGCTTGGAGAATCCGCTGGTGGTTGGGTTGCTACAAGCAACCTCTATTGAGGCATCGGTTCACTTGAGATTGACCTCGGTCATTCCGATCAAAAAGACCGAAAATAAAATAGAAACATTATAGTGTTGCTCATCCCAACACTGGCACCAGAAGACCGCGGTTTCGTCCTGGTTGGGACTCATCAGTTCGAGCTAGCCAGAGTTGGGTTGGAACTCAGAGCCTAGTGGCTCATGGTTGACGTCATAAGCACTATGCCACTGAGATTCACGAACAACGCTTGGTCCAGCGGAAACGAACTGATGAGTCCCAACCAGGACGAAACCGCGGTCTTCGGGTGCCAGTGTTGGGATGAGCAACACTATAATGTTTCTATTGTGCTCATTGACATTTTCAGTGGCGATTCGTATCCGCCACGTCGCAGTGTTGTTAAACGGAGATTTGTGACTCAATATATGGAGAACGCTTGCTATGCAAAAACACACCACGTCCTGAAACACAACCGCCAATCCATTAGAATGGTCAGGTGTAGCAAGCAACGCACCTTTTGGACGGATTGTTAACTCGACTATTCTTAGATCTATGACGCCCAAACTTCTACTTTGACTAACCGAATAGCTTAGCCATACTCTGCCATTATTCGTCGAAGCCGCTATAGAAAGTTAACGTCCAACAAAGTAGAGCGAAGAACCGTGCAGCTGAGTAACGATTACGATGTAATAAAGGATGACGTCTCGACTGTTGTATACTTTCCTGAGTTGGAAGCTTTCTATTCATGTGTGCAAAATAGACATGTCAGGTGCTGAATGCAACTGATCCTGCTGGCTAAATTTGTTCCGGTCAAAGGGGAGCAGCTATTCCTTATTTCAGTCAAGATCCACAAGAGGTTTGCATCAATTCTTTACAGACCATGGGTAGAATGGTACGAATGAAAAGGCCAAACCCCGGTGTTCAGGCTACGTAGAAGAATAGTTTGTTCACAGAATGCGAGCAGAGTACATCTATGGGTAAGTTATTGTCAACAGCACGCGGCTTCATGTTTATTTAACGGCATGATGTGCCCTCAGCGAAGCTCCAGCTAAGTATCATATCAAAAGGTTCTCACCGAAATGAAAGGCTCCGCACCCAGTTGCTCAAACATCAGGGAGAAGCAGCAAAGCTTCCATGCCAATGGAAAATAATCGCGACAGAAGTATTGGTCATTGACAATGGAACCATCGATCCTTGTAAAGGCTACTTACAAGTGATTAAGTTGCGGCACCATTATTGCGAACCAAGCGACGCGCAGTTGTTTAGAATACTTGCGAGGAACATCTCTCCTAACTGGTAAGAGGATATTCCGCCTGAAACGAAAGTGGAATCGCCAGAGTGATGATTTGCCCTTGAGGTGTTGGCGAAGTGATCAGTAAAGAGGGCAGTGTGTAGGTTATTTGGATGAAAAATGAAGACCCTCTCGATATGGTAAGCAAAAAGGTAGGGTTCGCCATATACTGTAGCCGGGAACACGTCAGTGTTAAATAGCAGAAATATTTTCTGGTCTTAAACACTGCCCTGAATTACGTCACATTTCACTGCTACTAAAAGTGGCAGGTAGGTTGCAATATTACTGACCGCGTGATAGTTGTAAGAAATGCTGAGTGCCGTGTGCCGAGCGCAGCAGAAATTCCGTATGATCCAGGCTTCATCAAATGTTCTCCCTGTGGTGTTCTTTTGAATGCTCTCTATGTCTCCAAAGATTATACCTAGTTCTTCCGTGTTGTCAAGCGCTTGATTAAAATGGTTAACATACTCAATGTGACTAGTCTGGCCGGCTTTGAACATCAGGAATCTACGATGATGTTGATTGCTGTTGCTGCGTGTGGACGGGAAGGCGAGCAAATTTTCCTTGACTATTGGCTTTATTACTCCTGAGGCAATCGGCGTGTGGCTGCCAAGGCGATATGTTACCATGTTAGTACGACTGCCCGTTTTGTGCTTGGGAATGACCATGGCCTGTTTCTGAGTAGATGGATAAATCTCGCTTGACATAGAGATAGTGTATATGTTGCTAAGAATAACAGTAATGTCCTGACCAACAAGTGGCAGCAGTGCAATGCTGAGACCGCAGAAACCAGGGTGTGACGACCAGTTGCGTGAAGTTATTACTGAGTAAAAGAGTGTAAGTCAAAGGTACTAGTTGCAAGTCAGTCCTATTGTAGCAAGGAAGGAGCGACAAGAACGCACAAGGTTTATTGCACGCGACCGCATTTTCTCAAGCTGCGCTTACGCAAATATTTACCGAACAGGTTCCCGTCCCACAAATCAATCTACATACGGAATCACAACGTTTTTCGCTCGTGCCTCGTCCGCCGGAATACTTCATGGTCGTGGCAGCCTTTTGACCCCATGGCTTTTCTTCTGTAGCTCGCATTATTATCAGTCTGGAGTTGTTCTTATACTCTTGATTTGCTCCATCTCTGTTGCATTATTCGACTGGTGGTTATTCCAGGGTGCACCGACAAAGGGGCCTCTGTCTGATTTACAGGCCTGTCTACACATCCTTTTTCAGTACCAATGGGATCGGGCACATTCTCGTTCGTTACTCGTTTTCCGCTCTTTGCTCTAATGGTTGGACTGGGATGGCGCTGCCCGATCCAGTCAACGATGTCTGCGCCCGTTACGGTCCTCCCTCATTCTAGTGGCTTGTCAATCTCCTGCGTGATTGCTGTCTTTCGGTACACTACAATATGTGTGCTTGGGTGGTACAGCTAGCCTTGTCCCATTAGCGTCGGTAAAAGAATCACAACATTACTGGTTCAGATTTTTACCAACTTCTACTGGACCGCTAACAAGAGATGTGTCAAAGAGTCACAGAATGAAAACGGGCATATATCTCGCTGGTTTCTGTGTCTAAGTAGCTGCAAAAGTTTCTTGGTTTCAATGCTGGTGTTCAAAGCGATAACTTATATAAATAAATGAATAGGAATATTTCTTGACTCGCTAGATGCTGCGCCCGCAAGGGATCCGATCAGTGTTTACCTTAATCCTATGCTCTTGCACGGGAGAAGGAAAGGTGTGAGTAGATGTTCCTTGTTGGCATGCAAGACTGCATCGTCTGTTAGGTGTACAGCTGATGGAGTTCTACGCGCTCACCTTGAAAGGCTTCTGGTCCTTTCAGAGGGTTATAAGCTCCTTGATTTTGGTTGTTGTGAAAATTGCGCAGGACCGCATGTGTGCAGGTTTTCTTTGGAAACAGGATCCAATTCATCACAACTTCGCTATATACTTTTAGATTATATCGGCCCGTTCAGTCGTCATATTTATTAGTGCGCACCTGGAAAGCAATAAAAGTGACGGAATTATAAGGAACATGAAAAAGTTAAAAATAATTTTTGAAACTGTAAACAAATGAAACGCCTTTGTTAAAAGACATACTAAGGCGGCATACTTTACTAAAGAAATAAAATTACCAATACGTAACCAACTTCTCGCGCTAAATTTGACCTCTGGCGCCAAATTCCAACTTCAAGTATCAGAACCAAATGAACAACTTTTCTAAGACTAGAATATTGCGTACATTAGTAACAAAATAATTTGTTCCGAACAAGCTTTTACTTTTGATTACATTAAGGTACAAACAACGAACTACGTGCAGTAGTTCACGAGTTATTCCCAATTTACTGGCGGTCTACGAATAACGCTATTGTTTCGCTAAAGGCTGCTTTCTGCTTTGCAAGCAGATACCAGAAGTAAGACAAGAAAATGTAAACTGCGGCGAAGCGGTACCAATTTTAAATATGCATGCTATTAGTACTGCTCTATAAAGCCCGTAATACCCCGGAAAACTGGGTACGACATAGGTGGCTAAAAAGCAAACTTTTCAGGCATACTTGCAGGTATAGGCAAATAAGCGAAAATATTTTGCGAAAACACCAGGAATCCAGTAAGGAATTTTATATATGCAAGGGAGCTCAGGACAAATTATAACTAAACCACGGTCAGAAGGCCCCAGTGTACCATTTTCAGTAGATACTGTGCCAAGTATACAACTACGAATTTCGAGTTTATTATTTTTAAGCTTCCACGTGGTTGCAAATTTTCTATTAAGACTGCACATGCTGGGTCTATATGAATAATACAAGAGACCCTTTTGATTATTTGATAAATTTTAGCCTAAAATTTGCACATATTTCTCAGCTAAATATAGCAAGCATTAACTTTTAGCGCCGATGTTCAATATTCATAAGTATAGGTCTTCAACACCAGTGAGCCAGAGGAGCCTGTCAATAATAATAAAGCAAAGAGCATCGAAAAATTTAGCAAAATTTGGCAAACTGCTTCCGGGCGTGAAAGCCATTTTGGTCCCCATGGAGGGGTATTACTTCTAGGAGTTGAGCTTGCTGGAACATGAGGGTTAACTATGCCTCATGCGTTGATGTACACCATTGTGCAGCACTTTGCTTAATTTTGAGCCAGAGCTCTCCAATTTTAAGTTCTGTATTTAGTTCCAGCGGTGTTCCTCCATGTGGCAATGTTAACTGGTACTGTAATGTCGCACCAGCTACTTCTTTAGTGATTTTCCTGGCAAGAGCTGTTCTCGCACCCGAAGCAAAGTGTAACAAGATAAATCAAGATTAGGATAGTACGTAACAATAAATTGGGTGCTGGCTGTTCACCCACCATTGCATAGAACACGCGGTAGGCTATGGAGTCAGGTACAAGATACATACCGCACGAGCGACCGAGATAAAGAGAAGTGGTGGTCAACATTTTCTTGAGGTCCATCCAGCTAGTGTGACAGGAGCATCTCGGTCGCAGGTTAGCTTTCGTGCTAGTGAAATTCAATCTGTTAAAGTGAATGGTTTACTACCAAAGACGATTGAAGAAGAGAAGCTGGCTTATCTGTTGCCCGTAAACTCTTGTTACCAAGAGTAAGAGTTACATGTATAACGGGTAACGGGAGAAGTGGGGAGCAAAATGTCTGGGTCTTGGGCATACAAATTTTAAAGTGGCCCCTTTATCGACAAGATGAAGGAGATATATTATTTTGCGGTAAGCATACCAATCGTAGTTGGAAACGTCGAAGTAACCTAGCTGGTACTCCGGCTTAATGAAATCGCGTCAAGTGAGGCCAATTAACAACTGGCGGCTACGAAGGTACCTAGTGATACCTCTGAAGCTGGTATTTATATGATGGTTGGGACAAATCTAATGACAACCTTAGGTGTTTCGGCAGCAACGATAGATTACAACATCGTAAACAAGGCCTCTACTAGACGTAAATCAAAGATCATAAGTTTGATAATTATTCCACAGACCCAGTGGTCCAAGGATTTGGAAAGTGCTAAAAGGTAATGCTGAAGAAAAGGAAAGAAAGTGTAGGTAAGGTACATGGATTAAAGTTTGCCTGCTCGGATCGCTTCGTTATTGATCTGCGATATCCCATATGAGGAATACTTCCGGCTTCACAAACTTGCAGTCAGTAGGCTAGGCTGCACTCGTTGTTGAAATGTTTTAACATTGAAGAGGCGACCATTGACTAAGAGAATTTGTAGCGATGTCCATACCGGTTGGTCCATGCAGTCTTTGGAAGCAAGTCAGGAACCAACCAGAAATAGCCAAACATTTTTGCAGTAAGTATTCTTACCTTAGCACCAGTAAGATGCTTGCGACTGATCCGGCTGAGACTTTCTAGGTGTAGCGATTGTGGTAATAGATAAGATGAAAACATAAGGAGCACTGATGGGAACAATGCTTGAGGTAAGCTACCGCTTATCCACTACAGGATGCTTTTGTGGTGGCTTCTACTCTTTCCATGGGGCAGTCATAAGCCGGAATTGTCCCTAGGAGAGCTCAAATAGCTCAAGAAGAGCTCGTCGAAGAACAAAGTCATCTTGTACTCGGGTTTCTATTCTGCAAACTTGAAGGTGAGTGCGACGGCTACCGCTAAAGTCTCTTAGGTGTTAAGCCGGTAGGGACAAAGTATGTGAGTGAGCCGTGGGCTCAAGGTGCTTAGAGGTGACGTCCGCAAACTGCATAAGAGCCAGTTTTGAAGAAGTGGTCCTGTGCATCGCAGCTGTTAAATATGCGTTACATATTGTCAACGTATATGAATAGTAATAACTCCTACCTGAAAGCCTGCAGGTTCTGCATTTCCATTAGTCTGGAAGGCAACCTATTCCATATGTTCACGTATACAACAAAGAAGAAAAGAGATCGCAGTCTATTTTGCCCTAAGCTGGGAAGCAGAATGGTCCTTGTTTCGGAGTTTAGGTTTAGACGTTATCCATACTTTATAAATAAATAAATACATATTTTATTCTCAACGAAGCGGGGCACGCCTTTTGGGCATGATCAGCATATCGCAGTATTGTACATGATAGCATGGTTAACAGCACGAAGACAGCGAGTAGTACTTATGGTGTCAGTAGTGTGGGCCCGTACACCCCAAAGGTTGTACGAAGCCTATGCCCACAGAATGCAAAAAGTAAAGATAAGAATCAGATCAAAAATGTGGAGTAGGTTGTTGAAGAACTAGTCCGCTGTGGTTGTGTACGCAGTGCGGGTCAGTTAAGTGAAGCATGAGGAAAAAGCTGCAAAAATATTTAAGAATAGTGGCACGTAACTGCTCAATTATGCAGGCGTGTTCGTAGGAGAGCAGACATACGCACAGAATGTGTAAATGTGGTTGTGGCGTTAACTTTATTGAGTGTCGAGTCACATCCGCCACATCACAGAGTTGTTAAACAGACATTTTTGGCTTTTCGTCTGGAAAACACTTGCCAGACTAAGACCCACCATATCCTGTAACATTGCCGACAACGCTGGTGGTGCTTGAGACTGGGATTGTTCAGGAGGAGTTTAGCAAATGAAAGGTGGACCTATACGAGGGCGACTCTACAGCATTTGCGTAGTTGGCAGTACACTTGCCGTACTCTAACCGTATTTCATAGAACAATGTCAACAGTAACTGTTTGTTAACGGTGTAACATTAGATAACATACATACGGCTATTTTAGTTCCAATATGGTACAATCACTTGCTCCTTCTTATGTTGCGTATGGATGCCTGTATTCCGTCCGTAATTTCTCACTTATCCCATTATTCGAGACCTGCAACGCAAAGCTGTATGTACAATCCTGATCAGTCAGCGGAACTCTCTACAGCCGGCATTCGCGATTGAAGAATACTTCAACATACTCAAGTTGGACAAAATTTTTGCTTGGAAACTTGGTCTGGAAACCACATTTAACGATCAGAAGCAATCGTTGAACAATGCAGACATTCTAAAATTTTCCTACCGGCTCCGCAGTTCAAAATCGACTGGCTTCCCTGAGTAATGTCAAACAATGACTAAGCCATTCTGCCACCCAGTGTAAAAATATGACCTTAATCCGACTGCGGATAACCAAGTGCAAGCTTGGGAAGTCAGAAGCAGTCAGTTCTACATAACAGGCGGCCGTGCTCCAGGACATGGTAGGCAGTCACTCGGCCAGCGTACTCCTCATACGAGGCACGAATGGCTGTGTACCAACACTGCGACGTAGCTGAAGTGACTGGTTACTGAATGAACTCACAGCCCGCCAACTCATAATCGCAAGTTAACCCTAATCCGACTTTTTTTCTCATGCCTGACGTAGTTTACCTTGTTGCACCCAAGAACAAACTGCTTATTTGTTTATTCTCACAACATGCAAAAGAATGGGATTTCTGTACATATTATTTCGATCCATCGCGGACACGATATCCAGCAACAGTCTAGGTATATACCTATATTTATTTATATATTTAAGTTGCTACTCGTTTGCTGACGGCTTGTACTCTAGCTATTTGTGCCCTTCCTCTACTCTTTCCTATATGCATACTTCCAAAACCCGTACTTTTCATTGAGTAATGTGAGCACGCTTGTCTTTGTTTGGACTATGCGCTTTCTAGAACCTTCTTCTTATGATGTGGTTGTAGTCTGAGCCACACCTGATACGTGGTCTAAGAAGGCACCAGTAGACCGTGTGTACTAAACTTACATTGTATCAAATAGCTGGGCGAAACCGCGTGTATCATCAAGCCAACGTGCTTAGCAACGCCGTGTTGTGTGCATGGTTTCTTGGTTGCCTGTTGGTCGTGCATGTATTTCCCGAGACATTTGTATTTACATCGGCCCACTTCTGATGGTTTATCACCCGACACTGGCTGATCCATTCAGAACAGCCAGCTGATTTAAAACACAAACTCTTCACCGGGATCTCAAGAGCAAACCATCATTTTGACGGTTCCACCTTTTTTAATGGAGTATCCTCTTGCCATTTTGAAGAGATGAAGCTCGCTCGGGGTCTAAACAATTACGTTTTTCTCGGTTTGCAATAGAATTACCACAACTTACTCATCTGAAGGTATTGCTTAACCTGGAGCAATCGTTCTAATATGGATGACCGCTACTTCTGTCGCGATTATTTTAGTTTGGAACGAACAGCTTTGCTGCTTCCCATGGTGTTCGTGTAAATGGGTTCGGCGCCATTTATTTTTATGAGAACATTTTGTTATGCTACTTACCTGGAGCTCCGTTGATGGCATATAATGGTGCCGGTACTTAAACATGAAGCCGAGTGCACGGCAATAACTTATCTTTGGAGTATCTCTGCTACTACTCTGTCGACAAACCACCCATGTACGTAGCCTTAGCACCGAGGTTTGGCCTTATCACTCTCACGATACTACCCCTGTGCTAAAAAGGACTGATGTGAACTTCCTGTGGATCCTGAATTAAACTAATGAATCGCCATTTTGCTTGAGCTGGGACGAATTCAGTCATAAGGATCCATTGCTCTCAGCAACCGACGTGGCCACTGTCCTTACCTGCGCAGGAAGCTTCCACATTAAAACAAGTACGCAACAGCAGAGAAGTCAGACTCCATTACTTCGTAATTCTTGCTCGGCTGCACGGTACTTGACTCATCTGGACAGTTATTTACTAGCCAGGCTTCGACGATTAACGGCAGGGCTTTCCTAGCCATCGGTTGGCCAAGGCTGGAAGTTTTGGCGTCATAGGACTGCGGACAGCCGAGTGAACCACCGGTCTGCAGGGTACGTTGCCTGCCACACCTTATCCTTCCAATGGAGCGACGGTCGCGCTTCAGGACTTGGTGTGTATTTGCTTAGCAAGCGTCCTCCTATATAGAGTTAAAACGTCGGTTTAACAACACTGCGACGTCGTGGTGGTGATTTGCCATGGAATAAAGTCACTGAGCCCAAATTCTCACTGGCTAGTTTTCCAGGTCGACATTTTACTATATTTTACTATTTTGATTTATACATTGAAAACATACTTCACTGTCTGTTCTTTCCATCATCACGGTATCGATCTTCCCTACATCGGCACCTTGCTGCCATCCGTGCGTGTGAACTCTTTAACCCTAAGATCCCGAAACATGAACTTTGGGAACCTGGACTCGATCGGCACTAAATCCGAAAACCCAACTCCTCGAACCCGGGCCTAACTACTTAACTCTGTCTCTTGCTCCGACCAAGGACTGCTAGAATCCACGCGTTTAACATTATTAGCCTCATTTTAATCTCCTGCCTCTAGTATATGACTTAGCTGATTGCCACCCTAGCTTCACTGCAGCTGCAACTCTCTGCCCCTTCCCCTTCGATCGCTTAACAATGACTACTATGCAGCACATATCCTCTTCCCACAACCAATTACCGCTCTCACCTCGCAATTTATCCGGCTCCTTTCCTCACTCATTTCTGCTAAAAATTATGCTTGCTCCGCAAATTATAAAAGTCCACGTTAAAGTGGAGCACTTAGTAGATTTCGGCGTTACTGTTATTCATCAACTGCCACCCAAGGTCCATTCCGGAGCTGGCTCCGCGACCAAATTTTTACTACAGCTGTGGTATATCTCCTCGACCATTTGAAGTGCCCCTGCGCCATCCTATCCCACAAGTGTTGATTCCTAGTTTCGCTTGCTCTACAAGCCAATTATAGCTTCAGCTAAGATCTTTCAGCACTGTAACCTTCCTCTACTTAACTGGCTGCTCAGCACGCCACTTTATTTTAGTCGCTCACCAACGCGCGGTTTTTGCCACGTAGGTAATCCATATATTAGCTGCACGGCCTGATGAGTCTAGTCGGCTTCCTTTGACGTCATGGAACCAACCACTAGAAGCTCACCTAATATATTGAAGGGCAGATGCGCCTTTTTGTTCCACCTTTTAACTAATAGTATTGCGTGTACTGCAACCCAAGCTTCACTTCTCCTAAAGCCTCTCTCTCTCCGCCATAGTCCGCCTCCACATAACTAACTGCACGGCAGTCCATGCTTCCTTAATCGCTCAACAACGTAAAGATACTACCAGTTTGTAAATCCAGCTCTTACCCTGACCGTTCGCTGCTTCCATTTGGCTTGCTTATGACGCAGACAACTTCCACTTTCCAGTCGTTAACCTAACCTGGTTATCCGCCGCGACGCCAACATATCGCACAATGGTTGCTTCGTAGTATTGCTTGTTCTGCAACCCAAAACTCTTTTCGGCAAAAGCCAAACATAACGTACTTTAAACCGCCTCCGATCAACTGAACGCTCAGAAGTCCACGTCCCTGAATCTCTCAACAACGAGCAGCTTCTTCTACGTAGTTAAGCCGGCACTTTCCCAGACCGTTCATTACGTTTATTTGGCTTTCTTTGGAGCAAAGAACTCCACCTTTGGGTGTTTCACCCAAAATAATGAAAAGCCGACGCGCCAACCTATTTCACAACTTTAGGCTCATAGGATCGCTGGTTCTATAATCCAAGCCTCGCTCCAGTTAGGCCGCAATTCCCTCACAATACCCTTCCTTCACTTAACCGATGGTTTGGCAGACTATGTTCACTTAACCTCACAACAACTAGCGGTTTCCGCCACGTAGTTAATCCGGCTCGAAACATCACTGTTCCCTGCAGCCATTTAAATAAATAAATAAATAAAGTTTTTATTCTCGACAAGGCGAGGCAAGCCTTTACAGGCATGATCATTATGACAACAATGCGGTCAAGAATGTGCAAGAATACGTTATGTTTGCCGTACCAGTGTATGTTTATGTAGGGGGTATGTAATTATGTAGCTGTGTGTGGGTGTGTGACTGTGAGGTTCCTGTTTGTAACTGTGCTGCTCTAATTTTCACTCTCATATCGTCGGCAATGCTCGAGTAGAAGATGGATATCCGTGCGTTGGAAAGGATTATTCGGATACCCACGGTAGATTATACCTCCGAATGTTGCACTTAATCCACTGGTGCGCCGATGCGCCATCCTATTCCACAATGGTTGGTTCATAGTATTGCTTGTTCTATAACCCAAACCTTGCTTCTGCCGCGGCCTGTATTCATTCACCGAAACACTCCTCCACCTAACTGACTGCTCGACACTTCAAGTTCTCTTAATCTCTCAATGACGTGTGGCTTCTGCCCAATGTTAATTCTGCCTCTTACCCTTCCTGTTCTCTGCAAGCAGAAGGCCTGGTTTTCACACAGTATAATTCCAACTTTGTAGGGTTCACCGAAGCGGCTAATACCCTGATGCGCTACCCTATTCTGCAATTGTTGGTTTATGGCGTTGTTTGTTCTACAACCCAATCATCGTCTCGGTTATAACCCATTTTCTTTTATAATTACCCACTTCCGATTAACTGGCTGCTCGGCACTCAATGTTCTCTTAATCTCTCAACACTAAGCTCTTTCTTTTACGTAGATAATCAGGTTGTTACTCTTACTGCGCTGCCTACATTTGACTTGCGTTTGACATCGTAGAATTCCAACTTCGTGTTGTGCACGCAATCCGCTTACGCGCCAATGCGTCATCCTATCCCACATATTTAGCTTCACAGTATCGATGGTTCGACAGTATAATCATCGCTCCAGCTAGGCCCAAATTCCCTCACAATAACCCCCTACAACTGACGGTTTGGCAGTCCACGTTTAATTAATTTACCGAAAATGAACGACCTACGCTATGTATTCAATCCAGTGCGAAATATCACTGTTTGCTGCATCCAACTGGTTTGCTTTTGACACAGTAAAAGTCCATCCCCGAATGGTGCACCTAATCCACTGATGCGCTGATGCGCCCTCCTATTCCACAATTTTTGTTTCGTAGTATTGCCTGTAGTACAACTTAGTCCTCGCTTTGGCTACCACCCGACTTCCTTCACTATAACCCTCTTCCACTTAACGGACGTCCATGAATTCCATGTTTCCTTAATCGCTTACCCACAAATGGCCTTTGCTGCGTAGTTAATGCAGGTGTTGTAGTACATATTTCTGCGTTTAGTTGCGTTAAAGTTGACAGAGGATCCCTCCGTCTCCGGGTGGTTTACCTAATATACTGCTAAGCCGATGCTCGATCTTAAGCTTCAATGGTTGGTTCATGGTATTGTTTGTTCTGCAACCCAACCCCCGGTTCTGCTGCGGCATTTCTTTCGTCACTATAAACATCCTCCAATTAACTTACAGTTGTGCAGTCCAGGTACTCTCTATCGGTGAACAATGAGCGGCTTCCGCTTCTTGGTAAATTCGGCTCATACGTCCACTGTTCTTTGCGTCCATTTGCCATGCTTTTGACAGCTTGGAAGTCCACCTTCAATGGGCTCATTAAAGCTAGTGAAGCACCAGTCGCAAGCTTATTCCACATTTGTTGGTTCATAGTATTGCTTGTTCAAAAACCCATTGCTCACTTTAGTTGCGTCCAGTCTTCCGTCGCTATAACCCACCTACACATAACTTCGTGCTCGGCATTCCATGTCCTCTTATTCTGCCGACAGGGGGCGGCAGCTGAAACCTACTTAATCCGGCGCTAACGTCCGCTGTTCCCTGCCACCATTTGGTTTGCTGTTGACACCGTAGGGTTTCACATTCAAATCGCTTAACTAATCCACTTATGCACCGATGTGGTATTATTTCCCCAAGTCTTAGTTAGTATTAAAGCTTGTGCTATGCCCAGATCCTCACTTCGGCAATGGCCTAGCATCTTAAGTTTATCGGGCCAACACGTAACCAATTGCTTGTCAGTCCATGTTCCATTACTCTCATAGCAACGAGCGGCGTTTGCTAAGTAACCGATTCGGATATTACGCCTAGTATTCTGTGTGTCCATTTGCCTTGCTTTTGGCACCGAAGACTTACAAAGTTGAGTTGCTCAACGAATATTTTAAAGCGACGCTGCGCCATCCTTTCCGCAGTTGCTAGAGCTTGGTACCGCTTGTTCTACAATCCGAACCTCGCTTCTACGGCGGCCGTTTGTCCTTTACGGTAACGCTCTTACACTTACTTTACTGATCGGTAGTCCATGTTTCTTTAACCTTTTAACAACCAGCAGCTACTGCAACGTAGTAAATCCCTTCTTTTTCCTTACTGCACTTTGCGTCCATTTGGCTTCCTTTGTCACCATAGAATTGCACCTTCCAGTCCTTTACCTTATCTACTGACGCCCCAATACATCATCGTATTTCACAAATAGTGGTCTATAGTAAGGTTTGCGCTGCTACCGGAGCCCCGCGTCTGCTACTTCCTGCCTACCTTCATTGTAACCCACCTCCAACTAACCAACTGTTCGGCATTCCATAGTCCCTTAATTTTTCCCCAAGTAGCAGCCTCTGCTACGTAGTTTCTTCGGCTCTTACACCAACCGTTTTCTGCGAACAATTGGCTAGCTTTTGACACCGTAGAATTTCAACTTGGAATGGTTTACCTAATCTATTAAAGCACAGATAAGCCATCTTATTACACTTTTGTTAGTACATAATATTACTTGATCAACCACGCAGTGCTCGATTTGCGTAGGACCCGCTTTTGCAATTTAGCCATCCTCCATTACCTGACAGCTCTGTAGTCCATGTTCTCTTAAGCTCTCAACAACCAGCGGCATTTGCTACGCAGTTAACCTGGAGGTTACCCTCACTGTTTTCTGCGTGCAGTTTGTTTGCGGTTTCCAGCGTGGTATTCCACCTTCGAATGGATCACGTAAGCTACGCAAGCGCCACGGCGCCGTTCTATTTTTCAATCGTTGCTTCATAGTATTGCTTGGTATGCAACCCATTCTTTGCTTCTGCTACAGCCTAGCTTCTTTCACTTTACCACCCTTTTAATTAATTGACCGCCCAGCGGTCAATGCTTCGTTAATCTCTCTACAACAAGTGGCTTCTACTGCGACCCTTACTCTCACTGTTCTTTGTTTCCTTTTGGCTTTCTTTGATACCTAAGAACTGCAAAATCACCACATGCACCTGATCTTTCAAAGCGCTGCTGTGCCATCCTATATTACCTTCTTTGAATCAAGGATTGCTAGTTATACAAACCAATCCCCGCTTCATCTGCTTCTTTCCTTTTTTACTACAAGACTTCCCCAGTTTACTGATTGCATGGCAGGCAATATTTACTTACTCTTGCAACAGCCATCGGCTTCTGCTACAGGGGCATTTTGGATGTTACCCTCACTGTTTTCTGCTTCCAATTAACTTACAGTTGGCACCATAAAAGCCCAACATTGAGTGGTACACCTAAGCTATGGAAACGCTGTTGCGCATTCCTATTCCACACATGCTTGTTGGTATGCTTAAGTGCAGTTTGTTACTCACCATTCGCTCGCCACGCGTCTGAATCGTCTTTTGCTGTCTTCTCTCATATTAATCCCTACACCGTTATTTAACATCTCGTAGACTGCTTGCCTGAACCACGAACTTGATCCTTAGGTACACCACGGTACTTTACCCATTCGGCTACGGTTTAGTTTTATGATAAATAAATATACATAAATACTTTATTTTCGAATTCATCGTGCTCACCAGCTCAGATACGCTCAACCTACACAAGCAATTATATGGTGCTACGGATACTTTACAACGTAAGTAACTGACTGTGGCCATAATTGTACAATTTGCAGAAAAATTCGAAGCACTCGCGAGGAGCAAAGTCATCAGTTGAGTGCAAATAGAAGGGTTTTAAATGTAAGTAGAGTAAATAAAATAACACATTGGGGCCAGTATGTGAAGGCAAAGTAACTTTGTTGTACGTGTCAGTAGAATACCGAAAAGCGACCAGTGGATATTACAGTGCGGAACCGTGGGCAGTGACTTTATTCAGTGACAAGTCACGTCCGCCACGTCACACTGTTGCTAAACGGACTTTTGTGGCTCTTTATAAGATAACGCTTGCCAGGCGAAAACCCACCACGTAATGGAACACTGCCGTCCATTGTTATGGTCGGGCATGTGTAACTGGCAAAGCTTCTTATGAAGTATTTGTTCGTTCAGTTATTCGCAGTCGAGTGACTCCTCTGTTGGCTAGACCAATAACACAGTCACATTCCAACATGGGCGTTGTGGTCATTCGAGGAGAAAGTGTGATTTTGCGGATAAGCAGCATTTCCAGTGTAGGGATCTCACCTTCTCTGCGTATGGATATTTGCTGGCTGCAAAAAATTCGTGTCCAGCCACCGCCACTGCACACTGGTGGTTGAGGTGTTGGTTGCAGATGGTTGGTTTTGAAGTAAAGCTATGGTCCAGGTAAGTCTTTGT
This sequence comes from Dicrocoelium dendriticum, assembly GCA_944474145.2. Taxonomy (NCBI): domain Eukaryota; kingdom Metazoa; phylum Platyhelminthes; class Trematoda; order Plagiorchiida; family Dicrocoeliidae; genus Dicrocoelium; species Dicrocoelium dendriticum. Next base: position 60,562,543 of record OX104064.1, on the reverse strand, counting down.
TGGTTATTTCCTCCCATCTTAGACGGAGGCATTTCAGCAGTTCAATCCCGGACCTCGCAGTTGTTGACGATGTTAGAATATGGGGAAAGAGAGGAACAGGCCGAGATAAGACGATAAAGGACGGGCATGGTACCAAGCATTGGGGAAACCCTACTTTAAGACATTTACTTGCGACAACTGGTGTATAAAGTGTAACAGATATTACGCTGAAAATGTTTCTTGATTATGCAGAAGGCATGGCCCAATGGGCACATTACCTTCACGTACATGAGGATGTAGCGCAGGGTTCCGGTAAGAAATTCACGAGGTATTAGCTTTAGGCGTTAGAATTCAAGCGCAGACCAGAAGGTGGATATGTAGTCACGATTGCTTGCGACGGGAAACCAGACGATACAGTGACGATGTGGCCATATTTATATACTCCACGGAATGAGGATTATCTAAGACCACATAATAACTATTATGTACGTGGGTTTATGAGGATAGGAAGCGGAGCATAATCGAAGCAGGCTAGGATTAAATGGATATGAATGCAAGAGTAAGTGCTGAGGGTAAGACGATCAAGAGATGTCGCTAATGGACTGGATTTCAGTGACCAAAAGTGCTCGTTGGGTTAATCATTCTAGCAACTATTGAATAACTACCGTGTCAAAGAATGGGTCAACAAACCAGCAAAATGATGTGATGTAAACAGCCTACAGGAATACAGTTGGAAAGATAGAGAGGGGCACTTATCAGGCCCCGAATATGCGCAGGGATGGCAGGAGCGCACGCCAAATCACGGTAGCTAGAGTTGTTGAAGGTGCGACAACCGGGATAAAAGTGTTGGTGGACAGCTCGTCCGTGGCCAACTGTAGCCACTCGATTCGGACACCCATAGTGTCACAGAATAAGTCATCGAACGAGAGGTGTTGGACTGCAAGAGCATTTTAACGTAATGTCTTACACATTTTATATCAGTTTGCCTGAAGGCTAAATGTCTTCAAATAGGATTTTCACACTGCTTGGTTTCATGACCGTCCTTTGCCGTATTTGCTCGGCCTGTTCTTCTCTTTTCCATTTTTAGGTCGGAAGCTTTACTGATGTCCGGGATGCGACTGAGGAACTGCCTCCGTCTGCAATAGGACGAACTAACCAAAAAGGACTTACCAGCGCCATGGCTTATAGCAAAACCAACCAATTACACCCAACACTTCAACAGTTAGTGGCTAGTGAGTATAGCTTGACACGAATTCCTCACACCCCAGCAAGTATACAAAAGCAAAGAAAGTGTGACCCCAGATCCTCCAGAAATTTTACTTACCCCTGTAATTATGCATCCTATTTGCCTAACTTCAACGTCTATGGCGGGCACTGAGTGAGCACTCTGATAAGGCAACGGTGGAGTCATTCGACTGCTAGTAACTGAGTAAACAAATGGTGGGTTAGAGGCTTCGCCATCTGTAAATGACGTTTCAGAACGGTCAACGCCAGTGTTCCAGGATGTAGTAGGTTTTCGCCTGGGAAGCGTTCGCCCCAGAAAAGCCCCCAGAAGTCCGTTTACTAACACTGCTCGTTGCCTGCTGTGACTCGCTACTCAGTAACGTCAATGCCCACGGGTACCCCTGGCATATTAACTAGAGACACCCTTTACTAGTTTATTGACACGTACAAGAAGTCTCCTCTCTGCCTTCACATACTGTCATCACTTTGCCTACTGCGCTTTTCCTGTTTTTTCTATGCACACATGAAATCAATACTTCTTCACCTCGCTGCGGATTTTTCTCCTCACGTTTCCTTCTTTCGGTTCTGCAACTTATATAATATATGGCCGAGGCAAATTACGTACTACGTAAAGTAGCTGTTGTACAACATAATTGTTTTTAAATTTTGATGATACCTGTTGGGTTGTCTCGATGAAGACAAGAATAAAACCTTCATGCATATAGGTTGCTTTATCTAACCTATCCCTATGCCGCTCCAAATTGGAAACACTCGAATATTAGTCTTGTGCAAAACAAAATCCTCCTCTTCAAGCGCTTTGGCTAGCATAACATTCACCTTTCCGGTGTTTATTTCGGTAACGCGGAAAACAACCAAGGGCAGAGAGAATTATCGCACCTTGGTTGGTTAGACTTCCAAAACCTTTGCCCACCACTTTGCCCTGTCTTGGAAAACCGTGCGCAATTTTATCTTTTAACTGGCAATAAATCTTACCCTGCGTTATGCATAATGGTGGGTAAACAACCAGTTCCCACTTATTTGAGAAGATTACAATTTTTCATTAACGTTATTGTTGTCCAGGTTTGTCAGGGAACTGGAACGACTCACACCCGAAATACCGCCAAGATTATCGGGCGCAACGTCTCAGTTTTAGTTTATATTCCACATAGATGAACACCGTTGGCACGCGCACCATACTTTAAAATAAGAGAGATAATGCTCCAATAATTCAAAGAGTAGCGCAATATTGTTATTTAACAGATGTCACACAGAAATCTCTGATGTGCGAAAAATCTCAACCAGTGGAAACCGCGTTGTTTATGTCCCTCCAATGCAGACCCAGAGGGCTTGCGCGCCTCGAGGTACTTCAAAATATTTTCGGATACTCCTTCCCTTTTTATTGGCGACAGGCTCCTCCGGCTCGCAGGTGGTGGTTGCATACCTATTGCTAAGTAAAATAGGCTGATAACATAATGCTAGCGGCATTTATATAAGCAATACGAGCGTTTTTCACGCTCATTCCAGCGAAGTGATCTTTACGGTCCCGTGGGTTATCTCGACGGATCTGGCCCACTCAGTTTAAGGAGAAGATTCGTAATCATTTAGAGGCATAAACTAGTAAAACCACTACGTTCTTGGTGTTTTAGTAATGGCCCAGTATCCTTTAAAAATAGAACACTGTTTTACTGTGGGCTACTTACAAGTAGTCCTGAGTTCCGGTGCATATATGACATTGACTACTGTCTTCCTAGCATTTGCGCATAAGAGTGTCGCATATTTGCCAATCTTTTACTATGTACTACTGGAAAGTGCTTTCCGATCCACAGCGTCGTACCAGGATAATGCGGCCAACTTGAGCTATATTGTTCATTACTAGATACCTATCGCTATGTAAAAATTATTAAGCTTCGCCAACTTTGCATGTTCTTTCCGTTTTTCTGTATCTGCTTGCGCAGCGGAGTAGTCGCAATACCATTGGCCCGTTAAACCTATTGCACAATAAATAAATAATGGTCATAGTGTGGCACGATTCCCGGCTATCTTTCTGCCTTTGCAGCTTCATTCAATTGTGTACATGTGTGACCTTCCAGTTGTTTAAATAGACTCCTACTAAGGAAAGAGGTAGGAACCGTATTTTCTTACCCGTACTCCATGCGGTCTGATTTCCGGAGCAGATTTCTTGGGTGTCCTTTTGCCAGTTTCGATGTGGGTTCTGGGATGTTTTCAGACTTCATTTTTCTACATTGCGTCAGTTTCGTATGCTACAACAGCAGCACATGCGACCTGTTGCGGGTAAAGTACAACAGGGTCAGTTGTCGATGTGTCCGGTGCGCAAGTTGCCAGTCAAAAAGTACAGGAATGAGACTGCTTGCATCACTTTTACTTTTAGGATACAATAGCTTTCAGCTCAAGTGACACTAACTTCAAGCTCGCGTTAACCTCATCAGAACTGGGCGCAAACTGAAAGTCACATCCTTCTAATTGTCTCACCATCACCTAGTTAACCGCTATCTTTTTAAGCTGCACCCCATCAGTCGCCGCCTGAATGACGATGAATTCAGTCAGTACATGGACTTCCCGTTACAACAAACCAACAAGCGACCTCAATCAATTTGTCGCGGTTTGAATTGGAAAGCAAAGTACCAGCGCTGATGTTCGCAATGTTCATCATACAGTGCGAACTGGCGTTGCGTGTAGGGATATGTCGATCCATTTTACTAACCGCCGTAAAATTGCATCCGGGTATCAAATCTATGGAGAAAGACGGTGTTGCGCGACTTATTTCAGATAAAGGCCTATGCACGTAAGAACTATTCGCTCAAAAACAACAAATAGAACTGTTCCGCCGATTCTCGCATATCGTTGGTGTGGACGCCACTCATGGTACTAATTGTTTGAAGCAAGAATTGATAGAGAGAGTATAAGTTGCTTGCAGCTTTAAAACATACCAGATTTTAATAAGTGACGAGCTGGTTTACTGTCGCCAAATAGTTTATGCGTTGCTGCCTCGTAAAGATTATGCACATTTGCTTACATTATCTGAAGAGTGCTGTGATATTAAAGGGCATGGGGTCCTCGTCAGAACAAGCAGGATAGAACAAATGGCTGCTCAAATACGTGCAGCTCGAGCCGTTTTTCATTTCGATATTTTGTTGTGCTATTAACACATCCGCTGGGCTATCCGAAAGCAAGTAAGTTTTAGATCTTTGTTACATTCTGTAGACGAACATTAACCGGATGATTTATTTCTTTCGTTACGTGGCAACTTCGGACACGGAGACTGAATACAAGCTTTTTCGATATTTACTAAATAAATAAATAGATTATTCCCGACAAAGCGAGGCACGCCTTTTGGGCATGAACAGCGTATTGCAACCTTTTAGATGATGAAATTAGATATTAACAAAATTTACAGCTCCTTCATAGAAAAGACACCCTGTTTGTGCGTTACCTTACCTCGCACTGGTGGTACATAAAATGTTTGTGGAGGAAACGAGCCCAAGCTGGGCTCGCGCCTTTTGGAAATAAATGAAACAACCAAATCTAGAACGTTAGGTTGCGGTTAAAGAAAGTGACCCGTGCATCGGATCGCCTTGCTGTAGCCGCTCGCAAAGTCTAGGAGCATGCGAAAGTTCTCCTGAAAGAGCCCCAGATGCACGCAATGCTTTGCAGGGACAGGCGTCGGCTACTAGAAGACAGCGCATACATTCATTGCGCTACTACGTAAGCTTGCCACCTAATGGTGCCCAAATTAGCACAACTCATGTTACCAGTGGTTTACTCGGAGCTTGGACATGGTAGTTTATGTAATTATAAAGTGCCGACATCTCCATAGTTTAAGATAGATCACCATAGAAACCACATCACCATCGATTGCTCTTTGGGAACATGTACATGTTCATTTTATGAAACCGTGTGGCTGACCTGTGTGTATTTAATGACGGCATACAAGCAGCACGCTTAGCCGACAAGTAAGCCGTTTCTACTAGGTGCCACCATTTACAACCCAATTAACTGTCTGCAGCCGCTAGCCAGCGGACTTCACCCTACCGGCAGCGTCCATGCTGTTACGGACGTTAAAAGATCCCGTTACGAAACGAAAGGCTAAAGTCGCACATCTCATCGGTTGTCTGAGAAGTGCTGCAGAAGTTGGTCCATCGGAAGCTTCGCAACTATACCAAGATTCCTTGCGAAGACGACGGATTACTTGGTGGGTCATCCGACTGTCAACGAACAAAGAAACAACCGCGTTGACCGAAACCTAGTGCGTCCGCGGATTTGTGCTTCACCATCCTCGACGGTATGTCGCATGGGAGTAGTCGAGTTCCAAGCAACTGAAGATATTGTGCAGAATGCAGTGCCAAAGTCAGCTACTTTGTACAATTCGAATTCCCCTCTTCACTTTACTGAAGTGTCGATATAGATGCAAGCCCGGTAAAGGAAACGCTGAGAAAAAGCTCGTTAAGGTAAAACTTTTATTCAATTGACTGCCAGTAGGCTGTTTTCTCATACAAATATTTTAATGTAGCCAATGAATACGACTTTGTGTAATGGTACACTGCACTCGGCCCGCGTAAGCAAGGCACGGATTTAGTAAACAACGCGAAACCTTTACTCATACCACTTTTCTCAATATAAAGCACAGTTGTTATGGTGGTTCCTACGCTCATTCAGGATTAAAGCGTGTCTGACAATGTGCTGGATTAGCGAAACGATTGCTGTCAAGTTAATAGGATGCCGGCGTGTTGCACGAGAACCAGGTTTTGAGCACCGTGTTCGAAGTACAGGGCTCCAACAGCTACACCGTTGGTGCCAATTTCACAGGATCGAGGTCGGCCGCACGGAGCAACGAACTTTGGCGCTCGTGCTTGTAGGACAGTGTCGCCATCATTGGCACATTTGGTGCTAATGCAATAGGACCCAGGTGATAGGTAATTGCGCTCGGCTTCAACGCTCATGGTCTTAGTAAACAGGCTCTACCATTGGCAACTTTTGTGTCAATGTACTAGCACTAAGGCCGGTTGAGCAAGGCTCTAACTCTCGTAAGTTTCGGATAACGGCCCGATCAGTGGCACGTTTGGCGCAATTGTACCAGGAAGCAGGTGTGTTTTGATAGCCCTAGGGTCCAAGGCTCGTGGTCGTAGGAGAGAGACCCCATCAGTAGCACGTTTGGTTCCGACGTAATAACACTTAGGCCGCTTACACCATGCACCCGGCGCCAAGACTCTTGAGCCCGCGATAGCGGCTTCAAAAGTGGCACGATTTATGCCAAAATAATAAGACCTAGGTGAGTTGGAATAGCACTCGGCGCCGAGGCACGTATTCATAGGATGGAGGCACCATCAGTAGCACATTTGCTTCCAGCGTAATAGCCCTTAGGCCGCTTGCACCATGCACAAGGCTCCAAGGCTCGTGACCAAGGGATAGCGGCTACCTCATCGGCACGTTTCGTGCCAACCTAATAGGACCTAGGTGGGTTGCAATGGCACTCGGCTCCCGGGCTGTTTGTCGCAGGATGGAGGCTCGGTCAGTGGCACCTTCGTGGTGCCTGATAAGATTCTAGCAGTTACAACTTTCTGCTTGACTTAAAGCTAGCTGAATCGGGTGCAGGTTTGAGGCGTTTCGGTCATTCAACTTCATGGGGGTTTCAGGCTGATGGTTACAGCCTTATGTAATTACAAAACTAAGGTAGGTTTCTGCTTCATAGTTAAGATCTCTACGACATGAAAATATCATACCAGTTATTTTAGGGTACGCCGGAAAATATTTTGAGTGGCCAACATGTCGCCCATAAGGTGTACAATTAGACGGCCAAGAGCCAAATAATTGGGCCCTCAAGAAGCTACAACGCCCACTCTAGTACCCACCTTTTCGCTACTCGCGAGGACAGGATGCATTTACCCTCAAGGTTACGCAGAAATCGATTCTAAAATTGTAATTACGCACTACTATAGTCGTTAGACTAAACCAAAAAATATTTTTGCTTGAGCGAAACTCGTCCAACAAACCGATTGCCACGGGCAACGGTACGATACGTTGTCACACATGGCGTTCAAAAATCACTCTGCCTGACGAAAATGACGGTTAAAGCGAGGAAGATTTTATTCAAGGAAGAGCGTCTAGAAGGATTTGAAATATTAGTTACCAACATAACGCCATTTATCTTCACACTTTCCCTCTCTTACGCGAGTGACCAAAAACGTGCTCCAATGTGAGTGTTGGCTGTCCATCTGTGGGGATAACAAGATAATCCATAAGCACCATTAGTTCTGCAAAGGTTTCTTATGATTTTACAAAAGCTTCCGTGTTAAAGCAGCCACTTAAATGTGCCTGCGATGAGTTAGCATCCGTTACGGAACTCACAAAACCAAAGCGTTACTTATTTCAGTATAGAAAAATAGGTTTCACAGTAAAATTCTGAGGCTTCCCTGTCGGAACAGTAGGAGGCTACCTACACAGTCCATTACGAGACTCACATTAGACGGAGGTGCTTTTAATAATTAGGTTCCGAAAAAATATGCTTTTATTTTATGAGTTTTGGTGCATTGTCTCTTGTTTAGGTACCAATCCTGCATTAGTTTTAAGCATAGGTAAGGCAGATAAAGATGCCTGTATTACACATATCGTTGTATCTCCATTGTTGCGTAGACGCACGGTAACACCATCTGTATTGGCACCTTTGCTACAAAGCATGCACAGCTGCTTAAGGGGTACTAGTTTGCAAATATTTCAAAATCATTTTGCTGCATAGTTTGTCTATGTTCTTGTTGCGTCCAAAATATATAGTCGCGGCGTTGATATGGCGCCTGCAGGACAACTCACGAACTATCAGCGAAGACTCATACCGAAAGGATGGCTACAAAAATTGTTTTCAGGATCCTAGTTGCGCAAATCCACTGTCGTAAACGAACTTTAATGGCCGGGAATTAATCACCTATAACATCCATGAAAACATGAGACCTATATTTGTGTGTTCGCATTAAAAACGCGCGATATGCAATAGTAGAGAAATCGGAGTTTTTATTTTATTGTCCAATTTAGTTACCGCATTTACATCATTTCGTTAACTGTATCTACGTGCATTCGAATCCGTGGCAGGCAGTTGACAGGGCTTTTAGCGCATTAAAACTCCGTTTTAACGATACTATAAACTACAATGACAGGGTCTATGGGGCATTTATGCATGCCTGTCCGACCAATCAGTAAATTTCACTATCTCGGAAGCACCTGCTTGGTATGCTACTACTAGGCAGCTCTGCCTGCAAATCAGAAAGCCATTTTTTGAGAAATAACATTGAGGTTATTGGCAGACAGCCATTCAAAAGCCACTACCTTGTGATCTACTGCGCACATCACAATGAATTTAATTTTAGCTTTACTAGCGTTTGAATTTTATTTTAATTAGCCTAATATTGTTTTTGGTTTTTGCAGTATTTTAGCATTGGAAAATGTTTGCTACCTATCAGGAAGTCACTCAATTTTGAATTATGCGCTTGAGATCACTTTTTAGTGTAAAAGGTTTTAGTTATACTTTAGGTTAATTTGTAGTTTCATATTTATATTCGACGTTATAATATGCCTCACTTCATTGGAACAGAATTAATTGCTATTTGCCTTCGCTAGAAGTTAGTTGTAACCCATCTTTGTTCCTCTTAATTCCACCGCTCTTATTTCTCTCCGTTTGTATACATTTAAATGGGACCACTAAGTGTGCTGAACCAGTCAAAAGAACTTACAGTGAAGTACTTAAAGAATTGCATCTTGATTCAACAAATTTTGCATATAGGCGGTTCTTCGTACCACTTTGCTCCTAAAAAACAGGGAGCACCAAGGTCAAATGGAGAAGGTAGCTGAAACGCACGGTTGGCACACACAACTACTAAAATATACGTAAAGTAGCCTAGGTATTTTTATGGATGCAGGGTGGTCAGTATTATATACTGAGAAGTGCTACAAATGTCATAGTGAGCACCATGCTTCACCGCCTGATGTGGTACTCGCGAACCATGAACAAACAAAATTAGCGATATCATTCGTTGCGGGATAGTCACGTACCCCGCAACGATGCGCCACAAATCCAGTGCGCGGACTGCGCCACGCAAATTTCAATTGCTGCCTATAACGTAACAGGATTCAACCAGTCCGAGCCAAGAAATAACTGGGCTGAAGTGAACTGTGTGCTTCCGTAAACCAAGCGCTATAGGAAGCGCTTAATTTCACCCACAAGTTTAACCATCGTGCTAATTGTGATTCGGCTACTTTGGGTCTTAAAAGTATTCTCCAAAGTCAACTTCATGTTGGTTTCTCCTTCTTGTGCGCAGGTTGCGAGTAGCGTGATCACTTGGTTTTGTGTGTCGGTTAGCCGGTTGCTACTTGTGCGTCTAACTCTCGAGCGTCTAGCACATCGGTCGTGCGAGTACTGTCGTTTGTATTCGGGAGACGCAGCGCGTCAGCCGAATACGTGCGAATATAGGGACCTTGCTCAGGACACGCGTGAGGTTCGGCTAAGCTAACGCGACCAAAGCTGCACAACTCACGTACATTTTTATGGTAGAGCTTTCAAACCATACCGACCGACTGCGCCTATTGCAGGCTTATGAAGCGGCAGCAACTCAAATTGAGGTCCGCGCTAACCGACAAAGTTTACAATTCTTTCCTTCACGCAGGTCCGACTGACAATTTACAAGCAGTGGACCCTGCCGTTAGTGACATCAATGCACTCCTGTAAGATAAAAAGGCTGGAGTAACTCCCGATTCTTGGCATAAGCTGTACGAGGACCTATTCATTTTTAATCTGGCCTGACAGGTTGACTGGTGGTAGGTCCGGCTACTTTGGCACATGCTAAGTACGTTAGAACATCAAATCTATATCACTTGCATCTTCCGAAGTACCTACGAGACGTCACTTTTAACGGGACGTAGCTAACCTTATCCCAGAACTTTGGCCAGCAGTCTTCCCTGTTCAATACCCGTTATCACTGCTTGTATCTGGCCAAGCGCGATTCCGACTTTTACATCACAAGTGCGGGCAGCTCAACCGTGAATGTGAACGCTCTCAACTTGGTTCACTCACAGAGGACCAATTTACGTGCTTGACCTTTGTTCCTTGTCTCCAGCGTGCACACGATGCCCGTATCCGTACGCGTCTTCTAGCAAAGCTACAGCAGAATGACTAGCCGAACAGCCTCCAATTGGTGCCAGCTGGGTGGTTCGGGTTAATCCCGTTTCAGCGAATAGTTTGACAGCAGTGTTCTAGGACGTGGTAGGTTTTCGCTTGGCAAGCTTTCTCCCAATAACAAGGCACAAGGGTCCATTTAACCACTGCGACGTGGCGGAAGTTACCCACCAATTAATAAAACCACTGCCTGTTCCCTTTCCGGAGCATTCTCAGTTCACACAAGACATCCTATTCGGAGAGTTCCATTGATCTATCCATACGATGGCAAACACAACATACTAACTCATGAATTCAGTCTCACTCCAAAGTGCACTCGCAAAGCTCATTTACTCATGCGTGTACGTAACTAGACACACAAATTCAGTATGTTACTGGTTAACATGCCATATTTTACACAACTACCAAGCATAATAAAGTCACTGCCTACAAATCTTTACCCAACACTACATGCACATGTACGCAACCAACTGCCCCGTCACCTTGAGTGTTTTCCTCACATATACTTCCCCGTGTACGCATGCAACACAAGGTAAGTACTGCAAACCATTGTCTGGAAAACTTTGGTCATTCCGGATAAAGCGTGTCTCGAAGCTAATGCGAATAAACTAGTAAGTTAGTTATTTACTTACTGTCCCACTTCAGGGCCTGGCCAAGGAGTGTCAACCGCCTTTGAACCTGAAGCACCACACTGTAATGCTCCAGAAATACGCGGCGTCCAGTATGTTCCAAGCATCTAGGGCGATACCGTCCTTGCGCTCCACCCTGTCCGTCCATGCAAAGTCCTTGTCCTAGGCGTGCCGATGCCGTGGCGCCCGCCATTTCCACAAGGGCTTCAATTTCTACCAGCACAGACGCCAACGTTGTGTCAGAGTGGGGCACCGGGATGGTTCCTGCCATACTCAAACTCTCCAGGGACCAACACCTGGCTTTTCTCACCCGCGACCTAAAAGAGGGGCCCCAACACAGACACAAACCCGGATCTGTTCCGCTTGGCAGCTCCCTGGGCCTGTTGGCTCCGTTCCAAGTGAAGATAGCGGCTCGTAGGAACTTCGTCCGGTCTCGGTGTAAGGTCAGTCCGTCCGATTGCAGTTGGACGCAGCGGCGGAAAGCACGATAGTCCCCGAGGATTTCTGGAGTTCGCTTAGCAAACCAGCATTCGAACTGACCACCCAATCAACCCCAGCGTTCGCGAGGTCTGCGTTCAGCTAACTGGGCAGCTGCACCGCTGCGTCTTTCTTCGAGGCGCCACATGCAATGAGGTCTGCTACAGCACGAAGACGTATCTCAACCGACTAGGTCAAGACAGTCGCAAAACCCTTGGCTTGGCCGATCTGCCCTTCTGGGCCATCTGCCACGCGCTTTAGGTTCCGGCAGAACCAAGCGCCCAAACCGACGACATCATCAGATGGTCGTTTCGGTGTTCCAGGAGGTTCTTGGCCGCGGTGCACGCTTGCGTGCCGTGTTACAGCTCGTACATGGGGCTCGACCGGTAGTTCGTCTCATAAGGCATGTGATAAATGCAACCCTGACCATGATCAACGCCAAATGGAAATGCTTAGAAGGCATAGGCGCCCTAGTACTGGTGTCCTATTCCGCCTAAGCAGCGCCGATCGTCGTGGTCAAAAAGCTGAATGGATCCCTCCTCACGCTGCGCTAGAGACAAATTGCTACCGATCCAAACAGACCACACCACAGTTATTTCGGCCCAAACCAGACGGTTTATCCACGGACTGGCTAACCCATACTTAATAGCCAGCAGGCTTAAACCCGATCTTTTCTCCAAGATATGGAGAACCCACTCAACATTCCAAATGGAGCTTTCTCCGCCATCCTGGAAACGCCACTTTCACGGGTGTTAAACAAAGGTGTTTAGCTCGTCTCGTACTCAGAGAATCACAAGTTACTCATCTAGAATAATATATTTATCTGGATCCCCTGTTCCAAGCAGCAGGCAAACAGTTCTGGCCTGATTACCTTCACTGCTACGTTTAGTTGTGCTTATTCTCACCGGCGTTCAAAAAATGGGTTTCGGTGCCTTACATTTTTAAAAGAACATGCTGCTTCTTCGTTCACCTGGAGCCTTTCCGATGTCAGATCACGGGTAGCTTTCCTGTTCTTCAATGTCGCTCGATTAAATGGCTTTTCCGATGGCCTTTCATGGAGATTTCACTTGGTCATACGCTATGTGCCTATCACTATTGGCAACCATAGTAGGTAGGCAGCATGAAAAACAGCATTTCTTCTTCAACCGCCTTTGCTATTATAACACTCGCATTTGCAGATTCAAATTCACTGGCACGAAAGCTAACCAGAGATAGCGTGGCCCCTGTCACACGGGCGGGCTGTACGTCTAGAAACATTTGACCACCGCATTGCATTATCTCGACCGCTCGTGCGTTATTTATCTTTTACCTTAATCCAAAGCCTACCATGCGTTATGCGCAATTGTGGATGAAAACTTAGCTCCCAACTTTTTCGTTATTTAATATCCTATCCTTGAGTTACCTTGCCACTCTTTGTTTAAGGTGCCAGCACAGCTCTTGCCAGGGAACTAACAGAGGAACTAGCGAATGTGACATTACGGTACTAAGTAACGTTCCCACCCTGATGTACACCGCTGGCACTTGGTTCATATCTTAAAATTGGACAGAAATGGCTCGAAATTAAGCAGAGCTGCGCAATAGTGTGCCTCAACACATGCGGCATAATCCTTCAAGGCCGAACAACCTCAATCCCCAGAAGTAGACTTGGTAATGCCCTACCACCGCAGACCCAAATGGGTTTCACACCCCGAAGCATTTTCCTGAATTTCGCGAAGTTTCCGATACTCATTTCTTTATTCTTAGTGATAGGCTTCTCTGGCTCACTAGGGTTGGAGACATAGCCTTATGAGTATGGAAGTTCGGTTCTAAACAATATTTAGCTAAGAAATGTGGGCATTTTTCAGGCCAAAACCTATCAGATGGGCCTGAGTTTTCTTGTATTATTCAGACAAACCTAGTTCACGCCTCCTTGGTAGAAACTTTGCTACCACTTAGAAGCTTACAAATACTAGACCCCATATTCCCAGTGGTTTATGTGGCTCAGTATCCACTGAAAATGGTACACTGAGGCCTTCTGACCGTGGGTTATTTATAAGTTGTCCTAAACTCCTTTGCATACATAACATGATTTACTGGATCCAGCGTTTTCGCAGAACATTATTTCTTATTTGCCCATACTTGCTAAGTATGACTTAAAAGTTTGCTTTTCGTCCACCTATGTCGTACCTAGATATTGCGAGGTGTTAAGAGCTATACAGAGACTTTCCAGATAGCCATGCCTGTTTAGAACTTATACCGCTTCGCCACACTTTATCTTTTCTTTTTCTGTTACCCGCTTTCAAAGCGGATAGCCGTAGTTGTCGAAAACAATAATAGTGTTATCAGTAGCCCACCATTCATTTGCAAATAACTCATGAACTACTGCGAGTATTGCAACACTTTTACTTTAACCGTACTTAGCGGTACAAACGTGTTTTGTGCAGCTTATTTTTGTAATGCCTTTTGCAATCTCCTAGCCACAAAATGGTTTTTCTGGTTTTCTGGGGATTACTCAGGTTGAAATTTGGCACCAGAGATCACATTTAGCGTAAATTTTGGTTATAGTTTTGGTTAAGCTGGACTTTTCTGGTGTAGTACGCCGAATTATTACGTCTCTTAACAAAGGTTTTGCTTCTTATTGGCATTTCTGGAACCTAGAATTGACTTTTTCATGTTCCTTATAATCCCGCCGCTCTTATTCCTTTCCATGTGCGCACAAATAAATGTGACTAATGTTCAGGCCGCAATAGTTCAACAGTTTATAGTGAAGTTGTGATGCATTGAATCCAGTTTACAAAGCAAAGCTGCACAACTAGACTTTGAGCAACTTTCACAGCAAACAAAAGCAAGGAGCTCAACATCACTTGAAGGAAACAGAAGAATTTCATGGTGAACGCGTACAACCCCATCAACTGTGCACCCAACAAAGCCAATGCAGTATCATAACCGATTTCACGAAGCAAATCCATATAGCATTATTTTCTTTTTTCCCGTACCTTAATACTACAGAAATTAAGAATATAGACTGCAGCCACTCAAAAACACTTGGATGTTACCGAGGACAACGGTAGCGAAACCCCTTCCCGTCATGACAAAAATTATCCCTTCCCGATTGATCGAAAACAGCTGATCGTCTTTTGGGGGCGGTGCTGTTTGCTGTGGATGCTGGCTGCTGTGGATGAATGTTCCGAAGTATATTGTTAAGGCTTGTTAAGGGTTTATTAATGGTATGTTGATTTAGGGGAACTGAAAATGGTGTTGCGTTACTTTACAAGGTATGAAACGGTGTTTGTTTTAGTGCGCGGGTGTTGTTTCGTTTTTGCTGCAATGGCTGTGGAGGATACAGTTGAGTTCCGCGCTGCTTTTCGCCAATATTATAAGGCGTTTGGTGAAATCGAGGAAAATCTGAGGCGGTTTCAACTTCAGACGGCGACGAATTTTTACAAATATGACGTGTTGTCCGCTGTGTCGTATAAGAAGAGGTCAGGGCACGAGTTACCTGACGGGATGCGGTACGAATGGATACAATATTTTTGTGTCCATTGCACTCGGAAATGAGAAGGTGGCAGTCGGTAAGTGAGGACGTTGTGTTATGCGTAATTCATTGTGCATAGGTATGTCAGTCTCGGATGTAAAGCGGGCATATCCATCAGTGTTAAGAGCATTTACTATGGTAGAGATTCGCATTGCCTGGTGCATAATCATAATTTTCACTTGAGGAATCCAAGTTTGTACGTGGGTAACCGGTGTCTGACTCCCGAAGCGGAGCGGCAGGTGTTTGACTTAATGCAATCCTTCCGTAATACCGGAGAATTGCTAGACTATGTCTTGGAATGATATAACAAACGATTGAATCGACAGGACCTCTTTTCCATCCGCCAGCGCTTAGATGGGTTATCTAATGGGAATGATGTAAACGCGGTAGCCGTATTGTTGAGTAAGAATGGCGCTGTGTGTGTAGAAAGAGATGGGTCGCAGGTTCGATTCGTATTTATCGTTCCTGCTTCCATGAGTTCCATAGCGGCGAAATACGGGGACGTACTTCTTGCGGACGGGTAGCATCAGGTGAACTGCCGTGGCTATGTCTTTTGGCACTGCATGGTGATTGACGGTTTTGGCGTAGGTGCAGCGTGTTTTACGCTTTAATGCCCAACAATACGGCATGCAGTTACCTGGAGCTTGTTTGGGGCATGTCAGAAATGTTGCCCACCACCTTGTCAGCCAAGACTATAGTCATGGCTAGGTACCTTGGTCAAATGAAGACATTTAAGTTGGTATATCCACTGACCATGCTAGTATTATACCGGTTTAATTTCCTACGGGACGTTTCACACAAATGTCAGTCTTTGTCAAAAGTGAAGAACGCGGACATAGTTTTGCTCAAGCAGTGGATAACAGATTAATGTACACGAAGGCGGAGTTGCAATTTAAGATGCTGCTCAGAGCTATAAGGGTTAGAAGCAAAGAGAAGTTTACTTACCTCAGTCGGACATGGTTGCCCTTCGCAGGAAGCTTGTTATACCACAGGTTGCGCAATGTGCGCACATTGGGTGCCTTCACCACAAACAGATTAGAGAACGAGAATAAGCGCCTCAAGTGCGGAGTAAGCGAAAGGACATTGCTTTTGCCACGTTTTAAGGCAGTTGTACAGAGAGCACGCGATGCGGAATCCCGTTGGACCACGTCACTAGGCAAATTGTGGATGTCGAACTCTCGCACCACCGGGAACAGGGCAGATGCGGGACTTGGTTTCCTGCCTTTCTACTTATGCTGCTGCCATATTTGTGCGGCGAATATCTTTGTAGACTGTCACATCAATACGGCCTAATGACAGGGGGTATGAAGTATTCGGTAAGAGAGACCGAAAGCACACCGTTGTTGTGGGTAATGAGATGATCTGTGGTTGCAGGTTCCTTAGGCAATCGGATATACCATGCGCACACATTGTGCGAGTTGCTGGCATGTGAACGGCAGACCTTTTGTGCGGAAGTTGCACCGATGCACTCCACATCTGCCTCCCCGCAGGTCGTGTAAACGCATGAGGAGAAAATGTCCCGTGCCATCCGGCTGTTCAGTGATATAACCGTTGCCATGACCAGCCTGGGTACAATGGTTTTCCTTGAGGTGGAGCATTTCTACAAGAAGCGCCTGAATACCTTGCTTCGTAGCAGAGAGTGGTGTCAATTGGAAATTGCCTTCCTGACAACGCTGACCAGTTGGAATCCATACCACTGAGTCACCGGCCCAAGGCAACAAAAAGGAAGAAGTCGCTTTTCCTAGGGTGCTGGAAGCCCTGCAACTGTCTACCGAAACGCAAGCCCTGCACTACCGACGCAAGCCGACTGTCCCAACCGCAGAGTGAAAAACCGTGAACAAACGCGCCAGAGCAGGACATATACAACCTGCAAACAAGAACGAAAGACAGCTCCGTTGCATATGGAAGCGTTGCTCTGCTATCTTCTGTGCAGCCAGGAACCACTAACACTTACGAGCGGCCAGCTTATGTGAATAGTCAGTGACCTCTTTTGCATATGTTAGCATCGCTGTGACATATTAAGTAGAGTTGGGATCGTCTTATAATTCCCGGCCACCGGCTTAGCAGCCATTTAGCTCCATTGTCTATAAATAAATAAATAATTTCCCTTTTAAATATTAAGTGGAGTGGCGACGATCTAACACCTACGGGCCCCACAGTATATGAGCAGTCGGCCAGCTCTATTGCATATGTTCGTGTCACTGTGACAAATTAAGTGAAGGTGCGATCCTCTGATAATTACCGGTCACCAGCTTATGCATCAGTCCTTGCATGTGGTTGGCGGCATCCGGGTTCGGATTCGTCTGTCACTGTGACAAGCCACAGGACGCCCGCGCCTACTGAGGGACCATGGATGGCTTGCGCTGCACCACCCACAGCTTCATCCACACACCACATATCCAGTGCAAACCCGAAGGAATAAGACCTGGAGGCATGCGGATGGGAACCGCGTTTCATCAACGAAGCCGGCCCACACTCCTTCACAGGCAAACACAAGCACGCTGTATTTGGGGAATCAAGCGCACACAAGGCGGTGGCTGGATCGTAGTCTGCCCCACACTGAGTACATGGAACCAGTCTTCGAGCCTTACACGGCCACAAGGACCGTGCACTCCATCCCCTCCAGCAACGACCAACTGTCTCCTGGAGCCAGTATGGACGAGGTAGTGGGTAATAGACAATTAGGCACCTTGTTAACATGCACATCAAGCGCAGTCACACCGGGGATATCAAGCAACAGCCATTTACTTGAGAGAGAGAGAGAGATACAAAGAAAATAGCTCGATTAATGCAAAAGGAAACGGTGCCATAAACCTTAAGTTTATGAGCATATAAAATAAGTTGCTAACAAACGAATCCTAGATAAGTTCACGGGTTCAGAAAGTATACTTTACGGAAATGCCACGAACACATAAATGTTATCGAAATCGAATACCATTGGCTTAAGAGAGGTGTGCAAGTTAATGGAATAGAGTACAGGTAGGCATTTATATGAGAAAGAAAAGCATTTATGCAAAATTGAAAACCCACAACCTGAAATAAAGAGACTTAGCATGCAAGCACGCGGTTAGTAAACCGAATGCAGCGTACCTACAAACGCTGCGCTGGTTCTGCCTATGTTCTCTGCAGGACCCGTCGTCGCTTCTGTAATGGTCCCGAGTGGCCACGCTCATGGCTCAATAGACATTTATATCAGAAATAAAGGCATTAAGACAAAACTGAAAACCCAGCACCTGAAATAGAGACTTAGCATGCAAGCACGCCGTTAGTAAATCGAATGCAGCGTACTTACAAAAGCTGCGCCGGTTCTGCCTACGTTCTCTGCAGAACCCGTCGGCGCTTCGGTAGTGGTCCCGAGTGGCCTCGCTCATTACTCACTAGGCCTGCCTGACTAATGCACTCGCGACCGCATGTTCTACAGCACCATGCGCTCGATGGCGATTTAGTACAATTCATCGGTGCTTGCCGCTTCCGCAACTGCCGCTTCTTCTCTGCATGCATGAGGGCTTTCTCCCGCACTTCAGTAACTGCCTTCGTGATTATATCGCGCCATGCACCACGATCAACCGCCTTTGATTCCCATGATCTGCAATCAAGATTAGAACGTGTGAGGCTCAATTTATTTATGTTCTGGTATCGTAACTTTGGTTTCCCCACGTGCCGCTTCCCAATACGCAGCTGACCATATAATAGCTGCTTCAGTATCCGCGTCGAATCCATACGGCTCAAATGACCGATCCACCTCAGGTGTCTCAATAAAATGTTCAGTCCACTACATACATCCCACTCCGGCGCAAAACTTCCGTGTCTGCAACTCTGTCGCCCCAGCCGATGTGCAAAATCCGTCGCAGACAATGCTGATGAAAACGCTCGAGATATCGCACATCCCGACGGTACGTCGTCCACGTTTCGCTGCCATATAGAAGAACGGACAACACCATGCATTTGTACACCATCAGCTTCGTGCCAACGTTAAGCTGATGGTCGTTCCACACTCGGTACTCAAGCTTACCGAATGCCGCTGCTGCCTTCGACACGTGAATACGCAACTCAAAGTGTATCTGCTGATCAGTCGACATCACACTCCCAAGGTAGCTGAAACGGGAGGTGGTTTCCAATACTTCAGCACCAATGCTGATTGGCGGCAATATTGAAGATTGCACCTCCGGTGAAGGCTGAAAGAGACAGACAGTTTTGCTTGAGTTGATGGTGAGCCCGAATTTGGTCGCTGTCGAAGGCAAAGCACTAGTCCTGTGCTGCAACTCATCCGCGTTGTGTGCAAACAATGCACATTCGTCAGCAAACAGCAACATACGGATAGTTGTCTCACAGGCTAGAGTTCTCGCACCGAAACGACGGATGTTCAGCAACCCACCATCAATACGGTGCTCTACACGAACACCGTAAGCACAAGCGGCATCAAAAGCACAGGAAAACATTGCATGAAGGTATATATTAAACAGGGCAGAAGCTAAGACGCAGTCTTGCTTCACACCAGAGACAACTGTAAAGTCATCCGAAGTCTCTCCACTCAGCTGCACCCTCGCTCGCATACCACTGTGCAGAGCTTCAATTAAACTTACAAACTTACGCGGACAACCAAGCTTACCCAACACCAGCCACAATGCCTCGCGGTTCACCGTATCGAATACCTTGGTGAAATTAACATAAAGCGAGTACGATGGCTGGTATCGTTCTCTGCACTTCTCTTGCAACTGACGAGCCGCATACACCATATCTATAGGGTTGCGACCCGTACGGAATCCACATTGCTCCTCCGCCACGTTAGGTTCCACAGCCAGACTGACGACGCGGTTGAGCAGGATTCGGACAATCACCTTGCCCACACAACTCAGCCAGTTGATGCCACGAAGATTCGTGTAACATTGCTTGCTACCTTTGCCCTTGTACAGTGGTAGCACAAGGGCATCTTTCAGCTCAGCAGGCACCTACTCTTCAATCCATACACGTTGCACCAAGTGATGCAGCGCAGTCAACAACGCGGGTCCGCCGTGTTTCAATACTTCAGGCGGGAACCCGTCGGCCCCGGTACACTTGCCGTTTCGCAGCTGAGCAAGTGCTCTCTGCGTCTCATCCAGTGTCGGCGTGTCCGCCAGATTCGCCTTCACATCGTGCTGCTTCAGGCCGTTCAATGTAGGCCAGGCGATCTCTGAACGGTTGGTTAAGTGACAGTCAAAGTGTTTCCGCCTGATTTGCATTATGTCTGCAGTCTGTGTGTAGGTAGCGCCTGAACTACCATCGATCAGTGTCCTCAGCGGCTCCAATCTCGGTCCATACACCGCCTTCAAGGAGTCAACGAATTCCTTGTGTTGGCGGCGCTCGGCGTAGCATTCCATCTGCTTCGCCTTCTCCGTCCACCATGCATTTTTTAATGCGACGGAGCTCTCGAGTCAGTCGCCGTCGAAGTTTGCGAAACCGACCACTCTTTCCCAATTCGCTGGGGTCTGCAACATGTGCAGCAAATGCTGCATTCTTCTCCGACACCAATGCGCCAATCGTCGCATTGTTCTCATGAAACCTATCAGGCCGCTTACAGTTTGCGCGCCGGATGGGCTCTTCGGCAGCAGCTGTCACCTGGTCGCGAATGTGGTGCCACAGGTCGTCCACTGTGGCTATGAAGTCCACCTCACACAGGCGTGCAGCTATCGCCTTCTCCAGCTCAGTACGTTTCGCCACAGTACCGAGGGAGAGAATGCTAAATTTACGCCGATTCATGGCGGGAGTGCAATACATAGATTTACGAAAATATATGTACAGTTTGGTCCGAACCAACTTGTGATCAGTGCCACACTCAGCTCCACGCAGTACACGTGTCATGCGCACTTCACGCATATCACGCTGACGTACGATGACATAGTCGAGCAAGTGAGCCTGACCACTCCGTGGGTGCGTCCAAGTTGCTATATCACTCACACTCAGTGCAAAGCGAGTGTTCGTGCTCGTCAGGCCGTGAGTGGCACACAATGAGAGCAGCCTGTCACCGTTCGCATTCGCTGCGCCAATGCCATGCGTACCGATAACATCTGTCCAAGCTGATGCATCACGTCCAACGCGCGCGTTGAAATCACCCAGCAGAAACAGTCGTTGGCTCCTCGGCACAGACCGTATCACGGAGGATAGCTCAGTGTAGAACTGATCACGCATGTCATCAGGCTAACACATGGTCGGACCGTACGTGCTTATAAAAGTAGCAAACTTACCCCTTCCGAGTCGTAGGCGAACAGTCATCAGTCGCGCGCTAATGCCCGTTGGTTCACCCACCAGCTGGCCATGGAGGAGATCGGATATTGCAAATCCGACCCCATGATCACGTGGTGCTGAGGCGGCGTTGCCCACTCAGTAGAATGTGTAGCCAGCACCTGCTTCATGCAACTTACCTTGCTCAGCGTGCCGGGTTTCACTGAGCGCCGCAATATCGATGCTGTAGCGCGCCAGCTCTATCGCGACGAGTGCAGTGCGTCGCTCCTGGCGCTCGCTGAAGTTCCGGTCCAGTAGTGTGCGCACGTTCCAGCACCCGATGCTGAGTGCTTTGCGCGCAGGCATACAATTGCATTGGTGGTCAATCGCACGCGAGGTGGTCGTTGTGCTTCGGAGGTTTGCTTGAGGGCCTCCAACCAGAGCCTTTGGCTCAATAGCCTGACCCACAAGGCAGTGGGTGGTTTGGAGGTTTGCTTGAGGGACTCCGCCCGGAGCCTTTGGCTCAATAGCCTGACCCACAAGGCAGTAGGGAGCAGATCCAGCTCGGGAATGTGATTGCAGAGACAGACAGGGATCCGCTTGACGGCCGTCACACGCAGCCTTTGAGGTTCTGGAACGTTTTATATATGTTTTGCGACCGTAGTAGGATACGTACCTGCGACCATGGCCAGACGCAGGTGGGTTTTGGCGGGTTTGCACCAATTTGACCAGGAGCTGCCTAGCTTGAGGCGGGCAGTAGCAAACCATTGAACACCCGGAGGTGTCCTCCCACCGTCAGAGACAATGCGTGGCGCTCGTGCTCTACGCCAATCGAGCTGTGAGCTTATAACCCGTAGACCTGTTGTCTCCCATGACTAGGTTTTACGGGAAGTGGGCCATCGACCACTTTCTAACCTCCGAGGAGGATGGACTAGGATACTGCCAGGGCGCCCAATCCTGACAGGAGAACGACTCGGGTCCTCAGCCAAAGCCTTTGATTAAATGTACAGCTGAAAGGTAGCGGGTCTAGCACATGGTCAGTTCACTGACTCATGCGGATTGGTGTCCTGGATCTTAGCAGGGAGAAGGGCGAAACCCAACTCCCACCCAGCGGTCACCACGAGGAGGCACCCAGGACATGAGCAAATGGTACAACAGTAGCAGCAGTGGGTAGACCATCTGTCAGGATCTAGCCACCACCAGCCTCAGCGCACCATAGGCTCTCCCGCCAGTCCTTGCATATACATAAATACATAAATACATTCCCTTAGAAATATTACGTGGAGTGGTGCCATTTAGTACTTACGGGCACCCAGCTTATATGAGCAGTCAGTCAGCTCCATTGCATATGGTAGCATTGCTGTGACACCTTATGTGGAGCCAGCAACCTATAATACTTCAGAGCGGCCAGCATATTGCAGTTGTCAGTTAGCTCTATTACACATTGCAGAATTGCCGTTAGACAATATATGAAGCAGGCAACATATTTTAATTACTGCCAACTACCTTCTTTCAGTAGCCCGTTTTATGTAATGCGTATACTGAAACACATAGTCGCCTCGTTATTTAATTGTAGCCCGACGGTAACCATTACAAGGGCCTTTGCAGACATGTATACCAATTTACAGTCTACCGTTTATTTATCTACCTAAATAAGTTTAAAAGCGCGTTCCCCTATTAAAAAGGCTGTAGCTAAGCTCATTCATTTACCGCATAATATATCACCAGGCGTATCAAGAAGTAGACAGATTATCTAAATTTCGGACTCTCCTTGCATGCTCATGCCTTCTTTACATCTTGTAGTGCATGCACATTGATTGCAAATGTCCTAACCATTGAGTCCGCCATTAACGTCCGCTGCTTAAACGTCGATTACAGCATACACATTTCTTATTGACGCTCATTATGTGCCCTTACAGAACATCTCATTAAACCCGAAACTTGTGCCACTCCAAAAACACAACCTAGTATTGATTAAGCATGGCTTTTTCATACCATGTTCGCATTACGCCCTAACTGTTATGTACCTTTGCATCTGTTTGAGAATGATGTACGCTAGTTCGGCTGCCAGAATCTTAATTTTGCGCGTCATACCGATTCAACCTTCCCGCGTGGTAGGATGTCACGCTTTGAGTCGGCGTGCATCCTGTTTAAATGCCGCATAAGCCCGATGAAGTTACGGCTAACACACGAGTCCAACCCGCCCTAAGGTTGCTTGGCCTTTCATTAGACCAGACCCGAATTCTTTTTACCCTATGGGTCATGTAAAGCTCAGCTTTTATTCCCATTAAATACAATGTTCTAATGTTCCAATTGGGATAAGAGTATACTGACGCCGGAAAAAATGCTCGTCAAGGCGGGAGTTCTGCAGAACAAATTTGGCATAATAGCCGGGTATATATCCAAAAAATTTTCTAACTTTATATTTAATATACAGCTCACAATTATTGAATATGCGTGCATCTGTAAATAAAAAAGCACAGGTTTTCATGCGAAGGATTACATTTATTAATACAGGGTCAATAATTGAAGCTCGTTGATTTGTAGTGAGCAGGAGGGAAATCCCTTGTCAGCCGCATCAACCCCGTATCATACTGCGTTTTATGTGTGTTGTTGCGTTACGACGTTTCTGGAGGCCCTGCTAGCACAAAAAGTAGTTTGAAGGCGTATGTGTGTGGTAAGTCCTTAACGGGCTACTATGGACTTGAAGCCATGGCTAAGGACTTCCACAACCTTTTTGAGGGGCAAATTTGTCTTTCCACTACAGCTACAGTGAAGACTTTTCCACCACATCCAATCAGAAAGATAAGTTAAACGAGGGAGGAAGAACACACCAGTGGAGCATGTACGGTCACTGTCTGTTTAACTTGGGCGGCGTGGACCAATAGTGGTGCACGCACCACGACGCTATCCGCACCTAGGCGCTACCGCTGTACGCCGCACCTAGCCGCTACCCACCTACGCGCGTGCACCCTGAGAGAAGGTTTCTAAACCCATACTTACGTCTTCCATTACCAATTCTTTGTAACGCATGTATCACTACTGCTTACTAATGCCACCCAAACCTGGGAATCATAGCTAACGGACCACATGACATATTTCGCATGGGGCTGAACGAACTGAATGACAGGGAAAGTGTGGTATCATGGTACATACCTAGATGCCAGTGAATGCAAGAAACTGTGTGCAACACTGCGCACATGGTTCAGTCCCAAATTTCACCGTGAGACCTTAGCAGTTTCGTCGCAATACTCCCAATGATTGCAGAAATAGAAATCCATTTTTGTAATGGAAGGTCAGTTTAGAGACTCATAGCAGTAGGTACGTTAAAGGCAACTACCGCAATATTAACAAAAGAGGTTGCTGTTCCTTTTGAAAATGCCTATATTCTTCTATGCTGTCGTCCGGAGAGTCCAACTTCCCTATGTCGAAAACATTAATTAAGTAGTTAGTAAGTAATCCGCTATGAAATACCTGCTGGCTGCTTGCACAATCTTTAGCGGCGTCGCGCTATGAGTTGCCACTATAGCAACCCAAAGGATATTTCTTAACCTATGTACACTTTTGTTACTCAGTCGTACAATATTGGTTTTTGTTTTAATGCCGACGCTACGGCCATTCTTACCCACCTCCGGCGCACCACTTGTCTCCATTGTGAGTTCCGACACTGACGTACGCTCTCGTCACTCCATCCGATTAACGCTCGATTGTCGCCTCCCTCGAATACAATCCGTTTTGTCCTTGCTTCTTGTTTTCTGTTATCCACGCCAGAGCGAGAACGCGCTCGGACTAGTATAGACTAGTCCTACAAATTGGTGACCCCGACTCGCACGCGCGAATTTTCAAATATTTTGGTCGTTCCGCTTTCGTTGCGTTCGTTTCAAGTGATTTGTTTCCCTAATCCCGTCCATTGGCTTTAAAACCACGCGTATTATTCAAATACCATATCTGATGCGGTAGCACGAAATAGCTCACCTTGGCTATTCCGTATTTGATAGCACACAAGCCCGGCGTCTGGTTTGCTATTTGTGACATAGAGCTAGAGCACAGAGGGATCTCTGTAGATCAAGCTAAGTATAACGAACTCGTCCCACGCCTTCCGCAACTGGTGGCGACACTAAGTGAAGATGTACTGCTTCATCCACCGAAAGACGGTGAATACAAACCAATGAAGCAATTGAGCCTAAAGGAGTCGGAACCCAGCGCTCGTGTTCGATTAAAGCAACTCATTCATAGCACTAAGCTAAGCGATGGTCAGCGTTCAGTTTTGCTCCGCGGTATTCAGCAGATAGCTGGCCCTCCGTACATAAGCAAAGGACTTTGAAAAAAACTGTGGCTTTCACGCCTACCTGCTCCTTTTCCTTTAATGCTCGCAGCGTGCCCAGATAGATCACTCAAAGAGTTGGCCATAGTCGCAGACGCAGCCTTTGAGATAATCCCGCAGCACACCAAGGCATCCAGTAACATGTTCGCAAAATTAGCTGATAAAGACTTGAGTACAAAAGCGCCTGCGCAAGCAGACCACAGAGAGGAGGAGATAGCCACGCTTTGCCGTGAATTAGCAACAATGCAGTTCCATAGACAAAGCTTAATGAGACCGCACGCCGACCACGAAATATCCGCCATTCGTCACGGCGTCTATCCGTCCCGACCGCCACCGTACAGATCAGAGTCACCGCGCAGACGCAGTCCAACCCTCCTCGCAGCCGAGTCCGAAATGCCTATTTAATGGATGCTTCGTGCCGGCCCACGCGTCCGGCAGCGACAAAACAGGCCGTTTGTTTTACGTCACGGAAATGCGCTCCCGTGTCACTTTCCTTATTGCCACGGAAGCCGAAGTGAGCGCTGTCCCTGCCAGAGCGCAAGACAAGCATTCGAAGCACACGTACAATCTGCGGACAGCCAACGGCTCACCCATAACTTCATACGGTCAGAGCACGATGAACCAAAATTCAATCTCCGCATACGTTCACTGGGTTTTCACGGTTACGTCAGTACCTTTTGCCACTATCGGCATCGATTTTCTTTGTCATTTCTGGTGCATGTCGACGCGGGCCGCCGCAAACTTTTAGATGACCATAAAAGACTAGGTGTTGATGGCGTCCCTTCACATGTCCTGATACTCGGCCCTGTATTTCGGATCACCGACGCACCGTCCGACAACTTGAGCCTCCTCTCCGAACACCCGTAACTGGTTGGACCGGCTGCAGAGCTTCCATTAGTCAGGACAGAGGTCGCTCATCTCATAAGCACGCGCGGTCAACCAGTTAGCGCAGGCCAAGACGGCTTGCTCCTGACAAACTACGTGCGGCACCAGCTGAATTTGGCCACATGCTTCAGCTCAGTGTCCTCAGGCCGTCCAACAACCATAAGCGTCGCCTCTGCACATGATCTCGAAGCAGCTCTGGGGAACGGGCGTCCTTTCGGCGACTATTGAACCTTGAATACAGTTACCACACCCGATCGCTATCCGATTTCACACATAATGGATTTCATCGCCAGCCTGGCGGGTATAAATATCTTTAGCAAAATCGACATGGTGCGTGCATACAACCAACTTTCGATAGCCGAAGCAGACATCGCTAAAACTGCCGTGAAGACTCCATTTGTTTTGTTCGAATTTCTGCGCACGCTATTTTGTCTAAAATATGCCGCGCAAAATTTTCAGCGCATCATCGGCCAAGTTTGTCACAGCTTAGACTGAGCTTACGCTTAGCTCGACGACGTTTTAATCACGAGCTCTTCCCGCGAAGAGCACATGCTGTTTGCTCGTTTATCTAGACACATGGTGACAATAAACGCAGAGAAGTGTTGTTTTGGTGTCTACTCAGTCAACTTCCACGGCCATCGTATCTCCCCTGCGGGCGTCGTACCACTGCAGGATAAAGTTCAAGCCATCATCGAATAACTTGAGCCTCATCCTTTCAAACAGCTTAAGCGTTTTAATACAGTTGTCAACTTTTACCGACGGTTCATACCAAACTGCACCTCGCTGATGCAACCCCTCA
This sequence comes from Dicrocoelium dendriticum, assembly GCA_944474145.2. NCBI lineage: Eukaryota > Metazoa > Platyhelminthes > Trematoda > Plagiorchiida > Dicrocoeliidae > Dicrocoelium > Dicrocoelium dendriticum. The sequence continues at coordinate 60,535,339 of OX104064.1, read as the reverse complement.
CAGTCCTTCTCCGAGGGAAACTAAAGAAATTCGAATTTCCCGCCGTAGCACGCACTGCGTTTAAGTCGCTGAAAGAGGCCATCACCAACATAGCTTCTATAGCGCATCACGATCTGGCCGCCCCACTGTCCCTTAGCACTGACTCCTCGGACGTGGCAGTCGGCGATGTTTTGCAGCAACGAGTAGCCGACATGTGGCAGCCCTTAGCGTTTTTCTCCAAAAGCCTACAACCTACTGAATCTCGCTACAGTACGTTCGGTAGAGAACTACTAGCCATATATCTAACGATAAGTCATTTTCTACGCGTCGTAGAAGGCCTATACTTTGCAGTCTTCACCGACCACAAACCCTGACCTACGTGTTCAGCTCGACTACCGACCAATAATCTCCTTCAGAGTTGCGCCATCTTGGCTGTGTCGCTCAGTTTACGACAGATATGCGGCATGTCTCAGGTCGGCACAACGTCATCTCCAATGCATTTTCCAGAATCCATGCCATCACTGCTGACGCTGGCACTGCTATCGACTTGTCAGCCATGGTCAGGGCGCAACGCAACGATCCTGAGGTCGACCTACTACGCAGGTCTCCTTCACTGGACCTAAGACCCGTTCCGCTGACACCATCAGACGACACTATACTTTGCGATTTATCTCTGGGCGCGCCGCACCCAGTCGTCTCACGCTAGTTTCGGCGAACCGTGTTCGACACATTGCACGGCTTGTCTCATCCAGGCATTCGTGCGTCGGCTAAACGCGCAACCACACGATTCGTTTGGCGCAGTTAATCGGGACGACGTACTTGGGCAGCTGCTTGCCTTTCGTGTCAACGCGCGAAGGTGCGTAAGCACACGAGAAGCCCATTAGGCACGTTGCCCACGCCAGCAGCACGTGTTTTTCACGTGCACGTCGACCTCGCAGGTGCTCTGCTGCCTTCCAAATGCTCAGTGTAACTACTGTCCTGTATCAAGCGATTTACTCGATGACCTAAGGCCGTCCCTAACCCACACTGCTGTGCGGAAACGGTGGCACAATCTTTTATGGAGCGCAGGGTAGCGCAATACGGCTGTCCCGACATCGTGAGTACCGATCGAGGGGCACATTTCTCGTCGACATTTGCCACTTTGCTTAAGAATTCAGGCTGTCACCACCTTCAGAAGACAGCGTGTCATCCAGCCGCTATGGACATGGTTAAGCGTTTTCCCCGCCAGTTGAAGGCAGCGCTATGGGCGCACGCAGGTCCTTCATGTTCTGAAACAATTTCCCTTGTCCTCCCAGGCTTAAGAAACACGGTTAAAATTGATTTCGATGCCCAGTGCCCGGACAGCTGGTACCACCAGCCCCATCTACTTCCCCTTTTGACTACGGAAGTTACACTGATCGATTGGCTCACCAGATCCGTGAGCTACGTCCACCCGCTCCTCGAGTGCAGAAGACATCAGTGCACTTGCCCGAGAAGCTGTCTGCGTGTTCACACGTACTGCTTCGCGCAGACGGTGTTCGGCAGCCACTTCAGTCGCCATACATAGGACCCTCAAGGGGTTACACTGTGCAGGTACGACGTACATGATAGACCGCGGTGATCGACGCGACGTCGTTACCAGCAACCGTCTAAAACTCACCTTTAAGGAAAAGACTACATCGCCAACTTCCTGCAGTACTGCTTCTTGCGACGTCACAACTCACCGCATCGGTTTTCAGTATCCTAGTGTAGTTCAACCAGACCATGATCTTAGTCTACAAACTTCAGCAGTCCCGTGAACTCCCAAATCTAGCCCGCCGCCTCCCACGGCCAATCGCCGTGCTCGGGAGGTGCGTAAGCCGGTTCGTTTCGCCGACGATGTACAGTGTACATACGTCTAGCTTTGTAGGTATTAGATATATTTACCCCGTTGTGGTCAGTTACTATTTTGAAAACAAATACAAAATCAAAAACGGAAAAAACATTTTCTAAAAATATTCAAAAGCCAAAAATTTAGCCACGCAGGTCATTCGTTCCTTCCTTCTGGCGTTTACTGCGCGTTCTATTTTTTTATTCCCTCGTGTCTACACATCCAAACCTTCATCTTCGATCGACTGGCCCGCAAGAGCACTGTTTTCGAGGACCCTGACGCCATTGCTTGTCGTTTCTCCACGGGACGGATGTCGCTTCTTCAACGAACCACGGTCGTTTCTCCGTGGTGTCTGTGGGTCGTTTTGGCGTGGAGTAGGGTGCGGCGGGGAGAGAGAGCATGCCCAGACGCACCTTTTGGAAGCAGCTGAGCTTGAGGTCATGTTGGATATTTTTGGACTAGCCAGTTATTTTGTAGTCCGACAAGCTCGCTCCATCGGCTCGTTGAAATGCGTCCTACCCTGCAACAAATAAATAATAAAGACCGGACGGCACAGCGGAGCCTGATTGTCGGCTACATTTATTTCCGAACACAAACAGGTACTCTTTTGCATACGAATACCTTTTGCGAACTTCAAGCAACGACCACCTTTGATTTCGAAGGCATCTTCGTTCACGCTTCTAGGAGGGGAGCTCTGTAGCAACCAGAAACATATTTCTTAACCTATGTACACTTTTGTTACTCAATCGTACAATCTTGGTTTTTGTTTTAATGCCGACTCTACGGCCATTCTGAACTACATCCGGCTCACCACTTGCCTCCACTGTGAGTTCCGACACTGACATACGCTCTCGTCGCTTCATCCGATTTCCGTTCGATTGTGGCCTTTCTCGAATACAATCCGTTTTGTCCCTGCTTCTTGCTTTTTGTTATCCACACCAGCTCGAGAACACCCTCGGCCTGGTATATACCAGTCCTACACCACGAATAGGTTTCGGCTATTTTATCACATAGTATGATTGTCATCCGGTGAGACATTGCTGCCGGAGATTCTATTTAACAAGTGTAGCAGGCATGAAAAACTAAGCAGGTCGCTTTCCCTGCAGTTGAATGAAAAGCTTCTTTTTCCGGTAGCCGTGTTTGTTGCGTGCTCCGTAGTAATTTATCTCGGCCAACAAAGGCCGCGGCAACAAAATCTGTAATATTAGGCGTCCCTGCTGTATGGTGCTCTGCCGTGTATAGTAGTGCATGAATGTGTCTTCTTTCTCAACTCCGTGAATTACTTTGAAATTCTTTTTGCCCAATGTGGTCGCCCATTCAAGATGTCCACACCGATTGAACTGGCTAATTTACGATCTCCCGGATTAGTAAGCCCAAATAGCGATTATTTTATTGGACATGCATCATGTCTCGGACACATTGGACTATTCTTTAATGAAAGATATGCTGTGAAACTGTCGAAAGAATGCACTTACTGGCTCGCCAATTTTAAACCGCTTCAGAGTACTGACTTGCACATCACGCAACGATCTAGCTTTGAATATATTTGTCTTTTCGGTAGCTTTGAGTTGCGGATTTGGAATCATCATCTCGCATCTTTACAGATAGATAAGAGAACAAATGTTTGTTAAACCAGAGCACAAACCCTCACTGAAAGCAATTACGGCTAAGTCAGCAGTGTTCCAGGACGTGATGGGTTTTCACCTGTCAAGCGTTCTGCCTACAAAAAACCAAGAATATCTGTTTAACAACACTGCGACGTGGCAGATGTGACTCGCCACTTAATAAAGTCGCTGGCACAACCAAGCATTGGCAAGTTGAGCGATACCACATTTCACAAGTTCTGTGCATATATCTGATCTCATACAACTACACGTACATGTTTGATTAGTGACATGCCACTATTCTTAAAACGCTTTTACAGATTGGTTCTCATGCTTCACTCACCCGACTAGCACTGTGTACACAACCTCATCGGACCAGTTCCTCACCAACATACTCCAATCCAATGACCTCTGTAATTCCTATCTTCACATCTCGCACTCTGCGAGCCCTGTGGGCCTACACTACTGACTACATCTGTATTACTCATGCTATTGATCCTGTTCATTATGCTATCATGTACAACACTGCACTATTCTGATCATGTTCAAAAGGCGTGCCTCGCTTTGTCGAGAATAGAAATATTTATTTATTTATTTATAAAGAAATCGGAAGTGGAAGGCGAGTACGTGTGGTAAAGTCTTTAACCGGTTATTATGGACCTGAATCCATGGTTAAAGACTTTGACGACCACTTTGAGGGGCACTTTGTCCTTCCATTGCAGCTTCTTTAAGTACACAGTGAACGACTTTCACCACGTCCTTTCAGAAAGCTAAGCAAAATGCTTGACGACAGACACCAGCGGAGCATGAATGGTAACTGACGGTTGACCTTGAAAGACGTGTACCAATAACAGCGTAGCACCACAACGCTACACACACTAGGTGCTACCGCTGTACGCCGCACCCAGCCGCTACCTCTGTACGCCCCGTTTAGCGGCTACCAACCTATGCGTGCAACTCTGGGAGAATGCTTCCAAACATACACCTGCGCACTCCATTAAGTATCCCATGTAACGCAGGTAGCACTACTGTTTACTAATGCTATCTAAACCGGGGAATCATAGCTGACCGACCACGTGACATTTTTGGCATGCGTCGTAACAAACTAGATGACGGGAGAAAACGTGGTACCATGGTGCACACCTGCGGTTAGTGAATGGAGTCAACGATCTTGAACAAGGCACACATGTTCCAGTCCCACTAGTCATCGGCATGCCGCAGGATTTTCGTCTCAATAAGCACAAGGATTACTGGAATGGAATCTGCTTTCTGAAACGTAGGTGCCCGTTTAGCAATACATAGCAGTGGGAGATTAAAGGTACTCATCACAATATTAATATAAGTGGTCAATTTTCCGTGTGAAACTGCTTGGCTTCCATGTTGTCGTCTGGATAGTCAAAGGCTACTATTCGGAAAACCTTAATTAAGAAACATCAATAAGTAATCCACTATGAAATACCCGCTGGCTGTTTGTACAGCCTTTTTCATAGTCGCGCCGTACGTTGCCGCAAATAGATTTCAAGTAATTCCTGACGTCTCGTGTTATGTCATCTGGTGATACATTGCTTCCGGAGAAGCAGTTTAATAGAACAACTATGACAGGGAAAAACAGCAGTGAGTTCGCTAACCTTGCATTCGGTGAAAAGCATCGTTTTCCGGAATACGTGTTTGTTGCGGGAATCGGAGTAACTGGCCGCCGCCATCATGAGGCGTACCTTCTCCGACAATCTGTCGCCTGCACACCTACCAAATAAGTATGCTGCAGGCAGAATTCAGGTAAAAAGTAATCCTATCAATGGTTGCCTGCTTGATGCATCCTGCAATAAAAATAGCGAAGGACTACATTTCCTCCACCGACGATTTGCAGCAGTAGCTGCTTTGTCTGCTGCCCTGGTTGGCCGGGAATGATCGCAGCCATAGTTTTCGGGCAACTCTTCATAAACTCCTGTGTAGCCATGATTTGCTGAACATTAACTGCAGATTTATGCCTTGTTTTAGACAAGGTGGGAAATTACAGTCTATGAACTCCAGTTTATTCTTCATTTGGTCCATATCGCCTGCAGGAAAACGATGCAATCTCAACGAACCGCTTACGGTGAATGCACACCCAATCGCTTTTAGGAATGGTGATGAGGAGCGAGTCAGAATTCGTCTATGCGACTACGATACTCAAGCTAGAAAGCGTAGGCACCAATATGAAGATATCTTCCCCGAAATTTTGCCACTGTTGGATGCAGTATTAAGCGCTGAAGTTACTTGTGAAATAATGTACCCTTAACTGTATTAGGTTGTTTGTATCTACCCATGTATTGGTGCTGCGAAGAGGACTAACGTGCGTTATTACTCATCGAGCGGGCCGACTCAGTTAAAGAGACGATATGTGGGGAGTAAGAGCGGGCGGCGGTGTGGGCCAGTACTTCTTAGGTTCTGCAAGTCGTTGTCTCTAGAAATAGAACCACATGGTGTGCTGCTGTGATAAAACGTTATGCAGACGATTAGCACCTCACCTGAGTCTACGTGGCGGTGCGCCCATGTCTGCTGTTGAATCTGTCTTCGAGTACGTTCGAAAAGTTGGCCGAGTTAGCTATGGCGACAGCGTGATCGAAATCCACTGAAAAATTATGACAGCACACAACGACGTATAGTCACGTCGGCGCATCTACAATTCTCGTCCGACTGCCCGTGTTCCTTCACAGCGTTAAGGTATTCCAAATGAAGGCCGTTTGGTAGCAACGTTTGTCGACCTACCCTAAGCAGCTAAGAGCCGCTTATGATTGTAACCGTGGATACGGTGGTCGCACTCCGCGAAACGACGCAATTAGTTTATAAAGTCATAACGCTGATATCGTTGACATATGCAAGTACTCCCTGTCCGTTTGCACAAACACTGAGTATGAAGGCAAGGTAATGGGAAGGAAACGTTTAATAAACCAATATGCTCTGTACATGAAGCATTATACCACAAAACCTGTAGCCATTTCTGCGTGCTGTCTACCGAAATGGTTTCCGGTTGAACTCATGGACACCGGAAACATGTAACCGTGGTTAAGATAATGACCATGTTACCTGCATTCGTGTTGCTAGACGCCATTCTAGGTGGTTTAAACCGTCTTACGTTGTACGTTCAGTGTATGCATAAGCAGATCTGCGTCATTAAGTGTCCTTGCAACACCCTGTCGTTTTCTGTTCCTGTGCACATAGGTGCATTCACTTTGTTAACAGCCCTCTATACGCCCATCGGCCGAATACAATTACGATCTGGTATCCCGTTCAAATGGTGCTTAGTACCGCACTACCCTTGCTTGCCAAATACCGTATTGTAATAGAACCACCGTAAGAAAATGTGCTGTCGCACAATACGTTGAGTGAGTACGGGAGCGTCTCAGGTGGATATCCTGTGATCACACTGCCTAAAGCGGTACTAAGAGACCTCGGACAAAGAGGGAAGGGTGAAAATTTTGTGAAAGAATCTTACATCAGCAGGCAATAAGCGAACATTAAGTAAGCAGTCGAACAACACGAGAAATAAACATAAGCAATAAAATAAATAAAAAAGGCAGAAAACCCATAGAAACGAACACAAGTATAACAGAGTAAAAACGAACATATAGGGACCCTGAAAGTGGGCGTCATGCCATTCGGAGTTCTAAAGATATTCACTAGGGAAACAATAGCTACAGCGTCATTAACAGAAGAGCACACACATTTGCAAATTACTTCGCCCACACGGAATGTTTGCAAATCACCCCTGATGTCTGAGGCGGAATATATTGCAAACGGAAATAGTTATCCGGAGATCAGAATAAACGTTCACACCTGTGAATGCTATACAAGCAACCCACTGCTTTTCTGCGCCTAAATGGTTAAACCTGACCATGCAATACGGGTAACCAGGTACGAAGATCACGTTGGCAGGTGCGCTGGATGCGTACGTTGCACCATCCAGAACCAACACTTCACGACGTGTTAATCCACGCTATTTTATGCGTATCCCCGAGATACAGGCCACTGAGCAAAATAGGAGGTTCGCATATTCCAAGCACCATCTCACAATCTGTGTCGCGGGGTTTCGTGCGTTACGCACTGCTCGCGTCAGGACACCAATAAAAGCCATGAATGGGAACGCAGTGATAGTATCAAGCGTTCCATGCACCGCCACTTTCAACGCTAAGTGGATTACGCGGTGAACATTTCACGGCGCATGGTTTTCCCGTACAGGCCATAAATAAACAAATAAATAAATTCTCGACAAGGCGAGGCACACCTTTACAGGCATGAGCATTTTGACAAAACAATGCGTGAGCAAGAGTTTGCAAAAATCCCATATGTTTGCCATAACAGTTCTTGTTTGCGCAGGGGGAATGTAAGTATATAATTCTGTGTGCGTTTACGTAGCTGTGTAATTTGCGCTTGTAACTGTGCTGCTCCATTTTTGAATGTTTTCTACCATCCGCAATGTGCGAATAGAAGATTGGTGTCCGTGGGTTGGAAAGGATTATCCAGATATCCCGCGTATGAAATGAATACCAACTGCTTCGAGAAAGACCAACAGCGCTTAAGCAACAGCGGGTGCCAGAAAATGTATGTCCCTATAGGAAGATGTAAGTACTTGTCGTAATAATTGCCAGGTAACACGTGTAACAACACTGCAATCACGTCGTAGAAAGCAAACAGCCTAAATTCTACTACTTTTCAAACAATAAACATGGATATACCGCTGCAAGGCCTAGGGAAATCACACAACCATGCACTCTTATTTTCAATCAATAAGGTAGCTATAGCACGCAATGTATCATTGGACAATTCAATTTCATCCGTGCTGGTGTCTCAGTCCACAAAAAGATTACACGTTTCACTACCCCTAAACACATGCAATGGTTGTAGTCAATGGGCAATTTCGAAACCATATCAATACCGAAGTATTCAGTAGGGGACATTAAAGAGTGCTACCGTTTTATAATCGAATTTTGGGACCTAAGCCTGCACGTGGTAGATGGGAAGGCAACCTTCCGGTTTACATAACCACCTTGCTGAAGGCATTTACCGTAATTACTGTACGCTGAGTGTCCCTTCGTCCTCTTCACACACGCACCAGCGGGCGCGTCACACTTAACAGCCCCTACTACAATAAAGATGGGCCTGGAGCATGCCGGGATGGTGAAACCCCCCTGACAACAGCAGTTGTATAGCAAATATCAGTGGACTCAGCACTTCATTCATATATAATTTCTCCGGACAACACCACAACGGGATATAAAGATCAATACTGATTTGGCCGGATCTGCATTTTCGAGGAGTTGAACGGAGTGAAAGCCGTTAGACGCAGCTGAAAAACAAGCCATTTCGGCGGCAGAGTGTCTACATCCTGCTAAATACTGCATAAGTCCCGCAGAATCCCAATGTTATCAAATGCACCAGCACCAATCCTAATGCTCTACACATTCCTTAGGGTTCTCCTAAGTGTTCGGTAATTTTTCGGCGTTCGTGGCATACTCTTGGAAGTGCGGCATGCAACGTATTCAAGGAAGGAATGCTGAGTAGGGTGCTTCGCACCTCTTGCCTTAACTATTCCATATCACCAGTGGTTGCAATCCGATCGGCGTTGCTGCTGCTGATTGATTGATCTAGTTCCAATTCTGCAGATGAAAAGCATACTCCACCGCAAACGGTTATCACTGTCGTTGCACACCGCAGCGATACGGCAGTCTGCAGGCTTTGTTGCACCTTTACGTCCTTTGTGCCCAAACGCAATGTGGTTGCGCACGGGAGGTATTCAACCTAAACATTGGTAGGTTTTAACTTACCGGTATCTGGTAATGGCTCACACAATGTAAGCGTTAGCAAACACCGTGCCGGACCCTCCGCAGGACAGTCACTTTGTTTACTTTGTCTGAAGCGTCTTGGTGTATGCAAATGCTGAAGCCTCAATGTGCCGTCACTAGGCAACATGAAAGACCATTGACGGTTGGTACACCGTGGTCTTATGAAGACTGCTGAAACCCACACGTTACGTTCAGGGTGAAAACTTACATGTACAATAAATTTGATGAGTAAAAATACGCAAACGCCTTGCAAGGTCGCTACCGAAATTATTAAGCAATTGAGCTCTGCAACACAGAGGAGCAGCTCACGATGAAGTAATCTACATAGGCAAAAAGTAAATGCGCAAGTAAAGCTAAACATGCGCAACGTGTGAGTTAATGCGATAGCAGCAAGGACGAATCAGGGCACAACCTTGCAAAATGATGTCATGGTGAAAAACATAATGAATGCAATATTACACTAAAAACACTTATGCTCTTTCTTATACGTAATGCACGTCAAAACGGCTTCTCACCCACTAAAACTTTTCGTGTGCTGTCAACAATGTATAATAAATGAATAAATGAATAAACTTTTGTTCTCGACTATGCGAGGCACACCTCTACAGGCATGATCATGTTTAGCTAACATAGTGTGATCAAAATGTACAAAGAGTATACGTTTGGCATAACAGTGAATGTAAGCGTATGGGTGTATATATGTATGCGATTGTCTATGAATGTAGCTTGTATTTTTGAATGTGCCGCAGAATTTTTGACTGTTTGTTATCGGTAGGAATGTGAGAATAAACGAATGACGTCCGTGGGTTGTATACCATTTTCCGGCTGTCCATGGGTCGGTGACTTTATTTTGTGGCGAGTCACATCGGAAAAGAAGTCCACGGCCGCAAAGTAGAAGTGGTAACTAAACCGGGTAGTGCCGAAAGAAGACGCCATTTCAGGTTGTTCGTAGGGTCTTACATTGCGTGTCCACTACATGCTTCCGCAGATGTGTGCCTACAGCAGTGCCTTCAGCGCCCCGTCCTTTGCAGTTGAAGTACACCTAAATGCATTCTCTCTGTAAAGAGTCCACCGTATTCCCAGCGGCGCAAAACCGGTACGAGCACGTACCCCGTGCAAACGGTGGTTCGGATCATAGCACCCACGTATGCCCAATGAAGTACTGTAATAGGACCACCGGATACCAATGTACTGTCGCTCAGTACGTTGCGTGAATAGGTATGAGACGTATATGAACGCATTGCAAGCATATTTCACGAAGAGGTATTAAGGTATTCAGCCGACGTGATAAATTAATAAATAAAATTTTTATCCTAGACAAAGTGAGGCGCGTTTTTGGGCAGTATCGAAATAGTGTAAAGTTGTAGATGCTAGCATAATAAGCAGCACCAGGCGCAGAAGTAAGACAGATGTACTCAGCAGTGTAGGCCAACCTGGCCCCAAGAGTGCTAAAAGTCTATCCTCATATTACGTGACGTAAAGATAAGAATTATGGAGCTCATTGGATTTGAGTATGTTGGGGCGGAACTGGTCGGATGTGGTTTGTACACAGTGCGGGTCAGGTGTGTGAAGCATGGGAATAAGCTGCGCAACTGCTTTAAGAAACTGTCATCTTACTGAACGAACATGTAGGCGTAGTCATGGGACAGCGGATGTACGCACAGAACTTGTGCAATGTGGTATTGGTCAACTTGACAAGGCATGGTTGGGGCAGGGACTATATGGAGTGGCGAGTCACATCCGTCAAGCCACAGTGTTGCTAACGAAAAACGTGTAGCTTTCTGTAGGAAGAAGGCTTGCCAGGCAAAACGCCATCACGTACTGGAGCACTGCTGGCCGGTGCTGTGTCATTGAGAAGGTTGGAACTTACCGACAGTCCACTCGGTTATTCACAGTCGTGTTCGCCAAGTACTGTTTGCATGTTCTCGCTGAGCCCTGAGGCGGCAAACATGAACAAAACGGCAGAAGCTATCTGGGGTTGGCACAAAGAGTGCAAGCTCGTGAAAGTTTTGTCTGACGCGTCTTAGCGCATGCAAATGCTGGTCCCACAATGTGCGGTCGCTAGGCAGTATAAAAGACCATGGGCGGTTTGTACGTCGCGGTCTCATTCCATGAGCATAACCTCAAACGTTACGTTTACGGTGGCGACGCACTTGTACAATAAGCTTGAGCAGTAAAGGTACGCAAATGAGTTGCAAAGCCGCTACCATAATTATTATGCCAATGCAGGAGAAGTTCATAAGGAAGTAATCTACTTGGGCCATGAATAATTACGCAACTAAAGCTAACAATATACAACGTATATGTTAGGCGATAACAAGCACCAGCCGAGGCACAACCGCAAGTTTATAACCTTGCGCAATAACACCAAGGGGAGCAAGATAATGAAGCAATACTATACTAAAAACACCTAGGCGCCTTCTTATACTTAAGCTTCGGCAACACGGTAGATTACCTAGTCAAACGGTTTGTAAGCTGTTGATAAGGCCCAACCGGAAAAGCAGCCTACTACAGTGGAGCAGCAGTGGCAACAATACTGAGCAGTGCCAGAAGAAACTAGAACTTTCAGAGCGCTCCACAATACAAAATGTAGAAGATGCTGCTTGCTTAAAGGTCTTCCACCAATGTTCGACAGACGAACATGACTATTACCTAATACCCATATTTCTCCTTTAACACTTTGAACAAATAAGTGTACACCCCTCGCCGGAAGAGCGAGGGACTTTGTTGGTCCTTTGAGGGACTTTGCCGAGCGAAAAAAGGATTTTATATGCTAGCAAGGTGGTTCGACACAATTGCAGTGACAGTCGCAAGCTTCAGCCTTCACAGCTAATGTTTGTCTAGTAGCCCTTTCGACTTTCCTCGAATGGCACGTCTGCAATATTTTCTGGTAGGCCATTCCAATCATATACCACCCTAGTGAGTTAAGTGAGGTCCACGCGATTTTGTGTCTTCTTTGTTTAAATAGTTTCCATACGTGCCTTCACGTGAGACAGTCGGTGTTGGGCCGGATGAAGTGTTAAATCTCCCCTCCAAATTCCCCTCGGCGCATGTGTTTATTGTAGATGAGTTCATCCCGGCGGCGGCGGAACTTCAGGGAGAAAGGATTTAATTGCTGGAGTGGAATAGGGTACGGAAGATTACGAAGCCCCATTTGCAAGTCTCTGAAAATTTTCAAACAGAACGCATTCAAACGTTGAAAGCGGATGGATAGCTGGTAGGCCGGCTGGTAGCTTAGCAGCCGGCTTGTGGATTACCGGAATGATGCCCATCCGGTACCGGTAGCTCTGCTGGCTTGCACCTATTACATTTTTCTCTCCTTTCTCTTCCTTGAATTGCGGCACAGTAGCTGAGGTGTTTCCCACCCCTAGCTATCGTGTATAATGATGTACTGAGGCCATATCCTTTAACTGTACGGAAGCATGAAGTGAGGAAAGATCGAAAAATCTCAGGAGCCATTCGAGGAACTATTTTTACTATTATTTCTTTATGTTAATAAAAGAATGTTTTTGTAAATTAAAATGTAAATACTTCTATATTTTTTGCAAAAGGATTCCTGGGTTCTACAAAATGCTATAATACAGAAGAAGACGTAACGCAATTTCTATTGAACCCGCCATTGCACAAGAAAACGGTCCAGTATGTATGCGATAGACCAAGACCGAGTCGCTGCAACCGCGACGAGGATACACTGAAAACATACATAGCTAAGGAAGCTTTCTGGATAAGAAACAGTTCGTAGCCATTGAACCATTTTAGTTCCAGCTCTCGATCCGCTCTCCACTGACATCCTGTCGCTGACTAAGCAAGGTGGACAAGCTTGGATGCAGTAGTCCAAGTGTGGCTTAACAAAAGCGTAGTATAACCTAACAAACACGTCTTCCGTGATCGTTTCGAACGCCCCGCGGATCATTTAAAAGATTTGAAAACAGTTACACGTAGCTTTCCTTCAGTGCACGCTAAATTTAAAGTTTGAAGCCGGCGTGACTGCTTGGTCTGCTAATTGGGAAATCGGCTATTTCATTCTCGCCAAGCAGCTATCCCGTTCAATGGCCACCTGGCTCTAATGGTATAACTGAACACGGCGTAGTTTGTGGGCAGCCGCCCGAGAGCAGACCAATCCCATAGTTTATCCAGTGCCTGATATACACTCTGAGTACATCAAAGTTGGGTACGGTGTGCTAAATCGTTAAGTAGGCAGCACACCTGCGAGATGGTACCCACACAAGTTCGGGCACCTAAGTGCCGTACTTTGACGAAAGAGCAGCCTAGACTACCCACAAATACATTCATGTAACTAGCAAATCTCTAATGCTGGAGTGCCGTTTACGAAAACGGTGTTGGTTTGTACTGAGCAAACCAATGACCTGCAGACGGAATTCAAACACGTCAATAAGTACCCTCTCCAATAAGTTGACCAGTGGGCTTGTCACACCAACCAATCTGTAATTGGTGGGAAAATGTTTGTTGCCATGTTTAGCCACCGGACAGCCAATAGCCTTCCAGTCCTTAGGTCAGGAGCAACAGAGAGGTGGTAGTTGGAAAATAACTGGATCACATGGCACTGTTAGCAGTTCATACAGAAACTTTTGATGAATGTCATCCAGCCCAGCAGCCCTGGTAGGATTACTCCCCTGAAGCAGCTAGTGGACCTGGGTTTGCGATATTGAGAATACAGCTAAACAGGAGTCCTGCGGAAATGGCGCCTTGAAATCAACCAACGGTAACTTCTGCTCCCAAACAAACATCTCAGCGCGTTGCTTGTTGAGTAAATAGGTTCTTTCATGAGCAATGGTCAGTGGCGCCGTCAATGTTAAACAACACTGTGATAGCTGAACCAAAGTTATGCCTTTTGACATAAGCGAACATTATTTTGGGTTTTACTAAGGCTGAGTTAGCCAGCCATCTCTCTTAGCAATGCCTAGCAACTCGCAGTTGACTCGTATGTGATGGTATAGTTCGTTTCGAGCGTTTTATTCCCCTAATCGAGCTGCGCTATTCTACAAGTAGGCCGATGTAAGTTATGCAAACGAAACGCACCGGCCTATTCAGGTGGGTTTAATATGCGATATGCCATGCCATACCACGTTCCATACAAGACGAGACTGGAGGTAGGCGCAATAACTAAAGCTTTACCTCCCACCCTGTACACCAGTGTTTACCTGCAAACCTAAGTTTACGGGTCGTTTGCACTACTGATTATCACTGTTTGTAAGATATTCGTGATGCATTGTAGTCTACCTCAAATATCTGCTATTAAGGAAATATATCCAGGGGCTAGTATCGTGTTATGCTGTTTCCATACCCTGTGTGACGATAAGGAGTGCTGCGGCCACCTGCGTGTAGTCTGAATCTGTGATAAGGTCCATTTGTTGCATTAGGTGAGAACACTGACGTACATGACATGTGAACGCAAGGTTGGCGCTTGATTCTCCACCGTCAGTATCGCAGCCCTGATGGCCTTCGGTACCTGAACCATGTTTAACTTAAGTGCGAAGGGGATTGGGCCAGTCATTTACTGACTAATGTAGTGTGCTGCGTAAAAGCACCGACAAGAACATGTGCCGCTTCCATATCTGACAAGAGAACGACTCAAGTCCTTAAACAAAAATTCGAAAAGAATACACCCGAAATGCATCGGACTATGTGCCTTTGGTTCGTGCACCGACTAAAGCCGAATATTTGTTATGGCTCTTAGAGAAGAAAAGAGTAACAAGTTGCAAGGCAGTTAAGTTTACCGATCGGGGAGGTGATAATACTTTCTCCCAGACTGCCGGCAGAACCGGCGTGTGAAGTCCACACAGTCGGGTCGGGGTAAGTTGTATTTTAGTATCCCATGAAACTGAGCGCTTTGGACAGTGAGGCAACTGTGGTGGAAGGGACAACAAAAAGACAAGTGGAAAGACCGCCGGGAAGAACGATTAAATGCATGAGTACTTAAATAAACCTACAGTTCTATGCTGTTGTTAGCTGTTTTGCCCGCGAGGGATCGAAGGACAATGTGCAAAAGTCTCATGAAGGCGCTGGAGGAGCTATTAATGAATTTTAGCAGATCTAGTCGCCTTAGCTTAGCTGAACCTTAGGCGTGTCCTGAGCACCGTCCAAATACACGCGATGTTCAGTTACCGCGAGGAGTCCCAAGGAATAAACAACAATGCCCACACGACCAATGCGCTAGACGCTCGAGAATTAGACGCTCACGTAGCAACCGGCTAAACGGCGCACGCAACCACGTGACCATGTTAACCACAACCAGCGCACAAGAAGGAGAAAAGAACCCGAAGTGGACTTGGGAGGATTCTTTTAAGACCCAACTTAGCCGAATCACAATTGGCAAGGTGGCTGAACTTGTGGGTGAAATTAAACGCTTCGTAGGGCGCTTGGTTTACGAAAGTAAACAGTTGACTTCAGCCCAGTTGTTTCTTGGCTCGGACTGGTTGGATTTTGCTACGTTATAGGCAGCGATTGAACTGTGCATGGTTCAGTCCACGCGCAGTCTTTGTGGCGCATATTCGCCGGTGACTTAACGTGACCGCAATACGTTTCTTTGAAGCCATTGTGTACCGCTTTGGACAAGGATTACTGTGGAAGGATTTTGGTGACCGCCGGACTCTTCTTGTTTGCTGGTGAAAGTTTATCAATTTGTTGCGGCGACTGGGCGGATTCGAACGTGGTTTCTCGTTGTGTTACCCTTCCCATGGTATCGAATAAGAGGTGCAGCGGCAGGTGCACAGAAAGTTTCGCTGAGGTTGGGGTTCTCCGTGTCGTGGTCAAAGTTGTGTGAAATGGCGCACCCGTATGTCATCACCAAGGCAGACATTATGCAGCGCAGCACATCAAAAAGCAGCCATTGTCGTTTTGATCCAGCGCTCGATGACCTACCCGAAAATCGCGAGCGGACGACGATTTCGTTGCGGTTGGTGCTGGCAGTAGGCTGACTTGGTGGTCTTCCTTGCGGGAGGAGCACTGCGTCAAAAGTGCATAACTTGCCGTCCATCAATGTTTCTTCTGGGGAGTGACAGCTTAGAGCACCTGGATTTGGCATGGACTGATAAGGGTAGAAAAGCGTGAAACAATTCATTTACGGTCCGCGCCTCACGAGCTTTCAAGCGTGCCATCTTGCTGGTGACGACAGACTTATCCGCTTGACCATTGGACTGGGGAGGGGAGGTCGGTGCGTGTATGTATTGGATGCAATGCAGGCGGCCAATGTCCTTGAAAGTGGAAGACCTAAACTAGGAGCCATTGACGGACAAGGTGACCTCAGGGAGTCCATGTTGACTAAAGGCTTCCTGCAGACATCTCGACGTAAAGTATGGGGTTGATGGATTCACGGCGACCACTGCAGGTCATTTGCAGTAGGTGTCGAGCAGGATCAGGTAGGAAATTCCATTGATCGGACCAGCATAGCCTAGGTGCACACAAGACCACGGTTTTTGTCAGCTGCCAAATAACTGGTGGTTGGTATGTTTGCGTCTTGAATGCTTGTTGGCAGGTTGAACAACGGTGAACCAAATGTACAAGGTTTTTGGTAACGCCAGGCCAGTATACATAACTGCAGACGATTGCCCGCATTCTGGTTACACCTATGTGGTCAGAATAGAGCTGACGAAATACAGAGGTTTGGAGACAAAAAGGAACGGTAACCTGCTCATGGTAATGGGGAAGGTATAGATATCGGAACCGGAGTTCCGGCGTTGATAGAGTGGTTTGAGTTCGATAGCAACCGCAGCGTTGGGTCAGCGCATCTGAACGTAAGTGACAACATTCTGCGGGACAGGGGCTTGTGCAGTTGCTTGAAGTACGCCGGCGACCGTAAGAAGGAAACTACGTATACCGTTCAGCAATTGATGACGAATATCGGCCTCGACGATAACAGCGGCACTCGTCGTGTATTCTTACTAGGCTATTTGGAAAAGAGGCGAACGGGCCCGTAGGGCTTACCGAACTCCTGTGTAGGCAGCGGCGGATTTCGTAGTCGTAACCAAGAATGATGACAGCACAATGCTGACGTCGGCTAGCCGTGTATGCGAAAACGCCCTTCTTTTAAGCAAAGGTTGAAAGTAGTGGTATGTGCTCAAACAACAGGATAAACCGTCAGCCATATGGCAGCTTGTAAAATTTGGTGGCGGCAAGCACCATAGCCAAGGCTGCCTTCTCAATCTGACCATAGTATTTTCCTGCGGGCGTCAGCGTATGTGAGACGTGCGCAATCGCTTTTCTAGCACACTTTGTGCAGCGCAGCATGATAACTGCTGTGATCCAGAGGGCAGAGACTTCAGCAGCGAACAACGTTGGCGAAGTTGGGTCCAATGGGTTAGCAGTAGGTCAGACTTCTGCACAGATTGCAGACGAAGGAATACTTTCTCGCATAAGTAAGACCAATACCAAGGGACGTCTTTCTGCAACAACCGAAGTAGCGGGGCTCGAACATCATATAGCGGCGGCAGAAAGGCGTTGTACTTGTTGCTGAGACCCAGAAAAGATCGTAGCTGTGAGACGTCTACTAGAGCTGACATCTACCGTACGCCTTTGACATTCCCAGAAGCAGTATGGCGGCCACTGGCATTGAAAACGGAAGGTGGGATTTTGCTAGATGGAAAAAAGAAGTGCCAGTTCTCGGCTTTCAAGAGGAAATGATACTCCTACCAACGCTGAAAAACCGCAACCAAGAGCTCGCGTACCTCCTCCGGAGTGTAACCAACAATGCGAAGCTTGTTCAGGTACGCGGCCGTACTTGGAATGTCGGCAAACCTTGTGTCCATCGTCCTTTGGAAGACGCCCGGAGCGGTTCTGACATTAAATGGGGACCTAGTGTGTTGAAGAAGACAAGGAGGTGTGGTTAGCTTCTACCACGCTTGTGACTAGGGGCGACTTCCAGCTCCAGACAGGCGTGTATACAGTCGATTTTGGAGAAACATGTACCACTGTTGGGTATTAAATAAATAAATAAATGTTATATGCTCGATAAAACGCGGCACAAATGTGAAGGCGCGATCAAATATGCATAACAGCATAGCTGCTTTGGAATACTAAAGCATTTAGTTTACATAAAAGGTGTAACCGAAAAGTTGTAACTCATACTAGTGAGCATTTTGTCTGGTAATAGTACGACCAAGAAACATGATTGCGCCGGGGCGCGTAAAAATCAGTCATAACTGTTGTGTCCATATACAAGTTAGTAACGCGACTTCAGCGAGGCCTTATTGAGACGCACGTGCCCAAAAAACGGAAGCGCAGGTACATCACTACTATATACAAAAGTTTTAGTCATGCAAAACCAGCGAATTGTCACCACAGAACACTAGTTCAGGTGCTCTCCAACATCATGGAGTCAATTTTGGCTGAGGAACCGTGGAGTGGCTGGAGAATCAGAAAATCCTCTTTTTGGAACAGCATAACCTTCGCCAACGTCGGTCCTTTAATGCTCACCTGCTATCTGCCTGCAAAGCAGAAAGCCATTTTTAGAAAAAAATAAAAATGGCCTTATTCGTAGACCATCGTTTAATTGCGAATAACTCGCAAACTACTGCACGCATGGTGTTGCTTTTACGTTCATCGTATTCAGGCGCTAAAGCTGGTCCAGACCAGTGTAATTTTGTGCTACTTTAAGCGGTATTCTATCTGTAGAAAGGCTTTTTCTTTTATCTGAGAATAACTCAGATTGAAATTTTGCGCCGGAGAGCAATATCAGCGTAATAAAAGTAGTGCTATATATTTTTGTTAATTGGTATTTTTCTACTGAAGCGCGCAGTTTTATTTTTTCTCTTAACAAATTGCTTCTATTTATGTCTGCATTTTTCGGAATTCTTTTTAACTTTTCGTATGCCTTATAATCCCTTCATTCATTTCTTCCATGTGCGCAACAACAATTGGGGCAACTGAGTGGCCAATTATTGTGCGATCAATTTAAAGTGAACTTGTGGCAAATTGGATTCTGTTCCAAGGAGAAAAGGCAAACTACACCTCCGCGAAGTATTCACAATAAAAGACAAGGAGCTCAATATCGCCAGAAGGAATCAGAAAAATGTCAAGGTGGGCGCCTGCGACCCAGTAGCTGTATACTAAACAGTGCCAATGTATTTGCAATTGCTAACGATGAACATATATTTTGCCAACTTCCATGCAAGAGCATCGGATAAATGTAAGCATTGATCTGAACCCTTTACGGTGCAGCCTCTAGCAGGTCTAGAAATATACCTATTTATTTATTTATTTATTTAAGTTGGATGGAATCTGTGAAGGTTGGTTAATGAAAAGGTGCAGCCTAGTTGGACCTCTCAAAGGCATTGGATCGCCTGGACCATCACATACTATTGTTCAAGCTCCAGGAACATGTCATCTTGACGCTCGTACTGAACTGGATAGACTACCCACTCCTTCAGCGGCATCTGTGGGAAGCAGCCAAAGTGCATTGCGGCGTAACTAAAGCTCGGGTCAGGCCTCTTCTGTTGTCGTACATGATATTATAAGTGTGCTGTCTCCAAACGGTCTACTATTTGCAAATAATCTAAAACAAAGGTGTCCTAACGTTTTGGTGGAGGAACACACAATCCAACAGCTTGACCGGGACAAAGCCTACCCATGGTCCCTCGAGCACATGCTACAGTTCAGCACCACAAATTGCAAAATTCTGAGCATGCGCCATCAGAGTACTCTAAGCTAACACTTAGGTGCACAAATTCTACTACAGGTGCCACCTTAGCGTGCTAAGTCATGAATAGCTTTAGGGTTTGCGGCAGACTGAATAAACATCAGAGAAACCAAATCAGCATTTAAATAAATAATTAAAAAATAACTAAATAGTATAGTCTTGAATTTGTCGAGACACACCAAACCAGGCGTGCTCAATCTTTACATGCAAATATGTTTCGCAACAAACACGTTGCTATATATGTAATCGGCAGTATGCCGAAAGTTGTGCAGGCTTAGGAAATTGTAAATTTAATCATGAGGAATAGTCGTCAATGCATGACGACATCTTGGGCTCTAGCGTAAGTAATGTAAACAGTTAGGGCACTACGTGTGTGGTGAAAACGATACATGTAGGCCGGGCATGTCTTAGTCTTGAACGTGTCAGGGAAATATTAAATCACGATTCTAATCGACTTGCCAGTATGTAGTTGTGGGCGGTGACTTTATTCGGTGACGCTTCACATCCGCCACGTCGCAGTGTTGTTAAGCGGACATTTGTGGCTTTTTATAGGGAGAACGCTTGCCAGGCGAAAACGTACCACGTCCTGGAACACTGTCAGAAATCCGTTTGTACACTAATGTACAAATGGCAGAGCAGCTCGCCGACTGATTTCACCCTCGGTTGTCCGCAGTCAATTGACTTCCAATTTCCTCTGTAGCTGATCAGTTATCATTGGTCGGGGCGGCCATGGTGGCTGAGGCCTATGGAGGATGAAACCTTAGTCATCTTTGTTTGCCCAAGGGAACAAAACATCAGATTCTTGCGTCTGGATTTATCAGGTTTATGTATGCTTTTCAGGTGTGTGGAGGCCTCGTGTCCAGCTATCATTACTAGCCAACGGTAGTGGTAGTGAGCGCATTTGTATCCATTTCTTGTACAGCTATGTTCTTTGTAGGTCCTTGTGAGTTACGTCCTGTTCCGGTCAACAACGGTTTCTCGGCCCAATCCCAGATCCCCAAGCAGTTCCGGACCCCGGAGAAAAGGGAAGGTGAGGGACAAACTAGGACGCAAAGAACAGGCGTGGGAACAAGCATGGTTTAAATCCTTTGATATAACATTTAGTGGAAACAAATGATGTACAATGTGTAACAACGATTATGCTGAAAGTGTCTTTTGAGTGTTCATCAGAAGCAATGGCCTATAGGTTGGTTGCTGCCATATACATGGGATAAAGAGCTTTGCGCCGTTGAGCAAAACGCATTTTTGGTTTGCTATGACGTAACTATTGCGTGGAAAGACAGAAAGCAGAATTTAAAGACCAGTAGGTAGCAGACCTTCTTCGATAGGGAGCGTAGAACATGCTGACCCAGAAAAAGCCAGTGAGTCTGCTGGACTCATACATGGGTAAGTGTCGCAAACATAGCAGCGAGTAAGTGTGCAATGAACACTAATAAATGAGAAGTTAACGGGCGTCTGTGTACTGACCAGATGAGAGAAGTGCTGAACTAAAAAGCTAAGAAGAGTTAATTGATAGAAGGACAGCGAATAGCCAGAATGCAAGCGTACATTAAGGTTGCTGAGGATATCAGAAACTGAGGCCTAACCGCAGCAGCTTGGGTTCTAAGATAATTGTACCAAGCTGGATTGAGTTAGGGAATGCTAGCCCGAGACTTGGAGGATTGCAAGTAAAATGCCTAAGACAATGCAGCGAGTAAGGGATAAATGAAGTTCTAGAAATGTGAGGCAGAACAGCGGCTTGCGCTGAATACTTGGATATGCTTGCACGACAGAAGAAAGCTAAGTAAGTTTCCGTGACAGAAGGACAGCAGACGTGGGAAGCGCAAGCATACAATGAGGTTGTTAAATAGTTCGAGCATAATAGACCAAGACGCACCGACGCGCAGCTAATCAAAACTTGCTTGGATGCTAATGGAATATAACTAAGGAGCCCTGAGCCAGGAGAAGCCAGTGAGAGAGCTGGACTACAAACGACTAGGTGTTGCAGATGAAGTAGCTGACGGCTGTGCCTTATAGCAAAGAAGCCTGTGCCTGGAAAGCCGGTGAGATGGCTGGACTTTAGTATAAGTACGGGTCATAGACGTAGCGAGTGATAGATAGATGAACGTCTAGAAAGGAGCGCTGTGCGCTGACTACTTGAGTTATGTTTGCTCCACAGAAGTGAGCTAAGAAAGGTTCATGAAGAAAGGACAGCGAATGGATGTTGCGCTAGCATACAATACATCTGTTAGATGGTTCAGAGGGTAGAGGCTAACTCAAGTAGTCAGCGCACAGCGCTCCTTTCTAGACGTTCATCTATCTATCACTCGCTACGTCTATGACCCTTACTTATACTAAAGTCCAGCCATCTCACCGGCTTTCCAGGCACAGGCTTCTTTGCTATAAGGCACAGCCGTCAGCTACTTCATCTGCAACACCTAGTCGTTTGTAGTCCAGCTCTCTCACTGGCTTCTCCTGGCTCAGGGCTCCTTAGTTATATTCCATTAGCATCCAAGCAAGTTTTGATTAGCTGCGCGTCGGTGCGTCTTGGTCTATTATGCTCGAACTATTTAACAACCTCATTGTATGCTTGCGCTTCCCACGTCTGCTGTCCTTCTGTCACGGAAACTTACTTAGCTTTCTTCTGTCGTGCAAGCATATCCAAGTATTCAGCGCAAGCCGCTGTTCTGCCTCACATTTCTAGAACTTCATTTATCCCTTACTCGCTGCATTGTCTTAGGCATTTTACTTGCAATCCTCCAAGTCTCGGGCTAGCATTCCCTAACTCAATCCAGCTTGGTACAATTATTTTAGAACCCAAGCTGCTGCGGTTAGGCCTCAGTTTCTGATATCCTCAGCAACCTTAATGTACGCTTGCATTCTGGCTATTCGCTGTCCTTCTATCAATTAACTCTTCTTAGCTTTTTAGTTCAGCACTTCTCTCATCTGGTCAGTACACAGACGCCCGTTAACTTCTCATTTATTAGTGTTCATTGCACACTTACTCGCTGCTATGTTTGCGACACTTACCCATGTATGAGTCCAGCAGACTCACTGGCTTTTTCTGGGTCAGCATGTTCTACGCTCCCTATCGAAGAAGGTCTGCTACCTACTGGTCTTTAAATTCTGCTTTCTGTCTTTCCACGCAATAGTTACGTCATAGCAAACCAAAAATGCGTTTTGCTCAACGGCGCAAAGCTCTTTATCCCATGTATATGGCAGCAACCAACCTATAGGCCATTGCTTCTGATGAACACTCAAAAGACACTTTCAGCACAATCGTTGTTACACATTGTACATCATTTGTTTCCACTAAATGTTATATCAAAGGATTTAAACCATGCTTGTTCCCACGCCTGTTCTTTGCGTCCTAGTTTGTCCCTCACCTTCCCTTTTCTCCGGGGTCCGGAACTGCTTGGGGATCTGGGATTGGGCCGAGAAACCGTTGTTGACCGGAACAGGACGTAACTCACAAGGACCTACAAAGAACATAGCTGTACAAGAAATGGATACAAATGCGCTCACTACCACTACCGTTGGCTAGTAATGATAGCTGGACACGAGGCCTCCACACACCTGAAAAGCATACATAAACCTGATAAATCCAGACGCAAGAATCTGATGTTTTGTTCCCTTGGGCAAACAAAGATGACTAAGGTTTCATCCTCCATAGGCCTCAGCCACCATGGCCGCCCCGACCAATGATAACTGATCAGCTACAGAGGAAATTGGAAGTCAATTGACTGCGGACAACCGAGGGTGAAATCAGTCGGCGAGCTGCTCTGCCATTTGTACATTAGTGTACAAACGGATTTCTGACAGTGTTCCAGGACGTGGTACGTTTTCGCCTGGCAAGCGTTCTCCCTATAAAAAGCCACAAATGTCCGCTTAACAACACTGCGACGTGGCGGATGTGAAGCGTCACCGAATAAAGTCACCGCCCACAACTACATACTGGCAAGTCGATTAGAATCGTGATTTAATATTTCCCTGACACGTTCAAGACTAAGACATGCCCGGCCTACATGTATCGTTTTCACCACACACGTAGTGCCCTAACTGTTTACATTACTTACGCTAGAGCCCAAGATGTCGTCATGCATTGACGACTATTCCTCATGATTAAATTTACAATTTCCTAAGCCTGCACAACTTTCGGCATACTGCCGATTACATATATAGCAACGTGTTTGTTGCGAAACATATTTGCATGTAAAGATTGAGCACGCCTGGTTTGGTGTGTCTCGACAAATTCAAGACTATACTATTTAGTTATTTTTTAATTATTTATTTAAATGCTGATTTGGTTTCTCTGATGTTTATTCAGTCTGCCGCAAACCCTAAAGCTATTCATGACTTAGCACGCTAAGGTGGCACCTGTAGTAGAATTTGTGCACCTAAGTGTTAACTTAGAGTACTCTGATGGCGCATGCTCAGAATTTTGCAATTTGTGGTGCTGAACTGTAGCATGTGCTCGAGGGACCATGGGTAGGCTTTGTCCCGGTCAAGCTGTTGGATTGTGTGTTCCTCCACCAAAACGTTAGGACACCTTTGTTTTAGATTATTTGCAAATAGTAGACCGTTTGGAGACAGCACACTTATAATATCATGTACGACAACAGAAGAGGCCTGACCCGAGCTTTAGTTACGCCGCAATGCACTTTGGCTGCTTCCCACAGGTGCCGCTGAAGGAGCGGGTAGTCTATCTAGTTCATTACGAGCGTCAAGATGACATGTTCCTGGAGCTTGAACAATAGTATGTGATGGTCCAGGCGATCCAATGCCTTTGAGAGGTCCAACTAGGCTGCACCTTTTCATTAACCAACCTTCACAGATTCCATCCAACTTAAATAAATAAATAAATAAATAGGTATATTTCTAGACCTGCTAGAGGCTGCACCGTAAAGGGTTCAGATCAATGCTTACATTTATCCGATGCTCTTGCATGGAAGTTGGCAAAATATATGTTCATCGTTAGCAATTGCAAATACATTGGCACTGTTTAGTATACAGCTACTGGGTCGCAGGCGCCCACCTTGACATTTTTCTGATTCCTTCTGGCGATATTGAGCTCCTTGTCTTTTATTGTGAATACTTCGCGGAGGTGTAGTTTGCCTTTTCTCCTTGGAACAGAATCCAATTTGCCACAAGTTCACTTTAAATTGATCGCACAATAATTGGCCACTCAGTTGCCCCAATTGTTGTTGCGCACATGGAAGAAATGAATGAAGGGATTATAAGGCATACGAAAAGTTAAAAAGAATTCCGAAAAATGCAGACATAAATAGAAGCAATTTGTTAAGAGAAAAAGTAAAGCTGCGTGCTTCAGTAGAAAAATACCAATTAAGAAAAATATATAGCACTACTTTTATTACGCTGATATTGCTCTCCGGCGCAAAATTTCAATCTGAGTTATTCTCAGATAAAAGAAAAAGCCGTTCTACAGATAGAATACCGCTTAAAGTAGCACAAAATTACACTGGTCTGGTCCAGCTTTAGCGCTTGAATACGTTGAACGTAAAAGCAACACAATACGTGCAGTAGTTTGCGAGTTATTCGCAATTAAACGATGGTCTACGAATAAGGCCATCTTTATTTTTCGCTAAAAATGGCTTTCTGCTTTGCAGGCAGATAGCAGAAGAAATAAAATAAAATATAAAAAGTAGGGAAGCGGTGTATGCTCTAGATAGGCGTAGCTATCGAGAAATGCACTAATTAGCCCGTTATACCCTGCGACAACTACGGACTGCGCAGGTGGCCGAAAAGTAAACTTTGCAGGCAAGCATGAAAAATATATACAGATAAGGGATGAGCTTGCGCGAAAACGCTAGAAATCCAGCAAGGAATATTATGTCTACAAGGGAATTCAGGGGAGCTTGTAATTAACTCACGGTTAGAAGGCCACAGCATACAATTTTCAGGGGATACTGAGCCACATAAACAACCAGTAAAATAGAGTTTAGCATTTTTAAGCCTCTAAGCTTTTCTAAAGCTTACAACAAGGCCGCTTGAGCCAGGTCTACCTGAGTAACCCTGGGGATCTTTCAGATCCATTGACAGATTTCGGCCTGCAAAATACACACATTACTTAGCTAAACATCACAAGATTTATCCCTTAGAGCCGATTTTCTATATTAATGAGGCTCTGTCTCTAACATCAGTGAGCTAAGGGAGCCTGTCACTAATAATAAAGAAATGAGCATGGGAAAATTTAGTAAAATTTAGCTAATTGCATTTGGGCGTGAAATCAGTTTTGGTCTACATTGGTTGGGCCTTAACAACTCTACTTCTGGTGGTTGAGCTTGCTCATACTTGAGGTATTGTTATGCCTCATGTGTAGATGCACATTATTGTGCAGCTCTTTGATGAATTTAGATTTATTTCTCTCCATTTTTAAGTTCCGAAGATAGTGCCGGCGGTGTTCATCCAGTTGGCAATGTTAGCTGGCACTCTAATGTCACACCGACTGTTTCTTATGTGATTTTCCTGGCAAGAGCTGTTCTAGCACCATAAGCAAAGAGCGATAAGGTAAATCAGGAGTAGAGTAGTAACAAAAACCAGTGGGAGCTGGTCGTTCACCCGCCATTACGCATAGCGCATGGTAGGCTTTGGAGCCAGCTAAAAGATAAATGACACACGGACGGCCAAGATAAGAAAAGTGGTGATGGAAAGTTTCTGGTGCTCCAGCCAGCCAGTGTGACAGGGGCCTCTCTGTCGTTGGTTAGCTTTCGTGCCAGTGAAATGAAATCTGGAAATGCGAGTGTTTTACGAGCAAAAGCAGTTAAAGAAGAGGATCTGGTTTTCATTATGCCTGTCTACTAGTGTTGCCAATAGCGAAAGGCACATGTATACCAGATAAAGCTAAGTATATGGGGTCAAGAGAGAGTAAGTGGAGAGCAAAATGTCTGATTCTTGGGCCTAGAACTTTTAAAGTGCGCTCATTGTCAACAATAAGAAAGATATATTTTTTATTTTGCGGTTTAACTACTGATAGTGTTTGGAAACTGCTGAGTATAGTAACTAGTGCTCAGACTTAATGAAAAAGCTTCAATTAGGGCCCGCTGGCAACCGACATCTAGGAAGACACATAAAGGTTCATTTAAAGCCGGCATTTAGACGATTTTGGACAATTCTAATGCTACGCTTAGGTGCATCCGCAGCAGAAAACGTTTTCAACATTCTATGCAAGGCTTAGGTCTGGTAGCATGCCTTTACTAGGAGTACCATAGAGGTCATAAGCCTAATACTTTTTCCACGGATCCAGTGGTCAAGAAGTTGAAAAGTGATAAAAGTCTGAAGAGAAGGGATGAAGATGTAGATAAGAAATAAGGATTGAAGGAAGAGGTCGGTGAAGAATAAGATCATCTTGTATTCAGTTTGCTATTCTTAAACCCTGGAAAATGGGTGCGACGGATACCGTTAAAGTCTCTTAGGTGCTAGAACGGTAACCACAATGAATGTGGATGAGTTTTGAGCTGAAGGTGCTTAGATGTCTTGCACTACATCGTGGGCGTCCTCAAGCTATATCAGGGCCAGTTTCAAAGAAGTGGTCTTGCGAATCGCAGATATGGAAGATGCTTTGTAGATTGCCAAAACATAGGAATTTTTGTATCTCCTTCCTGAAGACCTGCAAATTTTGGATTTCTCTTATTCTGGGAGGCAACCGGTTCCATATGTTCACGTAGACAACTAAGAAGAAACGAGACCGCAGTCTCTTCTTTGCCTTTAGCGGAGTAATGGAATGGCCCCTGTTTCGGAGTCTCGATTCAGACGCGCTCCTTAGTTTAAGACAAGTGATATTACTGTGCAACTTTCTATGAATTAGCTTGTGTAAGAAGCACATGTTAAGGATAATGCGCCTTTGCCATAGGGGCTGAATTTTAAGGTGTTCACACCTTTGTCGGTAATTCAGCGCTTGCTGCGGTGGAGTCAACATCTTCGTAAAGCGTCGCTGAGCTTTCTCAAGCAGAACACGGTCCGACTTACGTAGATTGCTGCATATAAAAGAGTAATATTCTAGATGTGGCCTGACGTGACTCTTATACAGTTCTAGCCTTGCATCGGCGGTTTCTATGCAACGGCGTATGTGGAACGATAATCCTCTTACCCTTGCGACTTGATAATGCACTTGCTCTGCAAAGTTGAGGCTCATAGAGTAGCGCAAGCCCAGATCTGTTGTTATGATATTCTGTTTGATAGTGATACCGTTTATTGTTAGGGACCCAGCAGGTATAGAGAATCTGTGGGTCATGACGTTAGATTTTTGAGCGGAGAAGGTCATTTGCCAGTGTTCGCACCACTTTTCAAGTGCTTTAAGATCCTCACGGATACTATTAAGTGCGGAAAATTCATTACCACGGGGAAAGTCGTAGACAACTTTCACATCGTCAGCAAAGATAAAGGAGCGACCGTGTTGCAAAATCTTGCAGAGGTCATTGATATAAATCAAAAATAGGGTAGGGCCAAGGACACTCCCCTGCACCACGCCACTGGGGACGGCGGTCGGGGTGGATATAGTTTGTTCAACCTTAACAGACTGCGTACGTCCTATTAAATAGGAACCCAGCCAGTCTAATAGAGGACCGTCTACCCCATAAGCCTTTAGCTTATGCATCAGGCGCATGTGTGGTACCCTGTCAAACGCCTTTTGCATATCAAGGTAAAGAATTACAACTGCTTGATTAGAGTCAATGGCCTCGGTGACCAAATTGAGGAAGTCCAGCTGACAGGTTGCACAAGACCGAGCACTTAGAAACCCGTGCTGAGATTCATTTATGTGCTCGCCTGCGTACAGATGAGTCATGAGGGCTTTTTTAATCAGCTTCTCCATCACGCGCGAGATAATAGAAGTGTGGTTAATAGGGCGATAGTTACCAACTTCCTGTAGGCTTCCGCCCTTATGCCTTGGCACTATGAGAGAATGTTTCCATGCGGCCGGGCATTGACCTTTTTGCATTGATAAGGTAAAGATTTTCAAAAGAAGCATAGGGATATCTTCACCACCATTCTTAAGTAGACTGGGCGGGATTCCGTCTGGACCAGGGTCCCAGGATGGCTTGGTAGTTGAGATCGCAGAACGGACACTACTTAAGTCAAACTGTACAAAGGACAGGGACTGGCTACCGGGCACCTTCAGGGCCTGAAAGGTTGAGCTTATTTCCAAACACTGCGATTCTTTAAAATGTGAGCTGAAGGCTTCACATAAAATTCTTGGGTCACTAGACGTTTCGTTGGGACTGATCTTTAGAGTAGAAATCTTACGTCCATAGTTAGGTGTTCGAGAGCGCAGCAGCCAACTGAGACTCTTAGCTTTGTTCGCACTATTTAGTGCGGCTATTTCTTGCTTGGTTTGCTGCAGCTTAGCTCTGGCAGAAAACTGGTGTGCCATCTCGTTCGCTCTCATGATGTGAGCAAAATTGAAGGTTTTGTAATAGGATCGTCTAAGCTGACGCATTCTGTTATGCATTTTGGTTTGGGTCACACTTTTAGAAGAATGCCTTATTAAATGCGACACGGGAGCTAGAGAGTCGAGACAGTGCAGTATTTCTTCATAAAACAGCTCGGCCGAGCGATCCACAGAATCAGACATAAAGAATTCATCCCAATTTTTTGATCGGACGAGCACGGCAAAGGTAGTCCAGTTGACGAGGTGCATTGGGCGGTATACTAAGACTGCGTCTGGTTCTGTTGGGTGGGCATTATGTTGCTTTAAGTAAACCGAGCAGTGCACTAATCTGTGATCACTACCCGGAAATTCCCGGCCGACTGCCACTCGCGTTGATGGGATGCCGAGAGTAAATATTAGGTCAAGGATGTGTTCCTCCCTGGTTGGAGCAGATACTTGTTGCGTCCAGCCGCCTAAATTGATACATGCTTGTAGGGCTGCATACTTCGTTGTTGCAGCAGGTGAGAACCAGTTTAACTCAGGCAGGTTGAAATCTCCTGCAACGAGCTTGTAATCGCAGGAAAAAGTTGACGCTTGCGCAAAAGCATCCATAAGTGCCTTGTCACCCTTAACTGAGGTATCAGGTGGTCTATAAGCACACCCAAATAATATCGTGGATCCCAGGATATCAGCCGTTATCCATACTGAATCCATCGCCTCAGCCGCGTTCATGATTTCGGAAGTTTTTGCTGGGTAAGTATTTTTAACATAAACGGCGCACCCGCCCCCTCGTTTATGAGCACGCGACTGCATAAACAGCTGGTAGTCAGGAAGTGAGTAGTCATCCCCTGAAGCATAAGGGGAAAACCATGTTTCCGTGACAAATATAGCATCAGGGTTGGCGAGGACAGACAGCGGACGCAAGATATGCATTTTATTGTTTAGGGACCTAGCATTTATAAGTAGAAGTGAGAAAGAACACTTGGGGTCTACTAGATTTACGCATGACGAGACGAAGCCGTTGATGCTTACTTCGCTATCTGCAGTAGTTGTAGGAAGTGGGTGAGAAGACATTGCAGTTGGTAGTTGGGCGACGAGGAGTTTGGTGCCGGGATGGAACTGTCGCGGCTCATCCCCACCTGGTCTAAAAAATACGCAGGTTGCGGAGTAGGAAGTAGTGGACTATTTGGCCACTTTACCTGGATCGGCGGCGAAAGTCTGAGGGATGTACCAGGTACATAACAGCCTGGATGCGCAGGTAGTTGATCGGAGCTGCGTAAATTATCAAATGTAGTGCTCTCCGGGGGTGAATTGGTAACGGTGGTGGCACGCGATGCCGTCTCACAAGTATCTGGGGTTTGGTTGAGTAGTGTCCTTCTTGGTGGGCCAAAGTAGAGTTGCCTTAACTTGGAAGCATTGCGAAGTTGTTCACAATTCAATATTATAGTGCGCAAGATTCTACTATCGTCTGTTGTCAGTTTGACTGGGGCTGGGAATTTACTGATCCTTTTGACCATCCTCTCAACGTGTACCGAGTTTTCCGCGATACCGTTAACTTTAAGGATTGTGCTCTGAAGCTCGCCCGTCGTTATGCCATCCGGAACGTTAAATACAAGTACGCTACACAACGCATTGTCCCAACCCGGCTGCTGCGACTGCTTGTCTATTGATCTCGCGCTATTTAAGGCTTGTGTAAGTGACATAGCCGTCGTCGGTGAGTGACTAGGTGAGTTTGCTCCGCAAGACCGTTTGACATTGGGATCCTTCGTAGTGTTAGACACCATGCTGTCTAAGCGGTTTGGTGTAGCTCGTTGTCTCTTTTTGGATGCGCCAAGCTCCCGTTGCCTGTAGCCTGCAATGATGTTAGGATTAGTCGCAGCCCAACCTAAGCTTCTTTTCAGCGGCCCGAATGTAAGCTGGCTTAGCATTGTTGCACTGCGAAGCTGTTCACGGTTAGCTATGAGAGTACGCAATACTTCCTCATCCTTTGCGTTCAGTTTGATGGGACCCGCAAATTGGGTTACACGCTTAGTCAATCTTTGAACTTGCAGGGCATTCTCTGCAATGCCATTAACTGCAATGATGGCACGCCTAAATGCGTCCACCGATATGTCGTCGGGAACATTGAACACTAGTGCGCTGCACAATCCAATCCCGCACGCAGCGTTGTGTGATGCTAGCGTCTCCGCTTTTCTTATTTTCAAAGCTGGTGGCGTTGAGCCCAGCAGCTCAGGTGAACTCGGTGGTGTGGTCCATATACGAGGCCTTTTAGCTCGAGGCGTTGGCGGCTCAGTTCGCTGAGTGTTGGTTATGCTAAGCTCGCTTCGATCGTCGTAGCATTTTGCTAACATCGGTTTAACTGAGCTGTTTAAAGGTTGCCTTAGAGGTTCGGCAGCCACTGGCCCTTCCGGTTTGACTGATCGACTTGTATTAGTAGCTGAGCACTTAGTGTAAACCGAGGGTTTTCCTATATTATTCTCTGGCTGGCTGATTTGCTCTATGTATGATGTTGCTTTACGGATAGCACTGGTCTCAGGGTTTGCAGGTTCTTCCAAGCAATCAAGCGATCCAGTATCCATATCAGACGAAATGTCAAGGTCCACAATACCTGAGCCACTTAGGTGCACTGGCGTCGGAGAGTTGTCACAATTAGCCTGAACACATCTGCTATGTGCAGAACTCTCGGTTAGCTTGTCGTAACGTCGCTGCAATGCCGTTCTCGCTGGTACTAACTTTAAGTCAGGAAACGTGGTGCGGGTCCTAAATTCCCTTTGATAGGAGAGAAACTTAAGAGCCGAGCTCTCGTTATCGAACTTGACTAAGAGAGGGCATTGGTTTTTCATGACCTTTTTTCTCAGCCTTGTGCAGCTCAGAAGATTGTGTTCCAGGCCACACACTTTCATCAGTATCTTACGAATGGTGTGCAGATTCAGGCGGTCTGGAACATTATAAATCACTACCTCATTAAGACATTTTAGTCGATCCATTACCTCGGTGCAGATCGTATTAATGAACCTTCCAGCCAATTCCGCATGCTTAGATTCCATGAGGTCCTTGGGTTGCATCATAGCTGCTATGGCTGTCAGTCTATCAGTAAAAGGTTCTAATGTGTTGAGGACCCTTTTGAGCTTCACCACTTCATTTTGAAGATCGGCTATTTGAGAACTCAAAGAAAAGATGTCCGTTAAGTTAACGGTGCATGGTATAGTTGGGTCAGCTAAGCTACTGCTGCTAGTTTTTGCTTTGGCCGGAGTACGCCCCACTGCTCGCACACCCTTGATAGAGACGTTAAGACGACGTCCACTGACCATGTCCAAAAGAAGAGGTGATGAAAAAGAAAAGATAACAGCAGAATAGCTGTAAGTTGAACGTTAAAGAATAGGTGAAGATCGCGTTGAAATATACTCTAGCGACACTAAACGCCTTTAAAAGCTTGAACCAATTGAGAGCAAAACAAAACGGACCTTGTTCCCAGGTACAATCAGATACAATCTTGCCAATGTTATATCAACAGCCGGCAGTGTTCCAGGACGTGGTGGGTCTTCGTCTGGCAGGCGTTTTCCCTACAAAAAGCCACAAATGTCTGTATAACAACACTGCGACGTAGCGGATGTGACTCGCCACTCAATAAAGTCACCGCCCCCAACCCATTGGCAAGTTGACCGTCACCACATTTACAAGTTCTGTGTATATATCGGCTCTCGCACGAATACGCCTACATATCTGATTAGTGACACACCACTATTCTTAGGTATTTTTCACCCGTTTCCTCATACTTCACTCACTGACTTACATTTCTTACGGGACCTCATCAGACTAGTTCCTCATCAACATACCATACAAGTGATCTGATTAATATCTTTACCTCTCGCATTCTGTGTACATAGACTACATACAACATTTGGGCTCTATGGGCCCACACTACTGTCTCCAACTGTACTACTCCCACTGCTGGTGCTACTTATTCCGCTATCATGTACAATAATGCAATATGCTGATCATGCCCAAAAGGCGTGTCTCGCTTTGTCGAGAATAAAATATTTATTTATTTATTTAGAATGCATCAGCAAACCAGAGAAGGTAAGTGAGATACTTTCCATGGGAATGTATGATGGAAAGACAAGGAGTGTATCCTAGCAGGCTCAAGATCTGCGCAAATGGGACAAGGAGCCTAAGACAAAACTCTGCAAAATGGTAAGGAGGATAAGGAGAGCGATAGATGGTAGAGCTAGGAGAGAGTAAGCGAGTATCAGTGGCAAGCAAGCGCATTCGGATTAGGCCTACTAATTACCACTGGATACCTACAGTGACAGAATAATTCAAAAATAACCGCGAAGGTATATGAGGCAAACAATTCAAGAGAGTAAGTTTTGGGGAGATGAGGAGTGGCTCCTAGCGCAAAGAGGTATGCTACCAACAATGACTCGCTGCAACTAAAAAGTGGTGACGTAGGTAATACGAAGAACTGATAAGGATACTAGGAAAGATAGAGAGTATCTGCAACTAGCAATGGCAATGTGGTTAAGCCGTCTAGTTGCTATTGGATACCTAAAATGACCCAGAATAAGTCAACAGACAGCAAATGAGTGCGACGCAGACAGTCAAAAAGAAGGATGGTTGGAGATAAAGGAGGGTGGTTCTTAGCAAGCTCCGAATATGTGCAAAGATGCGTGCAGCCTACGAAAACTGGTTGCTATTAAATAGAGGGTTGGGTGTTCGGGAACTTCGACGCCGCAATCTTTCCAAAAGTGTTAGGACCGTACGTGGTCGCACGCGGAATGCGCTACACAAACGCAGCAACCCTGGCTAAAGTACCACCATAGCGCGGTCGAATCTGCACAACACAGCTGAGAAAAAACGTTAGTTTTCATCCCGCGTTCTCCAATCACGCTGGCTCAAAATTCACAAAATCGTTGTGGCCGTATTCTGCGTCTAAGGAGCGATCTCGCAATGATTTATCAGTACCTAAACCTCAACCACACGCGCTATTCTCCTAGGAAACTCAGTCTAAAGAATCCCTAAAGGTCCAACAGTTTAAGCTGGTCACGTAGTACAATCAGCTGTAAGGTCGACAAGTTATTTTTCTCCCTTCGAGTGTCACAGTTTTGGAGCGCCCTCCAAGCTCGAAATTGCTACCCCCATTAACCATTTTCATAAGGGCCTTGCTGATACCCTTGCAGGTTTACATTAAGTGCGGTACACCGTGACCATCTGCTAATGGCACTAGTGCACAACCAAGAGCAGTGTGCATTGTAACCCCATATACGTCTGCAGGAATAATCACACATGTGTTACTTCAAACCTGTTGTTGTGTCATATATTCCAAACGTATTTTACTGACTGGCTTTCCTTAAGTTGTGCCATGTTTGCCTTAAGCTTCCTACGGGACGTGCAAAGCAATCGCTTTTATACGCATCATAAACTAAAGCTCTAGTAGTACGATGAGAGAGCGGGTACTTCACGCGCTGGAAAGAAAGTGAAACAGCAAGGCTATACACACGACACAACGGGGTTCGGCAGAGGGAAGTATGTCTAGCAAAGCACCATGAAAAGGCGGACAGATATTGTAATATGTTCCGGATGGCAGGATCGAGGCGGGACGAGCCGACCCGGCTACAAACGAACGGCACGTGAGAATCCGCGACCGTGTAACTAACGCAGTAACTCGTACGAAGCTACAAGCATACAAGGCGACCATGCTCCAATGAGTCGAATACGAGTAGGAGCGAGCGTGACCGAAACAGATGTAGCCAACAGCACGGCATGCAAATAGCGTGGTACATGGCAAGCAAGTATATAAAAAACAATTTTACAAGTTTCGCAACACAGAAAAGCAAGGAGCTCAATATTGCCTGAAGGAACCAGAAGCATTACAAGGTGGGCGTCTACGACCCCATCAGCTGTGTACCGAACAATGCCAATGCATTCGTCAATGACAAGGAGGGACATATAATCACATTTTTCATTCTGACTTTCAAGGGCAGAGAATAATATAAACATTGAGCTGCTCCCTTAAGGGGTAGCCTCTATCCAGTCTAGAAATATACCTATTTTTATTTAATTGATTATATACTGGGGCATGTCATTTGCTTTCCTTCATTCAGTGTGTATTCGGTCCGCCAAGCCCTGTAAATCAAGCAATAGATACGTTAGCCAGGAAAGTCAATTTAAACAATATATTTTGGTTTTACCTCTACCACGTTGCCTCCTTTTCTAAGTGAGGCACTGTCCCATGTGTCAGCATATCTGAGACCACAGCGAGGCCCACTCAGCTGACACTTTCACGGTGTGCTCGACTATCAAGAGATAACGGGGTAGCAAAGTTCGCTCTACGAGCGCAGCACGCAGCCGGGGTCATCGGGTTCACTTGGTCGTAATGAACGGTCAGTACGTCGACGTTTGGATCTGTAGCGTTTCGCAACATACACAGTAGGCTAGGGTGCGAAGAGAACCTCGTGTGGCCCATGCAATTCCCACCGGACTTTACCTGTTGTGCCAGCTGGAGGCCTCGGTCGGTGTAGCCATACACGTTCACCTTTTTAATATTCAGGGCCCCAATTATGGTGAGCGTAATACTCCTTTTGCCTGTGCTGCGCTCTGTTCCTTCGTTCGTGCCAGTTTTGAAAGTCTACTCGGAGTGGCTCACAGGTTTCGCGGAGGTATTCCGATATAGAGTAAGCTTCAACCGGACAGCCGGGCGATGGTAATGTTAAAGGTAAGCGTAGCTCACGGCTGAGTGTAAGGTAAGCTGGAGAATAGCCGGTTGTAGAGTGCACTGAGGCCCGATATGCCAACCTACCTTATGGCAATGCTTCGTATCAGTGATTCGACTGATGACGTGCGACGAAACTGTAGGCTAGCCTTGCTAATCCTGTTGGTCTGAGTAAGTAGACGAGTGATATTTCAACTACGTCCCGACACTGCAAGAACATGATACTTGCCTTTATATTTGCCGTTTCACTGCACTTATAATGCCTTGACCGTTTGCATTACGCACATATGAACCCAAAGTATCGTTGTGCAACACAACTGTCTGTAAACCTTGAGTATGCCTAGTTTGGTGGGTCGCTGTAAATTGGAGGATAAACTATTTATTTATTTATTTCATTTATTTATTTCACTATGGATGATACGGGCTATTTCGTGCCTTTCTACTGGCTAACAAGTGGCACATTTCTTGCATTAGATAACCCTCGAAATCCGCGCCCTGATTGAAGTGCAAGGATATGGGTGTCGGAACGAGCCATTTACTCATGCACGATGTTGGAAGCGACAGTGGATGCCTTTTGACAACTTATAGGTATTGCCGCGCACCACTTTATGAAGTTTTCTACCATAACTAGTGTGAAGCAGTTCTCCCAGTTGGTTATCAGAAAAGACCAATGATATCTGCTCCAATTCGTTGCCTTAGTGCTAAAGTAACTATTGGTTCCCGAAGGATGCTAGAGACAGGCATCCGTGGTTTCAAAGTAGCACAGAGCTCACGGGACGGACCGAATTGAACGACATCGGCCTAGATGCCCGGCCACCAATACCGTTGACGAACTGCAGCCTCAGTCTTCAACTGACCGGATTGGCCCGATGGTTGATGAACATTTGTAGTATTCCAAGAGCTCGGATGGTCGGAGTACTCAGTTCCCGACCGGATTTATCAATCTGCTACGGAACACTGTCGATGATTCTCAAGTCCTTCCAGTGCCCTTAATAGGCAGCGCTCGGCCGTCGTACGTTCACGAAATATTTCTAGTGGGTTTTGAGGAACAACGCAACTGTCGGTTTAGGTGTTAGCTATGTAGGGTGACATGCTTGCTCTTCGGTCCACGCGCTACCGGCCTCTGGGGTTACGGAAGCCGAACTGACATGTTCAGCTCTCATTAGCCATAACAGCGCGGCTGCGTTAGAATGTCGTGTCCCGGGACG
>OX104064.1:60322651-60497650 GCA_944474145.2 Dicrocoelium dendriticum | reverse complement strand
CACAGTAGCAATACGACTTATCCTAAAATGAACCACACAGTCAAACATTGAATAAATGACAAGCACAGACAGCATTTCTTGGGGTAAAATGATTTCAGTTTATTTCGTGTATTCTAAATCAGCCGCTTACATATTTACAGTGGAAACATTAAGTAAGTACTGGTGATAAGAAATCGATATGAATGATTAGTTTGAAACTGCAGCGATCAAAGTCATCACTGGTCGTACCGAGCTACCATGATTGTTTTCTGAAAATGCAAACGATGCTCATGGCTGAGGAAAATTCCTTTCATGTCTGGCACGAGCTGACACAATACATCCGCAATGAAAGCTTATAGTTCGCGAGTTGGGAACGCCATGCGGCTCAGGACGTTCCCGAGAGAATAGACTATTGAAAGTTTAAAATGATTCGAAATACTGAGGATGCCACCTCGCATGGTGGTGAAACGTTTGCGAGAAAACCGCCAAGCTCGGAGAACAAATGAACCATTGACTATTGAAAGTTCACAAAGAGGGGATTTCAATGCGCTTACTAAATTTTGGGATTAATATGGCATACCAGAAGGTAGCAAGATTGTTGGCCAGAGCAACCGAGCCTATTTGATCCGAATTCAAAAGACAACTTTCTATTTGTTCGAAAAGTCCGAAAATGAAGTGTGCCTGACTAGTGATTGACATCTTCCCATTTGTATTCTCTATTCACAAGGGTTACTCTGGTGGTACCGATAGGCATCACATGTGTACATGTGGAAAAACCGGGTTTACCAAAGCAATGCTAAAAATCCCTACATCACATTTGTACGAACCGCATGTAATGTAGTTTTAGAGGGAACCTCTACCTGTAAACTGAAGGAGTGGTGACGCCTAGTCAGAGCGAAGCTGACATCTGCTTGGTTACATGGAGAAGAGGCAGTCGCGTAAAGTCACAGCAGATACACGATCTACACCCCGCATATATAAAATACTTTGTCCTCGTCGTCGATGCTTTTCGGAGTACAAAACTTATGTTGAGAACTTTAATCAAACGGTACTCCGAAACCGAGCTTACCATAAGTTGGAGTCATTAGAGGTCAGCAGGACACGACGGCGCATAAGTC
This sequence comes from Dicrocoelium dendriticum, assembly GCA_944474145.2. Classification (NCBI taxonomy): domain Eukaryota; kingdom Metazoa; phylum Platyhelminthes; class Trematoda; order Plagiorchiida; family Dicrocoeliidae; genus Dicrocoelium; species Dicrocoelium dendriticum. The sequence continues at coordinate 60,496,553 of OX104064.1, read as the reverse complement.
TACGCAGTTACTGTCCGATGGGCTACGAGATACTTGGTTCCCACTTGTTTCGTGGGAGCTCGTAGGATTGGCTCCGAAGTGTCGAGCACAGTCGAGTCACAGCGTAACGCATCCACCATATGTAATGATGGTCACCCCAGCAGAAGTATCGCCAAACATGGCGGAGAAATTGCCAAGCAAGAAAAGTGCCACATGTTCCCAACATAAGATGTTCCCAATAAAACCTTTCAAAGACAAACACTCTGATCAACAGTTGCACTCCGTATATGCCAATCCCCAAAGACGTACTATTGCTAAGTATGGTTAACGAAATTGCCCCAGATTAAGTATTTATTGCCCGACAAAACAAATTAATCCCTTCTTCCCAAGTCCCAGCTTCATGAGTTTACCACATTAATTGTGTCTATTCTATCACTTACATGAGAAGAGTTTGACAACTAGAAGTATGGATCATATTCCTCAGGGCTTAGGGGTCCTAGGTCACATGCTACCTTGATGGCTTGTGAGCCGCTAGATTAGATTGTGCGAAAACTCTCATGAATCACCTAAGGTTCTCAGTGAGCGAAAGGCTCCAAGTTTGCTTGAGTTGTAGAGGGTTTAGCCATCCAACGACCGAAGCCTAACGCAGAACAACAACTTGACTTATTCGACAGCATAACTTTCTTCTCCGAAAGTGTACCTTCAGTCTTTAGAACTGATGACTTAGGTTCCCGCAATTTCAAACGGATTATTCCCCTATTGGATCTCTGTCACTGGTATTCATTCAGTCTTTCCCCTGTGTGTATGTAAGCGGCGTATTGAGGGTACGCGAAACAAACCGAATTCATTTTATAGCGTGAAATACTGCTTGTTACTACTACTGTAAAATATTGGTAAGGAACTAATTGCAAGCAATCCTTAAATCATGAATAGATACCGTTTCTTCTGCGTTTCGCTACCGATTTTTAGCCGTACTGTGCATAGACGCTCTGCTGTCCCTAGCTTTCGCTGAACACGTCAAGTGAAAATGGGCTTATGTTTACGCAGCTGAAGCACACATATTGGGCGATTAATAAAACGCGGCGGGTGAGTGTTGGTTAGCGACAATGTTTTAGACAAACCCAATACTGCTTCTGCTAAGTGTTGAGTGACCAAAGTTACTTCGAAATAAAATCGAAGAATACATTTAGTTTCAAATCACGTAAAAAGTTATTAACTCTCGTCAACTTCCCGTTGTGTAAAGCTTTTCGGTAGCCAAACTGGTGCAACTGTAAGGCACATCCCCTTGATACTGGTTACATTCCACTGGGTCCACAACCATAGAGCTACAATAGTAGTAACGCACATGCTTCTGTATTAAACCGCTCTATCCTTCTTCCTGTTGATGCTGTATATATGTGAGGTATAATATCTTAAGCAATTTTCCGAGTCTGTCTGTCGTCTATTAGGGAAAATACCTCACCAACAGTGAAATGTTGAATCTCACCATGTCTATCAGCAACGGACCAGTGATTCCAACGGCTAGCCTGGATAAACCCAGAAAGCCTAAAGTGGCGCAATACTTTTTATCACGGCATGAGCGAAGCATCCAATTGCCTACCACGAACAACACCGGTATAGCCCAGAGTGTAACGTCAGCGTATCAGATGTTGGCGAAGATCGACAGAAGGCAGCCGAAAACCGCCAATGGGATGATAGCCGCGTTCGACAGGGCCGCTAGTCCTTTCGTATTACCCAGAAGACCAGGTTACACGACACAGGAAAAAGTAAAAGCGATAGTCCGTTTATCTATGTTAATCCGTCTGCAGAGAATGTCGGCGTTTACCGGTCTCACTGAATTTAACGTAAGAAATGTCGTCCGGGTGCACTTATAGCCGCATACATTCCGTATAGTATGACGGTGCAACTGCGCACACAATGAAATTTAGCTGTGTGTAGCGACAAGAAAACCTTTGGTTGATCCTGTGTTTAAGTAACCGATGAGTTAGAGAGTCAAATAATAAGACAGAGAAGGTTGCTTTCATCTAAATAAAAGGGAATTAGGCAATGGGAACAATGCAGTTTAAATGTATCAACACATGTGCAACGGTGGATACCGTACACATTGCTTTCGTCTAGATTAGTTCAATTTGTACCGGTCGTATAAACTAGAAGTAATAACGCGTGCACCAGGTCCGTGAGAACGTCAGCCCAAATCAGAAGAAACTTCGTCGCTTGTACATCATTTAAATGAATTCCGAAGGTCAGTATATAGTACAGAAGTATACATACATAAATACTAACTGGCGATGTAATCAATACAAACACATCAATTTGCACTCTGAAACCCAGTGACTAAACCGAATTATAACATCTTCATTTGACAACAAAATTTGTGGCGTAATTAGTTCACCGCTAACCGCAACGTTGTAATTCCAAAATATCTGCCGTAATACAGGTGTATGTGTGTGCAAGGACAGCTAGTATACACGTACATTTTAAACTGACAAAGCTTGGTAATTGATACACAGACGAAAGCTTAGTACTGTAGCTTGTGAAGAGAAGGACAGAACAGCTATACACTCGTTGTTTTTACTTTATTCTTTACATGGGCGTGTAGTGACCTGGAGATTCCCCCGTATGATTATGTAAACTATTCCAAATTCAACTTTGCATTCAGTTCCGCTGGATCAAGCGTTGCTCGCGGATCTCAGTTGCATAGTGCTTATGGCGTCAGCCGTGAGCCAATAGGCTCTGAGTTCCAGCCCAAGTCAGGCTATCTCCAACTGATGAGTCCCAACAGGACGAAACCGCTGCCTTGGGGTGCCAATGTTGGGATGAGCAACACTATAATTTTCATTATCCCAAAATATCTTACAATTATCGCTTTCTTACCTGTTAGTGAAGTTGGTGGTTTGCCTGTTGGAACTTTGTTGCCGTTCGTTTTCAACACGAAAACGATATCCGCCCTTGGCGCTCGCGACGCGACTGCGAACTAAGCTCCGTCCACGCACCCGACGCCCAAGTACATCCTCCCTAGCTAGCTATCTTCTGGGGCCCTATTTTTAGCCTTAGCTAACTCTCCTCCCGTCCAATAAACTTATTCCCTAGCCTAACTTTTGTGTCTTCTACCCATTGCCTTTGGTTGCCCGTCTAATTTCGTACTGGTTTTATAGCGCACCATCATCGGGCTATAGGAGGGCTATAGCACTTGCCAATTGTTGGCAAAATTTCTTAAGGAACGTTCAGTTTGCTGCTTCTGTGTCCGTTGAAATGACTTTTAGAGTAAGGATATGGGTTGCGTTTAACTTCATCCAGACCTTCATCAGATGAGATGCTCGTAAGAAGCTAACTGCGCCGCGTTTACTTACATCCGTTCAGACGTTAAAACTGCCTTGTCCCACCTGAACTGCGACATCCGGCTCATGAAATGGAGTGTACGCCGCATTTGTGACCTAACGGATAGTGATTGTACTTGCTCAGTAACTGAACTGAATGTATCTTACATACGTAGAGCCGGCGACTTAGGCTGAACAAGACACACTTGTCGAGGGTGAGTATTTGGCAAATATGCAAAATATAACGAGTAGTACAATTGTACTAGTACAATGAGCTAGAATCGTGCAAAGCAATTTTCCACTGGATGTTAGCAAGGAAAGTTCTCCGACCAAATTCCCCAGCAAAAGCTCCTTAAAACGATTACTCATGATTCCTATGGAGCAGTTTGCAAGCTAATTCCGAGGTCCATATAATAAGTTTGCTTGTTCTATTCTGTGCATACAAGCTCATTGTCGATCAGTTTGGAGCAACTTCAATGGAATCTCACCTATGTTTGTGTAAGGAACAGTCTCCACCAAAGCTGTACTTGTTCCTCTAACGGATACACTGCGGGCTATGAAACTGCGTCAGTTGTCCCTGAGAGCAACAAGTGCTTGTTTGCATTAAGTGGCAAAATAAGGTAAAGATGGGCTGGTGCGCAGCTGACTCCATCGATTACATCCAATTTTTCAGTTTGCTGCTATGGCTAATGTACTTTGTAAACAAAGATATGAACACAAATCCTAACGCAGTTGAAGTGAAACCATGATGCCGAAGGTCATGAGATTCGGGCTGAGTCTGCTGTCCTCATCGTAGCTGCGCGGGTCATTTAGAGCCGTGAAAACAGAAGCAGGAATCTAAGGATTACCACGCTTGAATGGTGTCATATGAGATTTGTGGATCAGGATAAGAGGGTGTACTCAACCAGAGAGCTTCATTAAAAACAAGTTCCTCACATCCGGACTCAGTCAGACAGGTAGCACAGATGTACAAATGCACTCGATGGATGCTTTGTTCCATCTGGTGCGCATCCGCCTGACTTTGCTGGATCCGATTCCGTGAACGTCCTCTTACCAGGTATCGGCTTAGGACAATAAACCATGACAGAAGGGGCGAGCTACGGTGACTTGTTAATTAATCCTTCTCATCTTCCATTAGCATGGACGTAATGAATCCACGGAGTACAGGAATTAAACGGGGCTGCAAATTCTGTTGCAGATCGGCACCAGTCGAGATAGTATGTCGGCAGCTCCGGTGATCACTGATTAGCGGAGAGTAGTGGATTTGGTTGCTTATGGTATTGTTGGGCAGTTACTAGTCCCGTTGGGTTACCTATGAAATATTTTGGAGGATTTGTAAAACACCAAAAGGAGGAAATAAATGCTTTCGGCTAAACTGAAGTCAAGTGAAGCTATCTATTGTGCTGCGGATGAAAGACAGTATTGCAAATAATGTCGCAGTCTGAGAAGTGGAAAAGTTGATTGTTTGAGATGCGAATTGCGTCCCGCAGTCAGCGGTGACGAAAAACGTTTCTAATGACCGTGTAGTCTAACGATATAGGTAGCCACTGGATTATTGTAGAACTCCAACCGAGGTGATGACAGGCTTACTGCGACAAGAAAGGTATCAGTCATAGTTATTGAGGAAGCCCCAGAATGGGGCGATTAAATGGGTAGTAAGTTTTGATGGCCAGATAAGAATACTAAATAGTGTATACTGAGCACAGAGAGAGAGAAGATAACAATCTGCGTTTCTCCATCGAAGGTGGACCGGGCATATGGGCGGAATCACGTCGCTGATGATGCGCGTTGGCAGCATATTGCAGGTGCACTACATCTTATCCGGGGTGATACGCTCCCTATACCTGTAGTCCGCAAAGTGGGCGTCAAACAATCTCTTAAATTCCTACACCGATTTCGTCTCTACCAGCGTCTCCGGCAAATTGTTCCAATGTTTCACAACTCGACTCTCGAAGAATAGAAGGTGAACGTTAGGTTTTAAATCAAACGCCATCAGTTTGTACCGATGACCGCGTGTGCTGCTTGATGCGCGAACGTGCAGCAGCGATCTCATCAGATGAAAATGACCCATGTGCACTATCCGAGGCGTCATTATGAGCAACTCGAAGCCGACGATTTGGCAGGGTATACAGCCCTAGTCTTCTACATCGGTCCCCGTACGACATACGCAGTAAAATTGGAATGAGCCGGGTCGCTACATGCTGGACCCATTCCAGCTTCTGCACCTCACCTGTTGTGGTCGGACAATAGGCTGGCGAGCAGTACTCAAACACCGGTCTTGTCATGGAAGGGAACAGACGGGTGGCAATCTCTTCAGACCAAGTGCAGAAACTGCGTCCAAGTGCCAAAAGCAGGCGCAGTCCGTTTGCGTACAGTCTGTTCGTGTTGTCTACAGACGTCAGATCACAGCGTGAGAGTATACCTAGATCCTTTACGGAACTGGTGGGATGCAGCGGGTGGAGGGCCATGGTGTAGGCACCCTCATTACCACCCCTCCCCAGGCTCATAAATGAGGACTTGGCCGGGATGACCGGTAGCTTAACTTCTGCAAACCACCGGGATAGGCGGTCGAGGTCCTGCTGAAAGAAGTCACAGTCACCGCGAACATCGATACTCCTCTAGATCTTCAGTTTGTTCGTAACTAAGCTGGGGTAGTTCGTTGATATGGGCGAGGGATAAAATGGGCCCCGGTACTGTGCCTTGGGATACATCGCTAGTGGACGAGTACCATTCCGTTAGCTGATCATTCCCTTGTAAGCGCCATGTTCTTATAATAAGGAAGTCACTGATCCACTGGTGCAGTGCGCCAACAACATCAAACATCCTCAGCTTCTGAAGTAGGACCTCATGATTCTCTTTATCGAAAGCTTTACTGAAATCAATGTAGATAACATCCACTGACTTCCCCCGATTCAGCGCTTGCAACCATTCATGCCGCATCATCAACAGGTTCGTGATACACGTGCGGAGCTTGCAAAAACCGTGCTATGCCGGTGTTAACAGATCTTTCGACTCCAGAAGCTGGAGAAGAGTTTTTTCATAATCTGCTTCAGCACTTTTGCCAAAACAGTTAGACAAATCGGCCGGTAACTGTCCATACTGAGCGGGTCACCGCCTTTTGGAATCGGCTTCAGTACCGAGCATTTTCAGTTGCTCGGCAATGCACCCTGGGACAGTGATCTGTTGAACAGATCCGTCACGGCAGACAAGATGATGCCAATATGGACTTCAAAATCACTGGGCGAAGTCCATCGGGTCCGGTAAGTTTCGTGCCGTCAAGACTGGCGAGTAGACCGCGGAAATCTTCTGCACCGCAATTCAGGCTCTCGAGTTTAGTAGGGGCTGCACACCTCGAGCTCGGCATAGGCTTATGCCTACGTGTAAATACGGAAGCAAAATTCGCCGCCGATGCGGACGCACGTTCAGTGCTGGAGGTCAGAGGCTGACCGTCAGTGCTCTCTAACATAGCTATATCACTTGCACGCCTCAGGCTTCGCTTCAGGTAAGCAACAATATACTTGGTGGTCGTCTTCGCTTAGGTCGTAGGCTCCTCTTCGAACTGCCAACGCATTTGCTTTGTTGCATAGATTCGCTGCCAATTTTATGCAGCATACTCGTGGGCAGAGCCATAGACGAGGGATTTATTCCACAATCCGCGTTGCTGTCAACCCAACTGGCCATACTCACTGTAGAACCAATGTGGCTTTACTGGTTCAGCTTTCCAATACTTGAGATGTACGAAACGAGCGCACAGAAATTGCACACCCTCTTTGATAACAGACCAACAGGCTTCAATAGATCAATCCTGCGGCATCGACCAGTCTACTTCACTGGTGCCTCAATTTAGACCATTGAAACCGGTCGTTCAGTGATTGTAGGACTGCTACGGCAGTCACGAATAGGAAAAGCTGCTGTCAGAGGTGAGTATCTCTTGGCTCAGCACTTCCACTAGAGATCTAAGTGGCTGTTTAGATATAGATATTATTAGACTATTAGCCTACATTGAAGAAGTTGGTGGGAGGACAGCTCTTCTATTGGTCAACTAATCTCGATTATGTTATTCCTTGATGACACTAAATGTGTCTTCAGAGTGACAGTTTAGGCAAAAGTTTGGGAATAAATCTGGTATTATACTGTGCAGAATGCTTCTTATGTGTGCTGTTGATTACGATTGATGAAGAATACCGAACTAAGCGCGAAGTTCAAGCTTCGAGCACCAACAGAACTGGTATTGCAGTGACTCGTCGACATAAACCGTACTCAATAGGATAAATCAGAGTGGTGCTCTGTTCACGTGACTGATTTCCTCTATTAGTTTTGCATCTGACACTAGCGATTTAAATTGACTTGTACAAACCAGTGAGTACTCGTTCGCACCGGAAGCCATTCTGATTCCCTATCCACTTCCCTCCGGCTGCAGTTCAAGTCAGCGCATTGCATTTAATTATCTGTTCTCCACTAGATTTGTGGGTGTGAGTAAAGGCACAAAAAGCTTCAGATGTCAAATCGTTTATTAGTAGCACTGGAGTCTACAGAACATTGGAAAATGAACTTCAACGTATTTTGGTTTGTTTATTCATTTACGTAGCAGATTATGCGTTTTTGATCAAAGCATTAATCCTACTGCGTTCAAACCGGTCGAGAACACAATTAGGTCTGTTTGTATGGTTTTAGTCGGTTTTTTTCCGCAGTGGCGCATAAATAACGGATACCTGCTATCGTAATGCGATAAGTGCCATTAATGACCATTGTGTTAGCGCTTGCAACAACTTACATACATAGCCAAGTATGTCAAACTGATGACACAGCTAGGGCCACATGGCTCGCTGTCAGGAGAACTGCAGTCATGCTTATATATATATATATATATATATATATATATATATATATATGACATCTGAAGCTTTTTGTGCCTTTACTCACACCCACAAATCTAGTGGAGAACAGATAATTAAATGCGATGCGCTGACTTGAACTACAGCCGGAGGGAAGTGGATAGGAAATCAGAATGGCTTCCGGTGCGAACGAGTACTCACTGGTTTGTACAAGTCAATTTAAATCGCTAGTGTCAGATGCAAAACTAATAGAGGAAATCCGTCACGTGAACAGAGCACCACTCTGATTTATCCTATTGAGTACGGTTTATGTCGACGAGTCACTGCAATACTAGTTCTGTTGGTGCTCGAAGCTTGAACTTCGCGCTTAGTTCGGTATTCTTCATCAATCGTAATCAACAGCACACATAAGAAGCATTCTGCACAGTATAATACCAGATTTATTCCCAAACTTTTGCCTAAACTGTCACTCTGAAGACACATTTAGTGTCATCAAGGAATAACATAATCGAGATTAGTTGACCAATAGAAGAGCTGTCCTCCCACCAACTTCTTCAATGTAGGCTAATAGTCTAATAATATCTATATCTAAACAGCCACTTAGATCTCTAGTGGAAGTGCTGAGCCAAGAGATACTCACCTCTGACAGCAGCTTTTCCTATTCGTGACTGCCGTAGCAGTCCTACAATCACTGAACGACCGGTTTCAATGGTCTAAATTGAGGCACCAGTGAAGTAGACTGGTCGATGCCGCAGGATTGATCTATTGAAGCCTGTTGGTCTGTTATCAAAGAGGGTGTGCAATTTCTGTGCGCTCGTTTCGTACATCTCAAGTATTGGAAAGCTGAACCAGTAAAGCCACATTGGTTCTACAGTGAGTATGGCCAGTTGGGTTGACAGCAACGCGGATTGTGGAATAAATCCCTCGTCTATGGCTCTGCCCACGAGTATGCTGCATAAAATTGGCAGCGAATCTATGCAACAAAGCAAATGCGCTGGCAGTTCGAAGAGGAGCCTACGACCTAAGCGAAGACGAACACCAAGTATATTGTTGCTTACCTGAAGCGAAGCCTGAGGCGTGCAAGTGATATAGCTATGTTAGAGAGCACTGACGATCAGCCTCTGACCTCCAGCACTGAACGTGCGTCCGCATCGGCGGCGAATTTTGCTTCCCTATTTACACGTAGGCATAAGCCTATGCCGAGCTCGAGGTGTGCAGCCCCTACTAAACTCGAGAGCCTGAATTGCGGTGCAGAAGATTTCCGCGGTCTACTCTCCAGTCTTGACGGCACGAAACTTACCGGACCCGATGGACTTCGCCCAGTGATTTTGAAGTCCATATTGGCATCATCTTGTCTGCCGTGACGGATCTGTTCAACAGATCACTGTCCCAGGGTGCATTGCCGAGCAACTGAAAATGCTCGGTACTGAAGCCGATTCCAAAAGGAGGTGACCCGCTCAGTATGGACAGTTACCGGCCGATTTGTCTAACTGTTTTGGCAAAAGTGCTGAAGCAGATTATGAAAAAACTCTTCTCCAGCTTCTGGAGTCGAAAGATCTGTTAACACCGGCATAGCACGGTTTTTGCAAGCTCCGCACGTGTATCACGAACCTGTTGATGATGCGGCATGAATGGTTGCAAGCGCTGAATCGGGGGAAGTCAGTGGATGTTATCTACATTGATTTCAGCAAAGCTTTCGATAAATATAATCATGAGGTCCTACTTCAGAAGCTGAGGATGTTTGATGTTGTTGGCGCACTGCACCAGTGGATCAGTGACTTCCTTATTATAAGAACATGGCGCTTACAAGGGAATGATCAGCTAACGGAATGGTACTCGTCCACTAGCGATGTATCCCAAGGCACAGTACCGGGGCCCATTTTATCCCTCGCCCATATCAACGAACTACCCCAGCTTAGTTACGAACAAACTGAAGATCTAGAGGAGTATCGATGTTCGCGGTGACTGTGACTTCTTTCAGCAGGACCTCGACCGCCTATCCCGGTGGTTTGCAGAAGTTAAGCTACCGGTCATCCCGGCCAAGTCCTCATTTATGAGCCTGGGGAGGGGTGGTAATGAAGGTGCCTACACCATGGCCCTCCACCCGCTGCATCCCACCAGTTCCGTAAAGGATCTAGGTATACTCTCACGCTGTGATCTGACGTCTGTAGACAACACGAACAGACTGTACGCAAACGGACTGCGCCTGCTTTTGGCACTTGGACGCAGTTTCTGCACTTGGTCTGAAGAGATTGCCACCCGTCTGTTCCCTTCCATGACAAGACCGGTGTTTGAGTACTGCTCGCCAGCCTATTGTCCGACCACAACAGGTGAGGTGCAGAAGCTGGAATGGGTCCAGCATGTAGCGACCCGGCTCATTCCAATTTTACTGCGTATGTCGTACGGGGACCGATGTAGAAGACTAGGGCTGTATACCCTGCAAATCGTCGGCTTCGAGTTGCTCATAATGACGCCTCGGATAGTGCACATGGGTCATTTTCATCTGATGAGATCGCTGCTGCACGTTCGCGCATCAAGCAGCACATGCGGTCATCGGTACAAACTGATGGCGTTTGATTTAAAACCTAACGTTCCCCTTCTTCGAGAGTCGAGTTGTGAAACATTGGAACAATTTGCCGGAGACGCTGGTAGAGACGAAATCGGTGTAGGAATTTAAGAGATTGTTTGACGCCCACTTTGCGGACTACAGGTATAGGGAGCGTATCACCCCGGATAAGATGTAGTGCACCTGCAATATGCTGCCAACGCGCATCATCAGCGACGTGATTCCGCCCATATGCCCGGTCCACCTTCGATGGAGAAACGCAGATTGTTATCTTCTCTCTCTCTCTATGCTCAGTATACACTATTTAGTATTCTTATCTGGCCATCAAAACTTACTACCCATTTAATCGCCCCATTCTGGGGCTCCCTCAATAACTATGACTGATACTTTTCTTGTCGCAGTAAGCCTGTCATCACCTCGGTTGGAGTTCTACAATAATCCAGTGGCTACCTATATCGTTAGACTACACGGTCATTAGGAACGTTTTTTGTCACCGCTGACTGCGGGACGCAATTCGCATCTCAAACAATCAACTTTTCCACTTCTCAGACTGCGACATTATTTGCAATACTGTCTTTCATCCGCAGCACAATAGATAGCTTCACTTGACTTCAGTTTAGCCGAAAGCATTTATTTCCTCCTTTTGGTGTTTTACAAATCCTCCAAAATATTTCATAGGTAACCCAACGGGACTAGTAACTGCCCAACAATACCATAAGCAACCAAATCCACTACTCTCCGCTAATCAGTGATCACCGGAGCTGCCGACATACTATCTCGACTGGTGCCGATCTGCAACAGAATTTGCAGCCCCGTTTAATTCCTGTACTCCGTGGATTCATTACGTCCATGCTAATGGAAGATGAGAAGGATTAATTAACAAGTCACCGTAGCTCGCCCCTTCTGTCATGGTTTATTGTCCTAAGCCGATACCTGGTAAGAGGACGTTCACGGAATCGGATCCAGCAAAGTCAGGCGGATGCGCACCAGATGGAACAAAGCATCCATCGAGTGCATTTGTACATCTGTGCTACCTGTCTGACTGAGTCCGGATGTGAGGAACTTGTTTTCATTGAAGCTGTCTGGTTGAGTACACCCTCTTATCCTGATCCACAAATCTCATATGACACCATTCAAGCGTGGTAATCCTTAGATTCCTGCTTCTGTTTTCACGGCTCTAAATGACCCGCGCAGCTACGATGAGGACAGCAGACTCAGCCCGAATCTCATGACCATCGGCATCATGGTTTCACTTCAACTGCGTTAGGATTTGTGTTCATATCTTTGTTTACAAAGTACATTAGCCATAGCAGCAAACTGAAAAATTGGATGTAATCGATGGAGTCAGCTGCGCACCAGCCCATCTTTACCTTATTTTGCCACTTAATGCAAACAAGCACTTGTTGCTCTCAGGGACAACTGACGCAGTTTCATAGCCCGCAGTGTATCCGTTAGAGGAACAAGTACAGCTTTGGTGGAGACTGTTCCTTACACAAACATAGGTGTGATTCCATTGAAGTTGCTCCAAACTGATCGACAATGAGCTTGTATGCACAGAATAGAACAAGCAAACTTATTATATGGACCTCGGAATTAGCTTGCAAACTGCTCCATAGGAATCATGAGTAATCGTTTTAAGGAGCTTTTGCTGGGGAATTTGGTCGAAGAACTTTCCTTGCTAACATCCAGTGGAAAATTGCTTTGCACGATTCTAGCTCATTGTACTAGTACAATTGTACTACTCGTTATATTTTGCATACTTGCCAAATACTCACCCTCGACAAGTGTGTCTTGTTCAGCCTAAGTCGCCGGCTCTACGTATGTAAGATACATTCAGTTCAGTTACTGAGCAAGTACAATCACTATCCGTTAGGTCACAAATGCGGCGTACACTCCATTTCATGAGCCGGATGTCGCAGTTCAGGTGGGACAAGGCAATTTTAACGTCTGAACGGATGTAAGTAAACGCGGCGCAGTTAGCTTCTTACGAGCATCTCATCTGATGAAGGTCTGGATGAAGTTAAACGCAACCCATATCCTTACTCTAAAAGTCATTTCAACGGACACAGAAGCAGCAAACTGAACGTTCATCAAGAAATTTTGCCAACAATTGGCAAGTGCTATAGCCCTCCTATAGCCCGATGATGGTGCGCTATAAAACCAGTACGAAATTAGACGGGCAACCAAAGGCAATGGGTAGAAGACACAAAAGTTAGGCTAGGGAATAAGTTTATTGGACGGGAGGAGAGTTAGCTAAGGCTAAAAATAGGGCCCCAGAAGATAGCTAGCTAGGGAGGATGTACTTGGGCGTCGGGTGCGTGGACGGAGCTTAGTTCGCAGTCGTGTCGCGAGCGCCAAGGGCGGATATCGTTTTCGTGTTGAAAACGAACGGCAACAAAGTTCCAACAGGCAAACCACCAACTTCACTAACAGGTAAGAAAGCGATAATTGTAAGATATTTTGGGATAATGAAAATTATAGTGTTGCTCATCCCAACATTGGCACCCCAAGGCAGCGGTTTCGTCCTGTTGGGACTCATCAGTTGGAGATAGCCTGACTTGGGCTGGAACTCAGAGCCTATTGGCTCACGGCTGACGCCATAAGCACTATGCAACTGAGATCCGCGAGCAACGCTTGATCCAGCGGAACTGAATGCAAAGTTGAATTTGGAATAGTTTACATAATCATACGGGGGAATCTCCAGGTCACTACACTCCCATGTAAAGAATAAAGTAAAAACAACGAGTGTATAGCTGTTCTGTCCTTCTCTTCACAAGCTACAGTACTAAGCTTTCGTCTGTGTATCAATTACCAAGCTTTGTCAGTTTAAAATGTACGTGTATATTAGCTGTCCTTGCACACACATACACCTGTATTACGGCAGATATTTTGGAATTACAACGTTGCGGTTAGCGGTGAACTAATTACGCCACAAATTTTGTTGTCAAATGAAGATGTTATAATTCGGTTTAGTCACTGGGTTTCAGAGTGCAAATTGATGTGTTTGTATTGATTACATCGCCAGTTAGTATTTATGTATGTATATTTCTGTACTATATACTGACCTTCGGAATTCATTTAAATGATGTACAAGCGACGAAGTTTCTTGTGATTTGGGCTGACGTTCTCACGGACCTGGTGCACGCGTTATTACTTCTAGTTTATACGACCGGTACAAATTGAACTATTCTAGACGAAAGCAATGTGTACGGTACCCACCGTTGCACATGTGTTGATACATTTAAACTGCATTGTTCCCATTGCCTAATTCCCTTTTATTTAGATGAAAGCAACCTTCTCTGTCTTATTATTTGACTCTCTAACTCATCGGTTACTTAAACACAGGATCAACCAAAGGTTTTCTTGTCGCTACACACAGCTAAATTTCATTGTGTGCGCAGTTGCACCGTCGTACTATACGGAATGTATGCGGCTATAAGTGCACCCGGACGACATTTCTTACGTTAAATTCAGTGAGACCGGTAAACGCCGACATTCTCTGCAAACGAATTAACTTAGGTAAACGGACTATCGCCTTTACTTTTTCATGTGTCGTGTAACCTGGTATTCTGGGTAATACGAAAGGACTAGCGGCCATGTCGAACGCGGCTATCATCCCATTGACGGTTTTCGGCTGCTTTCTGTTGATCTTCGCCAACCTCTGCTACGTTGACGTTACACTCTGGGCCATACCGGTGTTGTTGGCGGTACGCAATTGGATGCTTCGCTCATGCCGTGATAAAAAGTATTGCGCCATTTTAGGCTTCCTGGGTTTATCCAGGCTAGCCGTTGGGATCACTGGTCTGTTGCTGATGGACATGGTGAGATTCAACATTTCATTATTGGTGAGGTATTTTCCCTAATGGACGACAGACAGACTCGGAAAAATGCTGAAGATATTATATGTCACATATGTACAGCATCAACAGGAAGAAGGATAGAGCGATTTATTACAGAGGGATGTGCGTTACTTCACGGTTCTCACCAAAATGTGTATTGTAGTTCTATGGTTGTGGGCCTAATGGAATGTAGCCAGTATCAAGCGGATGTGCCCAACAGTTGCACCAGCTTGTCTACCGAAATGCTTTACACAACGGGAAGTTGACTACAGTTAATAACTTTTTACGTGATTTGAAACTAAATGTATTCTTCGACTTTATTTCGAAGTAACTTTGGTCACTCAACACTGAGCAGAAGCAATGGACAATGGACAGTGGTTTATTACGGGTAAAAAAGCATCGCTTAACAGGTCCCGTGGGATGGAAATTATTGCGAAATAAATCGCATAATACAGTGAAAAGCGTTGTGGTGGACTCGTCATAGACTTATGTAGAATAGCGGAGATGTTCGCATATCAAACGTATAAATCCATAAATCCAATGGTTGGGCGTTTGGCAAGAAACCGTTTGATTGCGTTTTGTAGCCCCTGGCTAACAAGTCCCAAAATGGAATGTAAGTGAGACAATGCATCGTCAACACGTTTTTTAAATATCGCCAGATTGGGAGCAGAGACGACATAATTAGGAAGGGCATTCCAAGGTTCACACACGCGGAGAGAAAAGAAATTTCTACGGCATTCAAGCCGGCTATAATGAATTGTCAGTTTCAGAGGGTGACCTCTTAGTTTAGTGTTGGGGTTCAATTCCAGCAGCGGACGGCAAATGTGGTTTGGGTTCTTCAGAATCTGGTAAACCATTATGAGATCCCCCGCAAAAGCCGATATCGACTGCTGTACATTCTTAGAGATTTCAGTCTAAGCTGATAGGGCAGATGAAAGAGGCCCCTGACATTCTTGGTTGCCCGTCGTTGAGGAGTCTCGAGAGCAACGAGATCCTGTTTCTGCCACGGCTGCCACGCCTGAATAGCATATTCCACGTGAGGTCGCACGTATGCGTTAAGCATTTGGGGAAATATTGAGGGTTCAAACCGACCGAAAGCTCTGCGAAGAAGGCCGAAGTGTTGATTTCCGGTTCTCCTCGCCTTCTCTGCTTGTTTTGAACACCCGAGATCTTCCTGTACCAATACACCCAGGTCCCGCTCCTGAGAAACCTTCGCCAACGTGTGGTCTCCAATCTTGTAAGCGCTCACCGGCTGGTGACGCAGATGCATCACTTTGCACTTAGCCGTGTTTAATTGAAGCTTGTTCCTCTTTGACCATTCGTAAATACAATCTAGGTCATGTTGGAGCAGATCCTGATCTGCCTTGTTACTAATCGCCCGCCATATCTTGACATCACCGGCGAAAAGCAGGAAGTTTGAGGAGATGACTCTTGCCAGGTCGTTGATAAACACCAGGAATAAACGCGGTCCCAGCACTGAGCCTTGTGGGACACCACATTCCACCTCAATTGGGTTAGAAAGTGATCCCCTAACACGTACTTGAAGCTTTCGTTGGTAAAGGAAGTTGTCAATCCAACCAAGTACAGGATCTCCGATTCCGTAACTCTGTAGTCTTTGAAGTAGGATGCGGTGATCAAGGCGGTCGAAAGCTTTGGAGAAGTCCAGATAGATGACGTCGACACCGACCCCATCATCGGCAACTTCCGTCCAACTACCTCGTGCAATCAGTAGGTTGGTGGTGCATGACCGGTGTTGACGGAAGCCATGCTGTTCCGCTACCAAGATGTTGCATTTTTCCAGGTAGTCCATTAAAGCCTCAGCGACGACTGTTTCCATCACCTTGGCGAGCACAGGGAGGAGAGTCACTGGACGATAGTTTGCAGGATCGGAACGGCTACCGCCTTTAAAAATAGGGGTTATAATGCCACACTTCCACATAGTGGGGACTTGTTGTTCATCAAAGCACCTTTGAAAGAACTGTGACAGTGGTTCAGCTAGCTTGGTGGCCACAGCCTTCAGTGCCTTCGGGCGGATGTTGTCTGCTCCCGGAGAACTATGTTCACGCAGTGAGAGTAACTTCCTTAGCA
This sequence comes from Dicrocoelium dendriticum, assembly GCA_944474145.2. Classification (NCBI taxonomy): domain Eukaryota; kingdom Metazoa; phylum Platyhelminthes; class Trematoda; order Plagiorchiida; family Dicrocoeliidae; genus Dicrocoelium; species Dicrocoelium dendriticum. The sequence continues at coordinate 60,479,929 of OX104064.1, read as the reverse complement.
CAATTGCTGGGTTGAAAATTACATTTGTAAACAATGGTGTCGGTAATGTGCATGACATTATGGGACAGGTAGAGATTGCGAGTTCGAAAATTGGGGCGTATTGTAGCCGCAGGGCATTAGCCGCTTCTTCAGCGCTTTGTACTCTACCGCCTGTCGTGAATAGTGGGGGTATTCCATGCTTCACTTTACAAAGCTTATTGACATGCTTATACAGCAGTTTGTTGTTTGCCGTGAACGTTTTGGCTAGGCACTGTTGATACGTTATTTTGTCTTCACGGACAAGTGCGGTGCAATGGTTGCGATGGGCCAGGAAATTTCCCCAAGTCTCTGAGTCGGGGTTAATCTTGTAGGCACGCCATGCTGCATCCCTTATCGCCAGGCATTTGTGAGTCCTACTCCTTATAATTGAAGGCATTTTCGCGGGATGACGGGGTTTGGTCTCTGGTGCTTTGTTGACGATGTCGCTGAGCTTATTAACGAACTCTGCCCAAACATTGTCAAGGGGACTTTTGTTTGGGAATTCCAAAACAGCTGCGTCGGCGAGTTCTTTCAATACGTGGTAGCGTGTGATTGTATGAGTTAGTTCCGAGTGTTCAGATGGATACTCTGCATAACACACATAGTCAAAAGTTATTACTACGTGGTCACTGAGACCTAATGGACTATCCATCAATAACTTCTCAATCATGAGCTCTTCATTTGTGAGCACAAGGTCCAATATGGACCGTCCTGAATCTAGTGGACGTGGTGACATGATTGTACAAAGGAATATTAGCGATCAGTTCCTGCAAGTCTGCTTTGAACTGCTCACTGGGCGATGCCGAAACCTCCAGATTGTGTAGATTGAAGTCCCCGGAGATGAGAATGTGGCTGTACCTAGTGCGTGTTACTCTGTTTAGGCCACGGATCAAGCAGGAATCCATTTCCAGAGTGGACGTTGGGGGGCGATAAACGATAGCTATGAGACATGTATCGTTGTGTCTCAGTCGGAGACGGCACCAGAGTGAGTCGGTAACGTGTGTTTCCAGGTCCTCAACTATTGTACGTTGTAGATCGCTGCGGTAGTAGAGTAGGACCCCACCTCCTCTGCTGGGGCGGTCGTTCCGGATGAGTGACATTCCGGCTATCTCAAACTCAGCATCAGTCACCTCTTGATGCAACCAAGTTTCGGTAATAGAAATTAGGTAGCAAGCATTCGCAACCTGACGTAGTCGAAGTTCGTTAATTTTACTGAGGAGCCCTTGGGCGTTGGTGTACATACATGAAAGTTTCTCAGATTTAATCAATGTTTCAGAAGTTGTACAACTCATACGTGAAGTTTCGCCGACCAGTGAGTGGCCGGCAACTGGAGGGGTGGATGAAGCAAATGAGTTTAAGCCGACCATTAAAGGGTCGGAGACTAATCGTTTTTTGGATGGGTTGCATACTCTCGAGAAGTATTTGAGATATAAGCAGATATCAGATGCTCCGAATCCTGGTGTCTGCTCGTGCTCTGCTCTGCCCCTCCGGATAGTATGGCTACTCTTGAAACCGTCCCCGAGTCGGGTCCTGCAGCTGGCGTTTTCGTTAAGAGTTGTGCTTCTACTGAATTGTCATTAAAAGGTGTTGGTGTTCTTGCTGTTTTCAGACGAATTTCCGTTGGCAATCTGCAACGGAATTTAATCTAGTTCGCTAGTAGGGTTTGTGCCATTTGTTCTGACAGTAACACAAGTTTTAAGAGCCTGGGAACGCATCCTTTATAGTTCGGTGATATGGGGATCCTTGTCAACGAGGTGACCACCACATTTTCGAGAGAAAGAACCTCCCGGACGTAGTGCCATTGCTCGCGGTCATGCATCTGAGCATCGTCGGAAGAGGAGTCAGTAAGCTCAGGAACACCGTGAGCAATCACTGTTTTCGTATCTTGACTTTTGCTGTATCTATATTTGTTAGCTGGATGCCCTGAACGTTCATTCCAAGGGATTTCGGGTAGTATGCGCACTCCACTTGAGTCGTTGCGGAGACGATTCGCGGACAGCAGAACGGCCTCAGTCTCGTCCGCCGAGTTTAGTGTTACCCGAAGTAACCGGGGTTCGGCGTAGTGCAACGCGTTTGGGTGGCGCGAGCTTCTTTTTAATGTCGTGGGATTAGCATGGACACCGATCGACGTACAGATGGAACCCCACTGATTTCGATCGTCCGTCAACTTACCCTTAATTGTATTGGATTTGGACTCGGGGACATTAGTGCATACAACATTTAGGACACCGTGGTTGCGCCTGGTGTCTACTGGTTTTGGATTTGAAGGCTGAGTATCTGGTGTTTTTGTTGAATTTGTGAACGGCCTTGGTGTGTGCCATCCGTGCTGCGGCAGTTTTGTTTTCTCTAGTCTGGGCACAAAGGTTACCGGTGCTCTTTCCGGTGTTTGCTTGGCAGCAGTATTGGGTTTGTCCAAAACATTGTCGCTAACCAACATTCACCCACCGCGTTTTGTTATTCGGCCCTTATGTGTGCTTCAGCTGCGTAAACATAAGCCCATTTTCACTTGACGTGCTCAGTGGAAGCTAGAGACAGTAGGGCGTCTATGCATAGTACGGCTAAAAATCGGTCGCGAAAGGCAGAAGAAAGGGTCTGTATTCATTTATTTAAGGATTGCGTGCAACTAGTTCCTTTCAACTATTTTACAGTCATAGGAACAAGCAGTATTTCACGCCATAAATTGAATTCGGTTTGTATCGCGCACTCTCAATACGTCGCTTACATGCACACAGAGGAAAGACTGAATGAATACCAGTGACAGAGTTCCGATAGGGGAATAATCTGTTTGAAATTGTGGGAATCCAAGTCATCAGTTCTAAAGACTGAAGCTACACTTTCGGAGAAGAAAGTTATGCTGTCGAATAAGTCAAGTTGTTGTTCTTCTGCGTTAGGCTTCGGTCGCCGGATGGCCAAACCCTCGACAACTCAAGCAAACTTGGAGCCTTTCGATTACTGTAAACATTAGGTGATTCATAAGAGTTTTAGCACAATGTAATCGAGCGGCTCGCAAGCCATCAAGGTAGCATGTGCTTTAGGACGACTAAGCCCTGAGGAATATGATCCATACTTCTGGTTGTCAAACTCCTCTCATTCCAGACAATGTACTTGCTACGATAGACACAATTAATGTGGCAAGCTCATGAAGCTGGGACTTAGGAAGAAGGGATTAGTTTGTTTTGTCGAGCAATAAATACTTAGTCTGGGGCAATTTCGTTAAATATACTTAGCAGTAGTAAGTCTTTGGGGATTGGCATATACGGGGTGTAACCGTTGATCAGAGCTTTTGCCTTCGAAAGATTGCATTGGGAACCTCTTATGTTGGGAATATGGGGCGCTTTTCTTGCTTGGCAATTCCTTCGCCATATTTGGCGATACATATGCGGTGGTGACCATCATTACATAAGGTGGATATGATAAACTGTGACTCGACTGTGCTCGACTCTTCCGAGCCAATCTCACGAGCTCCTACGAAACAAGTGGGAACCAATGATCTCGTAGCCCATCGGACAGTAACTGTGTAGAATTATGCACCACCGTGTCCTGCTGACCTCTAATAACTCCATCTTATGGTAAGCTTGGTTTCGGAGTACCGTTTGAGTAAAGTTCCCAACATAAGTTTTGCACTCTGAAGAGCATCGACGACGAAAACAAAGTATTTTATATACGCGGGGTGCAGATAGTGCACCGGCTGTGACGTTACGCGACTGCCTCTTCTCCATGTAACCAAGCAGATGTCAGCTTCGGTCTGACTAGGCATCACCACTCCTTCAGTTTGCAGGTAGAGGTTCTCTCTAAAACTACGTTACATGCGTTTCGTACAAATGTGATGTAGGGATTTTTAGCGGTGCGTTGGTAAACCCGGTTTTTCCGTATGTACACATGTGATGCCTATCGGTACCACCAGAGCAACCCTTGTGAATACAGAATACAAATGGGAAGATGTCAATCACTAGTCACGCACACTTCATTTTCGAACTTTTCTAACAAATACAATGTTGTCTTTTAAATTCAGATCAAATAGGCTCGATTGCTCTGGCCACCTTCTGGTACGCCACTTTAACCGCAAAATTTAGTAAGCGCATTGCAATCCCTTCTTTGTGAACTGGCAACAGTTGATTCTTTCGGGAACGTCCTGAGCCGCATGGCGTTCACAACTCGCGAAATATGAGCTTTCATTGCGTATGTGTTGTGTCAGCTCGTGCCAGATGTGTAAGGAATTCTTCCTCAACAATGAGCATCGTATGCATCTTCAGAAAACAATCATGGTAGCTCGTTACGACCAGTGATGACTTTGATCGCTGCGTTTTCAAACTAATCATTCATATCGATTTCTTATCACCAGTACTTACTGAATGTTTCCGCGGTAACTATGTAAGCGACTGATTTAGAATATACGAAATAAACTGAAATCATATTACTCCAAGAAATGTTGTCTGTGCTTGCCATTTATTTCAGGTTTGACTGTGTGGTTCATTTTTAGGATAAGTCGTATTGTTACTTTGAAGCCAAAGCCATAATTTACATGTCTTACCAGCCGAAACCCAAATTTTCTCGTTATTGATTCTTTCCTTGATTATAGATACCACAGGCAGATGTTTCCCATAAATCCTGTAGCTAGTCTTCTCATAGCAAGGAACTCACTACTTCGACTGCATACGCTTATTGTTTATATGAAATCATAACAATTGGTCGTGTATCTGCAAGTTCTGACCGATTCGGTAGTTGGTAGCTTAGAACTAACCCAACAAAAACCTGCCTTTTGGCTTTTTCCTAATTCTTTTTTCCATGTTGGCCATTGCTAAACTACTGCTGCAGGGCTGTGTTGAAGCGGCCAAAAATATGTAAGTGACGTTTTCCTTGCGTTCGACCTATCGTCCTTGGCAGTGCGCATGATTATCATCGGCATAATTGCAATTGTTGTATACTCGATGGAAAACACACCGGGTAACAAATATCGCCGAAAACGATTGTGACACACGGTGCTTTTGTGTACCGGAATTTAATTAATCGTTTGGGGACAATAGCGATTAGCGTAATCCCTAATTCATCTAGGAGATGCCCGAGAACGCTTGTCATTTACTCGGTTGGCGCCCGAATTGATAAAAACTAGTCAGGCTGTTATCACCGGTTACACTATACGGTAAACAAGCTCTGCCTTACGTCAGTAGCAAAGTGGCTTTTGGATGATAACGTACAGAAACATGCTCACGAACATTCCTAGTTGATATTGAGTTGAGTAAACATTGGAGCCAAGATATACATCCGTTAGGATCTATTCTGCTTTGTGTAAGCACTTTCCAGCTAGAGATGGTAAGTTTGCAACCCGACATCTGAAGGACTAACAGAGGCTCATTCTATAATGTGTTTCAAAACACGTATCGACGAGTATTTCGGAAACGCGTGCCTTTCGGAAATGGTGCACAAATAATACCAAAAGAAGATATCCTATACCCGGAAATAATGACACCAATACCAATTCCAAACCGAACAAGTATAAACGATGCACTGACCAAACACTACCGCAGAAAATGAAGGTGAATTTTGTTGTTCTCAAGGTACCCTATTAAAGCTTCAGCTACGATGGACTCCATAACCTTGGAGATCACAGGAAGGAGTGTTATCGGGCGATAATTTGTTGGTTCAGCACGGCTACCACTTTTGTAGATAGGCGTGATGTTTCCGTGCTTCCACATCGTGTGGACGTGCATCCCGTTCAGACATCGTTGAAAGAAAATTGCTAACGGTCCTGCCAAACTCATGGCAGCAACTTTCAACGCCTTCGGACGAATGCCGTCCGCACCCGGGGAGCTGAACTCGCGCAGAGACATCAGTCTCTTCCGTACAGCTGCAGAGGTAAACGATATGTGATTAAACCCTGATGGCGGCATTACCTGCTTAGGCAGGATGTATGATGATTGCGCGCTACGGAAGGTACGGCCAAATTGTTGTCCAAGGACATTGGCCGCCTCTTGTGCGGTTTGGGCTAACCCGCATGCTATATGCAGAGCAGGAGTACCGCGCTTAACACGTGTCTGTAAAGCAGTTTATGATTGGAGCAAAACTTCCCCACTAGACCTTGCTGGTTCTTCAGTTTATCCTCCCGGACGAGTTTGACACAGTGGTTCCTATGGATTTTGTAGACATCCCAGGTATGGTCGTTCGGGGAGGCTATATAAGTGTGCCATGCAAATTCCCTTAATGCCATGCACTTACGTGTCCTGTTCCTTACGAAAGACTTCATCCTTCTAGGCCGGTAGAGTTTGGTTTCAGATGTCCTTGCCACGAACTTGGTAAATATGTTGACGAATTCACTGCAGGCCACCTCAGGGGTTAATTCAGCTAAGAACGACCAGCTGGTTGCATCAATGAGGTCGGACAAGTCTTCATAGTTGGTTACGGCACGATATTCCTCGGTATGCTCTTTAGGATTATCCGCGTAGCACATGTAATTAAACAATAGCGTCGCATGATCACTGCGGCCCAAAGGAGTATCGGTCATCACTCTTTCGACCATTAATTCTTCATTGGTGAATATTCGGTCCAACATGGATGGCCTGTCAGTTCCCCTGAATCTGGTGGGCGTAGTGACGTGGCCATAAAGAGGGTAGTCTGAAACCAGCTCTTGCAAATCTGCTTTGAATTGCTCTCCTGGTGTGGCCTTGGATTCGAGGGCATGTAAGTGGAAGTCACCGGTGACTAGAATGTGACGGTACTTCCTGTTTATCACTTGCCTCAACGCGGCAATCAAATTGCAGTCCATCTCAGGAGTAGGCGATGATGAGCGGTAAGCAACAATCAATAGTCCAAGATCGTTCCCTCTTAGCCGGAAATTACACCAAATAGCGTCAGGTACGTCAGTTACCGAATCGTTTATGCGTTCGCACTGCATGTTGTTACGAAAATAAAAGGCTGCCCCATCACCTTTACTGGTTCGATCCTTCCGTACAAAGGACATGCCTGTTAGTGCAATTTCAGCGTCCGTTATCTCGCAGCGCTACCACGTTTAGGTGACAGCCATGAGGTCCCAAGCTGCAGAAGCGTGTCGAAGTCTTAATTCAGCTAATTTGCTGAGTAGACCTTGGGCATTTGTGAACATGCATGAGAGCTTCTCGGAGACCAAGAGTGCGTTAGATTGGATGGATGAAGCAAATGAGTTTACGCCGACTATTAAAGCGTCGGCGACTAATCGTTTTTTGGATGGGTTGCATATTTTCGAGAAGTATTTGATATATAAGCAGGTATCAGATGCCCCGCATCCCGGTGTTTTCTCGTGCTCTGCTCTGCCTCTCCGGATAGTATAGCTACTCTTGAAACCGTCCCCGAATCGGCTTTTGCAGTTGGCGTTTTCGTTAAGAGTTGTGTCTCTACTGAATTGTCATTAAAAGGTGTTGGTGTTCTTGCTGTTTTCAGACGAATTTCTGTTGGCAATCTGCACTGGCTTAAGTCCAGTTTTTTGGTAGTGGTTGTGACGTTAGTTCTGATTGTAACACAAGTTTTAACAGTCTGGGACCGCACCCCTTATAGTTTGGTGATATTGGGGATCCTTGTCAACGAGGTGACCACCACATTTTCGAGAGAAAGAGCCTCCCGGACGTAGTGCCATTGCTCGCGGTCATGCATCTGAGCATCGTCGGAAGAGGAGTCAGTAAGCTCAGGAACACCGTGAGCAATCACTGTTTTCTTATCTTGACTTTTGCTGTACCTATCTTTGTTAGCGGGATCTCCTGAACGTTCTTTCCAAGGGATTTCGGGTAGTATGCGCACTCCACTTGAGTCGTTGCAGAGACGATTCGCGGACAGCAGAACGGCCTCAGTCTCGTCCGCCGAGTTTAGTGTTACCCGAAGTAACCGGGGTTCGGCGTAGTGCAACGCGTTTGGGTGGCGCGAGATTCTTTTTAATGTCGTGGGATTAGCATGGACACCGATCGACGTACAGATGGAACCCCACTGATTTCGATCGTCCGTCAACTTACCCTTAATTGTATTGGATTTGGACTCGGGGACATTAGTGCATACAACGTTTAGGGCACCATGGTTGCGCCTGGTGTCTACTGGTTTTGGATTTGGAGGCTCAGTATCCGGTGTTTTTGTTGAATTTGTGAACGGCCTTGGTGTGTGCCATCCGTGCTGCGGCAGTTTTGTTTTCTCTAGTCCGGGCACAAAGGTTACCGGTGCTCTTTCCGGTGTTTGCTTAGCGGCAACCGATGCGTACGTTGCCGGGTTGTTCACTATTGCTGGTTGACTGCAGCTTACAGTCTCGAGTGTAGCGAACAGACTACTAGGTGCAGCACACAGTACAGAAGTTGAGGCAGGCGCGCTGCAGGCACTGTTTTACTTATAGGAGGGAGAGAGAATGGAGTTGATACTGCTGGAGGCTGAGTCGTTGGAGTTCGGTTGGGACGCCTGGCTCGCTTCTTCGGCCTGACTAGGGAATTCGGGGTGTTATTTTCACTCACAAATGCAGGTCCGTTTCCTCCCATGGGTGTAACTCGGGCGCTCACCAGTTGCTCGACCGCTTCGGTTAATCTTTCACACCTCTTCAGTAGCACAGATAGACAGCTAACAAATGGAATAGACTTGCATACTGGGCAGAACCAAAACGCCTCTGCGGTGTTTGTTTTCGTCGACTCCTGCCCAAGGCAGGTAGTGTGATAGGATTTCAAACACATGGTACAAGCCAGACCACTTTTTACCACTTTAGCACATGATTCGCATTTGCTCTTCATACGAAACATGTTCTCAATAGGGGGTGCTGTTTTAAAGGGTAGAAAGAGGATATAGGTACTGACGCACCTTTGCTTGGCGATCGGCGCTGGTTTGAGGTCAGCGGGTCCAGGAGTGTCGCGGTCAAATGAGTCACACGTTCCTTAGGGTAGGGGACGTGCGCGTTATCGATCCAGCTGGTAGAGGTAGGCAGCGAAGCGACGTAGGACTGAGGCAAAGCAAGGTGACTTGGAAAATACTGTCTAATGAAGAGAGTGGCAGTTCCAAGGGCGGATCAAATTGACGACTATCGCTTTGTAGAGTGAGTTGAAGGAATGGTAGTAAGCTGATCGGGTGACTCTCAAAAATATCTTTAAAATAAGACCACAAGAGTTCTTATGCGACGAGAGGAAAATAAAACCTCCGATAGGGTTCAAATACGGTTGACTTCGAAGTTGTAAGAGCACAGTTTGCTGGCGATCCGTGAATGATAGATCCAATAGATGAACAGTGGTAGGAGGAGCTCGCAGAGCCAAATCGAATGATGGCACGTAGGTCTCTGTGAGGATAAATCCAAAGATTTGGAGGCGAATAATGCAGGAGGACAGTTTTTTTGCGACCGCTCGGCACAATCTGACATTTCATACATTCAGTGTCGGGTTACATGAACATACTGTGACAACGGAAGCGGTTCCCCCTAAAAGGTTCCAAGTCTGCTTAAACCTAATGATTATTATTATGCCGGGGCATTCGCCCCTTCTAGGCAAATTGCTGTAAATCTCCCCTCTGGAGTCATGCATGCAATTTACCGAAAATTACTGTTCGGTGCGTCGATTACAATGAGATATGATTTCTCGTCGAGTGGGCATGCAAAGTCCGCAAGTACATGAGACCATGGGGTTGTCGTTACCTGCCACGCTAAGGGCGCTGGACGGTTCGGCGCTCGTTGCGCCATATCAAGTTGTTCGCACAGCTTACACAACTGCAAGATATCATCGTCCATTTTTGGCCAGTAGACCCAACCTCTGGCTAGTGCCTTAGTGCAGGCGATCCCTTGATGCCACTGATGAAGTTGAATGATAATGGGACTTTTCAAAGACGTTGGGATAACTACACGCTCGGTAAAAGAGCGAATATGAATCAACGATGGATAAACTGTTCTGGCACCGATAATAAGGGATGAGTTCGGAATCGGACCCTTGTGATGGCCAGCCTTTTTTTAAGTGCTTCCTCACTATAGGAAGTATGTCATCCTGTGTTGTGTATTGTTGTATAGATTTTAGCGAGACTGGTAGTCGGTTCGCGGTGTCGAGAATTAGCCGATTGATCTCCCGGTCCATTTCAACGTTAGCAAGCACTGTCTCGTTGTTGTCTTCCGGATGATGTGCAATGAACCGAGACAAGACCTCAGCTTGCCCAAAATCAATTGTTGATTGAAAGGGGATGTAAAAATGGGACGTCAGTAAAGATAGAGTCCATTTCTGTAAACGGCTGGCGGTGGTTTCCGGGATACCTGTATGTGAGCCAAATATGGTCAGCAATGTTTTGTGATCAGTAAATAACTTGAAACGTCTACCGCATAGCATTTTTTGAAACATATTAACAGTGAATGCGACTGCCAAGCCTTCCTTTTTCACCTGAGAGTAATTCTTCTCTTTTGCTGAAAATGGTCGAGCTACGTGGATAACTGCTTTCTCAGAACTGTCTGGGAAATTGTGGGATAACACAGCTCCGAAGCCATAGTTGCTTGCATCAGCAGCTACCACAATAGGAAGTTTAGGTTCCAAATTTGTGAGAAGCGGATCAGAAGTTAACATATTTTTTATCCGATCAAGCGCTATTTGGTACTCGGTCGACCAATTCTACTTGACCTCTTTCATGAGTAGAGCGTTCAGAGGTGCTCGCAGTTGATGTATTTCCGGGAGGAAGTTAGTGTAGTGACTAACCATTCCAAGGACAGAGCGTAGTGTACTGACGTCTGTTGGTGCTGACATGTTAATAATAGCTGCAGTGTTCCCTAGATCGGGAAGACATCCGTTTTAATCAACGATAAACCCCATGTATTTAAGCTGTGGTAGGAGTAAACTGCACTTCTCCTGTCGCAGACGTCATCCGTAGTCCTTTATTCGATACAAGACCTGCTCAAGGCTCAATTATAGTTCTTCTGGGTTAACTCCTACAATTAAGATGTCATCTAAATAGGTTGCAACACCGTCGATGCCCTTGAGCATTGTATCCATTAGCTACTGAAAAAACAGCTGGCGCTGTTTTAATCCCGAACGGTAAACGGTTAGACTGAAACAATCCACGATGTGTGTTAATTGTCAACAATTCCTTTGTTATCCTCAATAGCGAACTGCAGATATGAGTCTGCTGGATCCAATTTAGCAAACAAGCTACTACCTGAAAGTTTCACAAAAAGCTCTTCTGGAACTAGTAGTGGATAACTGTGCGTCTAAAAGGCTTTATTAAGACCTGTTACAAAATCTGCACCTACACTGATGGGAGCAGCCCAGTCTGAGCAATCGATCGATTGTATGACATTTGCTATTTGTAGACATTTAAGCTCTTGCTCAACACTGGTTAAGACAGAATAAGGTATTGGAGGTTTTGGTCGAAAAACTAGTTTAGCATCTGTTCTTAACTGTACTTGGGCCTCCATGTTGGTACAAATTCCCAGGCCGTCCTGAAAACTATTGAGTGCCGCTGAACCAATCTTTGTGAAATCGTCTGCTGAAGCCCTGCATCGATAGCTATGGGTGAAACGCTGATATCCAATGTTAATTCGCACACTTTCTCAAAAAGAATGCTCCAAAGATTGAGCATATCTACTCAGTCAATACTAAGAATGTTCAGCCCTGGCTGATATGTGAGGTAACATAGGCTCAAATTTTAGTTCCTTGTAGGTTACCAAACAACGTAACTCACAAACCAATGCGAGTGTAGTTTCAGATGCACTGAGAGCAGTTTGTTGTGTTGGAAAAACTGCAGGAGGTCCGATGGCTTCCCTAATGGATTATGAAATGATGGTGAGGTCCGATTCAGTGTCTAACTAAATAGTTTCAGGATACCCATTAATCCTCACTGCGAGTTAGCGCCTGCGGGAAAACGCGTTTATCAGATGGGTAGTAACAATGCTACGACTACCCTATTTATGTGGTGACTTCGAAAATCTGCCGTTGGAATTGTCAGTTGGAGTCGGGTTGTGTGGTTTGCAGAAACCATCTTTGTGACCAAAACGTTGAGGTTGTGTACACCATTGTCAGCGAAAAATGCGCTGTGATGCGTAGCGCCGTGCGGCACAGTTCCAATATTCTGTAGCGGCTTTTTGGACTCCTGCTGATTTGATCTGACCGGTTTAACATCCATCATGTTTATCTGCCGCTGTTCCACCATACTGGAACCATGCTTCAGGTTAAGCAGGCGTTGATATTCCGCTGCCATCTTCTACAATGTGATGTCCAGGTCTTGCTCCAAGTTGGTGTGAAGTCGTGTGCGGATGTTCGCTTCTGATGAAGACTGTAGACCACAGATGAACATCAGGCACTTTAACTGCGTCTCTCTCATGGATGTCAGTTTAACTCGATAGCACTCTCGGTTGACTATAACTGCATAAGTATTGTAGTCATCCATGGAGGGTTTAACAAGTTGTAAACAGTGATAGCGTGTGCTGAAGGGTTTGGAACATTCACTAAACATCTGAGACACTGCACCGTGCCATGGAATGAAAAGCACGTGGGTGTTTTAGCACTCTTGAGGCGAAGAAGAAAGAAGAGCTATACTTATTCAAATCATTCCAACTAAATGGATATCCACACATCTATGTCCGACGATGTCTAAACAACAAAGCTACGACCTCTCCGCCTGCTCAAACGACAACAAAGCGAATCGTTCTACCTTATGTAAAGAACATCTCCGAGATGATAGCAAGATTATTCAAACAGCACGGTCTTACAGTGGCTCACAAACCAACCGCCACATTGAGAAGAACCCTGTCGAAACCCAAAGCTAGACCTAAAGCATACGAAAGACGAAATGTTGTGTACAAGATACGGTGTCAAGATTGCGATAAGAACTATGCGGGTCAGACAGGGAGACAATTGTCTACAAGAATACAAGAGCATAAGAGAGCTTGTAAGAACCGTTTTGCTCTCTCACTTGTTTCAGTACATACAGACGAAGAAGGACACCACTTCGATTGGAACAACGCAGAGATCCTAGCACAAGGAGAGACACAAAAAGGAACAGAGTTCCTCGAGGCATGGTACTCGACGAAGCACTCGATAAACCTGCACGTCGAGATTGACCCGGTTTACGATAAGCTAAGACGGAGAGAATTAAAACAACTTAAAAAGAACCGTCGAAGGCAGTTAACAGACCCGTTAATAACACAGCCGCAACAACCCGGACAAAACAATCCTACGGAACACCCATATTTACCAGAGAAGCTGGACAGACGAATGGTCACGGGGCACAGATTGAGAGGGCCAATTCAAAAGTCACTTACTAATCAATCACAAATCGACGACCAAAACAGCGGATTGCGTTTGACCCTGTAGCTCACTGAGGAAGTCACCTCCCATGGTGATGAAACGTCTGCATACCAATTACGAAGCTCGGCGAATAATTGAACCCAAGAACGATCAACCCGGGCTACCAGTACATCAAGTCATTTTAAGCAAAATGTAATTTACAAAGCGGTCGAGTTCCGTAGCCCTTTACTTACGAACCAGCGGTCGTGATCGTCATGAATCCTCCTTGTCACCGAACTCAACCAGAAATATGTTCTCATAGCGTTTGCACCAGGAGTCAAATGTAACGCCAGATGAGAATGGTCATGTTAGAAAAACTCTATTGTCGACACAATCGATTCTAACTTGGTTGGTTCATCATGCGGCGCCTTGTCCTTGAAAATCATCTAAGGGATACAAGTCAGAGTGTCGAGTAGAGGGAGTTGACCAGCTTCGAACTGCGTCTGCAGTTGCTGAAGAATTACATGGAGGTCACCTGCTAAGACTGTCATTTCAATTGCCAATTACGTCGCCAGCTGATATGACCTGAACTACTCCAAATAGTTGGATAAAAGACTAAGTCGTGGAGATGACCAGGTAGTATTGATACAACGCGTGCAAAACTCAAGAGTCAACATGTGTCCCGTAATGGTTGAGTTAAAGGATTTATTAATGGTTAACTTACTGATGATTGGCTGGGCAGCGACACAACCTGATGGGGTCGGGGGATAACTGGGCACTAGTGATATGCAGCAATTTGGGTAATTCGGTGAAATCTCTCTTCAGCCATGGCTGCCAGACCTGGATTGCATATGTCACATGTAGTCGTAGGTATGAGCCGAGTTGTGGAAAAATGGAAGGGTCGAATCGTCCGGAGGCACCCTTCAAGGGGCTCATTTCTCGGATGCCGCTCATAGTCGTCGTTTCAGCCTGCTTCGAACAACGAATAACGACCTGGACCAAAACTCCCAGATCCATCTTGCCCGAAGGTGTTTGATGCCCCTGACTGCCGAGTTTTAGGGAGTACACCAACTTGTGCCGTGTGTGAAACACTCTATATTTGTCTCCGTTGAATCGAGGTAGATTCTGGGTTGACCGCGCGTACACCCTATCCTGATCAGCTTGACGTACTGTGATATCAACTGGTGTATTTATCGCACCCCACACCGTGATGTCATAGGTATGAAGCAGGCAGTTCGAGCTTATGAGGCATGTGATATCGTTAATATAGTTCAACAATAATTGAGGTCCTATTATCGAACTCTGTGATATTCTGCATTCAACTTGCATGCGATCCAAAGGTCTGGATTTGGAAGAACAGAATGTTGTAGATGCAGCTGAATGTACGGCTAAAGTGTCGCTACCATACAGCCGACGGTCACCCGAAATCTGTTGTGGGTTCCGCTGAGTTTACGATTAAACTACCTGAATTTGCAGTGCCGCCGCCAAATAGTTCAACCCGCCATGAAATGAGAAATCCAAGATCAGCCCAACCAAGCAATTCGGATTCGGAGTTTGCTTCATGTTCTGTTCTTTACTCGTGTTCGATCTCTAATTGTAGATCGATTCACTATTGCGCCACTGATCTCGGTCTGAAAGCTGAATCTCCATAACTCAGCATTTTATGGTCCAACCGGTGGAACGCCTTTTGAAAGTCGTAAAAGAATCCATCAAATTTTGTGCCAGACTTTACTGCTACAATCCAGCTGGATCGTGCTAGTAGTAGATTTGCAGTGCACGATCGATTTCGTTGGAAGTCACGCTGTTCCATTGCGAGATAGTTAAATTCTTTTACGTAGGCCGTTAGCGCATCAGAAATAATAGCTTCTATGATCTATGCGACAACCGGTAGTAAGATTATGGGACAGCAGTTAGCTGGATTGAAGCCTGGCATTCAAAGCAGAGCTCGATCAATAAGCACTTGGACATTGAAGTCGCTTACGAGGCACTGCGAACCAGCCCCCTGAAACCGCACTGATGATGTTGTCTAGTCAGGCAACGAAACGTCTGCACAATAATCACTCAGCTAGGAGAAAAGCTCAAAATCCGCATCCACACCCCGAGCTACGCATATTCTCACTTATTTCAAATAAGAGTTATCCTCCCATGTTTTAGCATATCGGGCACGTACATTTCGTTGACAGTGTTGGAAGAATCAAACCAAAAGCCTCAGCTAAACTCTCTCCTGCCGCCGCTAGTGATTTCGTGTGTATATTATCAATTCCAGAAGAGCTGTACTTGCGCGCACTCAACAGTATTTTTAGTACAGCATCTGTTGTGAAGGATATGTGAGTGAGTATTGGGGGTAAAACAATCATCGTCAAACGGTTAGGTGGCCAGTGGTCGCATTGAAATGTTTCAGCATATTGTAGGCGCAGGGTATTCGCCGCCTCCTTCGGTGTTCGTGTGGGACCGTCCGCTGTTTGAAGAGGAGGAATTCCCCGTTTCACCTTAAGTAGTCTGTTGACTTGTTAATACAGAGGCTTTTGTTTTGAGGGCATACGCACTGCTAACCTCTGCTGGTACGCAATTCTATCCTCGCGAACAAGCTGAGGGCAGCGATTCCGTTGGGTCGCATAGGCTACCCATTTCTCGGTGCTTGTGAAGACTTTGTAGATATGCCAGGTTGAGTGCTCCACTGCTATACACATGCATGTCCTGCTTCGCAGAAACCACACCACTTTTCTCGGTCGGAATGTCTTAATTGCTGACGCTTCGGCAACCAGTGAGTTAAACTGGCTGACGAAATGTTTCCATGCACTAGCTGGTGCCTCGTCTGCCAGAAATGTCCAGTTGGCTGTCTCACCTAGTCGAGCTAATATGTCGTAGCGTACGTACGCTCGCGTTGCGTCAGCAATTTTCACGGGATATTCTGCATAGCAAATGTATTCGAAGAGTAGTACTGCATGATCGCTACGGCTCCAGGGGGCGTCGACGATCACCTTCTCGACCATTAATTCTTCGATGGTGAATATCCGATCCGGTATCGAAGGCTTCTCTTTTTCTCGGAATCGTGTGGGAGTGGAGCGCGTAACTGGAGACAATCTCTTGTAGATCGGTGTTAAATTGCACTCCGTGAGCTGCTTGTGCTTACAGAAGGTGGACGTTGAATTCCTCATTAATGAGAATGAGACTGTAAGTTGTGTTTATCACTGTCCTTATTGCGGATGCCAGATGGGAGTTTAGCTCGGGTCTGGAGGAAAGATGACGGTAAATGACGGCCAATAAGCAAATGTCGTCCCCTTTTAAACCTAGACCACACCGAAGGGAATCTTGTATCGTGTTGACCGGATCCTCTATAAGCTCACATTGGAGGTCATAGTGGAAATAGAGAGCCACCCCTCCACCTTTGCAGACATGTACTTAACCGAGCATAACGTGCAGTCCCGAAGAAACGCAACACTTAAAGTTTATCTTTATTAGGCACTGCACCGTTTATAAAGCTGATCGTGATCCACTTGGAAATAATCATGAGCTCGACAGTTATTTTGCCTGTAGTTGTCCAGTCACCCTCCAGGTGTCACCAATGAGGCAGCGGTACCTTAAGCTCCACCGTCCTACGTGCTATGCAAGTGCACAAAACCGTCATGATGTCACACAGGACAATTAAATAACTTCCTTAAATTATCCGTTTTAATTGCCTTCGTTCTCAGAAAGGCAGAACAATACAGCCTTTTCTGTGCATGAACTAGTCTGTCCCGTGTCTTATTCATTCATAACTGTCGTTAAGTTGGCGGAGAATGGCCAACTGACATATATATCATTGAGCGATACGCTGGATCATCTGCTTGTGTCAGCTACCTCAGCGGAAATAACCCGACCACAATTCGGTCAGTTAAATTTGCATAAATCTCCTGAAGTAGGAAGTTCACGTGAGCAGTGAGCTTTTAGGGTCTGCTCCGTCAGAACGCATTTTGAATGGATACCAAACTTCAACCCATGCTGAAGAACGTACGTTGTTTGCAATACTACCCCTGTGAATTATTAAGATAGCTACATGGTCATTCTTGAAGCCATAATCTATGAGGATTGTGGGTTGCCACAAACTCGATTCTATTGCTGCCACGCAGCCTGCTTTCCTACCACCAGAACGTTACGTTAAAACTCACGATAAACTTGACTGGCAAATCAGATACTAAGGTATCAGTCGATGCAGCCATAATTCATTACAGATAGTCATACCTCAACGTTAAGGCTCAGCCGGTGAAAACGTCCCTCTCTCCGTTGTAACTCAACTTGTTGGTACGTGCTTAGCTTTATTTTGACCATTACTAATACCCACACATTTGGTTTGTATGGCTAGGTTTGTCGTCAACCAATTTTTTTTGTGTAAATGCTACTTGCTATCGTCTTTACTGCTGGGTGTGCACATGACATGAGATTGTATTCACATTGAATTCTTGCAGTTAGTAACATGAACTGGCTAACAAGATCAAGCGGTCTACACGAACAAACACAGTTAAGGAGCATAGCGACCTCGAAGTCGGGGTGACGTAAAAATTTGGTGAATGAGCTCGATGTATTTGTCCCAAAAGGTGGCATTGTAATTTGACCTCTAAGACCGCTTCAGCTGAACGGCCAGCGCAAATTTTGCTTTTACTGTTCACTGTTTATTTCCACGTGTTCGTCTTAGTTACCCACTACATTTTTAACCTTTGTTAGCGTAAACCTTAACTCCTTGGATGGGCGGACACTAATACCTTGTCCCATCGCTTCAAGTAACCGTGGCACTTACTATTAAACTACCGTAGTAGATGGCGGTAATATCTACCATTGGTTTGTGCAAACGCTGTCACACTGGCAGGAAAGATATCATGATCTTAAACTTCATTTTAAGTTGCTTTGATATTCATCATCCGACTTTCACTTCACTGTACGCTAATGCTAAGACTGCTCAAGTAACAGTTGTATATGTTCCTTTTTCCACTTAGTCTTAAAAGTAGAGACTATATAGTTATGTCGAAATCGGACCATAATTCATTTTTTACTCATTCTTTAACCAGTGATGCTTCCACCCACCTCATTTGAACTTGAATCAATAATTATTCTAAACCTAACCATCAGAAGACGTAGATTGTGAGATGCCGTTAGTCTGTAGATTCTTATCAATTACAAAAACTTGTGACACTGGAACATAAACAAACGGAGATCTTAAAGAGCAAAACGCATGGGCTATCACGGTAGGCTTGAGCCACTGTCAGCTGTTGTTGAGTGCACAGCGGTGATCGTTCGAGGAAAAAGTTGACTCAGGAAACCGAGCTACCTCAGCAGTCACCAGCCACTTGCTGACTACTGCTCACAGCGTCAATCCTGATGACTCGTTCACAGTCCTAATGCGCGATCAGCGGCCCCAAATGCTTATGCTATTGGAGGTTATCGTCATCGATCGTGCAAGACCACCGCTGTGCTTTCAAAAACAGCTGACAGTGGCTCTAAGCCTACTGTGGTAGCGCATGCGTTTTGCTATGATCACCGTTCGTTTAAGGTCCAATGTTGCACGCTTTTGTGATTGATAAGGATGCACGTAATGACGGCCCCATCTCACCATCTACGCCTTTTGATTTTTATGTTTGGAAGCATAAAGGGAAATGGTTGTTTCAATAGTTATTCTTTTCTTCATTTTGGCATGGTACTCCTTCAATACTGACCACCTATAGAATTATGAATTCGCTAGTAAATTCGACTCAGCGATTATTTTTCTGGCGGAAATCGCTCCAAGTAGCATCACTGAATGTAACAACATTTCTGCTGGAACAGTTACCATCCAATGTAATGTTTGTGAAACATACCCATACAATGTGCTCCGTCTACGTGTAACGAACCGTGTCTTGCCTTGTCGGGAACAGAAGCATTTAGTATTGTTGCTTTGGATTCCTCACATTTTCTTCTTCTTTATATCCTTGTTGGTCATGACTGGGCTGATCTGCTGCGGTGATGGACTGAGGCTTCCAGGCTAATAATTATACCCATGCAAATCATATCACTATTGGATCACAGGCGTTTAAGTATTCAAAGTGCCATTCTCGAAATCAGCCGAATAATAGAAAAAGCTGGATCGTCCAGATTATATGCAGATAAAAAGCCCTAAATACGTGTTAAATAGGTGCTGTCATACATGCTATTAATTATCTTGGCATAAATCCAGTTACGGCATGATAATGTGGTTAAAACATTTCCAGGGAATATCCTGCATGGAAGAAGGTCCCCTGGAGACGGTTCCACGGATGATCGTATTACCGTACCGGAACATTTGGCCTTGCCCCCATTTGTAATCGTTCCTAGTTTCTCAATATTGCTTATCCATTTAACTACAGTTACACAAAATTCTACTGGAACCCACATTAATAAACAAAGACATCTATTTTAAGCGATGCCGCCATATATATTTAATCAGATCGCTGCGTTAGATACGACCTCGCGTTGTCAGGAAATACACCCTTAATTTTGGTTAGATTAATAATAATAATATTATTATTATTAATATTATTATTGTTAGTAGTAGTAGTAGTAGTAGTAAATGCTGCCCACCTTTGTTGCTGGCCATAATAGGTGAACGCCATATATATTATGCGAACTATATCTTGCTTTAGTTTGGGGAACAAAAGCAAAATTGCAGACTGAATTCTTCTGCTATACTCATACGGTGGAATTCTGTTAGTGGCGCAATTGGCGTTTCAGTCGAGCCCACGACACTGAGCCGAGCACCACGTCACCCAACATCAGTGAATTACGGTGAACCACAACTTCTCCGGCTGACACTGAGTTCCACTGATCTCACAGCGGAAGTTCCACTGTCTTCGATTCGGCTCCGTAACTCAACACACGAGGTGAGTATCCTACCGGATATCTCTTGGAACGAACGTCGTAAAGAGAGTAAGTTTGTAGATCTGACAAAAAACAGACAGTTCTTGTTTACGGGGTTCCTGTCCATCGCAATGAGGCTGGACCTCACCGTGGTGCGATGGTTTGTGTGCCTCAGCGATCCATTGAGCTATGCTGGGTGGTGCTTTTGCACCTTCAGATCCACTCATACCAGATTGGTCAGTGATTAGAGGCCAGACAAACAGAACCTCCTGGTCCTCCAGGTTGGGTGTTGGAATAAGGTGGCGCCTTATTCCTTAAAACGGACTCCTTGTGGCCCAACGCCAAACCCGCTGCCTTGCGGTCAGGTTTTTGAACCAAAGGCTTTGGTTGAGAACCCTAATCGTTCTCCTGTCTAGGCCTGGGCAATCGGACAGTATCCTGCCAACGCAATACTATGAATTTCTCTTCAAACAGTTTCTTGATGCTCTGGCCACCGCAGAGCATAATCAACGGTGCCCTATCTGCTGCACCGAGCAGGGTGGATAGGGTTTGGATGCTACTGCTCAAGCCTTCCCGTCTTACGCTTTTCCACCCTCATCGTCCCTTTCCAACTTCACTTTTATCCCACCAGTTTCCAACCCCCGATTCTTGGCCCTCCCCCAACATGCTTTGTTAGGCGTTTATCTTCTAATTTCAGCTCACATGCTAACGCGGAGCGTCACTCCGCTCCTGTCGACAAGCCATTGTCCAACCAAGTGGTCTATTCCACTTCATCGGCTTCCATTTGGAGCCCACGATCATCCTTCAGATTGGCATGCCTCACTGTACGCACATTGCTACAGATCGGTCAACAGGCAGCACTTGCCCGAACATTGGAGACGCTCTCGATCGATATCTGCTGCTTATCGGAGACCTGGCTGCAACACTCGAACTCTGTGCTCACTCTGCGATCCCCTGAAAGTGACGCAAGCAGTAGTTTCTCATTGCGCCTATCCGGTGACGATGCAGCTTCGAGCACCGGCCAAGCTGGTGTTGGCATTGCCCTGAGTCCCCAGGCTGAAGCTGCTCTGGTTGATTGGATTCCAATCAGTAGCCGGATGTGTGCGGTCCGATTGGCTGGCTCGTTCAAAGCTTGGTAGTCGCGCGGGACAAATAGGTGTCTATTCATCATCGCTGCCTACGCACCCACAAACTGTAGCGATGATTCGGTAAAGAACGACTTCTACCGCCAACTGACCCAGCACCTTCGCCACAGAAGAAGCACGGACACTGTTGTGCTGGCGGGGGATATGAACGCACAAGTTGGAAAGTTGTCCACTGATGAACTGCATCTGGACGGTCAACAAGGTGTAGGCTCCCGAAATGATAACGGTGAGCGGTTACTTCATTTGTGTGAAGATGTTCGCTTATTTCTTGCGAGCACTAACTTCCGACACAGTCCCCTCCGGAGTTTGACTTGGCGCCCACCAGCTTCTAACCAGCCTGGGACGCAGATCGATCAGATTGCTATCAGTTACCGCTGGAGAGGCTGCATCGAGAACTGTCGCTCACTTTGGAGCACATATGTGGACACCGATCATTCACTTGTATGTGCTGACATGCGGATGCGTTTTGGCGGAAGCCCACCAAGACGCTGTGAGTGCGTTGACACCAGCCAACTGACAAAGCCAGCTGTTCTGAATGCCTATCAAAGTAGGCTGATATGCGACTTGAGTAAGCGCTCACTGGAGACAACTGAAGTTCAGTGGTCAAATGTTCACCAGACCTTATTAGCAGCAGGCAAATCCTCATGTGGTATGTCTAATAGCCAACATGGACATCGGGTCTCTTCGCGGTCTCTGGAACTTATCGACGCTCGCCGGCATATCCCGGCTGGAAGCGAACACAATGAAACTCGCAAAGAGCTCCGGGCAAGATTCCGTGCTAGCCTGAAGAGAGACCGCGAATCTTGGTGGTCTCTTCGTGCGTCAGAGATGGAAGTGGCCGCTGCCCTTGGCAACCATCGTAAGTTATTCCGTCTGTTACGGGAAACAGGCAGCAGGGGACCTGGTGTTAGTGAAACAATTTGTGATGAGAGTGGACAGCCTATCCACAATTTGTCAAAATGTTTGGAGCGTTGGGCTGAGCATTTTGAAAAGCAATTTAATCGGTTAGAATTGTTCGTTTCTTTGCTGGCCAGTGATCGCCCTGCTACGTGGACTGCCCCTCTGGATCTACCCTCTCGCTCAGAAGTCGAATGTGAGATCGGACTGTTGAAGTCAAACAAAGCCGCGGGACCAGATGATCTTCCTCCAGCCCTCTTCAAATTCGGAGGCTCTGCTCTTGTTGATGCTTTACATGAATTACTAGTGAAACTGTGGGAGCAGGGGATTGTCCCAACCAACTGGAGCCGCTCCGTTATTGTTTTCATCTTCAAAGGAGGCTCGCGCTCGGAATGCGGCAACCATAGAGGAATCAGTCTGATCTCTATCGCCTCCAAATTACTCGCCTCCATAATTCTTCACAGACTGACTGGCGCTCGTGAAAGCCAGATTCGTGAGGAGCAAGCCAGCTTTCGTCGGGGTCGTGGCTGCATCAACCATATCTCCACCTTGCGTCAGTAGTTGGAGCACCATCACACATATTGGCGGCCCACCGTAGTCGTGTTCCTCGACATCAAAGGTGCCTTCGAGTCGGTTGCACGATGTGCCCTTTGGAATTGTCTACTCGGGAAAGGTGTGCCCGAGAATTATGCAAATATTATCCGAGCATTATACGCGCGTAGCTCGGGCAGAGTGAGAACATACGGCAAGCTGTCATCGCCCTTCCATATCTCCAGCGGTGTGAGACAAGGATGCCCGCTGTCACCTTTCCTCTTCAACTTCGCTATTGACGACGTCATGGAGGTTGCATTTACAGGACATGACTTGGAAGGTGTGGAGCTACTCCCAGGAGAACGACTTCTTGACTTAGAGTATGCAGACGATATTGTCCTCATCTGTGACAACTCCCAGACGTGCCAAGCCGCGCTGGACAGATTAGCAATGGCTGCCAGTCGCTTCGGGCTTTACTTTCACCATCGAAATGCAAATTGCTCCTCCAAGATTGGCAAGGATCGCCTCTGGCGCTGACCCTTGGTGGGGATCAGCTAGAAGTCGTTCGGAAATTCAACTATCTGGGAAGTTGTATCAGCGCCCTTGGGATCGAAGACGAGACCACGAACCGTATAGCAAAAGCTCGAAGTGCCGCGTTGTTCTAATCCGCCATCGACACACCTACATCTACCAACTTGGGGCGCATGAGCTGCAGACACTCTCACCGGAACATGACCTCAGTGTTCTGGTACAGGAAGACCTCAGTAGTTCCAAACAATCAGCATCCCTGTTAAACAAAGGTAACCAACATGTTGGTTTCTTGCGGAGGGTATTCGGGAGTGTGGATTCATCCATCTCTCGGACGCTTAATGCCCACGCGCGTTCGTGCGTCGAATGCGCAATCCAAGCATGCCAAATTTTGCTGAAGCGCGACCTTGCAGCTCTCGAAACTCCCCAATGTAGGGCAACGAAATTTGTCAAGGGATTGCTCAACCATTCGTACCAGCACCGACAGAAATCACCTGCCGTGTTCAGTAGACGCTACCAGCGGTTACCTGCAGACCACACATTGGTCTACAAAATACTGAGCGACCGCAGTCAGGTGTGACGCCACCTTTGGAAAGGCAGTTCGAGCACCGACCACAAAGCCAGTGGCTTGAAACTGAGTCAACAACACAGTCGCCTAGATCAATGGTCCCCCATAGTTTTATCACCTCGGACTGATGAACGGTTGACAACTTTTTCGCAGCCCGCTGAGGGGGAAGTTGCTTGTTTTTACTTAGATTGTTTTTATGTAATGATTTTAATGTACTTGCATTTAAACTATCTTAAAATCGAATTAACTTACACCAAATTACATAAATTGATATAACATGTTAACTCACTAGAAGGCTAAATTGATGAGAACCCTGAGCTTTTTTCTCTGCAACGAGACCGTTCCGTCTGGGGGTAATGGAAAAATATGACACCTAAAGTGTGTTGCTTGTGTCCAGTTTATTCCGTTGTTCTGTTTTGGTTGCTGTCACCTCAGAAAACTCGGCTTCACGCAGATAGGATAACGGAAATGGCAATGGGGATTTAAATGGTGTGGTGGCAATCTGAGGGTAATAGGCCAAGACTTTAATGCAAAACACCGGCAGAGTTTTTGTCTCGAACATAGCTTTAAGGCCGCTGTCATTTGTAATCTCCAGCAGTTGGTCATTATCTTGAACAGACCTGCTAAATTCGCCTGATTTGTTAACAAATGGGTCGCGGATCCATTCCTTTCCAGTTCCTGGGTCTTTTATGTTTGGGAAGCAGCGCCTGAACTCTATTAATAGCAAAGACCGGTGATAGTGCACCAACTGGGACAACGAATGACTAGCGTCAGTCTCGCCTATAGTCCCCGATAAGATTTGCAAAATGTTCAATATACCTCTGTTTACGCGTCGTCCCCAAAACTCCAGTTTCGGTTTAAATGCAGCTATTTTGTCAGCCAAATTGAAAAATATTGTCATTTTTCCCCGAAGGGATAGATTGAGTTCATTGAACAGGCTGAATATGTCACACAGTTATGCCAGTTTTGCGACCCATACCTTGTCACTGAAATAAGTTGCCAAGGATGATTTCTTCTTTGCAGAGAGAACTCTTTGCAATGGCTGTCGTAATTCAAATACACTGGGTATCGATTTTTCTGGATAACCATCTTATTTCTGTGTACGAGCGAAAGCATCTGTGCTCTGCGTCCATCTCCCCATAAAGCTGCTCAAACACGCACCAGGTAAGGTCGTGTGCTCTGATGTGGTTAATAACTTCGACCTTAACCAACAAGCTGTTAAATTCCGGTGACATTTTTCGGCTTGCCAGCATTTCCCTGTGCATGATACAATGCGCTGATTCACTCTCAGTTGCAATCTCCTTAATCCGAGCAGTTAAACCAGACAGTCGTCTGGTCATGGCAGCAGCTCCGTCTGTGCAAATGAACAGTACTGCTCTTGTTTTGTTGGTTGGCAAAGATACTGCACATAACAAACGTTCATGCGTATGCTCCTGACAAAGATCTCGCACATAACCAAGCAGTATTGCCTTGTTGTCGATATCTGTAAATTCCTTAACCCGGAGTGCATACCACGGGAGTGTATTAATCCTCTCCAACAATTGTGTTTCAATGTCTTCGACTATCTCCTCACTTCGCCTAGTCGCAATGTTAGCCGACAAAAGCACATGTGCTATCTTTTTAACAACGGCGTCTCCTAGAGGTTCACGACAAATGTCTTTAGTGGAGTGTTAGATCAATGCCTGTACTATCTCACGCTCATAACCATCCTACTTTACGAATTACTCAGTCGCTTTACCCGTGAGCATTTTATTTGGTCCACTTAGGTGATATTTGAACTTCATTTTCTGCTAGTATTAGCCTACGCGACCTGTCAAACCCGTTAGAAACCATTGTTCCATTAGTGAGTATGGTGCACGTCAGGTTCTGAAGCAGTTAGTCGCGAATGTCGGTTGATACATTAGGCTAACCTGTTTGACCATCATTACAGTGTAAACTTGTTCAGATCCACAAAGATCGTAGATTGTGTACTGCTAAACTTCGGTAACTGGTTGATGATAAGTTACGTAATTGTTATCGCTGGCCTCACAGTCGGTCAGGTCTTGTGTTTACCCACGCCGCGTGCAATTTAGGGTGCCTAACTTTGCCGGTACTTTTGGGTGGGCGCTTGATAAGCATGCACTAACATCGCAAAACTCTAAATACTTAACTGATGTGATAAATCTCTTCCTGTGTGACGTCACCTAGCCTGTAGTTAACAGGAACGATAACGTCTGTAGTTACAACTCTTATCAGGTGTGAAGCTTTCACAAACAGCGCGGGGCTAAAGTACTGGATTTCTTAACCGTGATTAGTATTACCTCCAACAGATGAAACTAAAATTTGCAGTAACACGGTATTTTAAATTTTACCAATGTTACATTACTGATATTTCGGTGATTTGTGTGAAGATAACCGTATCTAGTTACTAGGATCATGAATGTTTAGTTGGTCAAATTAATTAAATGGTGCAATTGGCTTTTATTGCAGCAGGTGGTTTTGCTTATTTGATCTATATGTTGGACTAAGGAGACTTTATTCGTTAAATGTTCAATTAACATTCTGCCGTGTGGAGCCAGTTTTACAACATCACTACTCAGCAGTTCATCGAAAATGTTAGGGTTGTCATTTTTCGTTCATCATCCTATCCACCCTGTTTCCTTAGTCACATTCACCATAGTGATTATCACTGTCCTCATGTAGTAACTGGTTCACACACGGATCAAGCAAAACAGCCCTTAGTACGGGGCACGTGTACGGGCACGAGAAACGCACAGTCCTCATCATTTCACGCTCTGCGAGGTTGCTTAGCTAGTTTAAAAGATCTACTTGTTAGTTATTAAGTAGTCGACTTTTAATTGACTCACTTTTGACCGAGTGAATGCCTGTTGATATAACGGTAGCCCTTCCTTATGTGTCATGGAACGCCGCAAGGTCTTGGAATCATTGCTTTACTCGTTCTGGTGTGCTGGAATTTGTCTAAGTCGATTACCTTCTGCTGCTTTAAACAACGCAGAAGTTTCTTTATCGATCTTTCGATTGCCTGTGTCTTGTCATTCTCGTTATCCATTCTAGGAAACTTTGACCCACCGGAAAGAAAGGAATACATCTTGCTGATTTAGTTCGATCTATCCATCAGAACAATCCCGGCTCCTTTAGCCCGTGAAGACAACAGTGTAGGATCGTTTCGCTTGAGTTCTTTAAAGGGGTCTGTTCCTGCTTCAATAGATGCTTGGCAAGTGGTTTATAACAGGTATACATAACACGTGTTAAAAGGTGTCGCATTATACTGCTCAGCTGCTAAGGCTGATGACCGCGTAAGTTTTTTCATTGGTGAAAAGTAAAGTTCAACGTTCACTATGCACTGCTTACGTGGCCGGGAAAACAAACTATGATAAAAACACGCCACTTGCTTTGCAGAAGTTGTTTTCTAATCAGCCATTCTAAATCATCGCACTCACTGACCATTGGATAAATCGATGACAGATGTGGGGAACCTTAGTTGGCTGTTTACGAGGAACATTACACCAGTTAAACAGTTACCTTTGTAACACACCACTTCAAGTGCCACAGTTTTCTTACAGTTGCAATGGTTAATGTGTGGTAACAAGTTTATTGTTTGTGATATTAAACGGAGAGCAAGCAGTTTGTGCAAAACTATTTGGCGTGAAGCATGGTCACAACAAAAATTAGCCTAAAGCTGTCATCAAGTACGTTCCAGCTGACAGCCAGGAGAAAATATATTCTTCATCCAGAACGAAAATTCGTGCTGTTATCCGGAGTTCGCGCGGCATTCCCGATCATGGCATCGGTGTGATTGCAAACGTACCTGTGAGGATTCACAAGTAGGACGCGACCAGTATTGACAGTAACAATTACCAGAATGGATACACACTGCTGTGAATCAACCGCTTTATCATCCTTCGGTCTCAAATAAGGGAGGCTTCTCTGCGTTTCTGGCATTTGAAGTACGGATGTACCAGTTAACACTTTGTCAATCTTCCATATCTTCTCATCAGATCGTGGATATTTTCAAAGTACAGATTTCAAAAGTGCAATTTAAAAGAAGCATTCACAGTCTAATGCACGAACATAATCCTAACTGTTTTGCACCAACTAGGTCAATAGCAACACAGCGTTTAACAATCCCTGCCGTGTACTTCCATTGCCAATCTGTTGCCTGCTGTTGGCCGTTTCCCCGTCAAACCGTTAGCCAAGAGTACAAGCCACAGTAATTGCCCCAGGTCACTAAGTCTACAGGCTTAGCCCCTAACTCATCTGTGTACTTACTGCTACGGAATCACGTTTCCTGATCTCCAGTACAATGAGATTTGCACATTGTGTTTGAAGAATCAAAGCGGGTATGAGGCTTGGTCCATAGAGAGTGTACAATTTCTTCCAGTTCTGTTTAAGAATGCAGGCGATTTTCATTTCAACTTTTCGGTTAAATATGCGCCCCCAGGTTTCGTATGGGTCATTCTCCCTACCTGACCTACGCTAGTTTCATAGCCAGTGCGATGATATGTCTGATATGTTGACACCACAAATACCATTGCGATAATGGCTAGAAAAGTAGGTATCACGTGTAAATATCTCAAACGAAGCAGAATGCAACCTAAATTCCAACTTACGCAAGTGACTTCAGACGCGAGCGCTGAACAGCTAGAAATCTCTTTTCAGTACTAGCTAAGGTTGCTGCCTTGGCTCCGCACCTGCAAATTTGTTGGTCGCCTGTTCCTTCCCCACTCTCATACATAGATTGCAGAATCAGTGAAATAATCAGTAGGACCTACGACGACTGCAACGTACCTTCCAGTAGTTACATTTCAGTTGTAGCATCTAGGCCTGCATAAGCAGGCGATAACCGAAGTGGGCCTCCTCTCAAATGAACCTCCCTTCCATATTGAACTCGCCAACTTTATGTCCCTAGCAATTTCGTTACAAGTAAATCAAAGTGGGTACTGATGATAAAGTAAAAACGCTGGATCTCACCGATGTTGTCGTGGATGATCGAGAAATCAACCGGATCCACAAGTGATCTCAATCTCAATGTCTGCTAGACTTCCGTCTACTTTTCTGCACCAGTGCTTTTTCATACCAGACCAATCGTTTACACTGATATTGTGGTCAGCAAGAAAACTATACCTAATAGGTCTGTGGGTATTGAATTCGCCCTGAACTGAGACAATGCGTCAATTATGCTAGAGTTTTGAAGGGTATTCGGACAACATTTACCATAAACGGTTGTTACAGGTGGAATGCGCACTTCTGAGGGTTCCAAAAATCATGAACCGGTCGTCTAGTGTATTTTAAGATGTATACAGGCATTTGACTGTGCTTCTTATAAAGACTCATGAAAAACCATCATAGTGTTAGTAGTTGGCCAAACGATTGCTATGACATATTACAACTTGCTCAAACGTGAGGGAAACACACTGACCGAGATTAAGACACACTGAGTGACAAGTAGCCCACTCTGTGGAACTTTTTCAAGTCAAGTCAAGTTAAAGTAGGCTTTGTGCTCCCCGATGGGTACATTTTCAGCATGTTATGCTATCATTGCGATAGGTGAAGTATAAGAAATGACTGTTAAAGAAAATAATAAAACGTCTGAAGAATGTCTACACATATCACACGAGCAAAGAAGTTTGCATCATACTGCTAATTTTGGTTGGATTAACAAGCAAGCAAGACAGGTACGGTAGAACAGATTAGTTTCAGGATGCAGTATGAGAAAATAAGACATTAATTTGGGAACGGA
Organism: Dicrocoelium dendriticum; assembly: GCA_944474145.2. Classification (NCBI taxonomy): domain Eukaryota; kingdom Metazoa; phylum Platyhelminthes; class Trematoda; order Plagiorchiida; family Dicrocoeliidae; genus Dicrocoelium; species Dicrocoelium dendriticum. Next base: position 60,450,484 of record OX104064.1, on the reverse strand, counting down.
TAGAGGAAATAGATAGTATTTTTGATGGCTTAACAAGGTGTGGATTAAGATGGTCGTTTAGCATTTTGACGGAAAAACTGGTACAAGTGTCTAGGTGCTTGCTAAAAATAAAATCCACAAGGGATTCTCTAAACAATCCACTGCATCTGGAAATAAGGTTTATGAACCGTGCAATCAGTGAGGATTACTGGGGAACAGTTGAGTCAATACAGCAGAATGTATGCAGTCACAAATCGGAGAATCAAATCACGGAGTACTGAAACTACGTTAAGTCCAGGAGCATAAAATGGCAGTCGTCTAACCTTACAAAAGGTTTCGATAACGTGAACAGACCATGAGAAGTTTCGGGATACAATGACTTGATGATCTGACTTTGAACTGGTTACTCCTTGCCAATGGAGAAGCGGTGTCCAAGAAAAATCGTAACTTGTCAGCTCGAAGAAACTAGAATGTTATGTCAAAACAATTGAAAGTAATCAAAATCTGGGATCGAAACGATGACCAACGCACAAGTTCATCTAGACCATTCGAAAATTAATGGATATCCCACCGGTTGGAGTAATGCATTCCAAAACGACATCGCCAGTGTACTTGCACCCAATACAGGTAGGCAGTATTGACAGCTTTTCATGTATAAAGAAAATAGACCGTGTGAGAGGATGACTCTCTGGAACACCTCGACTAGAGAGCAGTGAAGAAAACTTCGCTCCATTAATCTAGGTGAATTGAGTGCGGTTTGTGAAACAGTCTTCAACCTCGCTGCAAACAGTTGTTGAGACAGCATTTGCAAACAGCAGGTTGAGCAGGACTGATCAGTCCACGCTCCCGAAAACATCTATATAGTCGCGAAACAAAATTCGTACTGCCGCGCTTTTTCATCCAATGCAGATGAAACATACTGCGCATGATGTGATCCAGCATGCAGTGTGAAGTGGCCATGTTTGTAAGCGAAGTGGCGTACATCGCCTGCGTTGGTGGGTGTGAAAATCTACTGGGCAAGAAGTTTCTCGAAGACCTTCAACAGCACCGAGGTACATGCAGTTGGACGATACTTGTAGGGGTCCTTCGTGAGCAGAAGCGTTATCCTTACAGGTCCCCAAATGTTAGCGATGGTGTCACATATAAGACGTCCCTTGAAAATGGCGCTTAGAGGTTTTTCAACATAATCTGCATAGAGCTTTACCCCAAGTAGTGTTAATGTGTCGGGGGCAGTAGCCTTGTTTACCTTTTTTAGATTTCTCGGCAAACTGTAAACCTATCAAAGGTGACTACCGAACCTGTGTTGGCGAAGTGGCGCAGAGAAAACATACCTTGTTGAGAAGAACAAAACTCAGTATTGAATTCGTTAACATCCACTTTATCAGTGTACTTATGTGAAGTTTGGCCACATAGGTGTTTCAAATGTCTCTAAACAGGGCGACAATAGTGGTTGCCCAGCGCAATCTCAATGTATAAGCAGTCCAATATGTGTATCTCCGAGTTGATTGCCCAAGAGAGTTTTTTAATCTTCGCAGTGATTTTGCATGTATGGGCTTGTTCATTTGTTCTCCCAAGTTGTTTCAGTAGCGGTGAAGAACATCTATCCATCCGTAAGTAGATGGTCTCAACAGGACAACACAAATCGAAGCCGAATTTAATGTATTCAGTCAGGTTGTCGCAATACAAAGATAGGTTTTCTTTCCTAAAAGCTAAAAATTCATTTGAAGCGAACGTCACTTGGAGTTTCGCGATATTTTCTGTCGAGCAGTCTCGCCGCCTGACAGTTTTGAGTAGCCTTCTTGGCAGAAAGAGAAATTTGCTTTCGCCGTACATGACTGGATCCAGTCTGGAATCCAGTGATCTGCGTTTCCGAGAGAAACCCTGTCAGAAACCGTTGTCTTTGAAGTTAGTCTGTTTTTGAAACTATCCTGCAACTTCCGGCATAATCCACAGAATTTCCGCTTCCGTCCTTATGAACACTTTGCAAATGATTTTTCAGGTTACTTGGTCGCATAGTTTCATTTGAAAGTGTTTTGACAAATTGAACGCACAGGTAGAGTGGGGTTTTGGGGTAATTCGATAAACCCGAACGACAGGTACTCCACGGACTATTGCTGACACTTTTCTTTGCCGAGGAGCTCATTTTTGAAATAGAGCATTGTAAATTGTTAATATGTAATGTATGTATATAACGCTTTTGTTTTAATTTGCTTACACGGTTATACAATGAATATTAAATAACATCATTCAACAAGGCGAAACACGCAGGTGGTATTAATAATTGGTGGCGCTAAATTTCTTCTTGCTTGACCGCGAGCTTATAAGAAAAGACGTTTGGCAAGCATACTTGAAAATTCTGTTGGCGACTACCATGTTAAAATGTGAAGGTGTAGAAGCACTGTTAGAGCCAACTCAAAAGGAGTTTCTGAGGGTGACTTTGAAAATGCCGTGGATAGCTAAAATGACTGAAAAAAGCTTCTTGACAAAAGGCATTGACGAAAACGAATGGAACTTAGGAAATCACAATGCTCTGTGGACACATACGTACAGCAGGAAAGCGACACCAAACAGTGTCAGTTGGTCAAATGAAGAACAGAAGCAACAAACACGGAAGCAAATGCCGGACAGTTCAAAAAACCGTCATGCGTGTGACAACAACAAAAGTAACAATGTACATTGGCTAATGCCAGACATAATACCTAATGTATGGTGGTTAGGCATTTGATCATTCTGTGTGTACATGTGTACACCTGACGTTATATATACTCATCAAAGAAACTGGATGTACACACGTATGATGTAAATTGAGAAAACTGTCCGCTAATGTGAAAACTTCAGCCGAACTGTATGTTAAGCAAGCGTTTTAACGTTTCTCAGCTGTTTCGACTCTTAGTCGGAAGGAACGAACGTGCTTCTGAGATAGCATCCAACAAGCGCAGTGTTGCCACTCGAATTCAGAAAGTTGCAGGCTAATGTGATCTAGCCGTCAGACGTACACTTGAACTGATACTGGAGACGAAAAACGCGTAACTCAGCGCTACCTCACTGAGAGCCGAACTAGAAATACTGACCGGTAGGTGAGTAGTCACACATTGGTAGCGTCCTGAGGAAAATGTACGTAGTTGGTGTCAGTGTGGCTTTGTGCGATAACGTCCGCAGTGTTTTGACGAGGCATCGCTAGGTTCACTGTAGCCTGCGAAGTAGATGCATCAGTTTTCTGAGTAAAGCTCAGTTGTTTCACTGTGGAGAGGCATCAAATTCCTCAGGACGAATTGGTTTTTAGTTGCGCAGTCTGAGTCGCCGTACGGTGATTGTATGTGAGGTGTGCCGAGTGAAATCTGCGCAAATTTGGCGGAGCTGTGCCAGAAATTCCGCCCGGTCTGGATTTCAGGCCCCATAAACAGCCATTTGCGCACGCGCAGTTCATTTAACTGACCAGTAGTCACCACAAGAGACTAGTGCGCAGAACGAAACTAACAGAAGCTTTTTAACTGAATTTTGTTACTTGTTTTATCACAATCTACTTTTCACAGCGTAGAGGTCTTATGCCCCCGATGGTCTCTCTAAAACGTTTTCATCCCATGGCTTCCCGAGAACTCTCTGTGTCCCCCAGGAGGTCTATGTGGCTCCCATTGAGAATGGCTGAGGTGGACAACAAGTCTACCTATTTACACCGGAGTCGGCTGATGTAAGTGAAGACACCCCCCTACGACTACACGGATTTCCAGCTCTTTCTGTCTTTATGACACGATAGTAGCTGAGTTGAATAACTCCGTCCTCAACGTCAGGATGGAGCCAACGTTATAAAAGCAATACAACACACGTATTTGCATATTCCTTACGCACCCCAGTGGCAGTAAGGTCAGTGATTTTACCAAAGAGAGGACGCACATTGCTGGTGGGATCAGCTGGATTTTTTCTCTCTGTACATTACAGTGTCTGAGGCCTAGTTAGTAATCAGCACGATGTTTTCTCGTTTTACCAAAAATGTCTCTTTAAGATTCGGCTGATACAGTTCCTGGTCTTGTTACCGCATTCGGCACAAGATGTGCTTTGCGCGGCGCTTCGAAATGGTTTTCTATCTTCAGCAGTATATGATAATCTGTCCGCACAGATGGACGGCCAACCGTCTCATTTGGGCGTGGTTTTGGTCACTTGCAGTGGCAAAAATTAAGTAATACAATAAACGGCGAAGTACTTCCAAATGTTGTTAACTAAAGTTATACCTCTTTAGCACCGCCGTTATTTGCCTAAAACGCTTTAGTTATAATACAATCGTAATTTTAGTCAGCGTGAGTGTCCGTTTGAGCGCCATGAATGACCAACTTTTGTGCCCATGGCGGTCCAAAATGGACACATTTCGGACGAATTTCGGTCACACAAAAACATTTTCGGTTTTGCATGATGGTTATACTATTGCGCAATTGCAATTTGGGCGACGATTTCCGACTAGTGTTGATGACATTTGCAGTGATACAAAATGCATTCACGGTATATAGTAAGGATGCGTTAGAAAAAAAACTATCTGAGTGACCGAACGTCAACCAAGAAGTGTCCAATTAAGAGGTCCGGGGGAAAATACTGGTCACTCAGGGAGCTCAAACGGTCACTCCAGCTGACACCTTTCAGTCACTAATGCTATGCGGGTAACATAGATGACCTTAGCGGTTCAGATAAACAAAATCATGAGGACCGTACAATACAATGGATAGATCCGCAGTAGATAGCGTAGCAAACAGTGCTTCAAAGAGAAAAACAGCAACAGCCGATTTGAAGTCCCCGCCGCACTCAGTATGTGTTTTCAAAACTCACCGTTCGGGAAACACCCCGATGATAGCAGTTTAAACGGTTCGACTTGAAGGCCAAAACAGTTCGTTGAAAGTTCGAATATTGGTTATAATTTATGCCGTTGTTTGATTTGGTAAACGTGATATGAATCATCTTCTGAATTACATGGAAGCCTACTTCCTTTGCTTCGAACTATTAGTTTATTTTGGTGTGTAACGTAAATCTTTGAGTTACTGGGTGCAATACCACGAAACAACAGTCCTAACGGCTAGGCTGAATTTGATTTTACACAAAATATATCCATGCCGAGAATCTCTGTATAGATCAGAAGCAAAAAATTAGGTGCGCAGAGAAAATGTTCGAGGACGGGAAAAGAAATGTGGTAAAGCTAACGCGCTTAAAAGCAAAACTATTGAAATTGCCACTGTAACAGTTGCTTTGCAGATTTCGATAAACTAACACGCTTCACTAGTGTTGATAAAGTAGAGCGTTGTTTTCTGAGTGTATACTTGAGCCAGGCGATAAAAACATAAGCAACCGTAGTAGCGACTGAACGCAAGTTTTTCGCAACTTGTGCTTAATCTCCTTCTTTGATAAAACGTCAAAATCCAATCATTAACTATACCACAGCACGTCGGATTTAAAATAGTTAGGTCCTTATATCGGGTTGCGAACAAAGTTACACTGGCTGATAGATGGGATAGTTTGCTATGGAATCATTTGTACCTCAACTTTTCTCTAGTGTATAGTAAACCATGCCATAAGGCAGTCCAGTGATTACACAAGGCGATGACCCCGTCGATGATACTAATTCGCTCTTTAAAGTAGCATGCTCTGCATGTTTGTTATGTGATGTACTTTCTCATACTTATCCGCTGTCGTTTTTCTGTCAAAAGTTGAACTACTTCCTGCGTGCACACTCCTCCGATAAGTTGCACGCACTAATGCTAGTCAGTCTAGAGTTCCGTAGTCACGAAACCCTCTAACCCACTTCACTTGAAAACCTTGAAATTCTCGCATGTGGTTCATTAGTCTTAAGCCTCTTTCGTGCGAAGCTTACAACGTTACCTAGTCAAAAGTCCGACCGTTTTAATTCTAAACTGACTTGAAGGTAACCGTTGTTTCGATTTTGAATGTTCATGCTTTTGACAGTTGAATGAAATACCATCGCAACAGGGTATAGAAAATTAAGACACACTGAACTCGTTGGTCTATTAAATGTGAGACACGTCAGTCACGTTCCAATCGGGTGGGGCTGTCCGTGTAGTTCGGCCAGCAGGAGAAAACGTCTGTCTGTGTCGCTATCTCTGTGGCGCATAATCATTGTCTGGAATCAGAAAAAGCACATCATTTATCGGGCAAACCGACATTCGTAGCAAATATATCTAAGCCAAGCGCAAACTTGGACTTAGCAATTTTTATCATAATTGAGGGAAACCGGGAATTGCCCATCCGAAAACGTTGGATTCTACATTCAATTTCAAGCTTGTTTGCTCTCATCAGATTCGATTTACTTCCATCCCTTGCTTATGAAGGCAAAAATAATCTAAGCCGACGGTGCAGCGTAGTGGTTTGGGGCGAAGAACTTCATTCACTTGCTTCAGTTTCAATCCCAGTGGGGATCGCGGTCCACACTGCGATCGCACGCCGTAATCAACCCACACAATGTGCACTCCAAACTCACTTCTTACCTCCTTTTTTATAGTTCCATTATGTACGGTGTGAATTGTAGCTTTTTGGCGGTTAAGCATTTATGTCAGCATCAGCGTACATATGTTGTGCAGTAAGGCTGGCACTGCGTTAGACCGTGGTCATTGTTTGCTTCCCAACTTTAGTTTAGGAAAGCACATATGAAATTACTGCAAATGTACTGTATTCCAAGTATCATTGCATTTTAAAAAGTCTTATTTAAAGGGTCTCCAGCGCACCTCCTGTTCTGCACTGCTCGTTTCAATCACTTGCCAATTTAGAAGTGGTGACCACTGGCTGCTACTGAAAAAACAATCACAGCTGTAAGTCAAGGTTGCCTCTTACACCGTAACTGAATGTCGTGGGAGAATGTCACGATGCCGTGACCCTTTAACACGCTCTCATCTAATCCCAACTGAATCCCTGTGGTGTCAGTAGTAGTTTAAGTAGTACCAAGGTTCACCAGTGTGTGTGCCCCGAAGTCCCCAGACTGAAATGCAAGCGACGTGCGTTAGAGTGCCTTGTTTGGTGCCCGGTTTGGGCATGCACCAACATGCCAGTGAGTTACTAATAAAAATGTAAAGTTTACAATGGGTAGAAAAATAAGGATTTACTGTCTTTGCTCGCTCGAACAACGATACCACAAACCTGGGATAAATCTTCGGGAATTGTATCCATTGAATAGGAAAAAGGTTTCATGAAAATATTTCTTCAGCATTTTTTTCCATTGGCGCAGAATTTCATCTTCAAGTTGGATTGAGTCAAAGCCTCAGTGACTTTGGAAGTTGACGGAACAAAATGTTTGTCAGCATAATCGTGCAATACTGAGATCCATACAGTAGATAATGTAAAAATGAGGTTCGGCGAAAAAGGCAAAGGATGTTAAAGGCTTCAGGAGGCCCTCGTGTTGTATGCCCTCCAAGACGTCGTTTTAGCATACTCTGAACATCCAAGGAGGACCTGGACCAAAATACCCAGATCCTTCTCCTCAGCAGATGTTTGAAGCCCTTGGTAACCGACTCAATAAGCGTGCATCAACTTGTGCCGTACGTGAAGCACTCTACATTTGTCCACGTTGAGTCGAAGTAGATTCCGAAATGACTGCACGTATACCCTATACAGATCAGCTTGAAGTACTGTGATATCAGATAGTGTATATATCGCCTACCACATCTTGATGTCATTGGCATACAGAAGGCAGTTCGAGCTTATGAGGCGTGTGAGATCGTTAATATAATTCAAACCTAATCGCGGTCCTCATAGCGACTATTGTGGTACTCCGCATTCAACACTGATGGGGTCTGACAGAGATTCACGCAGACGTAATTTCAGGTGCCGGTGGAGAAATAAGCTTCTGATCCATCCTAGTAGAATCACCAAAACCGAAGGTCTGGGATTTTAAAAGCAGAATGCTAATGTCAAACCAGCCGAAAGTATTTGAAAAGTCCATTCATGTGCCAGAGTCTTCTGCTTCAATCCAACTGGATGGTGATAGTAGTAGATTTGCAGTGCACGAGCGACTTCGTCGGAATTCATGCTGTTCCGATGAGAGATAGTTAAATTTTTCCAAGTAGGCCTTTAGCGCATCAGAAATAATAGCTTCCATGACCATTGCAACAACCGGTAGTAAGATTATGGGACGGTAGTTGGCTGGATTTGAGCGACTACTTCCTTTGTGAATGAGAGTTATCCTCCCATGTTTTCGCATGTCGGGCACGTACATTTCGTCGACAGTGTTGGAAGAATCAAGCCAATAGCCTCAGCTAAACTCTCTCCTAACGCCGCTAGCGATTTCGTGTGTATATTATCAACTCCAGAAGAGCTGTGCTTGCGCATACTCAACAGTCATTTAAGTACAACTTCTGCCGTGAAGGATATGTGAGTGAGTATTAGGGGCAAAACAACCATCGTCGAACGGTTAGGTGGCCAGTGGTATCACTGAAATGCTGCAGCATATTGTAGACGCAGGATATTCGCCACCTCCTTCGGTGTCCGTGTGGGTCCGTCCGCTGTTTGAAGAGGAGGGATTCCCCGTTCCACCTTAGGTAGACTGTTGACGTGTTGATACAGATGTATTTGTTTTGAGGGTATGCACACTGCTAACTTCTGCTGGTACGCAATTCTATCCTCGCGAACAAGCTGAGTGCAGTGATTACGTTGAGTCGCATAGGCTACCCATTTCTCGGTGCTTGTGAAGACTTTGTAGATATGCCAGGATGAGTTCCCACTGCTATACACATGCGTGTCCTGCTTCGCAGAAACGAGACCACGTTTCTTGGGCGGAATGTCTTAATTGCTGACGCTTCGGCAACCAGAGAGTTAAACTGGCTGTTGAAATGTTTCCGTGCACTAGCTGGTGCCTCGTCTGCCAGAAATATCCAGTTGGCTGTCTCATCTAGTCGAGCTAATATGTCGTAGCGTACATACGTTCGCCTTGCTTCGGCAAATTCCTCGGGATATTCTGCATAGCAAATGTATACAAAGAGTAGTACTGCATGATCGCTGCGGCTCCAGGGGCGTCGACTATCACCTTCTCGACCATTAGTTCTTCGATGGTGAATATCCGATCCGGTATCGAAGGCTTCTCTTTTTCTCGGAATCGAGTGGGAGTGTTGATGTGGCCATAGAGCGCGTAACTGGAGACAATCTCTTGTAGATCGGACTTCTTCGAGAGCTGCTTGGGATTCCAGAGCGCGGACGTTGACTTCCCCAGTAACGAGAATGTGACTGTAGGTTGTGTTTAGCACCCTCCATATTGCTGATGCCAGATGGAATTAATCTCGAGCGTGGAGGAATGAGGACAGTAAATGGCCGCCACTAAGCAAATGTCGTCGCCTATTAAACCTGGACGGCACCAAATTGAATGCCCTACCATGCTGACCGAACGCTCTTCGTACTCACTTTGGAGGTCATTGCGAAGTACAGAGCCCCCTTTACATTTGTTGGGCCGGTCGTGCCGAATAATGGATATGTCTGGTAGTGCGATCGTGATGTCACTTATGTCAGGGCGTAACCATGCCTCCGTTATAGCGATGAGGTCGCAGATTTTTCATCCTTGACACAGCTACGTTGTGGAAAGTTTGCTCACTAAACCTTGAGCACTGGTGTACATACAGGAAAGCTTTTCGGATGTCAAAAGCTGTTGACCAGGAACACATTAATGATGTAAATTTTTGCCGACCGATGAGTGGTCGGCACATAGTCGTTTTGTTGGGTGAATTGCCAAATGTTCTAGCTCGAACCGCAAGCCAACTGGATTGGTCTATGGTACAAGATGCATCTGTGGAGGCTGTTGGATATGTATAAAAGCGCAATTGACGTCATTGTGCTCCCAATTTGTGCTTTTGAAATATCGGAAGGGTAGACCAATTAAACATTATTGGTTTGACGAAGAGTATGGAAATCTGGCTCGGAGGCGGCGCAGACTGTGTGACAGATTCCTCCTCTCTGGCTCTGCCAATGACTACGAAACATATAAAAGTCAACAGAACTTCTACAACAGTGGAAAGAGGAATAGGCGCGGACATTTTGAAGAGCAGCCCGCAATAGCCGCGAAGACGGCCTCAAAGAGTATCCTTGCTTAAGTGTAGCGACGTATGAAGCCGACAGTTGATGTGCTAGAGCTGGATGGCCCGGAGCGACAGCCGCTACCTTTCAGCACTGAGCTTTGGCGGCGCACTTTGCCTAGGTATTGGCAAATGATTAAGGGTCTGCACCCAGTTCAACATGCGCTACTATTCCCAAATTCGACAGTCTGGACTGCGGCATTGAAGACCTATGTTTAAATACTCGCCAGCCGCATCGCTACGAGACTGGACCTTAACGTGGTGCGATGGTTTGTGTACGCTGTGACCTATTAACTAACGCTGGGTGGCGCTTTCAACTGCCTCCAGATTCACTCATACCTGACAGTTAAATGGTTAAGGGTCAGAATAACTGTCTCACAACCGCCCCGCTGCCTTGCTGGCAGGCTATTTAGCCAAAGGCTCGGGGTGCAGTCCCCTAAGACAACTTCCTAATTGGGCTTGAGCAACCGGATAGTATCATGCCCACTGAAAGAACCGTGGACTGTTCAACTGCAATATCGCTCTCAGCTGCTTTTGCTCCTGCTAGTCACTCACCTTCACACGCCACCTGTTCATTTGTTACCAATCAGTATTATCCGTTACCAAATGATTCTTGTTTCCATGATTCTACTCCGGATGGTCTCGTCGACATCCAAAGGGCTCGCCCAGTCGCACTCCGTCGGCCTCAGCCTTCGTTCCGTCTGGCATGCTTCAATATATGTACTCTTATGCAGATCGGGAAGCAAGTTGGTCTTGCGCGTACCCTGGAATCTCTCGCCATCGATGTTTGCTGTCTTTCCGAAACGCGCTTACAAGATCACATTGTTATGCTTGAGTTGAGATCTCCCACCCATCACGGAGCCATATTTCCCCTACGTCTATCTGGTTACACAGAAGCAGTTGCGGCACGCTTGGCTGGCGTTGTTGTAGCGCTAAGTAGCAAAGCCGAGCCAGCACTGCTGGACTGGTTCCCGATTAATATCCGACTGTGTGCAGTTCGGCTTCAGGGAACATGCAAGATAAAACGCTGTCGTGAGAAGAGACGCAACTTGTTTGTGATCTCAGGTTACTCTCCAGCTGTCTGCAGTTCCAACTCTGTCAAGGACAATTACTACCGTGAAGTTTGTCAGCTCCTGAGCAGAGCCTGTAAATCTGACAATGTTATCCTTGCTGGGGATCTCAACACATGGGTCGGTCGTCTGCTGGCATGCGAAATTTACCTCGGTGGTCACCATGAACTCGATGAGAGCCGCTCAGAAAATGGAGACAGACTTCTTACGCTGTGCGAAGTTAATCATCTTTTCGTTCGAGCACCAACTTTTGACATTCGATGAGACTTGCCGCTACTTGGCAACCTACTTCTGCGCCTCAATCATGGTCTCAATAGTAGTGTACGAGAAGGCTGTGCTATGTCCCCGTTCCACTTCAATTTTGCGACTGAAGATATCCTGTCGAGAGCACTAGACGGTATCCAAATTACCGGACAAACCAGCAACCGACTTAGATTATGCCGATGATATCGCCTTACTTGGTGAGCACTCACAGAGCATGCAAACCATTCTAGACTGCTTGGCGGTACGGGATGCGCTTTGCCTCGTCAAAGTGCAAGTGTTGCTTCAGAGTTTATACTCAAGTATTCCCGTGCTCAATATTGAAGGTACACGGGTTGAACAAGTGGATAGCTTTGTCTACCTTGGCAGTTGTGTGTATGCTGGTGGTACCATTAGAAGGGAAGTTTCTCTTCGCGTCGCCAAAGCTTGGTCGGCCTTAGTCAACCTGCAACACTTGTGGCGTCGCCGGGATATCTCTCGCTTGGGTGTTAAAGGGTCGTGTTTACAATGTCACCGTTCGGGCGATGTTGCTATATGGAAGCAAGTCATGGCCAGTTCGCGTAGACGATGTGCGCCGTATCTCGACCTTCAACAACGGGTGGTTTAGGAGGATTTCTCGTGTGTGATGGCAACAACACATTTGCAACAGGGAAGTCAGACCTCGTGTCATAGGGAATGCGAGTATTCCCTTGAGTAAGCTGGTTTTGCTGCGCCAGCTAAGATGGCTCGATCATGTTCTGCGTATGTCAACTGAGCGTTTGCCCTATAGCGCTGTGTTTGCTCGTGCAAGACTCAACTGGAAGTGACCACGTGGTGGTCAACCATCCACGTGGCGATAGCAAATGAAATCGTTGACTTCACGTCTTGCCACCATTGGAACCACACGTTTGTCTGGTTGGGAACCAAAGGACGAGGAGTGCCGATGGCTGAAAGCAATTCAAGATGTGGCTCGCAATCGAAACCAGTGGAGGATCTGTGTATATAACTGTTTAGATTTGGATGCTTAATGCTTAACGATTAAAAACGACAAAAAATCTAAAAAAGGGCTTGTGAAAAATAGCAAAAAATGCTCCGTTATTTTTTATATTGCGGCACAATATTTGAAGTGTGTGGATAACCATCAGTTAATGTGCTATGGTGCTGAATCTGTGTTCAACCTGTCTTCTTTTAATGATTTCAATAGTTATGTTTGGCTCGACGTCTATTTGATAGACTGCTGACTATACTACTACTCGCCAGCCATGACTGTATCAAACCAGGGGGCTTGATGGGCATTATCGTCATTATTCTATACGTTAGCTGCAGGTGGAAAACACCTCAGTCATTGCGCGGCAATGGGCTCCACTCACTGATTCTCAAATCACTTCTGGCCATCATCTCTCCTGCCGTGACTGACCTTTTCAACACGTGGCTGTCCGAAGGTTTGTTGCCGCTTGACTGGGAATGCTTAGTGGTGAAGCTTATTCCGAAAGGCGGCAACCCTAGCAAGGTAGACAACTACAGACCAATTTGTCAGACAACTATATTGGCAAAGGTTGCTGAGAAAATCGTACAGAACGGATTGCTACCTTGCTACAGTCAAAAGATGTCCTGACGCCCGCACTACGCGGTTTTATGCAAGGCTGTTCATGCATTACAAACTTGCTTGTGGCCAGGTACGAAGGGTTGCAGGCAATAAGCAAGAGGAAGTCAGTCCACGTGATATTCATCGATTTCAGTGAAGACTTCGAAAAGGTCGGCCATGAGATCCTCTATCACAAACTCAGGATGTACGGTGTCGATGGAAGTGGAGGCGGCAGTGGTTCCGCGACTATCTCCTTGGACGAAAGTGGAGGGTACAGACGGATGACCATCTAACTGACCGTAATCCCTACAATTGGATCTGTGCTCGACCCCTTTGCTCCTGATCCACATCGAGGATCTACTCTAGCTTCTTCCTTTTCCGTATGTCTTGGTTGCGGATGAAATGAAGATTAGGGGAGGAAGTGACGCTCCCGACGACTGTGGCGTACTTCAGCAAGACCACAACCGCCTATCCACATGGTCTGCAGAACTTCTTCTCCTGCTCAACCAAGGCAAGTCTGCATTTAATAGCCTGGGAAATGTTGTTGACGGCCGAAGCTACGCCCTTGACGTAAATCATCATCAATACACCTTAGCTGAGGATGAGAAACACAACCTACGTGAAGGACCTAGGTGTACTCTGGCGCTGCGATTTGATTTCCGTGGACCACACGAACAGGCCATATTGTAACGGACTGCCCATGGGTTGGGCGCTAAAACGTAGCTTCGGCACATGGTCTGAAGAGGTTGACACTCGCCTCTTCTCTTCCATCATTCGATAAATGCTAGACTAGGGTTCGTCCGCCTACTTTTCGATAACCTGAGGCGAGACACAGAAGTTCGGATGGGTCCAATAAGTTGCTACCAGACCCATCCCGAGTTTACCTGGCTTGCGGTATGAAGACCGGTGCGAGAGACTAGGACTCTACAGCTAGTCCCACAGTCGGGTGCGAGTAGGCCTTAATATGATCTAACGTGTTCCACGTCTCGGTGACTTCCCCATGATGAGGCCAATGCTGCACTTACAAGGGCCATGCAGCACACGCGGACACAGATACAAACTTGTCGTGCAGGATGTGAAACGAGTCCCCCCAATGTGCTTCGAACGGAACGTGGTAAATATTTGGAACAGTTTGCCTGAACATGTAATGGAGTTAACTGATGTACAGCAGTTCAAAACGTTGGATTTATATTTTACCACTATGCGCTTTAGAGAACGATTGCACACTAACGAAGACATCTCAGATTTGTGAGACCTGCAACACCGTGATTCAGATAGTTTAAATGTTACATAAGAACGATAATGATATTCACGAGTGACAAAAAGTTTATAACGTTTATTTTACAAAACATCGAAGTTGTACAAAATGCATTTCTACTTACTCCACAATACAATATACGGTGTACGGCCATCGCAATGAGGCTGGACCTTACCGTGGTGAGATGTTTTGCGTGCCTCAGAGATCCATTGAGCTATGCTGGGTGATGCTTTTTTGCACCTTCAGAGCCACTCATACCAGATTGGTCAATGGTTAGAGGCCAGACAAACTCAGCCTCCTGGTCCTACAGCTTGGGGGTTGGAATGGGGATGGTTCCTCATTTCATAAAACGGGCTCTGTAGTCCAGTGCCAAAACCCGCTGCCTTGCGGTAAGGTTTTTGAACCAAAGGCTTTGGTTGAGAACCCTAATCGTTCTCCTGTCTAGGCCTGGGCAACCTGACAGTATTCTGCCCACGCAATACAATGAAACTCCCCTACAACAATTTCTTGATGCTCTGGCCGTCGCAGAGGATAATCAACGGCGCCCTATCTGCTGCATCGAGCAGGGTGGATAGGGGTATGGATGCTACTGCTCAGGCCTTCCCGTCTTCTTATACCCCTTCTTGCCCTTCTTCATCTTTATCGTCCTGCTCCAACTTTACTTATATCCCCCCATTTTCAATCCCCCAATTCTTGGCCCTCCCCCAGCTTACTTCAATAGTCGCTTGTCTTCTAATTTCAAATCACACACAATCGCGGGCCTCGCTCCTATCCAACTGACAAGTCCATGTTCAACCAAGCGGACAACGTCAGTTCATCCGTTTCCCTTTGGAGTCCTCGTGTCTCGCTAAGACTGGCATGTCTCAACGTGCTCCCTGTGCTGCAGATTGGCCAACAGGCAGCACTTGCCCGCACACTAGTGATTCTATCGTTCGATATTTGCTGTTTATCAGAAACCCGCCTGCAAGATTCGAGCTCCGTGCTTATCCTGAGATCCCCCACATGTGACACGGGCGGCACATTCTCATTGCGCCTGTCTGGCGATGATACAGCTTCAAATGCCGGTCAAGCTGGCGTCGGCATTGTTTTGAGTCCCCGGGCTGAAGCTGCCCTGATTGATTGGATCCCAGTAAACAGTAGGATGTGCGCCGTTAGATAGCTGGTCCGTTCCATGCTACGAAGTCGCGCGGGGACAAACGGTGCCTTTTTGTCATTGCGCCCTACGCCCCTACAAACTGTAGCACGGATTCGGTAAAAGGTTATTTCTATCAGCAACTTCACGAGCTCCTTCGTTACAGAAGAAGCACGGATACTGTGGTGTTGGCTGGTGATCTAAACGCCCAAGTCGGAAAATTGTTCTCTGATGAGCTTCATCTGGGCGGCCAACATGGTGTAGGCTCCTGTAATGATAATGGTGAGCGATTGCTACAGCTGTGTGAAGATGCTCGCCTCTTTCTCGCGGGCACTAACTTTCGACACAGCACCCGCAGAAGTGTGACTTGGCGGCCACCAGCCTCGGGCCAGCCATGGACGCAAATCGATCATATCGCAATCAGTTACCGCTGGAGAGGCTGTGTCCAAAACTGTCGCTCGATTTGGAGCACGAGCGTGGACTCCGACGACGCACTTGTCTGTGCCGACCTCCTGGTGCGTTTCGGTGGACGTCCGCAACGTCGATGTGAACGGATTGACACCAGCCAGCTGGCGAAGCCAGATGTCCTGAATGTGTACCAAAGTGCGCTGGTATCCGGGCTGAGTAAGCGCCCACTAAACACCGTTGAAGATCACTGGTCGCATATTCGTCAAGCGTTGCTGTTAGCAGGCATGTCTTCATGTGGCAAAGCAAATTGTCAAACCGGACATTGTGTCTCTACACAGTCTCTGGAACTTATGGATGCTCGCCGACGTATTCCGGCTGGAAGCGAATACAATGAGCTTCGCAAAAATCTCAGGGCAAAACTACGTGCTAGCCTAAAGAAGGACCGCGAAATCTGGTGGTCTCATCGTGCCTCTGAGATGGAAGCAGCCGCTGCCGTTGGTAATCATCGTAAGTTATTTCGTCTGATACGGGAAACAGGCAGCAGGAGACCTGGTGTTAGCGAGACCATACGCGACGAGAGTGGGCAGCCGATCCACAGCCTGTCAAAGCGCTTGGAGCGTTGGGCTGAACACTCCTAGGCAATTTAACCAACCTGAGTTATCGCTTTCTTCTTCGGGCATTGAGCGCCCTTCTCTTTGGGCCGTCTCCTTGGATCCGCCCTCACGCGCAGAAGTCGAACGTGAGATCAGGCTGTTGAAATTGCATAAGGCCGCAGAGGCAGATAGAATTCACCCAGCCCTCTTCAAATTCGGGGAACCTGCTCTAGTAGATGATCTACATGAGTAGCTAGTAAAACTTTTGGAGCAGGAGACAGTCCCGACAGACTGGAACTGCTCCGTCATTGTCCCAATTTTCAAGGGAGGCTCCCGTTTGAAATGCAGCAATCATAGAGGGATCAGTCTGATTTCGATTGCCTCTAAATTGCTTGCCTCTGTCATTCTCCATAGACCGACTGGCACTCGTGAAATCCAGATTCGTGAAGAGCAAGACGGATTTCGTCGAGGTCAGGGCTGCATCGACCACATCTTCACATTGCGTCAAGTGTTGGAGCACCGCCATGTTTATTGGCGACTCACCGTTGTCGTGTTTCTTGACATAAAAGGTGCCTTCGACTCAGTCGATCGATGTGCCCTTTGGGACTCTCTGCTGAGGAAAGGTGTGCCTGATAAACATGTAAACATTATCAAAGCGCTGTACGCACATAGTTCGGACAGGGTGTGGGTTTATGGCAAACTGTCGCCACCCTTCAGTATCACCAGCGGTGTGAGACAAGGATGCCCGCTGTCACCTTTCCTCTTCAACTTCGCTATGGATGAAGTCATGGAAACAGCGTTCGCTGGACACGACCTAGAAAATGTGGAGCTACTTCCTGGTGAGCGACTTCTTGACTTGGAGTATGCGGACGATATTGCCCTAATCTGTGACAGCTCCCAAACGTGCCAAACAGTACTGGACCGATTAGAACTGGCTGTTAATCGTTTTGGGCTATGCTTCTCTCCATCGAAATGCAAAGTACTTCTCCAAGATTGGCAAGGACCCAACCCTGCGCTAACGCTTGGTGGTGATCTGCTAGAAGTCGTTCAGGAATTCGTACCTGGGCAGCAATATTAGCACCCGTGGGATTGAAGATGAAGTTACGAACCGTATAGCAAAAGCTCGAAGTGCTTTTGCCAATCTCCGCCACCTGTGGCGCAGACGCGACATTACTCTCGCCCTCAAGGGCAGAGTTTACAACGCAACCGTCCGTTCAACTCTCCCATATGGCTGTGAAACCTGGCCCATCTGGTCGACAGACATGAAGAGGCTCGTCACGTTCGATCATCGCTGCTTTCGCAGCTTAGCTCATGTCTGGTGGGAACACCGCGTGAGCAATGAGCGTGTTCGACGTCGCGTATATGGTGCAGGAGAGCGAGTGAACCGCTCAGCACCATTATGTCACGCACCAGGCTCCGATGGCTGGGCCACGTGTTGCGCATGCCAGCACACCGACTCCCGCGACGTGCATTGTTTGCGCGTTGTGGGTGCGGTTGGAAGAGGAGGAGAGGAGGCCAAGTGATGACTTGGTCGTGAGAAATGAAAACCCTCACTTCGAAGTTGGCGTCGGTTGGTGCATCCCGACTGCCTGGCTGGGGTCTTAAGAACGGTGAACACGTTTGGTTGGACACACTTGCTGATATGGCTTGGAGACGGCCCCAACAGCGTTCTTTTTGTGATTTCCTTTGACTATCTCCCTCCTGTTTAGCATCCCCTACAATCACAATCTCACTTGTTAGGCATAATATGACTCTCCTTTACGGCAGCCAGCTGTTAGCTCTCCGGAACGATGTCCATCCGTTACTGGGGACTCAGCGGGCGTGCCACTGTTTGTTTTTTCTTTTCTTGTCTTTCGTATTGCGGCACAATAACTGAGGTGTTTTCCGCCTCCAGCTAACGTGTAATGATGATGATGATACAGTATACGGTTGTATTAAGTATGCTTTAGTCTTCGCAGCGAAGACGGTTAGGTATAGGATTGGTGACAGTGCACCGGATAGATGTTGATAGAATTCTTGCTTAATAGGTGTTTGGTAAACAACCGATGTATGCTTTCTATTGTTGTTCTGTCAGACTTCCTCAGGTTGTCACAACTTACTCTCCAGTACTCGAGGATGAGACAAGCGAGGAGCTCCAAACGTTCAACTCTTGCTTAGTAAGTATGCACCATGGGAATTACATATATATATATATATATATATATATATATATATATATATATATATATACATACATATATTTATATACGGCCAATAGTACAATTGATATAATACCAAAACGTATGGAAAATACCATAACCATACGAAAACAAAGGACAAAATGCGGCGGTCATGAGAATAGTGAGTCACAACAAGTCGGCCATTGTGCACGATTTTTCGCCATATCCGAGAGTGTTTCCAGCAGTGTGTGTTCCGAATCCTTCGCACTCCAGCCACGGAGTCGACAGCGCCCGACCAAGGCTAACTTTGACGTTATCTCCTTCATGCTCCTGGCCCAAGTCAAACGTTGGCCACCTTGCTTTTCCTTCCAGCCGACTTCTGCGTGCGCGAAGAGAGCACGGCAAAATAAGCGATGAGAAGGAATGCGAAAATGTCCAAGCCACTGAAGTCTGCGCAGAGAAATTATACTGCTCAGTGGCCGGTAAAGTCTGTCTGATCTGAAAATACTTCGTCGAATATATTCCTTCTTAGTGTGATGTTGCCATCGCACACCAGCATTGCTCCGAACGCAGAGGTGATCAAAAACAGACCGATCTCAACCTCCTATGAGCGAACAGGTCAAGGCTCGCAGCCATAGAGCAGAACTGCTCTCACTGTGGCATTGTAAACTCGGCCCTTCAGAGCTAGACTCAGCTCACCTCGACACCAGAGATGGTGGAGAATAGTAAAAGCAATCTGAGCCTTGGAGACGCGCAAGAGGACCTCATCCGTTAAACAATTAGAGCGGAGGCAACTTCCGAGGTGAAAGAAATCATCCACCACTCCCAATGAATGACCTAGAAAAGTAAGGTTAGGAGCAGTGCCTAGTCAGTGCTGCAGGAAAACCTTACATTTTGTTGGTGCGCAGGTCCTTACAAACGCGGTGACAGACATCTCCAACCTACACAAAACATTTTGGGTGACGTGTGAGGAAGCGCAGATCACGGCAATGTCGGCTGCTTACTCCAGCTATCGAAGTCGGTCCCCAGAAACTGCTCGACGTCGCTGGGTTCGTATTTCTCCAGAGCACTCTCCAAGATTTCGTCTATAACGGAATTTAACAAGTAGGGGAAGGTTGGGAAACCCTGTCTCAGGCCTATGGTGATACCAAAGGGGAGAGAAAGTCCGTCGTACACCTGCACTCGTCCCGAGGTATGAGAGTAGATGGCTTGAAGTAAGGTGACACACTTCTCGGGCACTCTCCTTCACAGTAGACAGCTCCAGTGAGCATCCCTGTCGACTGAGTCAAACGCGGTTGGTATGTCCAAGGGGACAACGATCGGCGGCGGGGCAAATGTTTGACTACTCTCGAGTATTTTGCGGAGTTTAAAAATGTGATCAATGCAACTCTGACCTGAAGGGAACCCAGCTTGCTTTTCACGTATGCTCTGTTCGTGCAGCAAGCTGAACCTCCTTAGAAGCAGGGCTGCGAGCACTTTGGAAGCAACACAAATGAAGCTAATCCCTCTGTGGCTGGCGCAGTCAGTTCGAGTACCCTTTTAAAGACGGGCACGATACCCGTTGGGCCCCAATCAGGTGGGATAACTTCAGTGACCCAGATCTCCTGGAGGAGAGAACTTAACCCCTCAACAAGTGATGGGCCGCCATCTTTGAAAAGTGCCTAAGGGAGTCTATCTGAACCAGGGGCTACGTAGCGCTTTAAGAAGCAAAACTCGTGGGCAACCTTAGTCTTGGATGGTTGTGAAGCGTCTAACCACCACAGAGCGCTATGGACTCCAGAATAGGAACACATTGGTGTTGCTGGCCAATTAAACTGCTTTTCAAAATGCTCGGCTCGACGCTCGAGTCGACCATTTTGACAGTGGATTGGCTCGTCAATGGTTTCGCATAAAATTTCGCTTACGGTCGGCCTTTTGCCGCCAGTAGATCGTAACAACAGGGAAAGCTTAGGGAAATTCTCCGAGATGGCCGCTTGCTCCATCTCAATGAACCGCTGCGTTCACCAAGCCTCACGATCTTCCTGAAGAAGATCTTTGAGCTCAGTGTTAGTTAGTAGCGTTGCGTAGTGAATAATATTTAACGTTAGACGGAATTGTTCGACTTGCTTTGAGAAGTTGGAGGGGTCGTTCAGAGATCCAGTGGTTGACAGGACTAATGGTGAAGCCACAAACCAGGGTTTCCGAGTTTTACATGGCACTGCGGATGCGTGTACAGTTTGTTTCAATGTCTGTGTATGAGGCAGGCTTCAGCCGTGAGGTCAAGGTGTCCTGAAATGTGCGGAAAACGTTCGGGGCAGAAAACTTAGCTACGTCATGCCGTTCCTGGCGTCGCTGCTGGGAGACACCAAAACGTATCGCAACCTTGGCACACACCAGCACGTAATCCGAAGTGATATAGGTACTCCAGAGTGATTTGTAATCCTGTATGCTACCCCACCAGAGATAACTAATGGCGATGTGGTCAATTTGTGTCCACGGCTGGCCAGGTGATGGGGGTCTCCAGGTGGCGCGGCTGGTGCTGGGATCCCCGAAAGCTAGTTTTCTACAGGAAGAGGCCGTGATCAGCGCAAAGCTGAAGTTGTCGATCATCCTTATTAATTCTACGAGTGCCATGGCCGTGTTGACCAGAGAGTTCACGTTCGTAAACTTCAAGTCCGCCGAATTGCGCGTTCAAGTCACCGCCGAGCACCACGATGTTGGTACGGCGGTTTTAAGTAGAAGGTAGACCAGTTGACTATAGAACTCCTCCTTAACTAACTGCGGGTTGAAATCTGTGGGAGCGTACGCTGCGTCAATGAATAGACAGCGTCTGCTGGCTTCGCGCCTAAAGAGTCGCACTGAGCTTCCAAGTCCAATCGCGCATAGTCGACGGTTAACAGGAATCCAGTCTAGTAGCGCAGCCTGAGCATGTGTACTCGACGCAATACACACCAGCATAACCAGCGACTGCTGCGCTTGAGTCTCTAGATAGGCGCAAACTGAAAATAGCAGTGGAAATGGCAGACAGTGAAACTAGTGGCAGCGTCGTGCTAGAGTCCTGTAAATAGGTCTTGCTAAGACAGCAGACAACAATGGTCGCTGTTTCGGGATTGTAAACAAGGGCTGCCTGTGCTCCAATCTAAATCAGCGTCCGAATATTGAAGGTTGCCAGCTTGAATTGGGAACGAGGCGCTAGAAATGGCTTGTCAACATGACTTGGCGCATCCTCGGACCTAGTCTCTTGATCCTCATGGCGAGAACGTTCGCCCAAAGCAACACGGTGTTGTGAATTTGAAAACGGATGGGGAAGACCAAGTATGGGGTTGAACAAACGTGGAATAAAGTGACTAAACGGTGGTGCGGTACAACGTGGTTTAGCAGGTTCAGTCGCCTGCACATCGGCCGATGAGAGCAGTTTGTGAGAGTGAGAGCAGATAGAGAGAACGGAGAGAGCGAGCGAAGAATTGTTGAGACATGGCTCCATAAGTTGTGTGGGCATGGTAGTTCCCGGTTGTCCAGGCCGAGGAAGGGGGTGGATTTAGGGGACCCTACCCGGAGCCTAGAGTTATAAAGACCTTACACGCAAGGTAGCGATTGACGTATATCGCGGCTATCTAGCTGCGGATAAAACGGCTTTCGAGTATAGGCGAACTACTCAGGGTGCCCAAAGAACCCTAGTGAAGCAGCAAGGAGCCCACGGTTCCCTGGACTACCGAACTCGCCGCAAAGCACGAAGGCCGTTGACAGCCAGGTTGCTCCTTCGCCTTCATAGAAGCTGGTGTCCATCGAGGTTGTTCATCCACCCTTCGTTAAGTACTCATTTCTGTGACAAGAATTGAGTGGTCATTGTCCCAATATCTGTTCATGTTGGCTTTGACATGGTGTCTGGCGAGCGCTTGTGGTATCTAATAAGGAACCCTGTGACAAGCCCAGAGACCCCCACGCTCTAAGACGCTTCCGCTAATTGTCCGCGACTGCTTATTCATCTCCCCTTGCAAACAGCCGAGACTTATTTACAGTTACCTTCACAAGGAAGGCGTTCCCCAACCCGCAACCTGGTGACGCGCCCGGTGGCGTACAACCGCCGGACGAATCAGTAGTCAGTTCACTTCTGGTAAACCAAGAACCGTCTGGGTAGTGCTATCGGGTACGCAATCTGTTCAGGAAAACTGAAGGTACAGGATGATCTGATTCCGAGCTCGCATTTAGGCTGTTGTACGCAGAGGCATTCCTAGGTAAGTGTGATAGATCCTTCAGGTCTCAAACAACAGCGATAAATGATAGTTGATTTTTGCACTGCAAACTCCATCATCCATTTGTCATACAATGTCTCAAGGGAATAGAGGTCATCATGAATAGATAGTAGGCCAACTCTTCGGAAATTGTAGATAAACTTTACCTAGTCGGTAAATAACTACAGCGTGACACGTTTAGTATCCATACTAAAGTCATTAATATAAAGCTGGAAAACTAATGGACTGAGTAAACTTCCTTGCATAATCCGACTTGTGATTGGACGCAGGGAAGAGCGATGGTTACCTAAGGTAACAACTTGAAAGCGACCGTTCAGGTATGATGACAGCCAACCTAGTAATGAATTCTGGGCTCTAAGGGAAGTTGTCAGTAACTGTTTTGGAGGCAAGCGACCAGATGTATTCTGCATGTTCAGGAACGAATTATCACTGCCCATCCTGAGTCAATTGAGTCTGATATGTGGTTCAAACCATGCAGCTGGCAGGATGTGCACTACTGCTTGTCTAACAGACCATGTGAGACTTATCAACTAGATTCAACGATTTGACAATAGTAATCACACCCTAGTTAAGCAGTTTTCCGAATAAGTTGGCAGTTATGGAATGTCATGGATCGGCCTACAATTGTGGATTTTCTGTTTTGGGCACTCCTGTGGCGAGGGTTGATAAAAGAAATTTTCCATTGATCTGTAAATCGGCTCAATCCCAGTTAAGTGGCAAAGATATTCAAAAGAAGTGATAAGTTGTCGAGCTGTCCCAGTTTTATGGCGGATGGGATTGTCATATGCCTTCAGAATGGAGAGGGGTTATTAGAGTTAGTTGTCTGGTGGATAATCCGAAGGGAAATATTTATTCTAGTTAGGGTCTTAGTTATTTTTGTGTCAATTTGTTCCTTTACAGGGTCAGTCTTCAGGTTCATGGAGGTGGCAAAGCACGAGACTTCACAGATGGCGACTGGGTCTTGGAATGAGTGATCTTCCTCGTCGAGCAGTTCGGTGATCAATGAGGAGCGGTTGCTGGTTATTCTACGGAGAATTCTGATAAGCACTTTTGCTATACTTGTCACTCGTAGAGCTGCTTGCTATTCATGTGTTCTCTGCATCAACTGGAAGTGCTTGACTTCAGTGCTGAATCGGTGCATCCTTATGAGCGCCGTAAAATTGCCTGTCTTTTAATAGCGCACGATCTCTTTTCTGGATTGCTGACTGGTTAAACGTTCGGCTGCATCTTTTGGAAGTTGACTGATCCGCTTTCCTAGTGGAGCAATGCGGGTTATAGCTTAATGAACCTTATGATAGAAGTGCCCCATGGCTGTCCTTGCATTGTTGGAGAGGAAGAAGGCATCCCAAAGAAAAGAACATATTAATAGTCAAAAGTCTCCCCAGGTTGTGTTGTGGATTGCAAAGTGAGAAAGAGAATTGTTTGGTGACCATTTTAAGGCGTATAATTTCGTGATCACAGAGGAGTAGTAGGGGGAATTGGATGGTATGGGTAGAAACTCGTCATATCTAGACTCACTCAGACAACTGTCACACTTCCGGAAAAGCACTGTACGCGCGTTTCATCTTTTCGGGAATCGTCAACAGTGCGCATTCCATCGGACCCTGGTAGGGCACGAACCCGCAACTGGACTGTTGCAAGTCAGTGGTTGAGACCACTGAGCTACGGGAAACAGTAACGACTATCGCGAATTATTTACTAGATGCGATATAGTGCCGCTCACTATCCACTGACTTACACGTTACTGCCATGCAGAGGATAGTAAGCGGCGCTGTATCACATCTAGTAACTAATTCGCGATAGTCGTTACCGTTTTCCGTAGCTCAGTGGTCTTAACCACAGACAGGCAACAGTCGAGTTGCGGGTTTGAGCCCTACCAGGATCCGATAGAATGCGCACTGCTGACGATTCCCGAAAAGATTAAACGCGCACACAGTGCTTTTCCGGGAGTGTGACGGTTGTCTGAGTGAGTCTAGATGTGACGAATTTCTACCTATACAATTTTATGATCGCTGTCGGGGAAGTTGCCTGGAACGTCTGTTAGTGTGCTGGTAATCCCCAGTGTAAAGATTGGGCCTAGTTTATTAATCGACCTAGTTGGCTTAGGAACCCATCTTGTCTAAGCTACTCTGATAGAAGAAAGGAAGGCCATATGTATAAGCCAGGATAACTAGGGAAACCCGGCATACACTTGGTAGGTTTAGGTCACTTATAATTATCATTTGTCCTTATGGCCTCTCAGATGCAAATATGAAAGCTGAAGTGATACTGATAGCACTCGTGATTGATGCGCTCGGCGATTTGTGGATATAAATTCAAGTAGAAGGTAAAATGTGGCTTCGGAAATGGACAACCAGAGAGATTCTGGGATATCTTTTCTTTTCAAATCTTCAGGAAGTTCCACTGTGGATTTGTGACGTACACATATCATGCCGCCTCCTCCTATTCCTTTGCACCGATCTTTTCGAAAAGGGCAACAATTAGGAAACAGTAGAATAGAGTCTAATATATCGGGGCAGCACCCCGTTTAGGTAACTAGCATCGCTTGTTTCTCATCGGATTGTGCAAGCATTCTTAGGAAATACAGTTTAATGTTAATGGATCTAATGGATAAACCAAAAGTACTGAACCCATACTATGAAGTCTGAGACCTGCTTTCTTCGCGTTATTCTTGTGTGAGTAATCGTAATCGGGCATTTTTGGCCTAGTAGATGTGTGGGCGCGCTTGGGTATAGTCTACTACTAGTAATCGTGTGGGTAGAGCTAGTGGGTCACTTGTGATCGTCGGTATCCCTGGGAGAAAGGAGTAGGTCGAGGTATTAAGTCTACATTGCGCTTGACTTGACACTGAGATAATAGGGTCATCTGAAGAAATTGCAGAAACAACCGGACTATTTAAGTTGCTCCTGCTGCGCATGTAGGGAATGGGAATGGTCGCGGTTCCATTCCCAAATTTACTAAAAAGGGATCGTAGAGAGAGGTCGCTTGTGAGTTGCACATGTGTGTGATCGAGTAGGAAGTGATTATTCGCTGGGCAAAGTTCCTCCCATCATCATTGCCTTGTCAATGATTGTGGAGTAATAGCAAATGTTGGCTAGGAATATCCAATAGTCATTTGCTCTTGATTTTAATCTGCACAGCACATCGCTTCGCATTACGACTGTAGGAGGGTGATTTACCAAACTCATAAGTTGCCGTCGTGCTTTGCATCGTTCTACGGATTTTTCGACGCTGGTTCCAAAAGGATTCAAACGGTTGGTGGTTGGTAGCGAGTCGTCTACAGCACTGCCATTTTGATCTTTGGGACATTCAGTTTCGTTTGTGACACAGTTATCTGGCTCTTGGTGTCCATCTCCCCACATTGCGTAAAGCCTATTCCAACCCGTATGTTCAAAGAGTTCAAGACACTTGGCTCACCAGTGTCAAGATGGGAGAATCTTCTTGGTCCAGCTGCCGCACTACGGACTTTGTAATGTTTCAGGAACCATGGACCTCGAGGTCTCCGCCACATGATACAAACTGTTAAGATCCACTGCGACGCGGCTAGTTACATCAATAAGTACACTTATTTTTCGGATTTATAGCTGCGAATCCCTAACACATCTGCTCGTTCCTTTCGACGCTGGGAATGGAATACCATCGATAGGCAATTGTAGGGGCGTCCTATCAGCTTTAATCAGTAGATCGCTGAAGTTGGTACCTTGGGTTATGTTCAGTTGACTATTCAGCAATCAGTTCACATACTTATGCTCTAAAACGCTAAAAATGATCGAACAACAGTTCTTTGATGCTTCTTTTTTAACCCTTGGCGTTTGCCATCGAACACAGCTAATTTGCAGGTCACAGTATTACAGATTCCACTACACTTAAATTATTTCTATCTCTAAGGTTTAAAATAGTTGTATTTCTCAAGCTTAGCATTCTTTCATACATCTCAGATACGATGGATGCGATTAATTGGTTTGCTTTTCCCCACTTGGACTGCATCGAGCTTTTCTGGTGGGTTACTGTGGTATCATGGGGATGCTAAGTGATCCTTAAGTGCTTCAATGATGGCCCCTACATTTTTCTTTTCGGTGAGTTCATATTCTAGTGTTCAACCGTGTCAGTGAGTTTTAAAATAAGGTCAGCATTTGAAGCAGGGAAGGCTTGTGGCTCTTTTTAGGTCTCAGTTTTTCTTAACCTTGTCCTAGTGTTGTAAGTAACATTGGTTTGACGATTAATATTGGACCCTGTTGGGGACATGGTATTTTTGAGATAGTAACGGGATGAAAGGGCCAGCTGAGGAAGTTAAACGGCGCAGATGTGCAGAAAAGTGAACTTAGTTGTGGTCTTTATGGCTATGAGATAATGCCAAGGAAACAAAAACCAAATGTATGGTGCGCGAGAACAAACCAAGCAGTTGTTATTCCGCGCCGTCGGTAAGCGGAAACTTATTTTACACTCAGGGATGTGTGAGGTTAATGCGATTGTCTACAGCGTGCTTATCGATCCGTCGCTGCCATGGCAATTGCTGGCGCCAGGAGGCTGAGAGTCATAAAAATTATGTAATAACGATTGAGTTATGTTCAAAAAGTGCAAATATTATTGAACGATCTAAGGTAGCTTCCCCTTTCTGTTTACTTATGATACATGTGGCTTCCAAGCTGTACACCGATACTACGTGTTAGATCCGTGTGGACCGGATACGATTGGAAGCGTGATCCTATCTAAAAGTACCGGCTTTATTCTTCATAAGATACACTGCGTATGAGCTGTATGTGGCACAGCGTAACTGCAATTGTAGTGTCGCTGCACCCAGTCAGGGTAACAGCCGAACATGAAAATTACTGTCGCCGGCAAATGTTCAACCAGAATAGGTAAACAGACCTGTAGGAATAGCCTTGGCATGCAAACGGAAAGTAAGCCATTGCTATAACGGCGTATACCGTACACACCCCATAGATAGATTCAGATGAAACCATTGAAGAAAGATGGACTGAACAGGACTGTAAAGATTCAAGCCCTTTCTATTTTTTATACTAGTACCAGTTAGTAATGGCTACATGTTGCATATCAGAAGTTGTATATTTTATGTTTCTTGGAGTCCTCCAGAGATTGTATGCTACAAATTGACTACCATGTTAAGATGGAAAATGATAAAAACAAGGTAGTTGTCAAAAGCAGTCTTTACGCATGATTGCGGAACTCGCCGTCAGTTTTGGATATCTTGCCCAAACCATACAAGAAATTGATATTGCATGCTCTAGTTTTCCAATGCACCCCACGCCCATTAGAATAAACAAACCAAGCCACACATGCAGCGTTCACACAACTGCGATGTGGAAACTGCCTGTTGTTTTTGCTGACAGAGGCCATGTATTCACTGCATACACTAGTGTTTTGGGGCATACTTCGTACCATCTACTGGACTGCCCACATCCGTTAGTGGAACTTCGCCGGCAGTTTCCTTTATGACGTCAGCAGCCTGGTGAGAACACCAGAACTTCGCCCTTGAAGTAAGGCGGCTAGAAAACATACTTAAGACGAGAACAAAGTGGACTCTGGCATAGAAACGCGTTTTGTAACAGCTCGTCGTAGAAATCCAAACACACTGCATTGAGAAACAGTTCATTTTGCCCCCGCCTTATCTATTAGATATTATGTTAAAGCAGCGTGAAGAGTTAAAATATATTGACGATGCATTGGCCAACATCCTGTCCACAGATACGGTATTTAGTTGTTCGGTCGTCAGGAAATAAAATAAATTAAGTGGCTGCACCTCTTTTCATGAGCCAGGCTTCTGGTGACAACCCAATTTAAGCAAGCTGTAGTGAGAATCTCATCGAAGTGACGTTGGCAATTCGCAACCCAAACCACACAGTTTTCGACCAACTTGTGAATCCTTGCGTTAGACTTCTTCCACAGTACCGCCGATAAAGTCATGTAAAACATCTCACTGGATATGGTTATGATCGTGGGTTTCCACTTTCCGCATTGGTTGACACCGGGGCATGTAAGAGCATCCCTTTCTGCTGCTAACGTGGTGCACGTCTAGGCCCTGCGCATGCCGTTCGATAGCCGCCAACGGGTTATCACTAGTGACATGTGAGTCCACACTAACCCCGGTCTTCATCGCTAATCGGTAATCGAAACAGCATTTTATCGTAGCCGACCACATTCCTTTTATTCCTTTTGCCAGCAACATTGGGATGGACTTACCGGGTAGACGGAATCGTCAGTTAGATTTAATGAACTCATGAATATTCCTTGCCTTCTGTGTTGTTGCCTTGAACTCCCACGGACACGTTGGGCTACAGTGGTACTCAGTCTGGGAGAGTACATGCAGGAAAGTTGGGGCTCGACAAGTTGATGCGACGGCTGCTGCCGTCTACTTACAAATGTATTCTGAAATGTGTCGAAGTCTCTTTTGCAAAAGCATTGTAGCAGTTTCGCACGCAGAACGATATTGTGAAACAAACCATCCATACCGTTGTGGCTGTAAAGGTGAGATGTTCACTGTGACGGATACTAGCTCGCTGGTAGGGTAAGATGGCCCGTGGCGGAGCTGTACGCTATCGGGTGCGTCCCCAGGTTGCTGACTGGAGAACGCCTTCCTTGTGGAGGCAACTGTGAATAACTCTCATTTGTTTTGCAGGCGAGATGAATAAGCAGTCGCGGACAATCAACGACAGCGTCTCAGAGCGTAGGGACTTCTAGGCTGGTCACCTGGTTCTCCATCAAATACCACAACAGCTCGTACTCCGCTGCGTCAAAACCAATGTGACTGGCTATAGGGTCACTGACCACTCACTTCTGTAACCAGAGATGAGTATATAACGAAGAGCGGATGAGCAACCTAGATGGCCACAGGCTTCGCTGTGGACAACTACTGAACACAAAGAAGGCGAAGGAGCCACTCAGATGTCAACGGTCTTTGTTAATCGCCCCGCTGCCTTGCCAGTTAGGTTTTGAAACCAAAGGCTCGGGGTGAGGTCTTTTAAGTTAACCCTCTACCTAGGCCTGGGCAACCAGGAAGATCTCTACTCACACAACACATTAACCTACAAAACTTTCCAACTCCTTTCACTGATTACCCGATTTCCCCCTTTTTGACGTTAACTATGTGTTGTGGCATTGCCAAGTGTACCTTGGTCAAGTGTTAAATAATAATAGTAATAAGAATAAGAATAAAGATGAGCTAGTGGATGATTTGCTTGTCACAAAGATCATCTAATCCTTCACTTCCCCATAAGCAACACGTGTTTTTCTGGTGAAGAATAATTTTGCTCCGCTGTTGTGCATGGACTACAGAAGTCTCGGAAGCGCGCTTGTTGCCTCCACAAAATCGAATATTTCTCCCACGTAGTTGTTACCTAGAAGTGTTGCAGCACACTTGACTTACTTCTAGCTACTGGAAAGTAGAGGCTCAAAAAAGTCAGCAATCGAACATTCTCTTCGTCGTACGCCTGCCTTGCCGAACAACCTCCTCATGGTGCCAGCTGGGTGTTTCGGTTTTTTCCCGTTCCCGGAAATGGTTCGGCGGCAGTGCTCCAAGACGTGGTGGGTTTTCACCTGGCAAGCGATTTCCCTATAACAAGCCACAAATATCTGTTTAACAACACTGCGGCGTGGCGGATGGGACTCGCTACTAATTAAATCCACTGCCCCTTGCCTCTCTCTTTGAGGCATTGTACTTCAGGGGTGCGTTGGGCCCCTGATCCTTCACGGACCGAAAGGTGTATGAACTATCTATTTGGTCACCGGCTGCCAACTGGTTGCGACGCTCTCAAATCGCGCTGCTGCCTTGTAGGTTTGATCATTGATCAAAGGCTTGGGGTAGGGCCCCCCTAAGACAACCCTCTACTTCCGCCTGGGCAACCGAGTAGTATCACTCCCATTGACGAATCATGGACCACACCGCTTAATACTGCTCTTGCTATGACTATCATCTCTGCCAACTCAACTCCTTAACCTCCACTCACAGAACACCCCACTTCCCGTCCTTCACCTATATGTACTCTTATGTCTTCTTCGGTCACCGTCCCAAACGACGCACTTATCGCAACTGTTGGAAGTAACCGACAAACTCCCGGTTTTCAACCTCCTGCAATCGTAACCGTCTCTCACTCCACTGGTGCTCCAGATATTCTTCGACCTGGTTCTCCATTCATCTTCAAAATTTGATGCAGCTCGGACACCAAGCATGTCTGGGCCGTACTCTTGAAACGCTCTCGGTAGACATGTTACCTTTCAGAGACCAGATTATAAAACTCTAGCGCCGTCCTCAGAATGGCCTCTCCGGTAAACCCTGACGCCAAATACCAATTGCGGATTTCCTGAGACTCAGAATCTGCCGCCTCTGGTCAAGGTGGTGTTAGGGTTGCATTAAGTGCCAGGGCTGCATGAACTCTGCTTAACCGGATTCGACTCAACAGTCGGCTATGCGCAGTCCGATTAAGAGGTCCATGTAATGTAAGCAGGCGTCGAGACGTTAAGCGTGCTTTGTTAGTCGTCTCCACTTACGCCCCTACAGACTGCACCCCGGATGCAGTCAAGGATAGCTTTTACCAGCAGCTACATGAACTTCTGCCTTCCTCCAAATGGACTGATAAAGTCATTCTTGCCGGAGACTTTAACGCAAAGGTGGGCCGCCTGCCACCATGCTAGTGAAGAAGTATGAAAGACTCACAGAAGCAGTCGAGCAACTGGTGTGCGCCAGAGTTACACCTATGAGAGGAAACGGACCTGCAATTGTATGTACAAATGACATCCCGAATTCCCCATTCAGGCCGAAGAAGAGAGCCAGGCATCCCAGCATAACCCCAACGACTCAGTCTCACTCAGTACCAACTCGCCTCTCTCTCCCATAAGTAATAACGCTGCCTGCATCGTGCCTGCTTCAACTTCTGTACAATGTGTTACACCTAGTAGTTTGTTCGCTATACAGGAGACCCTAAGCTGCAGTCAACCAGCCCAAGTGAGGAACCACATAACATACGCATCGGTTGCCGCCAAGCAAACAACGGAAATATCACCGGTAACCTTAGTGGCCGGACTAGAAAAAACTAGGATGTCGCAGCACGGATGGACCCCATCAGTGCCGTTCACAAATACACCAAAAGTACCGAAAACTAAGGCTCCAAAACCAGTAGCCATCAGGCGCAACCATGGTGCCTTAAACCTAGTGTGCACTAATGTCCCCGAATCCAAATCCAATACAATTAAGGATAGGCTGACAGACGATCGAAATCAATGGAGTTCCATCTGTACGTAGATCGGTGTCCATGCTGATCCTATGACATTAAAACGCATCTCGCGTCACCCAAACGCATTACACTACGGTGAACCCCGGTTACTTCGGGTAGAACTGAACTCGGGGGATGAGGCAGAAACCGTACTGCTGTCCGCGTATCGACTCCGCAACGCCTCAATTGAAGTGCGCATACTACCTGAAATCCCGTGGAAAGAACATGTAGCGGATCCAATTAACAGAGAGAGGAAAAGAAAATGTCGATAAGAAAACTGTGATTGCTCACGGTGTACCTGAATTTATTGATTCCTCTTCCGACGATGTGCAGGTGCACGACCGGGAGCAATGGCACTACATCCGTGAGGCTCTTTCTCTCGAAAATGTCGTGGCCACCTCGTTGACAAGGACTCCCTTATCACCGAACTATAAGCGGTGCGGTCCCAGGCTGTTGAAACAGGTGTTGCAATCAGAGCTAACGGCACAAACGCTTCTAGAGAACTGGAATAAATTCCGTAGCAGGTTGCCAACAGCAATTCGTCTGAAAGCAGCAGAATCATCACGACCTTCTAATGACAACTCAGTGGAGGCGCAACTCTCAATGAAAACACCAACTGTAGGACCCGACTCGGGGACGGTTTCAACAGTAGCTATAACATCGGAGGGACACAGCAGAGCACGAGCAAACACCGGGATCCTGGCATCTGAGACTTGACTATATACCAAATTCGTCTCGAGAGTCTACAACCCATCCCAAAAACGATTAGCCGCCGACCTTACATCGGTCGACGTAAACTCCCTTTCTTCATCCATTCCAGCAAATCCACTTTTAGTCTCCGAGAATCTCTCATGCATGTACACAAATGCCCAAGGTATACTCAGCAAATTGGCCGAATTAAGACTTCGACAAGCGTCAGCACTTTGGGACCTCATCGCTATCACGGAAACGTGGTTGCGCTGTGAGATAACGGATGCTGAAATCGCGCTAACAGGTATGCCTGTTGTCCGTAATGATAGAGCCAGCAAAGGTGGTGGGGTAACCCTCTACTTTCGTAACAACCTGCAGTGCGAACCCATACACGATTCGAAAACCGATGTACCTGACTCCATTTGGTGCAGCTTCCGGTTGAGTGGGAACGACCTTGGCCTAGTGGTTGTTGTTTACCGACAACCATCGTCTACACCTGAGATGGACCGCAAATTGGTGACTGCATTGAGGCTGGTGATAAACAGGAAATCCGTTCACGTTCTAGTCGCCGACAATTTCAACTTACATGCTCTAGAATCCCAGGCTACACTAGTAGAGCAATTCAAAGCTGACCTGCAAGATCTTGTCTCAAATTTTCCGCTTTATGGCCACGTCAGTTGGCCCACCAAATTCAGGGGAACTAACAGGCCGTCCATATTAGACCGAATATTTACTAATGAAGAACTGATGATCGAGAGAGTGATAATCGACACTCCTCTAGGACGCAGTGATCATGCGACTTTGCATTTCATGTACACTTGCTATGCCGAATATCCCGAGGACCGAACGCAAACAACGCGAAACGTAACCAGTTACGATACCTTAATCCGACTCGTTAAAGCGACCGAGTGGAGTTTCCTAATGGACGATGCACCCGATATTGCCTGGGAACGTTTCGTCAGTAAGTTTAACACCCTGGTTAGTGGAGCATCGGAAACCAAGACTATCAGTTGGAGAAACATGACGTCATTTATACGGAGTAGGACACGCAAACGCATGGTGATGCGCAACCTGGCTTGGTATACCCACAAAATCGATCCGAGTCCGAGTACCTGGAAGGCCTATGTTGTCCACCGTAACCACTGTACCCAATTAGTACGCGAGGACAAAGTAGCTTATCAACATGCTTTAGCCGAACGATTAACTGCAAATCCTAAGCTTCTGTACAAGCATGTGAACAGTCTCCGCAAGGTGAAAAGTGGATTTCCCCCTCTTCAAACAGCGGATGGTCTAACTCGGACTGCTAAAGAAGCGTCGAATGTTCTGCAACAACCATATGCACCAACGTTTCATTGCATCCCGTGGTCTCCTGAATCTTTGGAATCTATGGTGCCCACAGCAGGACTGACTCATATAAATTTTACCGCAGACATCGTGATGAGAAAGCTGCTATCCATACGCCTGCGAGCCTGTCCAGGAATTGACGACATCCGCCCACAGACGCTTGCTGTGGCGGCTACTATTTTGGCTGAACCTTTCGCGCGGCTGTTCCAGCGCTGCCTTGACGAGCAGCAGGTTTCTGCAGTGTGGAAACACGGAATAATAACTCCTATTTACAAAGGGGGTAGTCGTTCCGACCCAGCTAATTATCGACCAGTGACTCTACTGCCAGCTCTTTCAAAAGTTATGCAGACCACCATTACGGACACACTCATGTCTTATCTGGACGGCTTTGGTTACATTGCTCAGCAGCAACACGGCTTCTGCCAGAATCGGTCGTGCACAACCAATCTATTGTTATCACGAGACAGCTGGACCGAAACTGTGGACGCTGGTGCAGGAGTTGATGTGGCTTACCTTGATTTCTCTAAGGCATTCGACCGGTTGGACCATCGTGTCCTTCTCGACAAAATTCAAGGATGTGGCTTTGGGGACCCTTTCCGCTGGTGGATCTGCAATTTTCTCTCGTACAGACGTCTGGAGGTGAGAGTACGTGAATGCATGTCAGGTCCAATTCACGTCGAATGCGGTGTGCCACAGGGTTCGGTATTAAGGCCCCGTTATTTTTGGTCTTCATAAACGATCTAGTGAGTCAAATTGCATTAAACTGTTTACTCTACGCCGATGACATCAAAGTTTGGCGAGTGATCAGAGCTCCAGAAGACCGTATCCAGCTTCAAATCGAGCTTGACAAGATTTATGGATGGTCGGTCAAAAACCGCCTTCCCTTCATTGTGACTAAATGTCGAATGCTCCATTTACGACACCGAATGGTTCACACATATAAGCTGGGGGACCAGAATCTGCAACACTGTTTTCTCGAAAAGCATCTCGGTGTGTTGGTTCAGGAAGATCTTGACTGCTCGGAGCAGTCCAAAAAGGCATCGAAGAAGGGGATCCAAATCGTAGGGCTTTCACGGAGAGCTTTCGGGCAATTCGAACCGTCGATTCTCCGCCAATTACTTCCCGCTTATATACGTCCACATGTTGAATATGCCATTCAAGTATGGCACCCCTGGCTAAAGTGGGACCTCACGGTCTTGGAGCTTTCACAACGTCGGGAGACCAAAAATCTCAAGGGGCTGCGCCACTTGTCATACGAACAGCGCCTCAGAGTGCTTGGCTTTTACAGCGGACGTTATCGCCGTTTGCGTGGTGACCTAATCATGGTTTACCAAATATTAAACAAACTAATATCGCTTCCATCACCTATTGAAGCTGAGTCACAACAGCAAACATCATCTCAAGTTGGCAGAACAATACAGTCGGTTGGTGTGTCGAAGAAATTTCCTCTCGCCGCGTGTTTGCCACAAGTTGAGTACCCTCTCAGAAGCTGTTATTTCAGCCCCATGTTGGCCGTGTTCAAAGCACGTGTCGACAGTACACTGGCCACATTACACCATATCACTTTATCCAAACGACACATACAAGCAGCAGAAAAACAAAAACAAACCAACCCACCTCCATTTTTGCACGGAAACCACAGACGATAACCTTGGATAGTATATAAAACGGACGGGAAGGCTGTAATCGGCAAGTTCCTAATTTGCAGTTGTTCACTATTTCCTATTGCCATTTTTGCCTTTATTTTGCTCACCCCTAACCGATCATCCAGCGGGACATGTCAAACTTCAGCTTTTTTTATTCGCAATATACCATGGACCATTGACCGTCTTGGGGGTAGTTTTGGCCTCTGTGGCAGTCAGTCAGACAATGGAGACAGACTGCCTGCTCTTTGCTCTGATCATCGCTTGTTTCTTTCGAGCACTAGTTTTCGACACTCGAGGAGACACACTGCTATCTGGCGCCCGCCCTCACAAACGCAAGGGTGGTCGCAGCTTGACCGCATAGCAATCAGCTACAGATGGCGCGGAAGCGTAACGGACTGCTGGTCGTACTGGCTAATTATCTAGACTCTGATCACGCATTTGTTCGTGCTAAGATTTGCATGCATTTGGGAGGATAACCCAAGCGCGCTGACTACCGACCGGATGTTGCAAATCTACAAGACCCACTGATTTTAACCAGGTACTAAGCCTCACTATAAACAGTGCTTTGCTCAACTATTGACGGTGATCTCGATTCGCAGTGGGTGCAGATCAAAAATGCCCTAGTTTCCGCCGGTCTCTACACTTGTGGAGTTGCTCGTCACCCATCGAAGCATTGGAGTTCCGCCGTCTCCTTGTCGCTGATGGATAAACGCTGCTTGATCCCGTCGGATTCCAGACACAGTGAAGAACGCCAATCCCTTGGTCGAGAGTTACGCAAGAGTCTGCAAATGGACTGCGAAGCTTGGTGGTGTGAATGTGATCGGGAGATGGAACATGCTTGTCTCTCTGGTAATACCAGAAAACTTTCCCATCTCATTCGAGTCACCGAAGGTGTTCAATCTGGTATAAGTGAAACAATATACGAAGAGGATCGTAACTTAATCACCAATCTTCAGCGACGGTCGGAGCGATGAGCCGAACATTTTGGATCACAGTTTTATTGGCCCCCAGCTCCGTCTGCTACCTCTGGTGCTCACACCGGTGCCAAGTAGTCTCCTCCAACAAATCCTTCCTATTACTAGGAAATTGAGTAGGTTGTCCACCACTTGAAGCGTTATAAACCTCTCGGCCTTGATGGTCTTCCTCCAGCTCCATTTAAAGATGGTGGCACATAGCTGGTTCGAGAAATCACTGCTTTTTTCTCGAAAGTTGGGTGGAAAGAGGAAGTTCGATCATCTTGGCATGAATCGACAGTAGTCCATATCTTCCCAAAGGGCCTGTGCACAAGCTTCTCTAACTACAAAGACATAAGCTTCGTTCCAATCGTTTGCAAACTGCTGGTGTCCATAATACTTCGCAGGCTATCCCCAATGCGCGAATCGTTACAGCGCGAAGAACAAGCTGGGTTCGCCCTGGTCGCGGCTACATCCACCAAATCTTCACATTCCGCCAAATCCTTGAGCTCCGCCATGTGTTTCAGAGGCTAACGATTGCCGTGTTCTTGGATATCCGTGCAGCTTACGTTTCTGTCGATCGGCCTGTACTGTGGCACTGCCTGCCTAGGAATGGCGTCCCCGAGAAGTTCGTCTCTATACTGCGCGCTCTCTATGGTCTGACTTCGGGTAGAGTTAGGGCTTATGGCAAGCAGTCGCCATTCTTTGTTGTCACCAGTGGAGTTCGACAAGGATACCCTATCGCCCCATTCCTAATCAACTTTGCTATTGAGGATGTCCTGAAGTACGCGCTGAGCGATTTGTTGAACGCTGGCGTTGAGCTCCTCCCAGATAGTCGGGTTGTTGATTTGGACTATGCTGATGATATCGTCTTGCTGGGTGACGATCTACACGCCGTCCAACTTCCACTAAACCGCTTGGCGATTGAAGCATCAAAGTATGGTATGCACTTCTCGCCATCCAAATGCAAAGCTCTCTTTCAAGGCTGGCAGGTGCCTGTGCCTGCACTCACTGTTGGTGGTGAGACACTGGTGGTTGTGGAGAGCTTTGTCTACTTGGGAAGTTACATAACTGTTCGCGGGGCTTGTAGACGAGATTTCATTGCGCATCTCAAGAGCACGCCTCGCTTTTTCTAGGATGAGGCGCTTGTAGCGTTGCCACGACATTCGTCTCTCCATCAAAGGGCGGGTCTATTGTGCAACTGTTCGTGCTGTACTGTTGTACGAATGTGAGACCTGGCCCATTTGTAAAGGTGACTTGCGCAGACTATCTGTCTTCGAGCACAGCTGTCTGCGGTCCATTGCCCGTATGTGGTGGTGGCACCACGTAAGCAATGTGGAAGTTAGACAGCGTGTCTTAGAAAGTGGAAGCCACTCGCTCGAGGAGCTCGTCTCACTGCATCAACTGCGGTGGTTGGGACAGGTATTGCGCATGCCCTAAAAAACACAAAAAGCAAACTGAAAAGATCCAAACACTGTGAGCGGCAAACTGGACAAAAATGTTTTAGTGGTTTATGTTGTTTTTTTATTATTCAAACTGTTTTCCCCTTTCATCCATGATTCCGGTGGCACAATATCTGTACCACAGCTTTTATATATATATATATATATATATATATATATATATATATATATATATATATATATATATATATTCGTCGTACTGTCTGCTCTGTACGAATTTCGACTAATATTATTTGGGTTATCAAATATCTTTGCGATTTACCAGTGCCTGATGCATTATAACTGCCTAAATTCACTCCGCAGAAGTGTTTCCTCTATCTGCACTATGTTGGCGTGGATGAGAAAATGGATTGGCCTTCTGAACGACCTGACCGAAGCACTGTAACGTCTGATCGCCATTGGTCTCAAACTCAAAACCAGGTGCCACTCACTGCGAGAAAGAGCGGTATATTTAAGGCATATACTCTGGGGGTCAGGAATTCGGACGGAATCCTACAACTGGGAACAAGTGACAGCTTGGTTTACCCCTACAGACACTGAGCTGTTAAGTAGTTTTTTAGACTTGGCTTAATTTTAACGACGATAAACTAAATCTTTTTCTCCATCGGCACGCTCTTGAATGCAATGCCA
This sequence comes from Dicrocoelium dendriticum, assembly GCA_944474145.2. Classification (NCBI taxonomy): domain Eukaryota; kingdom Metazoa; phylum Platyhelminthes; class Trematoda; order Plagiorchiida; family Dicrocoeliidae; genus Dicrocoelium; species Dicrocoelium dendriticum. The sequence continues at coordinate 60,411,832 of OX104064.1, read as the reverse complement.
CCAAATATTGAACTTTTGTGTGTCCAAAAGAATTCTAAGAATCATTCAATCGGCTCCATGGGTCTCTCCGAACCGCACTTGTTTTGTTGTACCCATATATGACACTCGGAAGTAGAACTTTTAGACAAGGATGAGAGTAACCAGGTGGTCGGTGACGTTTTATTACAGAAAGGGTCAGATAGTATGGACAAGGTCGTATCCTACAGTGACAAGAGCCTCGGCTCAAAAGAAAAGAAGGTTTGCTGTAAAAAAAAGAAAACGACCTTATGTACTTGCAGGGAGACTTGTCGTACGGACTGATAATCAATCCCTCCGATCGCTTCAAAACTTTGGGGTTCTGGAATGAGGAACCGCGCCCTGACAAGAGCAGTTGCAGGAATACGACTTCGTATGCAGACATTAGTTGGAGAGACAATACGATAATGCAGACACATTATCCCGAATATCCCCACTCTAGTGATCATAAAAACTTCCCTTCGAGTAAAATGCAACGCTTGGCTCACATCTGGTGGGAACACCGCGTGAGTAACGAGCGTGTTCGACGCCTTGTTTACGGCACAGAAAAAGGAACTGAACCGCTCAGCACCGTTATTACACGCACCAGGCTCCGATGGCTTGGCCAAGTGTTACGCATGCCAGCTCACCGGCTTCCACGACGTGCTTTGTTTGCGCGTTGTGGGTGCGGTTGGAAGAGGAGGAGGGGGGCCAAGTGTTGACTTGGTCGAGAGGCATGAAGGCCCTCAATTCTGAGCTGTCCTCGGTTGGAGCGTCACGGCTCCCTGGTTGGGGTCCGAAAGACGATGAACACGTTTGGTTGGACACACTTGTTGACATGGCAAGGAGCCGATCTCAGTGGCGTTCGTGCTGTGAGTTTATTTGTGCCTCCCTAGCCCTTTTGGCCTCCCCCTCCACCTACGATCTCATTTCTTAGCGTAAAACACAATAATTTTTTTTCTTTTTGCCTAGTAGCCGGCTGGTAGCTTACCGGAACGATGCCTATCCGTTGCTGGTAGCTCAGCTGGCATGTAACTTTTGTATTTATTTTCCATTTCCTTTATGTATTGTGGCACAGTAGCTGAGGTGTTGCCCACCTCTAGCTGACGAGTATGATGATGATGATGATGCAACGCGTGGCCACGTTTAAATTTCGGAGCGCAAATGATTGATAATGCACTCCTTTACCCGATGTGTTCACGACGGTGATAAGCCGACGAGTAAGGAGGTGGAAAGAAATGTTATGAGGCACGACGACTCTGGACCATGAGGGAGAAGCTGGCTACATAGGGAAAGTCGTTGGTTATCGATTTCGGTCGGAACTACACCAAAAGATGCATAGCTCCGAGAACATTGGTCAAGGACATATTAATCAGCTTTCACAAGACATTGGGGCATGCGGGGATGAAGAAAATGGATGTGGCAGCGTGACGACGCTTCTGGGGGCCACACAACGTATGGGATGTAATTAACTTCTATCAGTGATGTGATAACTGTAGCAACGTTAAAGGTCCCCTGTTGGGCACCCGTGCTCCGTTGCCATATATGAAGGGGGCTAAGCTAACGAAATTGTGATTGAAGACTTCATATGACAGTTACTTGAGACATCGTTTCATGTTTGTCATGGCGGGTTACCTTACCAAGTGGTGCAAGGATCTAACGAACACTCACGCTGATACGGTTACGGTAGGAACATTGATCGTGAATCCCTGGGTTTGTCATTCGAGGGCACCAAAACAATTACACTCTAATGGAGGATTCTGTTCTGAAACTTCAATGACGTGGGAAATTTTGTCTGGTCGGCATAATAAACCAATTGCTTTCATAAAATGTTAATGAAAGGATTTGTAGATCAGCGTAGCAACGAGTGGGACAAACTGTTACCCAAGTGTTTACTTGGAAATCGAAGCACGGTTCTCTCCTCAACTGGACAAGCAGGATACTTTAATGTTCACTGGAACAGTGCCACGGTTTCTTACGGATTTACGTCTCCCCATAACGCAGCAGTTACAGTTATTGGCAAAGGTGCACGGTACTAAGCTATTGGGCTCCGTTTGTCAAGCTCATCAAGCAGCATGAGCACACCTGGAACATGCTCTGTGTTCTCTAGAGTGCTGGTGAACTTACGTAGCCGCACCAGACTCAAACTCAAGGAAACTGCATAAGTTGTGGACCACAAGTGGTGGAGCGTGTGCTGTCCGATACTGCGTGTAGAATAACGTTTTTTAATATTCCCAACAGTCAGCCCATAGCGGCACACTTTATGGGTCTCAAATAATTTCGACAAGTAATTGACCAAGACGATAGTGGAACCGCCTAACGAACACCCGCAGTAGCTACCGAACTGAAAGGGCCTTCACTATGGGGTTACAGTCAGGCCGCGGAGATATTACCCATTCGGAGGCGATGAAGTGTGCGGAACTTGTTGCGTGGCGCCTCCGATACTAGTTAGTAGCGATGACACGTAATAGACGTGTCAAATAAGAGCAGTAGAGAAGATAGAGGCAGTCGGACCCAACGTATCTTGAAGGGAGAGGTGCGTGTAGCGCGCGACTCACCAAAGCAAAATGTGTAAGTGCATACAAACAGTTAACCAAGTGCCCAGTTAGATGGCAGAAACAACGCAATTATCCCGTGTTGTGAACTAGTAAAAGTGTATGCTTTCAGGTTCACTACAATGACTTCCCCCTAGAAGGCTGAGAAATGGATGCGTTCTACAAAGCTTTCCGGAGCAAACTGGATAAGCGAGGAGGAGTACGGAGAGTAAAATGGGATTAAACGGGTGCATGTTGCAGAGTCCGTTGGGTCCAGGCCTCTTTGTTATTTAGGCATTTAGGTTTGCATGTGAACTGGAGTGCATCGTCGGTGCGCCGTGGGGTGGGCTCGCCGGACTGCAAAATTACTGGCAAGTTCAGACCAAAAGGCGCGCTTGGTGGGTTGCACTTCCCCATTGCGCCCTAGTCCACGCTCCTCGTCCCACGAAGAAAGCCGGGCGTCTTCGTCGGTACTACGTAGCCAGGCGTTCGGGAACCAGTCCGGTTGAGGCTCCCGTGGTCAAGGGCGACTGATTGTCCCTTGGGTCAGGGATGGGCCTGGAGCCGGTTGACGAGTAAATCGAGCGCTGAGATGGCTGTTTTGATGGCTAATGTTCTAGTTCGTGGTTGTATAGCTTGACGCCAGAGGGAACATGGCATACAGGATAAAAGCAGAAACGCTGTTTTCCAAAACGTTTGAGAGCTTTTCTCGATTTTGCAAGAAGTTTGTGAGTGAAACACACGAATACAGCAAAATACGAAAAGCATGCGTGTTACCTGAAGTTGCAAACGTTCACAAAATCATTAAGATGGACCGGACGTTTGCCCTGTCTACCGCGTTGATCGATTGCCTGTGGCTGAGGCTGAGTAAGTGGGGAGTCAATGGGAACAGAGTGTTTCGGATTATCTGGTGCTCGGGAAGTCAGCGCATGTGCCGGTGCTCGTGGGTTAGCATCAGGATGGGTTGAAAGTGGCTCGTCAAAGATGGCCACTTTGAGGCGCTCGATGCGCAGCGTGGTTCGGTGACCATTCTGGTTTAAAGCGAAGCGCTTCAGATTTCTTTGCAGAACTCTGAGAAAGCCTGTGTAGGGAGGTTGGACAGGGTGCCGCACTGCGTCAGTACCGACTGACTTAAGTGCAGGTAGGCAATAAGCTGTACATTTACGCATCACTGGTCTGTTCATGAGGAGGAGTCAGGCGTAGTGAACGCATGCATTATGCGAGGGACAATGCAAAGTTGGACGGGGACATACTCGACTATGCGGTCCATGGAACGAATTCTCCCAGAAACTTTAATGTTAACTCGTAAACCAGTTTTGCTGGTACGCATTGCGGACTGTCTTTGAGATTGTTGTGAATACCTAAGAGTACAAGCGAAACTTTTTCGCTCCAGCTATGGTCTGAGGAGGCGCAGAGCGTGACTTTAAGCTGTCTATGGAGGCGTCGGATGCTAAATAATACGCTACCATATGAACAACGCGACAACCTAACAAGTTGCAGGACGTAACGAATTGTGAAGCTTTGAAAGACCTCCCACGGTTATTTGTGTTGGTGGATGAGCATCCATAATACGAGACCCACCGATGCAAGAAGGCCAGGATATCAGTCCCCGCTGTTCAGTCTGTCACGTGAATGACTTCAGGCCATATCGTAAAATGGTCGACATATGTGTGAACGGTGAAAATCTTCAACCAGGTGTAAATGTACATGCAGGGAATGAACCAAGAGGACCACAGGTGTACCAATGTACTTTGGAGCGCTGGCAGTGAAAGCAGGTGCAAGAGCAGGTGCGAACATATTTGTTTACGCGGGACCAAACGAAATTTTCTGTGAGCATTTTCAATTCCAGTTTCATGTTCATGGATACCAGGATATGATAGTGTGTTTAGTGCGTCGAAGGTAGCGCCTCTGAAGGAGACGGGCACAGGGGGTCTAAGACAAGATGTAGAAGTGTCACAGAGGATAAATCCGTGGTTTGGAAAGGACCGGGTTGCACATGCAGTGAAGTATACTGCAGAGTACGCTGGTGGTCTTCATCTTGGACCTGAGTCAGCGCCATAGCGGCAAGGTCGCATTAGGCACAGAGTGAAAAGTGAGCTTATCATGATATAGAGTGTCAGCGACGGAGGATGGCAACACCTACTATGTGACGTTTGTGAGCGGTGAACTGAGTGACAAAGTCTTGGCGTGTACTTTCTGTGGTGATGATTTGTCAGAGGATGAGTTGGAAGCAAAGTATGAAGGGTTTGTAGTCAGTGTAGACCGCAAAAGCAAAGCCTTTGAGTGTGTGCCGTTAGTGGTGAATGGCTAAGTAGATGGCAAGCAGTTCTCTGTCGAACATGTTACATTCCACTGGCTGCAGGCGTTTGAAGGAGAAGTTGCCATTTCTCATCAACGTGCTGTTAGAGAACAGCTCCTACTGCGACGTCTAAGGCATCATTGTGCTAGGTGCAGTCGGTACGGAATGAGCGAGAAAAGCTATGTTGGAGATGACATCCTTGAGTTCGGTAAAGTCTGTGAGCTCTGTCCGGGAAAGCGAAATTGCGTTCATTTCCTCTGAGTACGTCAGTTAAAGGTTGCGTGTGCTGAGCACAGCGAGGAATGAAGAGTCGGTACTAGGTGACTAGACCATGAACTCGACGGGGGTGCTTAAATGAGGTCGAAGCTGGGAAGTCTTTAATTGCATGGATCTTAACAGGAAGAACTTCTATACCAGATGATGAAACGATATGGTCTAAGAATTCTACCGTTGAGTTGCCGACTTTATACTTAGTCGGGTTAACTGCGACACCGTGTGGGGTCAACCGCTGGAAGTACGAACGGAGATAGTCGATGCGTTCTTTTTCCGTCGAACCAGCTACTAAAAATATCATCGAGGTAGGGGCCGCAAAGTCTAGACCACTAGTGACATCGTGAAAGGAACGTTGGAAGGTTTGTGTGGCGTTGCACAGTCGGAAAGGCACCCTAAAAGATTTGAACGAGCAGAATAGGGTGAGGACGGTTTTTTTAGGAATGCCTGTCTTCAACAGGTGTCTTATGATTTGCCCAAACAAGATCAGTCTTACTGAAGATATTCTTACCTGTGTGGCATGCAGGGAACTTCTGCATGTGTGGGATGGGGTATCTATCTGGGATGCTTAGTTTATTGTCTGCGTGGTAGTCGCCGCGAGGGCGCCAGTCATCAGATTTCTTATGGACCATTTTCAGCAGGGAAGACCAAGGACTATCTGAAGTTCGGGTTATCTCAAGTTAGAGCACGTGCTAAAAATCCGCGCTAGGTAAAAGTAGGGTGACATTGTTGGGAGCAGCAACACCGAACACCTCCACTCCGCCCCAAGTACCTTAAATTTCTCGAGCGAAAGTCGGAGTTGACGGCATGAGAAGAATGGATTATTTGTCTGAATGTAGTACAGGACTTGAGATGCCACGACGAGAGCCACGTACATTGGTTGGACGAGCTTAAAGTACCGAGAGCAAGTTTCTGCATAGTCTGGCACTTCGGGGAAATACGTGGACCGGGTAACTAGATGCAATGTTAGCGTTGATGCCACGCGCACTGAGATTGCTTGCCCAATCGACTATCATCTGGCATTTCGCATTGGCCAAAATGTTTATATGCCTGAGGAAGTGTATGCCACGACTGGCAAATGGAACCGTGGCAACAGCGAATAATAAAAAATAATAATAAAATAAAAATCTCTAATCCCGGGATTACGTGACATGCCCTATCGGCACGATCACATACTTACTATTGTTTCGTATAATATTTGCAGCATCTGCCAAGTGTCGGGCAAAAATAAAAATTGTGTTCTTATCCTCCATGGTTGTCCCTTAAAGTCTTATTAAATGGGCACAGAATAATTCATGGCGTCCTGACGTGTACGGATCAAACCAAGTCTTCTTTCCAGTCGGTAACTGATGTGGAGCAAATGTGTGGTGTTAAAAAATTAAAGCTCAAATTGTACTTGTACAACATAGCACCTAATTGCAAGAAAAAATGTTATAAACGTAAACTGTGGCGTTCTAAAAAGGAGTAGGGAAAGACAGAAGTATTTAATTATTTTCAATTCAGCGGCAGTATATATAGGCCCAGACATATAGGATGGGAGATTTGTTTGTTGTGGGTGAGACGGACGTGGTTGATATTTGGCAACTGGCTCAGGCGTTTTGGTTTGACTGTACGCTAGGCGTAAGCAAGTAAGGAAAAAGTAAAGAGACATATTGGCAATAGGGATGAACATCTTGGAAGCAGTATCGGTTAGTTGGAGTTTCAACTTTGGACTACACGTTGTGTGACTGGATTGCGGCGCGCAATCACAATGTAATGGACCGTGATTCACAATGAAGTGAACCTTAGTCACTGCGATCACTAGGACCGTACACAAAGCAGATGGAAATCGGTCTTGCCCGCCCGAAAACACTGCACAACCACGACGCGTTTCGATGTAATTTCATCTCATCAGGTGGAGACAGCAGGATTTGAACCCAGGACCATTGGAATAGCAGCCCACACCACTACCCCTTTGGCTACCAGGTCACGGTGGGCAACGCTTTTTGTCACAACGGTAAATGACTAATTGGAGGGTCAAGTTTGGACTACACGTTGTGTGATTGGATTGCGACACGCAACCTCAATTTAATGGACTGTGATTCACATTGAAATGACCCTTAGTCACTGCGATCACGGGGACCGTATTCAAAGTAGATGGAAATTGGGTATTGCCCACCCGAAAACACTGCACAATCACGACGCGTTTCGATGTAATTTCATCTCATCAGGTGGAGACAGCAGGATCTGAACCCGCAACCATTGGGATAATAGCCGAAATCTCTACACCTTTGGCGACCGGTCCCAGGGATTGCAGTGACTAAGGTTCAATTTAATGTAAATCACGGTCAATCGCTTTGAGATTGCGCTTCGCAATCCATTCACGCAACGTGTTGTCCAAACTTGACTGTCCAGTTAGTCACTTACCGTTGTTTGCGAAATTTAAAACCAGGAATTTAAAACCGGACGAAGGTTCAGGAGCAGTTGTCATGAACAAGAATGATTACGTACAAAAAATGTTCAGCGTTTTAAGCGATGAAAGCAAGTTTCAACACACCGACAAGATAGAATGTCTGACAGAAGTAGAGGCCCGTATAACCCGACACCTTGAAACGCTTCTCCTACATCGTGTAATTGATGAAACCACCTACAAGCACCTGAAGCCGAGCGGTTCCTCGACACCACAGCTATACGGGTTACCAAAAACTCACAAGCAGGGCATGCCACTAAGACCCATTTTGTCCATGGTAAATTCCCCGCAGCACAAATTGGCTCGTTGGTTAGTTCGGATCCTTGCACCACTAAGGCAGCACTACCATTTGCACAGCATTAAGGACTCTTTTGAAATAATCGAAGACCTAGACCAAATCAGCCTAGCCGACAAGGTTATGTGTTCAGTGGACGTCCAATCGTTATTTACTAATGTCCCCTTGCTTGAGAGAGTTGATTACATTTGCCGCCTGATAGAAGAGGAGAATTTCCGTCTACCAATACCAACAGACCTCCTGAGACAGTCCGTGTTACTTTGCACGAAAATGTCGCTTTCCGATTCGACCACAACACGTATCGCCAAATTGACGGAGTAGCTATGGGTAGTCCGTTTGGACCGGTACTGGCTGATTATTTCATGCTGATGCCTGAGACGAAACTAAGTGGACAGATTTCTCTGCTGCCGTATTACAAACGATACGTGGTTGATGTCCTTGTTTTCGGTTCCTCAAAGATGCAGATCGAACAACTAGTAGATCAACTTAATAATGTTCACGCCAACCTGAGTGTGACTTTTGAATTCGAATCGAATGGGCGCCTTCCGTACCTCGACATTCTCATGAGTCGCAGGGATAATGGGCTGATTAAGCGATCTGTGTACCGGAAGCCAATGTGGTCTGGCCAATATCTACACTTCACTAGCTTCTCACCCATGGCAAACAAGCGCGCTCTAGTAAAAACATTATTCACTCGGGTCAGACGTATCTGCTCCAACGACTGCCTGGCTGAAGAGTTAGAGCTGCTCACTAAGACACTTATGGAGAATGGCTACCCAAAGCGATTCATAGACAAACATAGCCAAGTTAGATCGCCCAAGGAGATGGTGTTGACAGTCCCTAAGAAGAAGGTGTACATTGAGCTCCCATTCAAGGGTGACACTGCAACGAAAAGGATAACCAACCGGATTGTCTCGGCCATTCAGCGTACATACTGTGCTGCGGAGGCGGTAATTATCAACAGAACCCGAAAGTTGCCGTTACCTTCAGTAAAGGAAGATGAACCCGTCGGCGCCAAATCCCATTGTGTCTACCAATTCGTGTGTGACTGCGGTATCAGTTACATCGGCAGGACCAAACGGGTTTTAGATTCCCGAGTGAAGGAACACCTACCAAATTAGGTTCAGCGTGAAGTTACCCAATCCACTTCCGATGATACGTGTTCGCGTAAGCCACCAGCGTCCTCCATAGGCAGGCACATCTTGGCGACTCGTCACCAGGTCAATCCCTTATCAGCTTTCCGGATCTTTTTACATCATACTAATGCACGCCTTTTACGATTTGCCGAGGCCGTCGCGATAAGCCGAATCAGACCAGCACAATAGAACTTTTCAATTCCTCAGCTGCCTACACTTTTTGTTGTGTCTGTGAGATATGCTTTCTCGATTAAAGAAGACGTAGCGGAATCTGGATTTACACTTGAATTTCTGCTTAACCACAATCGCCGGTCACGCTGTGGTTACCGAGATCTTCGCTATTTTTGTCTACCCGTCTTTATGTGTTCACCATTCGTGCAAAATTCGATGATCCACAAGAACCCTTCTCAATTTGTCGCCACCGAGCCTTTAGTACTGATGTGTTCACTCTCCTTCATTATGTGCATGTATGTATGTACGTTTGTTTATGCTGTCCCTCTGTCCTATTGCACCGGACTCTGCCTTTTACTGAGAGACATTGAAGTTCAGGTAAAGAAGAATGAAGCGAATTCTGTCAACTTTTCATCTTTTTTCAATGCACCCCTTCATGAGAGCTTAGTCAAGTAAACGCGTTTTACGTTGCACATTCTATGTATAGTTGCAATCCACACACTTACGTCTCGGCTCCCGCAACAAATAACATTATTTTGTTGCAATTTGTCGCGATATTGTTTTACGTATTGCACCGTCAGAAAGTTTGATACTACGATTTTAAACACTGGTTGCGATTCGCACGCTCTTATTTCAATGGCGAGGCTGATCCAGACCTCCGTGTGTATATTTAGGTAGAATATGCATTGTATCATCCTTTTCAGTTTGAACATCGGGTGTGTGTTCTTGTTATTCCTAAATGCGTATCTACCTTCTTGTTTGAAGCGAACAGTGATAATTGGTGCAAATACACAATTATAGACCAGGTCAAATAGGAAGGTTAACCCGGATTGCTCAGCTATGCCGACCAGTTATTTGACCTTTGCAGTTATTGCATTCGCCTGACCGGTGTGCGCCGCTATCAATGGCGGTAAAATGCAGAACGTCGACCAACGCACTGGGGCAGACAACGAAACCACGCTGCATGGCAGGAAGCAAGAAAACGTGAATGCAAAAGCCTCCCAGCGAAGGGTAGTTGCGTGTTAGCAGAAGGTCATCGAATAGTTACACAAGGTTTAGCCTGCTCGCATTGTTCCAACCGGTATCATCCGTAGTGTGCAACTTTATCCCAATAAGAGGTACGAGATCGAAATAGCTCTCAAGACGTCCTTCACCTATGTGCTGCTTGTACGACCACTCCATTAGTCAAATGCAAGCTTATCCTATTCCAGAAGTGCGACCGGCTAACAGCAGAAACCGAGCAGCGGATGAAAGATAACATTACTTCATTGGAAGCAGGTCTGCACCAAGAAAGCGTAGTGATTCCTAAGCAAAAGAATCTGCATGACTTACTTCCCCTGCAAAGCAAGCAGCCAGGTCTCCATCGTCGTTGTCCCCTCCAACTTTGGTAGCAGGCCAGGCGAAATTTGACCGTAGTTACTAGGGTGAAGCAGTATTCATTGCAAAGAAAAGCACGCGCCACCCAAAACGTTTGGTTTATCAAATTACACTGGAGCTGTTCTCTGTTACTAACTAGGACGAAGCGGCCGAAAACCAGCCCTTTGCGCCTGCAAGTCAAAGGTTTCTTGTCGAGCCGACGTCCCCCGTACATCAGTCATATATGCAGAGGTTGCTGCAAAGATCAGCCGCCCTTGTGCTCGCTTCTATTGCAAAAACCGCTAGCGTGAACCGGGAGACAAACAATAGGCAATCACCACTTAGCAGCAGCTTAGGACAAGCGCTCAACCTACCTTGTAGCTCAACGAAAAATGGAGCTAATAATTGTTCCCTAACTGCTGTGACCTCAAATGTCCCCGAATCAACCGCCATCGTATTGCGTGGTAACTTGTCGGATGACCAAGACCAGTGGAACTCGTTTTGCTTTCTGATGGACGTAACCAAACCATATACTTACTAGTGGTTACGTGTCACCCGAATTCTGCACACTATGGAGAACCTAGACTTATTGGAGTAACACAATAATCTACCACTGATGTAGAAAATGTTCTACTCTCTGAACGTGCTCTACAACATGAATCCTGTGGGATACGCGTCTATTCTGATGTCACTTAGAGCGTGCGGCAATCGAAAAGAAATATAGAAGCTGGACACAGCAATTAAGATCGCCTAAACACAATTTTCATCGATGGGGTGCGAGAGCTTCCTTCTAACGATCATCAAGCGGACGGGAATCAAGAAATAGAACAGTGCGGTTCATTCGTGAAAGCTTTCATTGGATAATGTTGTGTCTCTATCGCTCCAAAGGCTGTCCCTCTGAATAAATTATAAAGGAAGTGGCCAAACGGTCCTAAAGCTTGTGGTTCGGTCAGAGCAAACAGCAACGGATGGGATCGATGACGTAGAAATCGGAAATATCTTCCTTCCGAACCTCGGTTAGAGACTGCAGAAGCTTTACAAGGTCCAGATACCAGAGCACCTGAAAGAGCAAACTTACCGGTGATGATACATGAACTGCACTTGACTGCTGCTTTACTCGATGCTTTCGCAGGTCTAAACGACGATTGGGACGCACCTTGCCCGAATCAAGTTACAGACGAGGTATTCGTAACCAAACAAAAAAGGGTAACAGCCGACCTCCATTTGGTCGACATTCTCCATCACCGACTTCTTTAACCCAGTGTGAGCGCCTGGAGACCCGGCAACTAGCCAATTTATGTATGAATGTGATAGGCTTTTAAATAAGCTGGCCGAACTGAAAGATTGCCAAATTACGTAACCACTGTATCACGGAGACATGGTTGCACACTGGAATGACGGATACTGAAGTTTTGCTACCGGCATGTCACTCATTCGGAATGAGATGCCCGCAAAAGGAGGGGGTAATCCTATATTACCGGAGTGACTTACAGTGCAAGCTCAACGAGGATTCAGACTCGCAGTTCCCCTTTGATGCCGCCTTCAGTTAAGAAACTGACATTTGTCTTTTTGCCGTTGTGTATCGACCCATAACTCTAAGCGGGAACGGCCTACCATCTCGCAGCTGCATTAAGACGCACTCTAAGGCTAAAATGCATTCACATCCTTCTCATGGGTGATTTCAAGGTACATTGTTTAGAAACCACTGTCAAGATAGTAGAATAATTCAAAACCGATCTTCAAGAGCTCGTTACCTGTGTTCCGCTCTACAATCGCGTCACTTTACCCAATCATTTTAATAAAGGTAACAGGCCATCGGTGCTGGGTCTTGTGCATACCAACGAGGAGCATCTAATTGATGTGTTAGTTATAGCCTGCTCGTTAGGTCGCAGGGATAATGCAGTTATTAGTTTTAACCTCGTCTGCTATGCGAATTATCGGATTGAAAATTATACGAAGGTGCGAACCATCACTAGTTGTGATCGATTATCCCAGCTCGTCAGAGCCACAAGCTGGTCGTTCCTGGCCGAAGAACCCCCGGGAAGTCGTTTGGCTCGAGTTTGTCGACAAGTTCAGTTGGCTAGTTGCGTATGCTACAGTGACCCAATTTGGCAACATCGGGCATTTAAATACCTCATTGGAGTGCACAGCTCCCAAATCAGCAGAGGTTGAGACGATTAGGGGTATTCATTGGATGATATCGCCGATTACGAGGCGACCAGATAATGGCACACGTCTTTCTTTGCAACCCAAATCATGCGTGGAGCTTCTTACTGCAACTCAGCAGAAATACAAACCTGATAGCTCACTGACTGAAATTTGCAGAACAGTATATCCGTCCGGAGTACCGCAGAAATTTCTGTTCCATTCGTTTTTGTCACTCGTGGAATGCTGTGCCTGAATCGGTCGCTTTTACAAAATAAAAGAACAATAGTTAAAAGACGCTCTGCATCGTTATTTCACGCACCAGGCTCCGATGGCTCGGCCACGTGTTACTAATGCCAGCCCACCGACTCCCGCCACGTGCGTTGTTTGCTCACCGGGGATGTGGATGGAAGAAGAGGAGGGGTGGCTAAGCGATGACTTGGTCGAGAGGAATGAAGGCCCTCACTTCGAAGCTTGCCTCAGTTGGAGCGTCACGGCTCCCTTGTTGGGGTTCGAAAGACGATCAACACGTTTGGCTGAATACGCTTGCTGACATGGCAAAAAGCCGACCTCAGTGGCGTTCGTGCTGTGAGTTTCTTTGTCCCACTCCATCCTTCTTAGCCTCCCCTTCCAACCACGATCTCATAATTTAACCTTATAAAATTTTGCATAGTGATTATTTTGATGCACAGTAGCCGGCTGGTAGCTTACCGGAACGATGCACATTTGTTAACGTTAGCTCAGCCGGTTTGTGCCAGTTGCATCTTTTTGTCCTTTTGTCTACGTATTGCGCACAGTAGCTGAGGCGGCTCCTACCTCTAGCTAACGTGTACAGTGTGTATTATTGAAAATCCAAAAAAATTTATCAAACATTATACCATCCCTTCCTTGAGCTACAGCTAATATTTTGTAGCTGTGCATTTTTAACCAGATGTAAGTGACTTGCTCCTCCAGACAATTTAGTCTGGTTTTATACACTCGGCATTTCAAGTACCCTCATAAGAAGCAATCAAGTGTGTTCGAATCAAGAGATCTTGCAGGCCAATCAGTAGGTCCTCCACGATCGATCAAGAGTTTACCGTAAGTTTTGTTAAGGTAATCACGTACCGTTTGTGCAGAATGTGCAGATGTACCATCCTGCTGCCATCATCTACTTTCTTGACTGATATGACGGGTAAGTTGATTTATTAACAGAAATGACACTTCACACCAGTTAGCAACCACCAACAAAGAAATCTCGCGGACCTGTTTCATTCCGCAGCTGCAGGTCGAAGGAACTGAAACTGAACATCGCCAACGAATGTCGTGGTATATCGGTGGACACTTTTCAAAATGTGCTAACTACTAGCATCCGGCGAGTACTGCTCTGCAAGCAAAACGACGGTGGTCATTTTGAACATATAGTCCGTTGATTTTTATATCCTTGAAACATACTTCGTGTAAATATAGGTATAATTCATAGCGACTGATTTCACTAGCAAATTGTTGCGATGAGTAATGGTGCGCATATTTCCTCGGGGTTGCATGAACTCTGGGAGAAAATAGAACAAGATAGGTACGTGAGAAACGCCGATCGCTCAATTGCCCAACAGGGTGCAGGCGTCGCTGTTGATGTTTACTGTAAAGTTGACGGCGGTGGACGAAAGCGTTGAAGCTAAGTAGGCTGCGTTATGCGCTTCCTGCAAGCCAGAGTCACGTACTTCCGTTGTCCATATGACGTTAACCTCGTGTTTACAAAGTAACTTAATTATCATTACCGCCGTTCCTCTTACTATCATGGTTCTCCAGTGGTAAGGGAACTGTGGCTGACAAATTACGTGGGAGCTACAGGATAGAGATGTTTTCAACACCAATTATCGTTAGCTATTTCGGCGCTTAGCCTCAGCCTTTACAGACTCAATATGGCGCACCTGCCTATTATGCACAATCGCTGCCGCATTATCTTAAGGGGTTGTTCAATCACAGGGTATCGATTGCAGTGGTCCAAAGCATTGGCCTGCCCGGTCACCAGATATGAGTTAAAGGTTCGTTTACAGCATAATGTGTCAGAAAAGTCATCACAGGAATAACCTGCTTGTGGTGCACAGTATGTATGAGAACCCACATGCGTGTGCTGTGGTCCCACGATTGGTCACTCATTTTTCAAGTCAATGAGCTTCGCGCTTTGTGCAATACGTGATTCTCAGTATCCTCGTGGATTAGATGTCTAGAAATGCAGCTTCTCAGTTCCTTGTTAATAGAATATTGCCTCCTCAGTGAACATATTGGAATGAATGCTCATTGTCTCGCATGTAACAAATTGGGCAGCGTAACAACACTTGTTTCTTGCAACGGCGACCGATATTGAGATGGAAGAATAGGCTATGCGGCAGCGTGTAGTCTTTAGGTGATATGGCTTTCCAAAACTCCTTTCTCAAAACGTCACATTTCATATTTGCAAGACCTAATTGTAAGCAATGTCGATTTGTTAAGGTAGGTTTTTAGCAGGTAAGTTGCAGTCTACAAGTATGTATGTATGTATTCTCAACAGTCTATTATCTAGACACCGAGCGTTACCACAACCTTTTTGACACTAGCTGGGACATCACTATGCACGTGTTGCACATTCCTTGATCAGACCAGTTACGCCTGCTGAAGCGCCACCACAATTCTACCCCAGTAGCCGAGTTATGAGGCACTACTCTTTCCATTTCGCACCTCTGTCTCCATTTCAACCAGCCCTTCACAGCGTATGTATCGATCAGTGGACTTGTCTTGTGGCGTGTCGTAGGTTGACTCCAACTCAACTATCCTCGCATGATCCAGCGTTTTCACGATGGACGACAGTTGCAACTGTGCATGCACCCAAATGCATGCATACGATGGTTCTACACCTTGATCTATTGGGGGGTGAGCGGCAGGGCCTTTTTCAGCAGGCGAATTTTAGTATCTGGCTGAGTGGATTATGAAGCAAAACCTGTAAGGGGTATGCTTAGGGAGTAGTAGTGAGCGATATGGGTGGGTTCGGAGCAAGGGTTTGGGGCAGTCGAAAGTCCATATAGTCATGGCGATGTGGTTGTAGTACCTCAACCCACCCCCCCCCCGTAGATTATTTAAGACAACCGAGCCCGTTTCCACAATACCTTTTTGCGCACACATAGAGGGGCACATCATATGCAACGTGTGGCACACCAAGTCCTGAGACAGCACCCAGTGTTTCGCCTGTTGAGCGCACCAACAATGCGACCCCTCGGTAGAACGTCAGGGTGGAAGGCATAGCAGTTACTGCTTTCCCAACGGTCGCATACCAGCGGGACTCCTGTGCATATCGCCCCGTCATCTGACGTTGGGTCGAGCATGTGGTCTTGTTTGTGGCCGTGTCGTTGGGGGTAACGGCCTATAGATTACGTTGCCCGAGACTGGATCCTGCGTTCTTCACGGAATGGACGACCCAGTTGCACAATCTTCGCTGCCCAGGCACCCAAATATGCATGCCATTCGATGGTTCTCACACCTCTTGTGAGCGTGTGGGACATTTTCAGATTGTCCAACACTGTTATTGGGTCACGCCCGGCAATTTAGTGCGCTCTACCCTCATTCTCGGAAAGAGGTTGCCGTTTGGTCTCCCGCAGCTGGGGTACCTGTGGATGGAATGACATGATTTTTGGACCCGGCGGTCGTTCGGGAGGTATTCGGGACAGCTTACTGTCAGGAAATATCTCACATCGGATTTGTTCGGCTAGAGGATGGACATTATCGTACAACGGAGACCTCTTCCAACTTCGTGGACGGCGGTCCTGCTTGGGCTCGCATTTAGATGCGTAGTTGTGTGTGTGCGGGCCAGTTTATTTAGTGGTGTTCACGAATGCCCCAATCAATAACACGCAATCTAAACATCAGAACCTGAGGATTTTGTGTTTTTTAGCCTGCTTTTTACCTAGAATGTGGTCTAAGGCAACTCGTCGGGGGGATTGCCATCTACCTATATTCGCCAATGACCCGGATCCCACTTGCGAGGAATTCTAAGGCCACTATTAATCTTACCTTTGATTCACTCACACCAGACGTGTTGCAATCGATTTCAGTCCGAGTTCGGCGCTTTCGGTAATGAACATTCGCTGGGTTTGGTTACCTATTACGACAAGATCCAAGAGACGGTAACGATTTAAACTTGGTACAAGGAATCAGTGATTTCGTAGCATATTTGATGTTATATGCACTAACATGAAGTGTTGTGTTGCTCGATCTTTCACCAGCATCTCTGTAATATCGACATAGAGAAGGATTGGCACCGCTTTTGACCCATCGTCTACCACTTCGTGGCTGCTGGGCAGTATCTGTCTAGGGATATTAAGTTTAGCCCAACAAGAGGAGCTAAAGTTCCTCTGTGTTCCTTCGAACCGATGTAGACCGACTTGGTGGCCTCACCTACTTCCTGCCCATATCATTGTGGAATTTTGGCCTTGCTCGAAAAAAGACAAGGCCAGTCGGACTCACCTGAAGAATATGGCCCTCTACTACCTGTGAGGCCGACGGGCTGTGAGTGCTTCGACTGGTAGCGCGATCGTGCTCGGCACCCTCGGCTTCATGTAAAGAAATCTCAACGGAACCGGGGACCGAGAATATCTCCATATCTCTCCTTAGGTAGGGAAGATGTGTTATATGGTGGGCCGAAGGGTAAGGACACAAAACACTCGCCCTTAAAGTCGCCAAGTATCGTTGCCGCCCGCTGGTCGCCGGGTTGACCGCTTACTTCGGGTCCGTGTGTAAGTCGGAACACTTGGGTGCTAGCTCAGTGACGGGATATAATCGAGGCGGGACCAATTCCGTAACTTTGAGGTGGAGGACAAATCACTAAACCCGCGACATACAAGGTCGTTTCGAATCCATTAGTGTCGAAGTACAAAACATGCCAACTCGACAATAAATACTGAAGTGCTGACATACGGTGCTTAGGGTGTGTACGGTAGAGTGTGACCTTCCCTGGACCTTAGGCTTCTAGATACAGCCACCATGCCAACCCACAACAACAGCCCCATGCCCACTACACTATTTGGCGCATGGTAAGGGGATAGCAATTGCATGAACGATAGTGGCAGACAGTTAGACTTGTCGCTGGCCGGTTGCAATACATGGGCAAGGTCAGACACATAGAACTCTAGGTATGCGGTTGGATCACACTCGGGGAAATCATGACACTTTGCTTCCAAACTGCACAGAATGTTCTGACTGTCGGAACTACCTGTTTTTAAACTCTACTGTGGTATCACACGCCTGAGGGAGGGGGGTTCTCGGCCATCTATCATCTTCACGGTGGAGCCGTTGGCCGCCCATTGCTGCTCAAGGGTAGGCCATACCTCACGCAAACCATACATTGTCAGCACGACCAGTTCAGATCTCCCCTGAGAAGGCGATCCTACCATACATGCGTTTCCGAACTTCGCCAAGGAAAGCAGGTGGCTAGATCGTCCCACGCAAACGAACTTAACAAAACACCATAAATAATAGTACGGTAAACTTTGGTTCGAAACTGGAGGGGAAGCTAGACTGGCATCGCTTAAGTACCGATCCGTTCTATAAGTTAGCTCTCAAGTAATGGTCTATCTCTTGACGGACATGAGCGGTGATAAAGGATTCGCTGTTTGGAGTAGAAATAGCTTAGTGGGTATGGGGGGTAAAGTTGTAGGTCAGTTTCACAGATGAAATTAAGTAATCTGTTGAAGATTGCTTTGAGATGTGTGTGAGTTTTGGGTGAGGGATTGGAAGTTGTTGAGTAGTGATGTGTAGAATTTTTATGGTATAGTTTGAGGGTAATAATGTTTTTCTGTAATAATTTGCCTTGAGGAAGCCGGGAGATTAGATGGATTATTCCATAGCGCGATCAGAAGAAATCTCACTTACCGTTGCAAGTAATGAGCTTTCAAGGCGCAAGCCCATTTTATAAAAGGGTCGTATGTCTCCAACAGTGGTGACGCAGGACTATAACACACGGCTTTGTCGACTTTGTGGAGATGGCTTTTATCCTCTAGGTTATTCATAGCGAATTGAGCGGGAAGATACGGCAGTTGAGCAAGAAAACTGATAATATAGACATTGAAACAGAGTATTAACTGGAAATTATCCCATTTTTTAATTAACAAAACGTAAAGACGGAAACGTCAATTTGTTTTTGATGATTCACTCAGACCTGCTAAACCTTATGAGTGAAATAGATAGGGCGTAATAGTGGAGTTGATCAGTTTCAAATGAGCTTCGATCACATGGCGACCAGGGCAGGATACCGCACCTACCAACTGCAAACAATACTGAATTTTAGCTGCACAAGTTATCGTGTGACCCAGATAGGATCCGTTTAGTCTGGGTCTATGAGGGCTGTACTGCTTCACAAGCACTTTTAATGGTCACTTAAGCGTTGATAATAACCGATTGTGATCGCTCGGCAGTAGCAAGGGTGTGGAGGTGCCGACCTTTCGACTGGAGTGGATGTACTCTGTTTTATAGTATCGAGAGACACGGATGGGGTTAATCCTGCTTCATTGCCATTTCTCCTAACAAGCTTAGCCATAGAAGATAGTTATATCCCCAGTACCCACCTCGAAGCAACAAGCGTGGTAGGTTCTCCTAAGCGCCTTCGACAGTAAAATACACCCCCCCCGGCGCCATTTGACCGATGTAAGTTAAGCTAGATCCACAGCTACGCACGTGTTCAAATTGGAGTTAGTTAAATGGCATAGAAGCACGAGGCAGCGTCGTAACATTGTGCCGTTATGGTTGTATTAACCGTACTGATATTGGAGTGTCTGTCTGCTTGATGGACAGATTTGTAACGTGCTCTAGGGTAAGTTGGGCTTAGTTAGATTTAATATAATTGCGTGTTAAAACATGAGGTTGATACCCAAGTGTTGTTTTGTAGCCGGTGGAACTTCAAGTGACTGAGTTGGGCACCCCCTACTGTTTAGTATTTGCCATTGTGTTATCATGTCATGCGAAGGACTTATCGATTTAGAGGGAGGAGTTGTGAAAATGCTACTGAACTATGTAAGATCTTAAGCAGAGAGGGCAGAATGGCTGGCCCTTGACCGTATCTTAAAAACCGCGGCTAAAAAGGAAGGATCTATGACTGAGTTGAGAAGCAGTTGCAAGTAGAGTACTGCAGCTTAGACTGCTTGAGCGAGCGTCACAGGGAACTAAAACTTGTTAGTCGCATGTATAAATAGTTATCAGATAGAGTAGGATTGCGTTTGCATTCAAGATTCCCTGATAATCACGATAAATGGTTACAGTTTGATAGTTACGTTTGGAAGATGCGTGATTTTGTGCAATCATTTGAGGAAGGAAAAAACTCCCTGTGAGAGGAGCTTCGTAAGACGAATTTAGCGGGTTGCTGTCTATTCTTTTTAAGCTGGTTGTTTTCTGCGTTACCTAAGATTAGGCTGCTGCTGATGTCGGCCTCTCAGATAGTGTTATATACTTGGTGGGTTTGCCTTACCCGCCATGGTGTCTTCGTGTTTGGTTATATATTTAGCTTTTGGTTACGGGACGGATCTTTTGGTGAGGCTTGCTTAAGA
Organism: Dicrocoelium dendriticum; assembly: GCA_944474145.2. Lineage (NCBI taxonomy): Eukaryota > Metazoa > Platyhelminthes > Trematoda > Plagiorchiida > Dicrocoeliidae > Dicrocoelium > Dicrocoelium dendriticum. Next base: position 60,391,636 of record OX104064.1, on the reverse strand, counting down.
GTTTAACGCACAGTCTACTAGTCGGCTCCCCCCGTTGCATTTACGTGCCATTCACCAAGATTAGAAAATGCTTATTTAGCAATTTCCCCCCCCGAAGTCTTCATTTGAAAGCACAGAGACTCTCGAAGGGAGAATGGGTGTTAAGGCTGGATTGTATGCGCTTGTAATGATTGTTTTCCGCGCTCAAGCATTGGCGTGTCGTTTGCTTTTATATGGTTTGACTTCGCTATTTTGATTGTGTATGTGCAGCTGGAGGAAACTGCGGTTATGGTGAGAAGGTTAGGCGCGCACTAAAATTATTTTAATAAGCTGACTCAGAACTAAGCCGACGAAGGGTGTACCCATTTCCCCCACCAGTTTTCGACCTGTTCCTCGTCATTAGGCCACCCCCCCCCCCCCCCCCCCCCGGGGGACTTCAGTGGGACCTTCCCTCTGCCCCCCCCCCCGTTATTCTGAATGTTTCCTCAATCTCCACATTAGATATAGTCTTCCATGTTACATATTCTTAAAGATTGGGTATATATACTCTGTATGCTCGCTGCAGTACTAATCTCCTCTGATTAGCTATCGCTGTTCACTGCTCTGAGACCTACATGTAGGGTAGTTAGCGCGTGCGGGACCAGAGAAGGGGTGATGTCTGCATCTTTGTGATGTCAGGCTCCTCCGAGTCGTTAGGAGGTGGGGAGGATATGTTATGGGGAGAATCCTATATTAGTCGGATTGAACTGTGGGCTTAATGGTGAGAGCGGCATACGCTGATGAGAACCTTAGGTCAAGTATTCTTGCTTAGTTTGTCTGATCTGCAAGAGCCTATATACAACTAGTGTAGCTAGAGGGAAGCTTGGAGCTTACCAAAGCGAGGTCATTTATGTAGTAGTGTGCAGTATACATCGTCACCAGCTAGTGACCATTATTGGATAGACAATGGCTGAGTTGTTATTATGAATAGCGCGAAAGTCTTTTGACTGAATTCTACGAGTGAGAGTATGGAGTACCTTTTATACGTCACGTAAGTCAGTACAGTGAATAAGCGAGTGGATCGGAGTATGCAACACTGCCTGCCTACTTTCGAACTGTTAGAAGTCGGATGTATAAAACATTATAATGAGTTGTTAGGGTGGGTCGCATCAGAAGTTAGCTAAATAAATACTCGGTCAAGCGCGAGAAGCTGCCTTTAACTTCATCTTTTTGAGTTCTTGAAACTGAGTGTGTAGGAAAATTTATTGCAATTTTCTCAACGCCAAAGTGGTGAATGGTACATTACGGAGGTGTGTAGGTGGGTGGATTGCCGTCAGTCATGGTCACGACGACCGCATGATTGTGCTGCGATGATATAAACGCGTAACAATGGAATGGCGTGGTGTCAGTTGTGTCGATGGAAGATTAGTGAAACTTTCTTGAAGATGCAGTAACAACCCTAATGATATTTCGTGTGTCTACAATGGAACATGACGCGCTGGATTATTGGCCCAATCTAGAAGAAAATCGTTAACCGTAGGCCCAGCGCAACAAAAGCAAGTTCTGGTTTAAAAGCCTCTATTTTAAGCAATAATGCGCTTCTCAGCGATCTGCGACCATACACTTATAGCTGGCACGAGTCTCCTTGTTAGAGGTCTTAAACTAGCCATGGGTGTTGCGCTCGTTGCAAATTGGACGGTTGCGTTTTTTCCGCCACTCTATCGGACCCGCGTTGGTGGGGCCGGCGGACGGGGCTTTATGCACTGGAAGTCAACATCTAAGCACTGGAGATTGGGGATTCAGCAGTTTAGTGCGTTTAAATTCTCACTCACTGTATTCTTCTGTCGAAAACAGTATAATGAAACGATATCCCACCCATGGTGGAGATATCGGCCTCTGGATTTCTCTGTCACTACAATCCACCTATGCTGGCGCGTCAGCCAGCAAGCGATCAGCTGTGCCTACATGAGGAGACACATGAGTAGCTTGCAGTTGCAGCCAATCCAACAGCCTCCATCGTGAAGTAACACTTATTCCTAGTGAAATCCGAAGCAGCTTTAAGATCGGGGCACGCCGGCGACTGTGTGAATCTATGGGTTACGTTTCCTTCATAACAGAGCCAAGCTCACGTCCTTCTTCACACATGCACTGCGGATTGCATTTCACGTCTATATATAGCGGTGAAAGCATTGTACCAGGCGTAGACAAGTGTGACTTGTTCCGTTTGCCCTTTTCTACACTAGAGAAACCATTGTTGGTGCTTAGCACGTTACAACGGACCATGAACCGCTGTCCTCCTAATGCAAAATGGTTACATTATGATCGGCTTTAGAGAGCCTGGTACACCGAGGTGGAAGCTTAAGACCGAGCTTAGGCCACGTCTGTCGACAGTTCAGATCAACACCTGCACCCCAGATACGCCTCCCGCAGCCACTCTGGCGGTATCACTTAACAGAACGCACACCACTGCAAGTGTAAGAGCTCTCACCAGACAACGCAAGACACACAACTGCAGTGACAAAACTGCAGCAAATGATGTGGCCAAACAGCCGCCATTGCGTTCACCGTGGGCTATGCCAATCGAAATGGAAGCACGGGTAGCATATCGATGTACTTACCAAGTCGCTGTGCTGTTGATGATTTACCTATGCAACTGACTCCGTTGCATTTTCCAGACGTTGAGGCCCGTGTGGCTGGGCTGATGGGTTGCCAGAAACCGGCACTTGGGCTACTGGCACTCCGTGCCTGCGTGTGCTAAAAACACCATGAGATTTGACATCGATGAACTAGGCGGCCTTCGTTTAGGGGAACTTAATTCCTCCATCCGGCGGCTCCTGTCCATTCCTTTCCCCCCCGTTAGCTGTTGTTGCCATCTTCTTCTACCTCCCCCCTTCCCGTGTGCTCGGACGTTTTTTCCTCCTCCGCATGTTAATAGTCGCCTTCTCCTGAACCACTTTGAGAAAACCGCCCTTTTTGTGACCTGTGCTAACCCCATTGTGGATTACAGTCCCAATGTATTCCCCGCAAATCTGCACTATTTAAGGAAGGAGGTGAGGTCTTATGCAAAGCACTGACGTCCCTGTTCGAACATGTAGGCAAGAAGGGGAGACCGTCCCGGCTAACTGGAGTGAATTGATTATGGTGGCAATATACAATAAGCGCAGTCGCACCGACCGTTCTATCCACAGGGGTATTAGCCCAACGCCAGTTGTGATAAAATTACTGACCTCACTCCTCGTTCATCCACCCAATGCGGAACGGGAATTCCAGATTAGAAAAGTGCAGGCGGGTTTCCGCCTTGGACGTGGCTGTATAGACCAGCCATTCTCAACGGGGGCCATAGAAAATTTTCAAGGGGTCCTGGGAATGAAAACATTTATAGGGGGCCAAGGTGTGAAAAGTGGGTTGTGCTAACACAAATAACAAACTAAATTTTGAGGTAAGTTTTTCGCTGCTCTCCAATCTCTACTGGTCACCATCCGTCAATGAAAGGAATTGCGCGTGCGCAACTGGTTGTTTAGAAATGTGTGAAATCCAGACCGGACAAACTCTCGCTTTCGGGAATCGTCAGCAGTGCGCATTCCATCGGACCCTGGTAGGATGAAACGCGCGTACAGTGCTTTTCCGGACGTGTGACGGCTGTCCGCGTGAGTCTATATGTGACGAATTTCTACCTATAACATTCGACTCCCCCTACTACTCTTCTATAAACTTTCTCTTGCGGAACTGGTATGGCTGAGCAAACCTTGCGCAGTTTCGCCGGGCTCACTTCAGACATAAAATCGGCATGCGGATACTCAGACTGTGCAAGTAAACACCTGGCTATCAGCAGGACTTTGAACTAATTAAGCCATAGTCAAAACGCTGATGCGTCTATTGCACAAGCTGCAATGAACCAACTGAACACACCTCATGACACTAAGGTATCCATCGTGTCAATCCGCAGTGAACCGTTTGAGCTCTCCCCAGCCCATTGAGGAAGTTCCGCACAGAGCCACACTAACACTAACAGAGATTTTCGCAGGACACAACCACCGGTGATAACTCGTATGCCGGTCAGCCATTCTTTCTCATTGGGTCTGAGTGCAGTCATGACAGGTTAGATGTTTTTCGTCTACCGTCTCAGCACCCGTGTGCGTTTGGCGGCTCGGTCACGTTAGCGTGCGACGTTCCAAATTCCAGTGGCGACTCTGCGCTTGTCGTACTACGTTTGAAGAACGCTCATCCGTTCCGACTAAGAGTGGAAACGATCAGGACGCGATATAACTCTTTCTTAACATTTAGTTCAGAGAAGGTCTCTAAATTATCAAGCCGGTTTGTTAAGTTATATAATTAGGGTAGACATGTTGTTACTGTCGTACTACATGAGCAGACCCCTAGTTGGACTGTAGCTCGACTAGTCGAGAAATACCCAATTTATAGACTTAATATGTACATGAGCATGCCTCTTATACTACTCCTTATATTCAACTGCTTTGTCAACACTCATTGTGTGCCACGCTTGGCAATAACCGATGTACGCTATTACATATGTTGTTGAACATTGCATGCCAGTTTCTTAAAACATCCGGCAGCTTCTTCCGTGTTTGTCTCTTCTATCCTGCATGTTACCTGATGTCATCGTTTGCTTCAAATTTTCCGTGTTTAATATGAATATGCTATGTTTGTTTAGCTTCCAGGTACTCTTTCTTTTCGTACTCCATAGGCTTTCGTCAAGACGCGTTCTTTAGTCCTTTTGCCTATCCATGGTATTTTAAAGTGCATCATCAGGAACCACCTTCAGGTTGCCTCTAACAATCTTTCTATCTTCTTACATTTTTATATTTTGTCCACCAATGAAGTCATAAGTATGCTTACCGTATACCTTATTCTATAAGCTGGATGTAAAGAAAGAATTAATTTAGTGTCCCCCATCATTCAGGCCATCTGTGTTTCGCATTGTCCAATGGTGTTATACGCATGATGTGAGTAGGTAAGCAAAAGTAGCAATGTTATGTATGAGATTACATATTCAGCATTAACGACGAGATATTTCAGAAATGAGCTCCTGGGCGAAGAAGTAGTGTCGGTGGTACTCCGTGGTATACCTCACATTTGGATTTCTCGCATCACCTCAAAACCCCACTCTACCTATGTAGTTAGTTTTTCAGAACATTCTTTCAAAAGAAAGTATACGACTAAGTAAACTGAAAACTCATTTAAAAATTGTTCATAAGGAGGAAAGCAGAAATTCTGTAAATTTTTTTAGAAGGCTGCGGAATAGTTTCGAGAACAGGCCAACCTTAAAAAACATGTTTTCTAACAGTTCAAAAATGCTAGTGGACTTACTGTGTCTTATAAAATTAGGAAGTTGGTTGCTAAAAATTACAGTCTACATACTGCTGGAAAAATCTTATTTTACCTTCATTGTCAATAATACTCTCGGACGTGATGTACGCGAATCCTCTAGAAGCGATTCAAACACTTCCGCTCGGCAACTCCACTATATCCAGACGAATAGATGCAATGGCTCTGGACATAGAGCGTACCTTGGTTACTTTACTACAGTCCAGCAAATTTTCGCTACAAGTAAATTAATCTACTTTACCTGCTAAGGAAGCTCTTCTACTGGTATATGTGCGCTTCTTCAAGGATAATGAATCAATGAAAGAGGTGCTGTTTGCCAGGAGAATTAAAACTAACACGAAGGGCAAGTCTATATTACAGGTAGTCAATGACTATCTGAATGAAAACTCCATCCAAATTCAGAACGTAGTTGCAAGTGCAACAGATGGTGCTGCCGCAGTGGTCGAAAAATGTAAAGGAGTAATTGTCCGTCTAAAAATGTTCTCCCTCATGTTCATACAAAGTCCTGTGTGGTACATCGAGAGCACCTAGTGGCTAAGAACTTGGGAGGATGCTTAAACGATGCACTGTTATAGTGGTAGTCAACAATATCGTCGCACCCTCCTCAAGCTCGTGTTTTTCATCAGTTGTGTGAGGCTAACAGTGAAGATTTCCAAGTGCTACTGTTACATACAGAGGTTACATGACTCTCCCACGGCAACTGTCTTCACCGCTTTGTTGCACTCTGGGACACCATCACCACATCCCTTTCTGGACCTGATTAGGAAAGAAAACTGTTAACAGCTAAGCCAAACGTGTTTTATCTGGCTGATATATTTGAAAACTACTTAGCAAATAAGGCCCTTAAAGAGAAATTGTGTAACCTTGTCTCGAGCAAAGAAGCCATTATCGCTTTTATTAAAGAGCTGGAAGTGTGCATTCACAAAATATCGGACGTCGGAAATTTTCACAATTCCCTATTCTCACTACAGTTACATAGGAGCTAAAGGATGTAGACTTGGTTGTTTATACAAGTCGTTGTTTAGACAAGTAGTTGTTTATACAAGTCATTTACAACAAATCCGAAACGAAATGGAAGACAGGCTTCAGGATCTGATTTCCCTGGAAATCTCTATTTGGGTTTTAGATCTATTAGATGTACTAGTCCACAATGTCGAAGTTAACATCCAGGAAAGTTTCATTAAGCTGCAAAGTAACACACTAGTAAGATTCAAGTTCATTAAGTATAAAGGGATAGTTGGACAAAGACCGATGCCACCAACAAACATCCCAAACTGTGGGAAATAATAAAATGTACTTTCCTGCTTTCTCTTCACATATTTGGATGTGTGGATTCAGCAGAGTGGTTTCTCTTATAAAAAATAGAAACAGACTGGATATCACAGCAAGAGGAGATCTTCGACTCTCATTATAAAGTCTGAAGCTTGACATAAGCAAGCTTACTGAAGGACATCAGGCTCAAAACTCGCAAGAAAATTGCAGCAAAAATATTCTTGAGAAGCTACTGTACCTCTTTATTCATCGTGTGCTTCACATTTAAAAGCTAGCAGTAATGGAAAACAAATTTAACTGATCGTGATGGCTTTTCTGTACTGACGAATAAGTGGTTCAAGATTGCTACACAATGAATGTAATCTTCAGAATGTGCAAGACCAAGCGTGAGATGTATGAGGGATCCTGCAGTGAAAGCGATATTAAAAATTTAATAATGAAAAAAGTGAGCATAACATGATAACTGCAAACCAAGGATTTATAACTTCTGGATGCTGCGAGTTGCAGAAAATGCGGTGATCAAATGGGGGCTTGAGAATTGGAAGGATTCAAATGAGGATCATAGTTGACTATAGGTTGAGAATGCCTGGTATGCCTGGAATGCCTGGAATAGACCACATATTCACTTTGCGGCAGGTGTTAGAGCAGCGACAATCATATCGCAAACCGGCAATAGCCGTGTTGCTGGACTTCAAAAGTGTATTTGATTCACTCGATCGATGCATTCTGTTTGAAATACTTGCGCGGTTAGGTGTTCCCATGAAATAGGTGAACATTTTACGTGCTCTGTACTCGAACACTACGGGGGCGTCAGGGTTTACGGTGGCTTGTCGTACAGCTTTCCGACAACAAGTGCCTACGTCAGGGTTGTCCAAATTCTCCAGTTTTGTTCAACTTCGTCTTGGAATCCACATGTAATGGTCCTTTGCTGAATCTCACGATGCAGGCGTTAAGTGCTGCCTAGTGAAAAGTTATTTGATCTTGATTATGCGGACAGTGTTGTCTTGCTGCTAGAGGGTTTTGGGGCGGCGCAATAACACTGAATAACCTCTATAGAGTAGTCTGTTATTTAATATGCACTTTGTACCTTCAAATTGCAGTGTTGCTGCAGAACCACCAGCCACTTGAGGATCCCTTGACCCTAAATAGCAAGGAACTCTAAGTAGTTGACCAATTCACTTACCTTGCCAGGTGCATCAGCAACGATGGGTGCCTAGAAACTGAAGTCAGTTCACACCTTGCAAAGGCTAGAACTGCCTTCTTAAATCTGTAACCTCTTTGGCGACAGAAAGTCACTTCCCTCCCTTTGAAAGGCTTTGTTTACAAGGCCACAAAAAGGGCCGTCCCGCTCCATATGAGTGAGAGTTGGCACCTTCGATCTGAAGATCTGAGATGTCTTCAAGCTTTTGAACATCGCTGTCTGCGGTGCACCGCTGATGTCGGGTGTCACCAGCGTGTCCGCAACGACGTTGTACGTAGACGAGTACTAGGCAGTGATAACCAAACTAGTTATTTAAAACAACAGATAGAACTGAATAGGTAACGTTGGCTTGGGCACGTGCTACATACGTCCGGTTATCGCACACCGAGGAGGGACTTGTTTAGACTGACACATGTAGGGTATCACAAGGCTCCAGGTGGACAAACTTTGACTTGGCCGAGGGAAATGAAGGTATTGACGACCAAAGTTGGTGCCGTCGGTCCGTCTCACATTCCAGGCTGGAGTCCAAGTGACCCGCCTTGCGCTCGGCTCATTACTTTACAGGGCATGACAAGCAGTTGACACCAGTGGCGCGTCTGCTGGTCGGACTGTCTGTTCAACGTGTGTTTGATGCTGAGTCATCTGCTGGGTAATCGCTAGTTATGACACTAGGTAGTGAAAGCCGCAAGAAAGTTGTCTCGCCGATGCCGCCTTATCCTTGCACTATAGACACAAGTTTGTGATCGTATGTTGTTGACGAGGTATAGGCACCTTGACCGTTAATGTTTACGTAGGGTACTAGGAATATTCGCTAAGTCGTTCTTCTATCCCACGTATTGTTCTCCGTTTCGCAGGTGGTCATGGCTGTTTTGCATGGAATCACTAGTTAAAACGTTTGATGTACTGTTGTTGTTGATGATGAGGAAGATGATGAGGATGATGAGGAGGAGGAGGATGATGAGGATGATGGTGTTGGTGATGCTGTTTGGTGCCCATCAGCTGCCGCTGATTCCCAAAACCTGAACTCGAAATTCGTTCGTGATGAAGTTACCTTGAACATGTTAACATAACTTCCATTTCCCTACTTATGGCTTTTCTACACTTGTCTAGATATTTGCTGTTTGGTATCTTCTTCGAATCCGTGCGGTTGATGTGCTACAGCGACTTCAAGTGCCTCAGCAGAACTGTGCATTCCACTTCATGCACGCCACTTCGGTGCAGGTCCTCCGTGTATGCAACTCTGTCACCTCAACCGGTGAGCAGAATCCGTAGCAGGCACTTTAGATGAAACCACTCCAGATACCTAACGGTTTTCCGGTGAATTGTCTACGTTTCGCTTTCGTGTAGAACGGACAGCACCATGGACTTGTATACCATCAGCTTCTTTCCAACGGTAAGCTGATGGTTGTACCACGCATATTTCTCCAGTTTTCCATACGCAGCAGCGGCCTTCTATAGGCGGATGCGCAGTTCGCTCGTCATCTGCAGGTCGGAACACCTTAAGCTCCCAAGGTGGCACAATATCGAGGTGGTTTCCAAAACCTCACCACCAACCTGGATTACTGACAGGCCTACGGATTTCACTTCTGCATAATGTCGAGAGAGACAACCCGTCTTGCTTGTGTTGATGATGAGTCCGAAGTTGGCTTCTGTCGAAGCGAGAGCCAAGGTCACGTGTTGGAACTCATCCGTACTGTGTGTAAACAACGCATACTCGTCAGTAAACAGCAGCATACGGATGGCTGTCTCACACACTAGCGCTCCCGTCTCGAAGCGATGAATCTTCAGCAATTCCCCACAATGCTTCACATGAACACCGTAATCACAACAAGCATCAAAAGCACAAGACGCCGTTGCATGAAGGTAAATATAAAACAGGGCAAGTCTAAGAGACCACCTTGCTTCACACCAGAGACAACAGCAAAGTCACCCGAAGTTTGTCCACAGATCTGTACCCTCACCCGGATGATGTCTCTCCAGGCACTTTTCCTGCACCTGAGACCCCACGAGCGGTACCTGAATTGCATTCGGTTCCGCGATCTCAGTGACTGGGTGGTTGAGTAGGATTCGTAAAGTCAGTACCCCACACACATCAGCAAGTTGATGTCACACTAATTCGTGCAACATTGCTTGCTGCCTTTGCCCTTGTACAGTGGTAGCACGTACACAAGAGCTATGTAAATAACAATTAGTCAAATTGTCATATACAGGAGGACAGCCCTAGAAACAAAGTGTCAGAGCGCGGTCTCCAATAGGTTTTGTGCAATAAAATGAGAGAGTTTTCACTCCAAATGTGGACCATCTGTTATTGATTAAGTGCGGATTAAGGTGAATCATTCGTCCATTCGCTTTGTACAGGTTAGCTAAGTATCGACTGTTTTAATTTAAAAATATGTTGCAATCGGGATGGCGTATACATCCTATGACTACTGCTTAGGCAACCGATGGCACAAACCGCAGGTGGCGCTATCCAAATTAACCCTGTAGTGCTCTGTCAAATAAAGCCAGATGGTGAGTTCCATAACTACGCCAACTAGGAATATATCCTGGTTCCTGGATTTCGAACCTATGCGCAGACAAAATAGAAGTATCTCAGCTATTTTGCCAAACACCAATGCTGCTTGCAGCCAACCAATATACAGGATGAAATCAGCCACGCCGCTTTCCTTCTAGTTACATGAACTGATGGACGGATGCTATGGGTGCCTCTATACTTTACGTCAGAGTTGATGCAGTGGATTGTGTTATGGCGGGTGTAGGGGAAGGTATATTCACCTTATATGAATCCAGGAGGGCTAAGCCGGTTCATGTGGAACACAGCCTCGACATGCCAGGAATCCTTAGAGCAAGGATTCGTTGTGGCGTCCAACACCTACTTCATTCAGCTTATTGGGATCTGCAAGGCTCACACAAAGATGAAAATGTTTCTATGGTATATTCTGAAATGGCTAATTACTACCACTTATCGCTTCTTGAGAGAATCCATCAGACTGAAATATTTGTTGCATATAGAGTATCGGGCATGTGATGCCGGGAGAGTATAGGATCGTCATTAGCACAGTAAAATCCTAGCAGGATAAAAGCCTAGCATGATGCGTTGCTTAGGAGATGGAAACTGGATATCTCCACCCCCGGGAACATCGCACACCATGATGCGTTTCAACCTCATGTGATCTCATCAAATTGAGATAGAAAGCCTGGAACCCGGGACCATTGCAAAAGTAGCCGAAATCTCTATCCTTAGGCTACCGCGTCACGACGACTGGCGTTTGTCACAATGATTAATAACTGATTGACAACCAAATTGTCTCCAATCTATAGCAGCACAGTGAATTAGTTGGAATCGCTACACTAGTCAGTCTATATTCAATGACTTTCAGGTACTTACACATAGGACCATATACAATCCTAACATTGGTGAACTAAATATAAGCGAATAGGCATGTCATTTTAGTTGCTACTCAGCCATATCTCATACACTACAAGAATCAGGTGGATAGTTTTAAGGTGTTGCTCAGAATAGTTCCCGGGATCATTACAAATGTTGTTATTATAATCGGGAAGTCACGTTTCTACAATATTTTTGGTTGGTTGGTCTAATATTTCGGAGCGTCCGACTTTACACGCAAATGTTCTGGAGTCGACAATTACGCAGGAAATACTGAACGATTTCCTTCTCTTCGATGTTAATGGTACACGGTCAAACATTTGTTCCTGTTGGGTTTAGTAGTGCTTCCCTATCGCTCATATTGTAACCGGCTCCGGCAGTTTTATTGCGTCCAGGAACTACACACACCGTCCAGAACCGCACGAAAATCGCTAGTTCGCGAAGGCTTTGGTAATCCGATCATGGTTGATCAGTGGATCTCTACCTGCTACAGGAATTTGCAGTGTAGACACTTTTTGTGAAGGGGGCTGGGGGGGGGGTTAAGTCAGCAGTTGGCAAAGGACCAGGTCACAAATACCTGCACCGGTTAGGTCGCTGTACTTTGCCGTCATCTACCGAAGGAATACTGTATTAACTGAGGGCGCCAATGGCTGTTTCGACCAATGTTTGGCTCTAGGTCAGCACCTTGGCTAAAAGATGACAATGCACGATACAACAGCAGCCACCTTCATGTGGCATTGTTAGCCGAGAAGTCTGGTAGGCTGGTTCTAACGGCGTCAAAGGAGAGTTGTGCAATAGGTTTTGTGTAGCCACGGAAGCACACAAACATGCTGCCGTTGCCATTTAGGAGGAGTTGATACGTGCAGTAAATCTTGCACTAACCGTAATTTAGATTTAGTAAGCCAACTTGGAAGAACTAGCGAAAATGCTGGATTTCAGATTGATTAGCAGAACTATCCATGTAAGTCATGCAAAAGCCCCACGCAAAAACATGATCTGGCAACCACAGCTTTGTCATCCGTGTCCCTCAGGTTAGACTGGAAAGCAGAATCACTGAACTGCTTATACTGCTTGGTCGGATATAGAACAAAGCTATCTAGAATAACACTATGATTAGCCTTTTAATCGATTTTCGTTGCCCCTGTTGCCGCCTCACGGTAGTTCTAAATGCATCCTAATATAACCCCACCTTCTTAAACAAACTTGGTGATGCCCTTACACCACTTGGCCAAACGTTTTGGACAAATCTCCCGCAATCACCGCTTATCAGAAGAGTCCAGTCCGCAGGGGACCGGGTCTATGGTAGACGGTAACAGAAGAGGGTGTCTTGAGGAAAGGCACCTACTTACCAAGATATGTTAGATATGGAGTGTATCAGTTCGTCATAGTATAAAAACGCTCACTAGGGCTGCAGTTGTCGGCTGAGCAGGTGTAGTACAAACAAAAGAGTTAACAACTAAAAGATGGGAGAGTATGATATGTTCCTAATGTTACGTACCGAACGTGCATTCTTAATCCGTGTATGGACCCGTCGTCAGTTTAGACGTAGGAAAAACATCAACGCCGGATGATACGTGTGCAAACTGTAGTACGCTCCTAACCGGAGCCAAGTGAAAACATATTGGACCTAAGGAACCAATGAGAAACATAAACCTGTCAGCGAATGCAGTATAGTCAAGTGATTGGGCGCGTGTAGTTAGTGAGTGTAGCATGACGCGTCGGTTGCGGATATCCTTAACATCCCTTCACATGGTAGCTAAAATCATGGTTGCAAAATGTAGCGTTCTGTTAGTCTGGGCGAACGTCGTAGCCTTTGAACAGCGATCGGTAGATCCGTTTCATCCATTTGGGTTTTGTCAGTCGTATCAGTTTGTACTGTTTCAACGGTTTCATCCTCGGAGTCTGATACCGCGGAAGCAAGGGGCCGAAGAAAGCCGCTGTGCCGGCGTACTTTTTCATTGCTTTCCAGCTGTATATCGGCTTCCGTTCGTGTACTGGCCAATACGGTTCCGGGCTGCTATATCGGCTCATGTGGGAGTTTCGTATACACATTCTGTTTCGGTAACTGACTCTGGGCTTTATCACCTGTGCCTATTCTGGTGCATTCGCTGTTGTTGGAAACGCCTGGCTTGACGGGGTCTGGAAATAGTAGATCTAACCTTGTGTGTAGGCGAAGCCGAAACATTGCCTTCCCAGGACTTTTGCCGGTGGACTCCAAGGATGCGACACGATAAGCGAACAAGAGTCGATGTAGTCTGATGCGCAAACATCCTTGGCCTTGCTTCAGGAGACCGGCCTTCACAGTTTGTACAGCTCCCTCTGCCAAACTGTTGGATACTGCATGATATGGTGTAGAAGTCATTTAGTGGATGCTGTTACTCTGTAGATACTGCTCGAAAGCTGCACTCGTAAAATGTGGACCGTTATCTGTAACTAACCTTTTTGGCATGCCGTATATGGAAAGGCTAGTGCGTCCTTTATTAATTGTAGCCTCCGAAGTAGCGTTAAGGACAATATGTACATCTATCCATTTTGAGTACGCGTCCACCAGGAGTAGTAGCATTTTGCCTTCACTCCGACTGAAATAGCATGCGTGAACACGCCCTCATCGACCATCAGGTACCTCTCAGGGATGTATCAGACCGGCCGGTTTGTCTTTCTGCTATTGTTGGCATATGGTACATGCGTTCGACTGAGGCACTTTACCTCGATCAGTTGCCGACCGCCAACAGTAGGCTCTGGTCAGAGCTTGCATGCGGAAGACTCATGTATGCGCATCATCAAATTCTCTCACTACGGCTGATCTGAGAGCAGACGGAACAACGATCCGAGATCCACGCATATTATATATATACTTCATGCCAATCAGCTGCAATAGGCAATTGAAGGACAAGAGTAGGACCCCAGTGGATCGGGAATCTCAAGCGCGTAACATCATACGTTACACAGTCGACAGGACCGGGTCTCGGTCTTTTGCCCTCTTAACCATGTCGCTGGATATGGGAGTGGTGTCTAAGCCACGTAATAGATGGACGAACTCGCAAGGCGTTACCATTTGCTCGTTACTTTGCACTTCCTGTGTCAATCTACTGAGGTCATCGGCTACATTTTCGGGGGAACCAGAAATGTATCAAATTCTACATTTGTAAGCGGAAAGGAAGAGTGCCCAGCGTATCGTACAGGAGGCATTAATTTGTTATTTACCACGTCCTCCAGCAAGCAGTGAAATCAGTGGTTTATAATCTGACTGTATCTCAAACCGATTGCCCCAGAAATATCGATGGAAGCGCTTAAATTCAAATATCACGGCCAATGCTTCTTTGTCCACCTGGGCGTAAATCTTCTCAGGGGCATGTAGTGTTCGAGATGCGAAAGCAGTAGAGTGGATGGATCCACCGTGAAACTCATGTCCGAGTGAAGCAAGAACAAAGCGGCAAGAAAGCATAATCCTTATTCCACTCGAGCACAGTCTCCACAAACTGCGCGCACGCGTGCCTTTATCGATCATGTTTCCAACCCACAACACGATATACATGAAGAACCACAACATGTCACGTTCGCTCCTCGGCGGCCGGAGTATGTCATGGTTATAGCTGCCTGTCTGACCTCACAGCTTTGCTTGCGTAGCTCGCATGTTGATCAGCCTGGAGTTGTTCTAAAGCGCTTGATTTGTTTTATCGCGTTTGCGTTTTTCGGCTGGGGATTATTCCATGGTGTACCGACAAACGTGTTTCTGTCTGATTTATTGGCCTATAGACGCATCTCTTTTCAGTACCCTTTGGATCATGCACCTTCTCGTTCGTTGCTCGCGTTCCGCCCTCTGTTCGTATTATTGGGCTGGGGATGTGCTGTCCAGTCTCGTCCATGCTGTCTGCAACTGTTTCGATCCTCTATCGTTCTAGTGGCTTTTCAGTCTCCTGCGTGATCGCTGCCTTCCGCGCCACTACACCCGCCTCTGCTCAAAGTTGCTTTTCCCTCGAATACCATGACCGCAGTAGAGCTTAGTTTACTCAACTTTGCGCCGTCCCACTGTCAAATTTGACCTTCAATCCTTTTTGATCAATCACCGTGTACGGACCTTACTAACGTTCCTTGAACTTACTCGCACCGGTTCCCCTATGTTTTGGTCAATCGTTGTTTCGTACCTTGACTTGTTCCCATTTGCTGAACGGTTTCCATTTCTGAGCTGCGTACCTGACATCACAGTTCCGTTTACTTTGTAACCGTCGAGATTTCGTTTCTCTTCTGGCAGTTGTTTCCAATATCTCGTGTTGCGCTATCAAATGTCCCCACTCACGATAATTCATTAAGCAGGCTTCGAGTACCATCCTTGGTTCTCTACTGAACTGTAATTTGAATGGAGGAAACTTGGTGGTCGACTGTATGCGGGTTAGATAAATGAGTAGAACCTTCGGCAACTCTTCCTCCCACGCCAGTTTCGTACAATTTATCCATGTCTTCATAGTTCTATTAAATCGCTCTGTCATTCCGTTGTTTTGCGGGTGGAACTGTGACGTGCGTATTCTCTGCATCTGTACTTGTTCAACATCGCCTGGAACGTCTCCGTTTCAAAGCAAGGTCCTTGGTCCATAATGAGGGATTTCGGTATTCCATACCTTGTTGGCATGTCAAATTCGAATACATGTGACACAGTTTCGTCTGTTCTATCTCTGATCGGCACTGCTTCTACCCATCGCGTTAAGTGGTCAAGCCTCGCTAGGATGTAATTGTTTCCTGAGCGACTCATCACTAGAGGTCCAGAAATGTCCAATCCCCAACACTGCTACGCTTCGCCGAGTTCAATATATTGTACCGGTGGTCTCGGTTCATCCTTACCGCAGCTTGTTTAACAGCTCGGACAATTCCGAACATATGCAGCTACGTCCGTTCGCATGAATGACCAAAACACTCCTCACTGTAGCAGTCCAAATACTCTCAAAACCTATTTGGGCATAATCATGGACCAACTGAATCACCCGTGTTCGTTAACTTGCTGAAATAAACGGTAGTTTTGTCCCGTTCAGTGTCACCACCAAATTACCCTTTGCTAGGTGAAGTCTGTCCAAGGTCCGGAGGAGTTCATTCAGCTCTCCTGATGTTGCTTCTGGCTTGGTTCCTGATGGTAAATGAGTACACACTAACGTTACGAATACATCGGGATCATGCTTTTACAGTAGGTTCCTATCTTCCACCGTAATAGCGCACACTGATATAGCACTGTCTGGCATGAGTTCGTCCAAAGCCGCACGTAACAGCATGTCTGGTAGTACGTTCTCTGTTCTGTCTATGTGTTCCATAGTAAAAGTAAATTCTTGAAGCCGGTAGGTCCATCGTGCGAGACGCCCCTCGGGTCTTTCATCGTCATCAGCCATGATAGAGGTTTGTGATCAGTGATGACATGGAACTCATTTACTAAGAGTTACGCTCTCCACTTCTCCAAAGCTCACACAATCGCAAAACATTCCTTCTCGGTTGTAGAATACTTTTGCTCTGCGCCGGTTGGCACTCTACTGCCATATTCTATCACTCCGGCTGCTTGGGACAGAACTGCACCGATTGCAACGTCACTTGCATCGACCGCCACCGTGAACTTCTCACTCGGATTGGGTATGCGTAAAAATGCACGACTCTTTGCTACGCAAGAATTTAGGTGGTTGAAGGCCTATTCCGTCTCGGATGTCCAGATGAACGGTTCGCCGTTGTGGAGCAGCTTAAATAACGGGCTGATCAGCTCTACAAAATGCGGCACGAATTTCGAATCATATGTACTACTCTCAGGAAGAAACGGATGACATTTGGACTTAGTAACGCCAAAACTCTTAATCGTCTCACGTGGTAATTGACCATTTCCCACAAGATGATCAAGGCACGTGATCGACTTCTGGACTAGTTGCGACTTCTTGCGACTTAATTTTAAACCGGCTTTCTCCAGTCGTTGTGGCACCGCTGCGAATCTGACACCAGGTACACGTTCCGTCTTAGAGAATATAATGATATCATCTCCATAGACCACCACTCCTTGGAGGTATTCCAGTGTCCTCAGTAGTAGGCGTCGGAATGTAGCAGGAGCATTGCACAATCCAAATGGCATCCTTAAAAACGCATGCTGTTGGCCGTTCACACTAAAAGCTGTCTTATGACGATCTTTTTCTGCAATGGGAAGCTGCCAGTATCCCGAGCGGAGATCTACCAGCGAGATCTGCTCTTGTTGTTTAGATTAGAAAAAAGTTCTTCCATCTATGGCATCGGAAATGCGTCCTTCACCGTCACTCTGTTTAGCTCTCTGAAATCAATGCAGAATCGGTAGGTTCCGTCTGCCTTCTTCGTCAGTAGGACCGGTGATGAATACGGGCTGTTCGTTCTCCTAATGATCCCTTTAGTCTCCATCTCTGCCATCTGCTTCTGTAACTCAGACAGGGTATTCGGTGTTGTTCTTCTGTAAAATGACTTGCACTGTCCCCACGGTACTAATGCTATCCGTTGTTCGATCCAATTGCAGAACCAGTAATCATCATTCACGTCGGTGCACAACTACGCATAACTCTTTAGCCCTTCTCGTTTCGTGCGACTTGGGCAATCATGAGACCCATTTGGTTAGGTTGTGCTGTGCTCATCTCGATTGTTTCGTCACCCAAAATTATTAGGTCCATTCTCAAATCGAGTCCGGCTCCGAGTCGCTTGAGGATATCACTATTGACTTTTGTTTGCGTAGTCCCCGCCACGAAGAATATCGAATGCTTAATACATAAATAAGTAAACAAGTTAATGGTATATTCTTGGTAAAACGAGACATTTCGGTGAAGGCGCGATCAAATATGCATAAAGAGCATAGCTGCGTAGAAATGGCAAAACATTTCGTTTCAATGAAAGTTATAACCGAAATGTTCGTATTACACACGGGTAAGCATTTTGTGATTTAAGAGTCCGACCCAGGAACATGATGACGCCGTGGTTAGGGGGAAATCAGTCATACCTGTTGTGTCAGTATTTAATTTCGGCGTGATTTCGCCATGCAGTAATCCATGAGCACAGGAGCCAAAGTAAGATTTCGGCGCACTAAGTGTCCATCAAAAGCTCGGAATGTTCGTAGCTCCATCAATGCTTTCTCCACAGCAAAATCCGTTGCATAGGTTGTATGCAGAATTTTAATGACTGTGTCAGTGTGAAGTGTTCAGCTGCGACTTTATTCATTGGCCCGTCACGACCGCCACATCGCAATGTTGCTAAAAGGATATTTGTGGCTTTTTAAATGGAAATCGCTTGTCAGATAAAAACCCACCACATCCTGGAACTGCCGTAGATTATTTTGAACATAGTGCAAGCCAACGATACATCGCACAGACCGATTTTGCACTCTGTTATTCGCAGTCTCTTGACGGCCAAACTTCTCCGCCGGTTGACCGACTGGCTTGGTAATGATCTGGCAGTAAATAAATCAATAAATAGATAAAGTCTATTCTCGAATTTATCCAGGCACACCAAATCGTTGCAACCGGTCAAAGATGCTAAAGAGTCGTAGAGTCAACTGATGAGTGGTGCAGGTGAGTAAAAATATTGTTAACAGAGGCAGGCTTCTTCTGTGGTATACTTGTCCAGGTTGTGCAGATAGTGTCCAGCTATCCACGCTGGACTTGTCATGGGGATGGTGAGTGCAGTTGCTCCTTGTGGCTGAATACGTCTATAACATGCGAAAATGCCATTTCTTTATTCAGTGCGGGATCGTTATGAATTTCTTAGTCCGCAGATTAGGATAATAATTCCTCCAAATGTAAGTAATAATTACGTGTACTTGTCGCCAAAGTCAAATGAAAACTCCATGAAAGGCCATCGGAAAACCTGTAGGTGACTGGATATAAGAATGATCTTGTAGAAATGATAGGTGCCGAACCCATCTGTTCGAGCACCATTGAGGAGCAGCGAAGCGGTCCATGAAATGACATCTGAGAAGCTCCGCTTGAATGGAGAAGCAGAATGTTCGTCCGGAACCAATTGTCCGAACGCCAGGGAGAATAAGCAAAGCCGTCCGTGGCGGTGAAGGTAACCACGACAGAATACTCTGTCTTCCGTTGTGGAACAGCGGATCAAGGTACACAAATTATTCCAGGTGAGTAACTTGTGATACTGTGAGTACGAGGCGAGATAAACTCATTTGTTAAGACCTCGTAAAAGTGCATTCTCCAGAATGGCGAAAAGAACTCCATTTGGAACGATGAGTGGCTTCTTCATTTCCCTGAGAAAGGATCAAGTGTTTAAGGCAGCTGGCTATTGATATTGGGTCAGACAGTCCCAGGTGATAAACCTTATGTTGGCCGATGTAACTGTGGACATCTCGGGAAAAACAGGCTACCGACAAGAAGGAGTCAAACAGAAACAGCAATGAAGAAAGAAGCCCCATCGGAGGACTGATGGCATGCAACGGTGCCTGTGGTGCTCTAAAACCTATGTAACTTTGATAAGTATACATGATTTGTAAGTGCGTTCATTACCTCACGT
Organism: Dicrocoelium dendriticum; assembly: GCA_944474145.2. Taxonomy (NCBI): domain Eukaryota; kingdom Metazoa; phylum Platyhelminthes; class Trematoda; order Plagiorchiida; family Dicrocoeliidae; genus Dicrocoelium; species Dicrocoelium dendriticum. The sequence goes on along the minus strand of OX104064.1, from coordinate 60,371,978 downwards.
GACTGGTGTGGCTCAGACTGCAACTACTACGTAGGAAGAAGGTTCTGCAAGCGCAGAATCAAAAGATCGATAGAACAAAGCGTGTTTACAAGGTTGTTGGATAGGAACATGGATAAACTGATGATGATGATAGCTGTCCGAATGCGAGAGGCAGCTTAGCGAAGAAACCAGTTCGTAAAGCGACGTTCCAAGAGGAAAAGGCAATGCAGAGAATCGGCCAGGTATGGATGAATGCGGATGGCAGTGCGAGGAGTAGTTAGTGAGAATAATTACGCTGAAGCACTCATAATTCCATAGTCAATACCTAGAGAAAAGGGTCACAGGGGACAAAAACTGCCGTGCATTGGGAGTCTATAGCCCGGATACTGTTACACTGCCAGGCAAATGCGAACATGAGATAAAGAGCAGAAGCATATGAAGAGAGGTAAAGTGAGCATACTAATAGAAGTGATAGCCAAGAAACACTTAGCAATGGTCCGAGTGCCGTCAGAAAGCAGGAGCGAGGTCGGAGCGCTGGAGACCATACGCACGAGGATAAATTAGTGCGGCGCAATGGGAGTAAGACATACAATAGAGTGGGAATAAGAACGGGGCGCAATAATAGAGAAGGCCATGGATAAGGGGCAAATAAGATCACCAGGGATCTAGACGTAAGGGGAAGAGAGCCGAGCCGTGACCAAACCATGATCGGAAATGGCAGGGACGTCTAGGAGTAGTAGGAGAGCAGAAGACCGTGCAGATAAAAATAGTTTAGTCGGCGCACTGAGATTGGGTCGTACAATTGTAGTGAGAACAAATATGCGGAGGGTCAGGGTTAACAGACAGGTCAAATATCCGAGGCTATGTTATATAGGAGTGGTTAAGTTCCGAAAGGCGCTTGAAGTGAAGAAGAACAATCAGACGACATTTGACTAGTGGGTGCATTGAGATTAGGTCGTACAGTTAAGATGGGAAAATAGTAGAGAGAAGTAGCAGAAACTGATAGGAAACTGGGAAGAGGCTGTATTAATAATGGATGAGTAAGTCCAGTAGACTCTCAAGGTAAGAAAAACATAGCGTTAACCCTTTCAGTGTCTAGGTGGTTAACATGCCGGTAATCAGTAAGAAGTCACTGAGAAGCAGACTGGTCGGATGTGACTGGGTCAGGGCAGGGCACTGAGAGTTTGCTGTCCAATGGAAGAAGGATTGAAAACAGAGAGCAGCAAGGAAATGACCGGGTCGGGATGGAAATAGCTTTACTGCTAAAGTGTGGAGAAGCCAGCGAGGCTCTCGTGTGAAGGGGTATAGAGCGTTCAGTCTTCCGAACAATGGCCGGTAATCTGTAGTAGTCTGAGAGAAGTCGGAGAGCAGGAGACCGATCAGACGAGACTGGATTAGTCGGCGCACTGAGATTGAGTCCTACGATTAATTTTGGAAGACAAATATGGACAGGTTAGAGATGGAAGTGGCTATAGTAATAAAGGGTGAACAAGTCCAGCAGTCTGTCAAGGTGTGGGAGATATAGCTCTGAGTCTAGAGAGCCCAGACCGTTCATATCTCAGTAGTTTGGAAGAAGTCAAATAAAACCAGACTGGTCAGATGAGACTACTTTAGGGCAGGGCACTAAAAGTTGGCTGTCCGATTGAAGAAGGATTGAAAACAGTGTTGCCGCAATCCTAACTTTCAATCGCTGTACCCCCGTCACCTTCAAACGATGCCCTCCGACCGTTTGCACTACAATTGACGATTGAGTTAACGGAACCCCATCGACCATTCGCGTAATGGAAACTCCGCGCTCCTGTGTCCATTATGGCACGCACAGATACCCCTTCAATATTTCTATCGAGGACCGGCACTCTCTACATACTCGGCATGAACAAAGATAAAGAAAAAATAAACATTCCTGCTCGTACAAACTCGGACAAAATAACCTACGTGGTTGCATCAAAAACAGCGACGATCAACTCGGTCTTCATGTTCGTTACGTTGTGTAAACTCTTTTATTGTATCCGTCGAAGTCAGCTTTGTCACCATCTGTGTCAGCTCGTCTACCGTTTGTTCCAACTCCTAAGGTTGGATCCTCCGTACCTTCGCAGGCCCCGAGAAACTTTGGGCCACCATCACCAGCTCCACCATCCTGTTGACTTCAACCATCGATAATTTGAATCTATCCTGGAGTTCGCTGGGTAGGCTTCGGATGAACTGCCCTCTTAACAATCCTTTTTTCGCGGCGACATCTAACTCGGGGAGCCCGATTGCCAGGCGCCTGCTCAGCCTCTGGAAAAACACCATCAGGTCTTCTTGCTCTTCCCATTTTGCCGAGTGAAACTGCTCTAACGCCGGCAACCGATCGATTTCCCTTCCGAATTCTGCACTTAACGCTGCCTTCATGTCACTGAGCATGCATCCGGCTTTGACCTACCGATTCAGTAAGTATACCGCCTTCGCTATCCCGGTTGACAGCGGGCTCATGGTCGTCAGTAGGTTGGCATCGCCTTCGAATCCATTGCATGCTGCGAAACTTCTCGAGCCAAGATTTCACATCTCCATAAACAAACTTAGTTGGCCAGGTTAACTTCATCTTGTATGGTCACAGCACGACTGTGGCAAGAACAAAGCGGCAAGAAGGCATAATCCTTATTGCACTCGACCACGGTTTTCACAAACTGCGCGCAAGCGTGCTTTATCCAACATGTTTCCAACCCACAACACAATATACATGAGGAATCCCAACATGTCACGTTCGTGCCTCGGCGGCCGGAATATTTCATGGTTCTGGCTGCCTCTCTGACCCCACAGCTTTGCTTCCGTAGTTCACATTTTGACCAGCCTGGAGTTGTTCTAAAGCTTTTGCTTTGCTTGATCGCGTTTGCGTTAATCGGCTGGGAGTTATTCCAGGGTGCATCTCTTTTCAGTACCCTTTGGATCATGCACGTTCTCGTTCGTTGCTCGCGTTCCGCCCTCTGTTCGTATTATTGGGCTGGGGATGTGCTGTCCAGTCTCGTCCATGCTGTCTGCAACTGTTTCGATCCTCTATCGTTCTAATGGCTTTTCAGTCTCCTGCGTGATCCCTGCCTTCCGCGCCACTACATGAGGACTGCTCCTACTCCAAACGGTGTGGCATCTCTTTGTAGGACGAGAGGTTTTTGTATCATAATGCACAAGTACAAGTGAAGGAACAAGTAGGTACTTCGCTTTTGAAAATGCTTGTTTCTCTTTCCTTGTCCATGACCACTTTAGATCTTTCTTACACAAATTATAAAGTGATGCGATCGCAGAGGCCATGTTCGGTATGTACCGAAGGTTGAGTGAAGGCATCCCAACGAACTGAAGTGAATGTGCTTCGTTGTGTGTACTGTATGCAATAATAATGGGCTCCAGCTTGTTGTTTCGTGCGTGTAATCTCATTATATCTAGTCGATATCCAAGAGAATCAAAGGATTCAACTAGGAAAGCACATTTGGAACGCTTCAAAAGCAACCGTTTTCGGACAGTCTCTGTAGGACCTTCTCCGGAGTGTGCAGATGGTCTACTTCTGACTTGCCCATGATTATTATGCCGTCAATTTATGCACAGGTATTCGGTATATCCCGTACGACGTTGGCTATTATTCTTTGGAAAATCCCCGGGGCAGAGTTAACTCCAAATGGGAGTCTAGTATATTCAAATAAGCCCAAATGTGTGCTAATCGTAGTAAACGGGAAAGTATGGTTGTCCAAAGCTACCTGAGAAAAACCGTGAGTTAAAGCAAGTTAACTGGACTTGACCCCACCAGTTAAAATGGCTTATAAATCTTTTAGTTTAAAGTGACAGCTTACAAACAGATCGGCTGTTCCGCTATGGGTAGTTCCTGGGACCAGTCCTTTCAGGTATCTTCTTGCGCATGATCGAAAGCAGAGCTGCTGCCTGCATAGGTGAAACAAAGCTTTACAAGCGCCATGTAGACGGCATTCTCGTCTTCAAAAATCGTAAAAGTTAAACCGTCTTTTTGCCCTCCTGAATTCAATCCACCCCAACCTTTCTGTATCACAGGAGAAAGAACAAGAGGACAGACCACCGTTTCTGAGCCTGCTCCTCGAGAGAAGGGCCGACGACACACTGCAACGCAGTGGGTACAGAAAAGCGACCTGGGAGGACAATACCTACGTTTTTCCAGCTTCGCCCCAGTTATATACAAACGCGGCCTCGTAAAAGGGCTCTTCTACAGGACCAGACGAATTGGCAGTCCGGAAATACTGAAGGTTGAAGAAGAGTTTGTATACCGGACTCTGCTAACCAATGCGTACCCGGAGAAAAGCTTTTAGACCCAGATCAGACCTTCCAAGGCGAAGCGGCCAGTACAAACAGGGGAGAATAAAGATGTTTATTTGTTCTTATCGTTCAACGGGATTATGTGGCAAATATGCTTGGTCACAATCTCAGGTTCGCCCTATTGTGTACATATTCTAAGGCCCAACTTCGAAGGTTTTCTCTCCACAGCCGTCCGAGTAGCTCGCCAATCAGTTTGGCCTCTAACATCATGCACCAGTTCACTTGCAGTTGCGGTGACACTTACCTCGGCAGGACCTGTCGAGGCTGACTCGAAGGCTGGTTGAACACTTCCCATTGTGACCAAAGCAGTTAATGTCTCACCAAGGCGGAGTGGACAAAAAAATGAAAAGGAACCCTGCCTCGTTTGTCACTAAACACCTTGTGACGACTCATCACCAGGTGAACCCATTCGATTGATTCAAGCTGCTATTGCGCAACTGGAACCGGAAGGTGTTATCAATTAGCGAGGCGCTACTGACAAGCTTAAAGTGTCTCGCTCTCTGCGCCGAGAAACAACTGAGGCAATCCATTAGATTGCCATGGGCCTGATTACGTCATTCCCATCAATTTTGTATGTTTCTCTAGGTTACTAAGTGTGCACTGTATTTAATGCGTATTTTGTTCTGACTGTATTGCGTCGCGACTGATGAGAGTAACCGAAATGTTAAGATATCGCAACCTACATCTTCTTATTGCGTCAAGTAAAAGAAACCGAGCATTAACAACAAGCGTGATCATATACGGAGGTACTTTTGTCATGTTTGAACAGTTAGCAAATGGATGGTTTATAAAGTTTAACTGTGAATCACATGACTCACCGTCGTCTTCGTGCAGCAATTTAATCGAACTTGTGATGGTAGGGAACGGCACACACGAGTCACATGACCAACTTTACCACACTTCCTGCACTTCCTATGTGAGGGCACTGGTTGGGGGAAGTGTGTTGATCCCCGCATCGGTAGCACACAAACTTCCGCATAATATTCCCAGAGGAAAAAGTTTGAGTTAGTTTGTTCACATTTCTGCAGGTTGGGCGGGGTTAAAAGTGGACAACTGCCTTTTCCGAGGTTCCTTCTGCCGAACAAGTTTGCAAGCTGTTTCACGAGAAACTTTCTGCCACCTGGGATAATAATTTTTCTCTTTATCCATCATCTATAATTACAGCTATCAGACACTGAATTTTCAAAACGCGTCGAAGGGATTGTGTTGTAACGACACTTTGGGGTAGCTTGGTGAATGCGTGCGATAAAATCGTTTACGCTTTCTCCGCGCTGCTGCTGTAACTTCAAAACTGATAGCAAGCAGAAAACGCGCTCTGCTGAATTCTGCATAGTTCCTCAAATGACTGAATCGTTTGTAAGATCCAAGATTTAACCATAAGTTCATGGCATCGAAATGTTTTTGTCCTTCGGAACCAAATGCCTGGCGGAACAATATAATCCAGTGGGTATCTGACAATGTGATGGAAATGAGTCATCTGATGTTGGAACGAAGTTTTCCATTGGATCCATGCTTGTAAGGAAGGTTTTCCTGAAGCCTCCAGCCAGAGAATTGAGAGACCCGCAAGTGGGTTCGGACTGCCCGTCGCCATTTTGTTTGTACCGATCGTGTATTCCTAATCTGTGTATGGACCCGTCGTCCGTTTAGACGTAGGAAAATCACCAACGCCAGATGGTATGTTTGCAAACTGTAATCTGCTCCCAACCGGAACCTGGCGAAAAAATACGACTAAAGGAAGCAATGCGAAAGAGAGGCCTGTCAGCGAATGCACTATAGTCATGTGGTTGAGTACGTGTAGTTAGCGGGTGTAGCATGACGCATCGGTTGTCGAGGTCGGTAACAATTAACTCAATTCCAAGTTTGCTTTCGCCTTGGCTACGACTCACGCCCTCTGTTCCTGGTGTATTAGTAAGGCATACTTAGTGAATTCCTGGAAAGAAAACAGACATTGCACCAGTAGACTTTGTGATCCTAACCTTTCGTAAACCTTCCCACCACGTGAAACAGCACTTCTTTGAAAAGCATCTTAAATCGTTCCGATGAATGAAGTTATGTCCAAAGTGAACAGGTCTGGAGCGAACACATGAGTAGTGCAAAACTTCGAAATTAAACAAAAGGTAAAGTGAAGTAATCACACCAGTTAATGAAGAGATACGAATGCGAAAGTGAACACGAACGAGTGCCGTTACAGGAGGTTATTCATTCAGGGAATCACACAACGATAATTTGGAGCCTAAAATTTGAAAATATGCAGTTATTAACCGAAACTGCTACCCCTACTGCCATCGGTTCACGGAGGGCTGCGTTAGTCACAGCGATTAGTAACGGATTGGACGGTTGTTATAGGTACTGATTGTGGACCGCGCTCCTCATTGAAGTGAATCTTGACCAAATCGATCACTGGAACTGTTTCAGTTACGGTCCAAATAAATAAATAAATAAATAGTTTATTCTCGTCGTTGCGAGGCACACCATCAAGGGCGTCATCATCGTAATACAGACGTGCATGATCGGCAATTGCACAAATGAGTGCATTTTGACAAATAGCATAGGAACGTATGTGTCTGTTGACATGTAAATGTATGTGTGTCTGTATTTAGGCATAATGTATAGTGTCTAGTGTCTAGTGTCTCGTGAGCCATGAGCGAGGCCACTCGGGACCACTACAGAAGCAATGACGGGTCCTGCAGAGAAGTATTCAAAACCGGCGCAACGTCTGTAGATACCCTGCATTCTTTTTGCTAACCGCGTGCTTGCATGCTAAGTCTCTTTATTTCAGATGGTGAGTTTTCAATTTTGCCTTCATGCTTTTCTTTCTCATATAAATGTCTACCTGTACTCTATTCCATTAACTTGCACACCTTGCTTAAGCCAATTGTATTCGATTTCCAACACACATTTGTGTTCGTGGCATTTCCGTATATTATACTTTCTCACCTCGTGAACTTCTCTAGGATATGTTTGTAAACAACTTATTTCATATGCTCATTAACTTAAGGTTTATGTCACTGTTTCATTATGTATCAATCGAGTTATTTTCTTTGTCTCTCTCTCTCTCTCTGTCTCTCTCTCAAGTGATTGGCTGTTGTTTGATATCCCCGGTGTGGCTGCGCTTGATGTGCATGTTGACAAGGTGCCTACCTGTCTATCACCCACTACCTCATCCATACTGGCTCCAGGAGACAGTTGGTTGTTGCTGGAGGGGACGGGGTGCACGGTCCTTGTGGCCATGTTAGGCTCGAAGAGTGGTTCCATGCACTCAGTATGGAGCGGACTACGGTCCAGCCACCGCCTTGTGTGCGCTTGATTCCCCAAATACAGCGTGCTTGTGTTTGTCTGTGAAGGAGTGTGGGCCGACTCCGTTGATGAAACGTGGCTCCCATCCACATGCCTCCCGGTCTTATTCCTTTTGGGGTTTACACTGGATATGGGGAATGTGGTTGGAGTTGTGGGTGGTGCAGCGCAAGCCATCCGTGTTCCCTTTGTAGGCGCAGGCGTCCTGTGGCGCGCCACAGTGACAGGCGAATCCGAAACCGGATGCCGCCAACCATGTCCGTATTTAGAAGTAGCCATGTTGTGTGATTAGGTAAATGTGACTCTGTGTATGTTTTGTTCGTTCGGTTCGCCATCAAAGGGGGAAATCAAGGGAACGCTTCTAATCGGATGACTTTCGTGATGTGTGAATTATCCTCCGGAAAAGGGAAGAGACGGTGACTTTATTTAGTGGCGAGGCACATCCGCCACGTCACAGTGTTGTTCAATGGATATCTGTGGTTTGTTATAGGGAGAACGCTTGCCAGGCGAAATCCCACCACATCCTGGAGCATTGCCGCCGAACCATTTGCTGGAACGGGATTTATCCGAACCGACCAGATGGCACCACAGGGAGGTTGGTCGGCCAGCCAGTCGGATATTAAATCCCCTATGTCATTGTTTTCAGCAATGCAGGCTACCAGGAAGCGCTTGCTGAAAACTCAGAGCTTAGCGTACGATAGTACAGGTGGTCACCTAAGGTGCTTTGGTCGAATACACAAAGAGAAGCGTTTTCCGTTCCTTTCAGCAACAAAATGTGTGCGTATGACCATTCCAGTGTAGTCTAGTATACATGGTGCTGTTGGCATATGTGGGACCCCCGGTGGGCGGTGTAACAGCTGTAGGGAAAGTCTATTTCTGTGATTAGTTAATTTACCGTACGAGCGAAGCGTGTAATACATACATGAGCACTACTTATGTAGTGTTTATTTAAGTCTTACGGTACCACTTAGAGCTGGTAGAACTAGCGGGGCAGCATACTGGCGATGGTTATTTTGTGCCCTGGATATTCAGTGACCACAAGTACAAGTGACAGAGCGTATGCTATCTCATGCTCTAGCATAACAAGGCCCGACGTTTTAGAACTGCAGCCGGGAATTGCACCGAGTTTATTACACATTGCTTCTTTCTATGCACAGCACGCTAATTTCAAAGATTGTGTGTAAACAGCTGGTGCAAATGCCGGAACTATCTAAATGCAGAGTATTCTGTCAACAAGTAGCTTTTTGTTATTTCGAAACCTGTAGAGAGAAACTACTACAGGAAACTTTTGATAAGCAATATAGTTACATACCTTGAGCATCATTTTCGACTTCATTCAGTATATCCGACCGAAGTCGCATTGGACCACCGATTAATGCAATTGTTATCGGCGACACAATGGTGGCACAACGAATTACGGTATGCGTAGTTTTTTCCCAGACCCCGTCGAAATTGTCATGGAACAAGTCTTGCCTGTCGGCCCCAGATTGTGGACGCTCACTTGATGAGTGAGCTGCAAGTTCCTCCTTTATTCCATGCATTGTGGTGGCATCCGCCAAGTGTTCCTTGGCATTTGGAATGCAGATGTGTTCGTCGTAGACTAACCACCCAGAAGGTAGGCAGGAGTAACGTAAGGGTGAGCCGTTGTTCGAAATTGCCAAAACCGAGTGCGGATGTAAGTGTACCTGAAACAGAAGTGTGATTGATCATCGGTCATCGTCATTTCGTAAGTTAAACTTCGTGGATTATATCTAAGCAGCATTGCGTAGCCTTCCGATTATATATGTTTTAGGTAGAACACTGCGGCATGAAATCATTACGCACAACGCATAACGGTTTATTACGGGTTAAGTAGCTTGTACTTTAAAATTCGGGTTGGATGGTATTACAGACTACAGGTGGTTGCGAGCGACATTTTCATTTTACGAAGTGACTTCCTCATACCAGTGCGGGTGAACGAGATGACGATGGTTACGTTTTACCTAAAATGTAGCTTTAGCTAGATGCCTGCACCCACTGTAGATGTTACGTCGACCAATCAAAGGAAGTTAAAAGTAACTGCGATAGTCTTTCAACCCATCAAACCAGTGGGGTAGCAACTGATTGTCGTCTGCGAACTTCGCTCCCCCTGGCAGTTGTAAATTCGTAAACCCTCACAATTGAAAGCAACCCTGCAATATTTCGCTTCATAGAACAGCCTGCTGCTGTAAGTGCAAGCATTTGTTTTTTTGCGATATACCAGTACAGACATTACCAATACAGTTGTCTTACAATACCTGCAGCAAAATTCTCTAATACACTATCAAAAATCTATTAATCGGTAAGTTCCCTCACAATGGAGAGAACTGTCAAGGCTCGAGCCTTGTCTAGTTCATTGTTGATCGGAGGTAGATCTTTATAAGCTTGTGTTTTGTGAGGGAGCGCTCACAACTAGCAATGCTATTGGCTAGGGTTAGAAAGATGCGCAGCAAGGTAACCATATTCCGTGCTGATTCTCCAAGGTGGCCATGCTGTAAGAAGCTCAAAATTTCAAAGGTACCAATGATTTAGTTGCTTTCTGAAGCCTTCTCAAAACACTGCAGTCTTGTGCTTTCGCTAAAGAATTTGTATTTTTCTATATCTTCCCCAACATCGTCAAGCGAACAACCAGGTTTTTCATCAAGCAGATCTGGCGGCGTAAGAAAAAAATATTTATTAGCAAAGTCATGAATTTGCTAAAATCCAACACATACTTCAGCTTTCAATCTATCTAAGCTAGCCAGGTACTTCTGTTCCAAATCAGCATCCAATCTTATCGATGTATCAATGCTTCATCACCCATTCGTTTCTCTTGGCGGATTCGACGCTTCAAGTTTACCTCCAATTCAGAGCAGTATTTCGTATTCATCCATTAGACTGCCCATTATGTTCCCTTTATTGTGAAGGAGGCAAACAGTTAACGTGGTGAAGTTGACAGAACTTTAGTGTATATCCAACACTGAAGATATTTCGCAGGAGCACTTATTTCTGGGAGAACAGGTCTTCAAAGGCTCAGAAAAGTGATAAGTATAGACGACAGTACTGAGATGATGCATCTGAACTTGTGGCAGAATCTTCATCTTTTATGAGCTGTTCCAGAGCAGGGACGACTTCCGAGTATTTCACCACGACATATACAGCGTCTACCGGATTACACCATCTAGTTTTCAATTCCCACTTGATCCATAGAGCGGTCAGTTGAATCAGGACGTTCCACCGATAGGTTGATGTCGAGATAACTAGTATAACCAGCCCATTGTAACGAAAATAGTATAACAGACTGCTCCCTCGCAGAAGCTGCTCGTTCACAAGCCAGATTCAGGGAATGATTTAGGTATGGCACAATTTATATTTATATATTTTTGCAACAGTCTATGAATAGACATTGCACCATCGGAAACCATGGAACTCAAAACAAGGTACAGAAATAGTAAAAGAAAACACAACACAACACAACAATGTCCACGGTTTCGTCAGAGGGCGAAATACTACCCGGTTGCCCAAGCCGAAGTAGGGTGTTGACTTAGGGGACACCACCCCGAGCCTTTGGCTGAATAGCCTGTCCACAAGGCAGCGGAGCGAATTCAGGGAATCGCGCCCATTGGGAGCCGGTGACTGATTGCTCAGTTCATACGCCTTTCGTTTGTTCCTTTGCCAAACAGGGGCCCAATGCTCCCCGAAATTACAGCATAAACTTGCTGGAATACAATGCTTCGCCAGGATGAAGCAAGGGGCAGTGACTTTATTTAGTGGCGAGTCACGTCCGCCACGTCACAGTGTTGTTAAACGGACATATGTGGCTTTTTATAGGGAGAGCGCTTGCCAGGCGAAAACCCACCACGTCCTGGAACACTGCCGCCGAACCATTTGCTAGAACGGGAAAATCCCGAACCACCCAGCTGGCACCACGAGGAGGTTGTTCGGCACAATTTGAGTACATTTGATTTGATTTTGCAGGTTTGCCTTTGGCACCCGAATGGTAGCCCGTCGTAACATAAACATTGTCAAATGCCTGGCCCCATTAGTCAGCAATATGAATCCCATCCTTCTCTAGGTTTCTCAAAATCAGTCCAGAAATCTCTCCTATGCTTAGCTGTTAGTCTCAATGATGCATAAAACGACACATCAACCATCAATGCTTTTGCATCCATTTTTACGCAGCGTAACGCTAGACTTATCTGACTTTTGTGAGATGAATCAGGTGCTAAGGTGCTAACCTTATGTATAAATTTTTCTCATCTACTTTGCCAGAATGCTCTTAACTCCATTCTGAGTATCTACAGACAAATACGAATTGTTGATATCCTTTCCCAGCTGAACGGTCATCAAATCTTCATGAAAACATTACCATATTTAGCTAATAAATACATCAATTCTAACAAGTTCCATTTATTTTCCTAGCCTCCTTTAACATGCTGGATATCTTCTCGGTGGCCAAGCAGTGCCATATGCTGCTTCACCAGAAACCATAAATTTCATGCCACCTGTTGTTTTGTTTTTCCACAAATACTTGCTCCATTTTTTCAATTGTCTTCCCTTCAACTAACCGGAGCTCTAGCTCACTGCATTTGAAGAATGCCTGAGCATGCGACTTACATGGTTCGTGTTCGCATACCTTTTGTAGATCTTTAGCACCAGTTGCTGAAACTCATAGCAGGCGAAAAACCAGAGTATCCCGTTGAAAACAATCTGCAGCTGAAATAAAACAGGACATCTTTATAAAATGGCTACGCCATCCATGTCTGCAGTCTTTGCTTTCTGTTTCGAAAATCCCTAAAATCTAAATCATTGTTGCTTTTTTACCTTCACGTTATATACTCGCACCAGGTCGTGCCACATCTTCGGATTCATGATAGAAGTGTTGCGCAGGTGTGGATCTCAACCGGAGAAATATAGCGCGGATTTCATGATCAGTCTTAATTAGACACGAAAAAACACATAAAAGCGGTTGATATGCTTGTTATCATGCAAGATAATGACTGCTTCCCAATTCTTCAAATTCGCGCGCTCCCTCTGCAGCCGAATATCACTTACTATTTCCTGGGCATCAAGATTTGTAGTATCAACTAGATTTTTGGTACCACCATGAATAGCCTCATTTGCTTTTGTCACTTCGGTCGCGGAAGTATTTTTGATGAATTTACACTTGGTATAGAACCATGGTCTGCACTGAAAATGCCGCACCTGTCAAATGCCCATCGAGGCAGAAAGTCGTCACGTCCCTCTCACTACATCTCTGCGCCAGGCACTAACTAAACATCATCAACAGCAGTATACTACCAAGCTACCGCCTCTGTATTGCTATGGATGAAAGCTTCCCAACCGGTAAGAGAAAACAAGGGTGGAAAAACTGGACATATTGCCATATTCAAATGTTATAAGCCAGCAATCAGTTCAATGTTTACAACTTGTCAACACATACAGGTTATCAAGCGAACATAGGACTGCAAAGACGACATAATATTCCTACTGTTTCCAGCGTAGTATATTGCATCTCTGACAACCAAACACGGTGCATGTCAAACACACAATCTAACTGAAAAACCATGGCAGTTGCGCCACTGTGCTCTTCCCGAGCTTCGCCTTTTAAAGTCCAGAGATAAACACTGCTTCGATGTTGTGGTCTGCAGAACCGAAGGTGGGATAGTCAAGCAATTCCCATTCCAGCGGGCGGTAAGTATAATCCCCGCTACCCGGTAAACGATTGCCCTCTAGCACTGAACCATCGCTGATCAGCTTAACAGAACAGTGCCCACCTAGCTAAAAACTGCGAGTCGATATACGTGGAGTGACGTGAAGCTGTGCAACTTCTTCAGTCAAATAGGATAATTTAAAAATAACCTGTTCATCGTGGTCTGCTAGACATCTGCATACATCTTTGCATAAGACACGCTAGTGACCACAAAAATAAGGGTACTCGGCAAACAGTGACCCGCTGAAGGCACTTGTAATCAAAGTGACTTTAGCATGAACTAATGTTGAGTTTAGGTATTGGAAACAATAGCAGTGGACTGCCGCCAATGGTGTGAGCACATCAAAAATGTCGGTATCCAGGTACACTAGAAAGGAATGCTGCATCAGAAAGAAAAACGCTACTAACGGAAGCGGCAAAAGCTTATGTAATCTAACCCATTGACAGCAAGCACCAGTTACTGTAGCGCATGCTGTCGTGTGTGCATAATCCAAGCCCGTATTGTTAGATAACAAAGGTGGACACGAGGGGCCAATGTCGAAGAGGCAAGGATCCACTTGCATAGGCAAACATCAGCGCAGTGCATGGCAGGTAGGCTACTTCCCATTTCATTTTTCCCCCCAGCCCAGTAATGAGGTAGATGTGGCACGTGCGCTACATCACCGCTGGAGTTCATCTGCACGTGTAACCGCGTATTGATTTTCATGCATTATGGGTCTTTGTTGATGGATATCCCCGGTGTGGATGTACCTGTTGTGAATGCTTACAAGGCGCCTCAGCTGAGGTTTGTAGTGGCAAGATGCTGACGGATCAATTATCCGCTGTTGCCTTAGTCTTGTTGTGGGCTTATATACAGGGTGCCGCCTAGTGGCAACCGCTGGGTGAAGGTCAGATTACGTTATAATGCTGGCTAAGAGCCGGGACGCATATGTTTGATTTGATTGACATGGCGAATTTCCCGCTGTCTTTCGAGAGTAAATGTTCTCGAAGGCTTCAGACCAGAAACCTTCTTCGGTTTACGTGTGGATGCTCACACAGTCGATCAGTCCAACTACCAGATATGAGCTACACCAATACTGATACTCTCAGCTGCAATGGCCGTGCGCAGTGGAAGGGAAAGCGTGGCCTTGTCTGCTGAATACAACCAGAGAATAAATGAGTGTATTCTGCCCTTGATATCCTCTTCTTTCTGCTTTCCCTTCTCCACTACATTTTCCTCCCCCAGTCCCTATCTCAACCGAATCAACCAACCAAGGAACGTGACTAAACCCAACCCCTACCACAACACCCCGCCGGAGCGATTTCTAGGAGCAATCATGTGCCTTAACGGAAAGCGCTCAAAATCAAATGCTGGAACGTGCACATTAGTCAACCGGAAGACGAATGAGCGCCCCCGAGTGAAGCACTGCACTGGCCGCAATGAAACTAGGTCGCTACGCGATCGACATTACCGCATTCAGTGAGACTAGTCTGACCGACCAAGGCCAGTTGCATGAAGCTGTTGCTAGGTACACGTTCTACTATGTGGGAAAAGCCACCACAGCTTCACCTGAAGATGGGGTCGAATTTGCGCTATCCGATCGCCTAAATGGCCAACTGATAAGAGAGCTGAATGACATCAACCCAAGGTTGAGACATCTGGCCTTCAACCTCGGACGGGACAATTTTTCTTAGCAAGTATGGTTCACTATGTGTCATCCTGATGTCGCGAAGAATCAGCTTTCAAACGCTTGGAGTACACTTGGAACCGATCGAGAAGTCACGGTTTCAGAAACATTTGAAAACAATCGGTTGATTCGTTTATTTGGTAAATAAATAAATAAATAAATCAACCGATTGTTCTCAATTATTTCTGAAACGAAGGGTCAGTTTTACTCTTTACTTGTCCCTTGTAAAACGGATAGCGTCGATGAGCGATCGGCCATACCTATTTGGTAATTATAACGCCCGCGTTGGAGGTGCTACCGCGGTACGGACGTACGTAATAGGGCCGTATGTTAGTGGCGCCCCCAATGGGAAGGGTGACCGGCTGCAGTTACTGTGCGCCACTCACAGCCTGAGGATCACAAGCACATAGGTCCCAGCGAATCCGAGTGATTTTGTTACTTGGACACAACCACGGGGTGGTTATGCTCGCCTGCTTGACTATATCATCATAAGCCAATATAACATGCTTGAAATTCGCATAACACATGTAACTGCGTAGAGGTAAGTGTGGAAATGATCACAAGCTGGTGCGCATCAAATAGCACATACATTTTTGTATATCCCTGTATTGTTTCTTTGCCGTGATTAGGTGGATTATGCTATTTGTTCTTTAGTTACTCCGAAGAAGAGGTGCCAAATAGGGAGTGCTATGGCTGCCCACCGTGGTGATGTTGACTCCATCCCTTCAGTCGGGACCTTATGGCTAGCTAGTGTAAAATATGGTGTTGGAGGAAAAAGCAACGGCCGATTTAAAGGCCCCGCTGGAATGTCGAGCCAAACGCCCCCCAATATAAAGATTTTTATAATTGCTTGCAGCCGTTGAGGAAACTGGAGGACGATCCTTCGGGTGTTGCTCGTGCACAGGTTTCAGATATCACGTAGTTATGATAAAAGTGCTTCGACTGTCTCTTGAAAAGCCGTTCAGAAATTGACTGGGACATATTGCACGAGCCTCAATGACACGAGGTGAGGAGCGATCTTATCAACACTGCGACACTGCTTGAGACACAGAGAGCACTTGCTCAACTGTGAAACAACAAGTGCGCCGGAGCCGATAGGATTTCGCCAGGAGGGCTGAAAATCAGCTACACCCCTGTTCTGCACGCACGGCAACACGTGGTGAAACTCATGTGGTTTAAAGAACTTGTACAGGCTAAACTGAACGATGCCCTTGTACTACCACGGTATTAGGGCAAAAGGAGCAAGCCGTGTGCCAACAAATATCACGACAGCGACTTGCAGAGTTACGTCAGTCCAGCCGCCTCGTCACCTAGGTGACTGAACCAAACGTGGCTTACAAACTTTGCGACACGCTGGATATTGTATTCGCGGTTCGAAAATTCCAGTAGAGGTGCATGAGCGGAATCAACCCTTGAACTCGCTGTTCTTCAACTTACTAAGTCACTTGACACGGTGAACCGCGAGGTGCTCTGAGCGCTGTATGTTAGTCGTAAATTTAGCATGTAACACGCAAGATAGATGACTCAATTTAACTTTGGATCCCCACCAACTATTTGTTTAAACACTCTGTGCCCCATGGTTGTATGCCCAGCCTACATAACTGCTATGCAATTTACAAGATGAATAACACGGGTTAACTTTTTACTCCTACCACCTATTCGCCCATCTATATTCCATGGTTACGTTCCACGCCAAACGACGTAACTATTAGGCAATTAGCAAAAGACATGTCGGGATCTCAGTCTGAATGACCAAAGCGGACACCTGCTCCAGTTGATGAATGCCGGCTTACCGGTTATCTCTCATGCGATGTCATATCGATGTTGCCATGGTTTCACCTCAACTCTGACTGTGGAAACCGTTCACCCACACTGTGTAACCCGTCCAAACCCCCGTCACACACGCACCGCAGACTTGAATCATCCTCCCACCCCAGGGGCACACACCACCAGGCTCTTCACACCCAGACTGAGCCAAGTCGTCTCAAGAGCTCAGATTATCGCATTCCCCTTCAGACGGTGTATAGCGAACGAATAAGCCAAGGGTATGGGACCTAAGTAAAAAAACTCGTATTCCGATCGTGGACTCTGTATTGTGTGATTCTTGATGTGCGGTGACAAACACCGTTTGCACTCATTTTGGACATTATGAAGACTAGTTGTTTTTAAACTGAACGGGTATTCTCGAGATGTTTACATAATGTATTTTTGTTCCCATTTGTATAGTACCGTACGTAACGTCTCGGCTTCCTTTCTTGGTTGGACCGGGAGTTTGTACGCATCACTCAAGCTCCAAGCGAATTTGTCGCTTATACTGTAAGGTGATTTTTGTTTTCCTGGCAAATATACTTGCTAATCGACTGTCTCCACAGTTTTATGCCGGCAAGAGTGCAGATGTCTGGATAAAATTCGGATGAATTTGATGGTGTGCCTGATGTGAAGCAAGGCGGTGTCTTAGCCCCTGCGCTATATAATAGTTACCGCACTGGCATAAGGCATACTGTTTTCAATTATTGTGATTACAGTGCACTCCTCAAGTTCCATAAAATGGTGGGCTACTAAACATCCATTGTTTTGGGGCAAGTACGCGAGTTTATGAGACATCAATCCAGATCTCCTTGTTGGTACGCAGCGAGGATGAGTTGCAACGTATGACGGCGGTTCGCGCTTCGCTGGCGGCCAAGTTCGGACACCTCATTAACACAGCTTTAACTCCAAATAAGTATACCAGAATGGTAATTTTGTGAGAAACAACACTGTCATTTCGTGCATGCTCGTCGGCCACGTACAGGCAAATACCAAAGGATACAAGATTTGTCACATGGAATCGATTGGTGGTCCATAGGTTTCCGACTGGTGTGTTACATGCTTCCACGGTTTCCTTCCTGTCCTTGTCAGCCCGCTTTTTGCCCCCTGATTGGTGGGTGCTGTCGACCGATGATAATGGCCTCGAGGAGCTTGAGAATGGACATCCTTGATTATGAATGAGGACTGTGATTAAAACTCCGGAGTTAATTTTGTGACCAATGTTCATCAGATGCCTGGTACTTGCTGGAACTATGTAGATTCTTGATTCACCCGGTACAACCGTCGCATGTCTAGACAGCTAAAAGTAAATCTGCGTAAGCAATGGGACTTCTACTGATTCGACATTTATGTCTCCCTGATCATTTACGAATGGGTTTCGTGAGCAGGAATAACCGTAGATCTAATGCATTGTATGGTTTATTCAATGCAAACTTTATGCGTATCGCAGTAGCTTTCATTTGGTGGTCACCTTTGAGAGGCAATCCAATTAAAAGCGGTTTTCTTTACGTAGATAACTCTCGATCTGCTTTCCTCGCGTCATTGAAGAGCTTTATGAACTCCAATGGATAACCATTAGTTTATAGCACATAAGAAAATCGTCTTTTCTCTGCTTCTTGTGTATTTGTGTTATAACTCATATTGGCTTGATGGAACCAAGTTCGGACTAAACAGCGCTTGCAATTTATCGGCGAGAAGCATTTATAGTGTTAGTGTTAACCAGTCTATGCCACTTTCTGGTAGTATGATCTTAAGATCGAACCATATGATCGTCCTGTGACCAGAATATTTAAGTATAAGAGCACCGTCAAGTTCGCATGTCATAGAGAGGTTCTGGTGCACACTACTTAGCAAACTGTATATCACTAACATAACGCATGTAGAAAGTTGCCGACTTGGTGTTTGCATTAACATTCTCCTCATCGTAGCCGTGAGTGCGTCTTCTAGGATGGGACCCATTGGGCTACCTTTAGTAACAACATCGATTTGTAGATATGCCTCCTTGAAAGTGAGACTTGACATCTTTTATGTACAAAAGGATAAGATTCTTCCACATTTCTGTGGAGAGCTGTAGTGGAATGGTCAGCAACCTTGCTCAAATCAACCTTGGTGGAAAGCGACTGCACAGCGACTGAACACATGTGCTTGTTGGTTATGCCCCAAAAATAGAGAAGTACGAGGAGCGTATTCGATAGATGTTTTACTGTCGAGTTTCTTAATGACTCAAGCATGCAGTACAGAAACAGCAATGAAACAGTACGGCGTATTAACTATGGAGATCATTTGCCGCATAGGTAATCCCACCTTCAATAGACCATACATTTATGGAGCGCAGGTGTCCACTGGATTTAACGGCTTATAGTTATCCACTGTGATGAAACCATGATGCACAAGTATAAGTACTTCATGACACAATTGGTTCTTGATCAACCGGACGGTGGCGACAATTGTATGCGGCTTGAGTTTGTGAATGCCAGATAGTATATTTTGCATCCAGATTGTATAAGCTGGTATGTCAAGAGTGGTTACTCCATAACCCCTATCAGGTTTTAGGATGATTACTTCTCTGATTCGTTCCAGCTCACGGACCGAGTTGTATTAATTTGCAGTGAAACATGGCTTTTTCATTAGATCGTTTAAAAAGAGTAACTGATTTACAGAATAGTTGGTTTTTCAAAGGAGCGTAATTAGCTGGTGATAGTGAAACAACAAGAAAGCAACTTGTTTATCTAAACTCAAGGTTTGCCTCAACGGGCTTCATGTATTTGACGGATTAGGGTTCTGAGACCAAGACCCAGGAATAAGACTTTAGTTTGCAATCAGTTGCTTGACAGCGATGGCATATCGTGAACAATTTTTGAACTTCCAGCTGGAAGCTAGCTTGTGCGTAGCTTATTGGAAACGGTACGCTGGGACTTGTTTGATGCGGAACAGGTCGTTTTTCCATCACATCGTTACAGGTTAGCGAATTTGATTCACCACACTACAAGAAAAGCATTACCTAATGACCGATACGGTTATGCTCTTTTCCTAAGCTGACCGGCCCTATGTAAACAGGTCTCCTTGTGGCTTATAGCCAACTCTCGCCCAGAACATGGGCTAGCAAATCTACAATGATACGCAACAAAACCAAAGCGAAAGTGGGCGAAATCGAAACCGTTGCTCAGCATTGCTTTTATCTGCATAGCTGCGGCTCTTAAATTCCGGATGGTACCAAGGTTTGTTTTGGCTATTTGTCGATGAGACCTGCCGCTTTAATTGGTAAACACTTGCTCTGTTGGTGTCGTAGTGCGACGTATCGGCTTATACCTCCTGGTCTGCCAGGTCATCAGCATATTCAATGGTCATCGATTATGGAAGAGCCCTTGTTAGATATAGAGTGAAACGATTAACGGAAAATATTTTAATAACGTCTTTAGTATTTGTGTGCAAATTTATCACGAAAATCAGTCATTCAGGAACAAACTGTGCACTAGGGAAAACCAAGCAGTACAAACATACTATAACTTGCTCGAGCAGCGTTTTCATCCATATTGTCCGGCCATTAATCTCAACGACGTGGTTCCACAAAGAGTTTTCTCTCCTTTATCCTGCTAAACAACGATCTGTGATCCTCATCCTATCAGCAGAGCACAGTGCACACAAAAGTCTTGGCCGTACGGTTCTCATGTGAGTGGCTGCCTCGTCGGTGTCACTGATCCGCCTGCTTCATCTGACACACTATTCTAGTCACAAAAGTTGTCCTGAATGTAATCGGAGTAAAGTGTTTCGCCGCAAGCTAGTTGTTGTGGCCCACCTTCGAGGTGTAGTCTTACGGATTCCTGTTATTCGCAAATGCACTTAGGTACCCCTTTTTCCAGTGCAAAGAATCGTTTTAACCACATTTGTTCACCACCATGCCTACCGTTGTTACTTTGGGTTTGGTAAATCTTCTTTCAGATATCAAGGGAAAGCACTTCACCTCAAGGTAGTCAAAATCTTCTAGGTGGCTTTTGGCACAATCTAACACCAGTTCCGTTAACAACACTCAAAGAACTCTTTTACCTCTCAGAGTCTGTACCATCGATCAAGGAATGCAACTTCACACTGAGTTGGTACAAGCTAGCTTCATCTAGCCAATCGGGATCATCGACAGTAAGGCGTATGTTGTACACAAAATTACCAAACAGTTAGGAGAGGCACGATGCTGTAATCCGTGCAGAAAGAATACGACAACTGAAACTGAGGCAGATGTTTTGTAAAACCTGGTCCAACTTCAAAAACTGCAACTTGCCGAACATCTATATCTGAATCATCACTAACCAACAGCCGCAGAAAGATTAGCTTTCAAGCTCAGGGACCTCCGTAACGTTGGCATCAACTGCTCGAACTGTGAAGTAGAGCGTATGCTTTCTGGTGACAGATTTAGGGATATCGAAATTCAGGATTTACTTGTATCGAGCCCAACCAACTCATTGTCCAGAGTTTTCATGGGTAAAATACCTAGCAGACCACCCAGCACTTGTATGGCGAATCGTACTTCGCTCCCACGACAACATCAAAAGCGGATGCATCTTAGTAAATCAGAAAACCGCAAAAATAGTGGCACAGTATGGTGTCCATTTACACACGGCACCATTCCTTACCCCTCTCTGTTACTCACATATTTACATTACGAATAATTTATGTACTTTCAACATTACGCACTAAGAATCAACTTTTGCAATGATAATGTTCCGTCATTGGTAATACATGGTTGCTGGAAACTGGGGTAGTCACCACAAGTATTGGTAATACATTCATTTCGGCTATGTCAGGCAATTTGTCATAATCATAACTGATGCTCTGACGGTATCAGCCGACCCATTTCTTGTACCGATGTCGTATAAGAATATTTGTCATCCGTGAGGCAAACATAACATCATATTGCTAATACTGAATACTGAAAGTAGAGAGCGAGAAGACATAGATCCATGTTGCTCTGTCGTGATTTGATCGGGCAACTGTGCGATATCACCTGGCTGATCCTGCGCGGCGGCAGCATATCACAGCTGCCCTACGTTTAATCCGGGTGCGATACACGCCCTATACCTGTGCTTGGCAAAGTGGGCGTGAGAAATCTCTCGAATTCTGAAACCAATTTCGTCTCGACTAGCATTTCTGGCAAATGGTTCCAATATTTCACCACTCGACGCTCGAAGCATAGAAGGTGAGGGATAAGCTTCAAACCAGGTAGCAACAATTTGTACCGATGTCCGTGTGCACAGCTTGATGCGCGAAAGAGCAGCAACGACCTCAACATAGGCGAGTGGCCTAGGTGAAATATCCGGTGAATCATTATGTGATCAACTCGAAGCCGACGATATGACAGAGTATACAGCCCTAGTCTCCTACATCGGTCCCCGTAAGACATACACGGTAAACTGGGGATGAGCTAGGTAGCTACATGCTGGACCCCTTCCAGTTTCTGCACCTCACCTATTGTGATCAGACAATAGGCGTGTGAGCAGTAATCATGCACCGGTCTTATTATGGAGGAAAAGAGGCCAGTGACATTCTCTTCAGACTAAGTGCAGAAGCTGCTTCTAAGCGCTCAAAGCAGGTGTATTCCGTTTCCGTGCGGTCTGCTTGTGCTGTCTTCACTCCTCAGACCACAGCGTAAGAGTATGCCTAGATCCTTTACGGAACTGGTGTGATGCAGCGAGTAGCCGGCTAGGGTGTACATAGGCCCATTACTATTCTTCCCCAGAATCATAAATGACAACTTGCTCGGTTTTACCGGTAGATCACCTTCTATAAACAATAGAGATGGGCGGTCGAAGTCCTGCTGTAGGACGTCGCAGGCGTCGGGAGAATCAGCAACCCTCCGGATCTTCAGGTCGTCCGCAACTTCTGCACAGGGCGGCCGAAGTAGATGAGGAACTTCCTTGATGTGGATCAGGAAAAATTTGGGCCCAGTATTGTGCCTTGGGATATGCCGCTAATGGACGGGTACCGTTCTGTTATGTGGTCACCCACCTGTACCCGCCATTTCCTCCGAATTAGGTAGTCATTGGTTCGCTCGTGCAGTGCCTCCTCAACACCACCCATCCTTAGTTCCTGCAGGAGGACCAAGTAGTTTATTTTATTGAAAGCTTTACTGAAATCAACGTAGATAAGATCTACTGAGTTCCCCCGGTTCAACGCCTGCAGCCATCTGTGACATGTCAACAGTAGGTTGTTGATGCAAGAGCGTGCCTTCATGGAACCGTGCTGTATGGGTGCTAGGCCTTTCGACCCTAACAGCTGGAAAAGACCCTTTCTCACAATCTTCTCCAGCACTTTTGCCAAAACAGAGGTCGGACACATCAGTCGGTAATTATCCACATTAGTCCCATCACCGTCCTTAGGAATCGGCTACACTACCGAGTATTTCCTGTCGTTCGGCAATGTACCTTCAGACAGTGGTCTGTGGAACAGATTATTCACAGAATGTGAGGTGATGGCCGATAGGGACTTTGAAATTAACGGATGGAGGCTGTCGGGTCAGGCAGGCTACATGCCGTCAAGACTGGTGAGTAGAATTCGGACAGCTTCCACAGCCCAATCCAGGCAATCTAGTTCCGCAGGAGATTCACAAGTCGAATACGACATACACGCGTGTGCACCTGTAAATACGGCAGCAAAGTGAGCCGCCAACGCGAAGGCAGGTTCAGTGTTGGAAGTCAGAGCCTGTCCATGTGAGCCTCATAACACCGTTAGGTTGTCTGCAAGCCTCAGGCGTCGCTAAAGGTTTTATGTAACGCGGGTTAATTGTTGTAAACTCTAGTCTGTTTCCCAATATGTTCTCAACGCGAATTTTGTATCATCCCTCATTGGCACTACCAGAACTATATTATAAATAAGATTTCTTTGGCAATTTGCAAATGCAAACATATTCCATGACCACGGGGCCCCCTATTATACACGACCAGCCTGGAAGTATCAAGTGCTACCTACTCATGTCATCAGTTTTATTATCCAAAGGTGATTCTTCAACTTATGTGTATAGCAAAAGTAAAAAAGTATAACCTTTCCTGAAGTGACAAATATTGGTGGTTTTGCTAAGGGACATCCAGAGGTCATGTGTCTCTATTTTCGTAGATACTTTCTGACGGATCCAAAGATGGAGGCAGCTGGTGAATCTAACATTCAGGTATGCTAGAACATCTCATGTTGGATGATTACCTCATTGTCAACCAATGCACAACAGTTAGATGAAACATAGTTCAATAAGTGGTTGCATCAGACTTCTGCGGCCAGCAGGTAATGGAGTATCCCTGAAGGAAATTATGTCAATGGGTTTCTACCACTGTTTGATTGCTGGTGGCGTACTAAGCAACATTCATGCACCCTACTGAACGGCAGTTTGTCTCCAAACCGAGAGTCAATCAGCGAAAGTTGATAAAGGTGTCAGATGATAAGTAAACATTTAGTGATTACAACCGACCGTCTCTACATGTGCACAGCTGCTGTGACATGATCTGGGTAAACACAAACAAATTGAAGCTAATTGAAACAATATGGTAGTGAATAGGCAAAATGACAGCCCAGGCCACGGTAGCTCCGCTCGTCTCGAGGAGAAAAGACGACATATTTCGGCTAACTGCTTAATAAATTATAATACCTTAAATCTGTCACTACTACATGCACAAAGGCCCAAAAGTTTCTATTGCAGCGTTTCATTTGTAATGGAAGAATCAAGAAGGATGCAGACTTCATTACCGACTCATTCGTTCTGCAGGCTATTCTCTCCAAACGTTCTCTTTCTTTGTCCACGCGAGCAAAGTTGGGGTACATTCCGGAAACGATTGCGGCTTTTACCACGGCCCAATTCTCAGAGTTTGTGTTGAGATCTCGGATATCCCCACAGCCTCTGGCTTTTACGAAGCCGGATGCACGGAGCTGACCAAGCAACTGTGTACTAGGAACAGATAGGTATCAAAAATAGCAAATTAGGGACGAGACATTTACACCCTCAAGTTATTAATTCCCTAAGTTTTCGGACCCAGCTACTCGGGGAACCAGGAAACTGTGCCTCTTATTCGATCGGAAAAAGACGAACGAATTCGACCTACATAATGCATGTTCTGAGTTGGAAAGAGTACACCCTGTCGTAGAGTTAGCGTTGGATTAAAGTGTGTAAATTAAGTCTGTGGAAACACAAGTAGCAATGAGGAAAGACATTAGAAGTGATAGTAGTAGTAGTGGTGGTGGTTAGCGGTATAGTAGTAGTAGTAGTAGCAGTAGTAATAGTAGTAGTAGTAATAGCAGTATTAGTATTAGTACGAGTATTAGTAGCAGTATTAATAGTAGTAGTAGTAGTAGTAGCAGCAGTAAGGGTAGTAGCAGTATTAGTAACAGTAGTAGTACTGGTAGTAATTAAATAGCTATCAAATAGACATAGAGCCAAACCTAACCATGGGCATCACTAAAAGACAGGCTGAACACCGTGAACGCATTATGGCACATTAACTGAAGGTGAGCAACATACTTTAGCTATTGTGAAGTAATAGAAAAATACGGAGCGTTGCTTTATTATTTTGCACACACAATTTTTTAATGTTTTTGTCCTGTTTAATCGTTATGTATCAAGTATGCAAATCTAAGCAGTTATGTACACATCCTCTAATGGATGTACCCACGGAAGCCGCGGATTTTTAGGTTATTGTGCTGCATACTGCTTTTCCTTCCGGACTACTCTGTTATTCGTCATTTTTCTGTGTGAGTTGTAGATAAATATGTTTTTCGGTGTATTTTTCAAGCTGTACAAAGTTGGTGGATGTTCTCTGGCTAATTTTGGAGTGCTCATTGATTTGCCCAACTGCCGTCTGTGTCCGCCATCTTGGATTTGTTCTACAGTAATCGGCCATCATAACCACCACACCGGTAACCCAGAACGAGGTATTTTGTGCTAATCAAACTTGTGCTGTAGTAAAAGTAGGCTTGACTTGTACAAGTTGCCAAGACCGGTACCATTCGAAATGCGTCAGTGTCTGTAGAACCAACGTACGGAAATACTATATGCCGGATTCACTTTAGTTCTGCCCGAAGTGCACGAGGATTCCACTAGTAAAATGCGGAATAGCGTTGACGTAAAAGTACGACAGCCTAGTCGCCGAACTGAACATCGTTTGAATGCAAAATTGCTCTACTCGGGGTGACAATAGCGCATCAGCGCTTCATTCGTCTCCCTCAATTGCTGCCCCGAAATCAAGGAAAAGGACCCCACAGTACTAGAAACATTGGAAACCACGAACTAAGTCGTCATGGCGACCGATAGAAGCATGTTTAGCCCCATTGCCCACATTCTCTTATACATTGTATCTACTGATTCAACATGGGTAACACCCACGCTTCCAAATGACCAACAAAATCCGAAACCATCTACAGACCGATCCATCTATGCAACCGTGGCTGCTCGGTATAATCGAAGTGCGACCTCAGTAGTCTTATTCGGTACAACCGCCAAACAAGTCAAGGATCATGTGCAACCTTCACAGACGTCACTAAATCCTTCGATAACCGTGCTTCCCACCTCACTAAAGAGCAGATGGAACTGCAGGACCTTGGCACTTATATGCACCAACGTTCCAGAGTCCAAGGCCAAATGCTTAGGTGATAAACAGATAGATGGTCTAAAGCAATGGAATTTCCTTTGCGATAAAATAGTTCAAGCCAGCCCGACTAATATAACGCTCATCATTAGAAATTAAAACCTCTAATCATTATGGGGATCCCCGGCTAATGCGAGTAACATCCGGGTCACTAGATGATGTCGAAACGGTGCTTTTGTCGGCATACCACCTGCGGAATGAGAACAGTGGAATACGCGTATCTCCGGATGTGCCATGGAGCGAATGCCAACGGGACAAAAATAATTCAGACTACTACCATACAGAGAATAGCAATGGCATTGTTTTCGTTCTTGGCGTGCCCGAGCTACCGACAACCAACAACGAAGAAGCCCACGCTCATGACTTGGAGGAATGGCGTTACAACCATGAAGGTCTCTGTGCGAGGGACGTCATACTTCAGTAGATTACACGATTACCCGTGTCGCCAAACTACAGAGACAGTGGCCCGAGGATCCTGAAACTAACGGTACAATCACAACAGACGGTCATGAATTTAATCAGTAGCTAACAGTTACTACGCAACAAACTTACTACGAAACTACGACTGAAGACAGCAGTTAGAGAGCAGCAGCCACTTGCTGTTCTCGAGGCAAATACACCACCCGCGTCTCAAGATAACATAAATCGCGATTCAGAAACCGCCGCGCTAAGACAAATAGCCACTGAGAAGTCTACCGATGGACTACATACCGCAGGCGCAAGTGCGACCGAAACAGATTGCATTCCTACCGAGATTTGGCAATTCCCCCCAAAAAACGATTAGGTGCCGGACGCTCATCGGTCGGCACAAATTTACATCATTCATGTGCTCCTAGTCAACGGCTTTTGACATCCGAGGGGCTTACCTGTAGGCTTACTGAGTAAACTTTCAAAAATGCTGCTGCCTTTATGCGTAAGCTGGGGAAAATGTATTGATATATTTTTGTGAGCCTTTCTTTGGGTTGCAGTGCGCTCTTTGTTTGATTAGCATTATTATGCAGCATCTCCCGGACAGAAGAACAGACAAACGTATATGCCGCGCACTGCGACGCGCTACCCCCAGCCGTTGATAGGACGACCTGGATACTTTTGGCTGATTGCTTCCGTTGTGCAGTGAAACGCATAGTTCGTATAATCGAACAGGTTTCCATAACCGCGGAGCTAATGGCCATTTGTAGGCTTCTCCAAATGTTAGTTTTTGATCAATAGAAAGCTATGGTATTAGTGCAGGAATCCGGTATAGTGTGTTTATCGACGCTCTTCCAATCTAAGAAGCCACATCGAATGTGTACTTCGGCTAGACAACTGCGCACCTCTGAGTTGTTAAAACAAGGTAACATTTCAGTAAGTACCAATAGGAGATATTTGTTATGACCGTGAATTCCTGTACGCAAATAGCGACGAGGTTGGCAAACCCCATTAAGAAAGCACACAATTGACTAATTTTGATGGAAACACAATCGGTGAAAGAAGCGGTCAGCGCTTTGCGGCTGCAATATTTCCCTACCTACCAGAGAGCGGAGACCATGAATGCGTTTTCCGCTTCTCGTGCGCAGTCGCTTAGAGGACCTACCTAATTCTTCATTGTTGGCATAACGTTAAATTAGCTGCTATCTTTGCGCACTCACAGTTCCCTTAGGAAGGATTACATTCCTCCGTTACTGAAGTTGGTAGTCTTGCAACTAGTCGAAATAATCACTAGACTAATTCAGCACTACTTAAATGAGAAACATAGACTGATCGATTTAGAAACAAAGGCTCACTGCTATCACTCATAACAAAGGAGGTCGAACTAGGCCTGCTGATTAACACCTAGTTGCCATGCTTCAAACGCGCTTTAAAGCCACCGCAGCAATAGCTACATATGGGTTGTTGGGGGTAATTATCCATTGACTGCACGTAGTGAATGAACCGAGAAACCTGCTAATGAGGCGGGGTCGACCCACCTACCTATACTTTTCGAAGTTCTTTGATCAGCTGCGGTATCTTATCTAGTTCTATATGTTAAGTTTGAAACGCCTAGTGATAAATGAAGGGAACAACGGATAGGAGTTTCAGCTCGTCGTCGATGCAGTCTCCTGTTGATCGGTTCACAAAAGCTGCAAGCACTATTGGCATGCGCCGAGTAGTTCGGATGCACAACCAACCGGAATATATGTATTGAAATGAATGTGAGGGTATACAGACCACTTCCCGTGGACGCGACTTCGGTATTATGGCACAGGTAGTGTGGAGCTCTTCAAGATAGACCGAGATAGCTTCAAAAATAAATAGTTAGTAAGCTGATCTATGGCGCAGCGTACTCGGCGATTCATGTCATAGGCAACCTTGGCTGGACAAATATCCCAAGGTTTTTTATATGTAGTTCATCATCGCTCCATATATTACCCAACCGTCAGTCATGCGTGTCCGTTGCTGTCCCCACGGTTTGGTGACAAAAGCTGCTGGCATACGGAAGTCATGGGGTTGGAAGCTGGTGGGAGTACGAGGAACGCACATCACTGATGTGACCCAGAAGGTTGAAATAGCCTTCTGACGCTTTTCCAAACGCGTAAGAGTCGGGCTGAATGAGATGTGACTGCAAGAACTACATCTTATCCCCAGATCCCCCATTACTCATGAGAAAGCTCAAATATTTGGAAAACAATGTATGCTGGAAGTGCATCACTTTCCATCATACATGACTGAAGGCGCTAGGATTATACTGTGCCAACTACGGATGGCTGTGCGGTGATCTCGTAACGATGTGCTGGCTCTTATTTGCTCCCAACAATGCATGTCTTCACCTACTGGCGTTAGGTCAAAACCCAACCTGAACAGGCAACTGCAGGAGAAAACTCTACTATAAAGACGCTTAACATACTGTCTAAACAGCATTTCATAAAGGTCTGTACACAGTGAAGCACTCCCCAAACCGTTGTTTTCGCTCCTACATTGACTGAACGCGAACTATAATACTGAATGCGTTGTGTTATGTGAATCGCCTTGATGACAGACTTCATGTGGAATCGTGAGCGACAATAATGTATGAAAGGTGCACAGGAAGATGTATGTTTTATTTGCACAAACAATATAAATCATAAGGATGAAAGGCTCAATTTCGTAAGCATTCACTCAATCTACAGCGTCCTCCTCCATCGTGACACTTTAGGCATGCTCTTCTTTACCAGTGATTGCAGAGCGCTTAGAAATGCCATCGTTATTTTTGAGTACTAGTAATTTTCAGTCATGATAATCAATCGTTTCACTGTCTCGTTCTTTATGTAACGTAATACCATGTATAGGTAAGGTGATAGCCTGCGGTAGGTTACCTTCGCTTTCCGTTGGCAATAGTGGCATGAAGACTACTGTAATAAGGTCCCCTTTCCTTATGCTTTACAAAACCATCTAGTACTTGAAAGGTACTGGAATGATTGATAAAGTTTATCTCATAGCTATGCGCTTTGCCAAAATATGAGGCAAACTTTGAACCATTCAAATACAGAATATGTGTATTTGGATTGTGCTATGTTCTACCGAAATTCCAGGCTCTCCAATAGTACAACTGCTTATTCGTATACTCAATCTTGAAGAGACACAGTCTACACGGTTGGGCAAATTGGTCTAATTAAGCATCTGTGTTGTCGCTTTTGCATCAGCAGAAGGATCTCGCTAAGTGTTCTTAAATTCAGGTCAGTTCTTGGGAATTTAGGAAAGAGACAGAGCGCACAGCAACATTTCCTATTAGTGTGTTGTTGCGTCATATTGTAGTGAGGCGTTGCTTTGGTACGAATGTTGTAAAACCCGTTTGAGAGGGTTGTTCGTGTGTTCTAGTGGCACACTGTTTTCGCGTCTGTCAACGCAACACCCGGAAACAAACATGGTAACAACGGCCGTCTAGCGCTTTACCGGCTATGTGGAAAACTATACGAATCGGAAGCTGCAGCAGAAAAACCATAACTACGGAATGACTGACTCTTCGGTTGGATGTTGCTGGTACCGCACATCCTTTGGTCTTGGCATCAAATGTTGAAGGACATAGGCGACTGTTGAGATTTGAACTTATGGAGTGCAATCAAATCTTGTAGCTCAACTGTGTATAAACTTAACTCACTTGGGATGCTCAACTGCATGCTGATATGTGAACAAAAAAACCGTATTCATTTCCCCACACTAAGCTACGTTACTGCTGATCACAAACACATACGCATAAGCATGCATGTAAAGAAATGGGTTTGACGCTATCGCTATTCCACATCCGCACGTACAATGTTGCTCAGCTGCATGCCAAAGAAGTAGAAACTTGTCCCAGATGTTGTTGCCATAAACGAAAATGTATCAATATTCACCATGGAACTGTCCACCAAGAGACACCTTCATATAGCTGTGATGTGTCTTAACAAGGACTTTCACTGCATCGACACAGTAATAAAAGTCATGCTATAAGAATACCCCAAAGTACCACTCGACCAAGGTACAGGTTTTTGCGTTGACATATCCAAGGGAGTAAAACCAACGCCATCGTGCTATCAAAGATGTATCCGTCATCTGAGTGCCTAATAATCGACACAAAAGCTACCTTGCCGTCCATAAGACTAGCGGATTTCCAATATCAATTCCACAGATGAACTGGTATGCGTGAACGTGCTAAATTACACATCGATAAATACTAAGTTCACCATACTAAAAAAGAAGATAAAAGTGAAAAAGACAAATTCGAGTTCGCCAACAGGAACACCTACCACAGGACATGTACCTTATGGACAGCCATCGCTAATTCGATGCATCGGTACCCCTTAGCTATAACCGCCTCATCTCTCACACTCCACCAATCACTAACCTTGGCAGCACTTCGTTAGAAGTGGTGGCCCAAGAAGCATTCGTAAATCGGGTAATCCGTCCACCAGTGCCTTCACCAGAAAGCAAATACCAGTCCAAGGACTGACGCGTTGTACCTCAGTACATCTTTCTTATTCATTTCTCTGTGTACGCCAGCGAAAGGGAGACACAGCGTCGGTGTCAAAGACCACAGCTGCATAAATCTTCGCCACAATTCCTTTCTAGCCATTTTTGCATTATTAACTTTTTCCTCCTTTCCTTATCCTTTAAATCAAAACTTGACTACCACAGTTTTATGCCACTTAGTTAGACTAACCACGCACCAAGGCTAGTTGGAGTGGTGTGTATCCCAGTATTACAGATACCGTATTCCCATTTTTCCCGCCCACTAACTATATTTTGAATGCTCCGTCAACCGACGGCCACGCATGATATCGGTCACAAGACTTGGGCCCAAATAAGTTCTCTAGGTGCTCCACCCTACTCTTCCCAACATATAACATTTCCGTTAGCCTACTGTCACTTCCTCTCACTTAGGTGACGCTATTGCCTCCATGGCAACAAAGTTGGAATTGGTACTCAAAACTGCATATTGATGCCTCGAAGTTCCGCTGTGCTTGCTTAGTCATTTTTCTTCTAGGCATGTGACACTAGGGTCTGTTACTCGTACGTACATCTACGGTACCCGTTGTTTAGATTCAATTTCACTCCGTAACAGCCGATGTCTTTCTTAATTCCACTTTCACAGTCTGCACACTGAATTGAGTTCGTTCGTTACCCACTATTCAATTCTTCAGTCCGCTACGTTCAACAGTGGGCGCATACACAAGCACTTGCCAATCTTAAAGCAGTGATTCACAATTAGGTGGCGAAAAATACGGACTCCATTTGATACCTAAATCAGGAAACATTTCAACCTGATTTATATGGCCTGTGTAACAATTACCAACAAAACCATGTCATCTACGTAGTCTAGGTCCACGGCTTTGCACCATGGTAGAAGCTCATAACCACAGTTCTGGGCTATTTCAACACTCGGTAGAAAACTTCCTTGATGGCAAATTTGAACGTGAAAGGCAAGATAGGGTCAAGTTGACTTACTCCGTTGTTAGCAACGAGCGGGTAAGAAAGCCTGATATAGGTTCTAACCTTGCCCCACGTGTAATTGCACGGTTCTTACAAGATTAAGTCAGACTTGTCGGGTACACTGTTCGTTGCAGATAATCCTATATAGATGATCAACCTACTGATTCAAAAGCAGTCTGAAGATTCAAGAGCACTAGAATTGCTGGTATTTGGCAGACGTAATGGTGTTCGAGAATTTGACGTGGCTTGAAAAACTGGTAGAATTAATTTCGGCTCAAACGAATACTAGCTCATTCCTCACGAAACATAATTCCTCAGGTAGCTGAAAACCCAAGAACCAAGATAAAATCCAAACCTTGATCGCAACCGAGATAAGTGAGATTTCTCAGTAACTGATGCATTCGCTGCGGGAGACTTTCTTGTATAATAATGCCAAGACAGATACACCCCATGAGCTTTGGATTTGCTCATCAGTCCATGCGTTCTGTAACAATGGGATCCTTTCGTTGACGACTCCGTTCCATCCATCTGAATAAGGCTGGAATAAAACTGTCAGGATCAGGGCAGTTGCAGTGTTTCAGAATTTGTATTTCTCTCTGAATATGTTTCAGTGGGAATATATGTGAAAACTGGCTAGCCTCCGCATGATGGCACAGCGTGTGTCATCGGGGATTATGTTAGATAATCAAATCGAACGACGGCATCTTATCCAATGATCCAGACGTTTGCGTAGGTTAAGCTTTGTACCTACTAACCAACAGCCTATATCGCTGATGGCATATCCTTTGCATCCAGTGAATTTGATGAGATAAAACAAGCTTCTGCTGCTCCCAGCAGAGTCAGCCACTCCAAGTTCCATGGCTCGTTTAGACCACTATGATTCACGGTCACGTAGAAGATTTACTTTCAATTATTGAGAAATTGACCGGCAAAATTCATCATGATCCACACCGACGAGCACAGCTCGTCGACGATCAATCAGCACCGAGGATGCTGCTGAGATCCAACTTATACTTGTGAAACTAACAAGACTGAAGCTGGATAAACTCGCCGGGGCAATAACCTGCCACAAGCGTTGGCAATGCTGGTCTGCGTCCAGCTGATGGGGAAAAGTGAGACACTCACGAAGCTTCATTAGACTGTCCACTTGCACGGTGCGATCTCCCAATCTACCAGTGTTCAGTAAGCACTAGAACACATGTAATCCATCAATATACTGACTTACGATCAGATTCGACACAGGTTGAACAATAAGATTTGCAAAATCGAATACCGTCACGCCGCTGTTGACTTATGGCGAAGTGGTTACTTCGCGATCAAGGCCAGGAAGATGATGGAGCATTCCACGAGCAA
This sequence comes from Dicrocoelium dendriticum, assembly GCA_944474145.2. NCBI lineage: Eukaryota > Metazoa > Platyhelminthes > Trematoda > Plagiorchiida > Dicrocoeliidae > Dicrocoelium > Dicrocoelium dendriticum. Next base: position 60,338,340 of record OX104064.1, on the reverse strand, counting down.
GTAAGGTGCCAAAAATTCGAGCTAGAGAGATAAAGGCGGCGGTAGGTACATAGGTTGAACAGTCTTTCTCTGTTATACGAGAAAACGTTGTTTCATCCATGTGGACCTTCGAGATGGCGTCCGCTTGGTAACAAACGATCAAAAGCAGATTGGAAACCCCAGCAAAATAATGATTTACCTTTTTGGAGCCATTAGCAGCACATCGTGGACGTGCTGATAAAGTTGGCCCTTGACAGTACCTGGGCTACTGTCAGTGGCATCATAGCTGAGGTTACAAAAACGACAACTTTGTTACCTCGACACCCGTTAATCTTGCACTAGCCATGGCGCCTCATAACGCGGAGGCAAACCGTTGCTTTTAATACATACAAGTAGGGCGGCTTCAGCTGTAAGATTAAAGAGTTCCTAACACCAGCTTGCCCAGCTGTGACAGTCGCGGCTTCTCCAGAAAGACTAAGATGATGACAGACGTACAAGGGAACTCGTGCTGCGATCATAAAGCTATGTTTCCATCAAACAGGGGAGATCTACTGTTAGAGTTTTTAGACTGCGTGCAAGACTAACTTGTTGTATAGTCAGCTTTAATAAAAATTTAAGTAATCGTCAGTATGCTTCGCTGTTGCGCGACCACCACCAGTCCCGTACGAGCTGAGTATACCGCGAGTACACCCGCCCTTCCGTGAATTCGAATCGGCGAGCCAATGACTGCATGCCAGGCGTGCAGAAAACTTCGCCACCGGCCGACCAATCTGCTTTAGGATTTCTACACAGAACACTGCAGAGTTTGATTATGTTGTTAGTTGCAGAAGCATAGATGGGAGAGATTGGGGCTGGTTAATCCGGTTGAGTAATGTGTGAGGGAGTTAGATGAAGTTAATGCAACAGTTTCACGGCAAGATAGAAATTCTGTTCTCCTCTGAATAATCTGACAATAACGTGGCTGAATGATACAGGGGCAAAGTAGACAAGTAGTTGGGATTTGAATGAAAAGTCGGCTTAATAACAACAACAACAACAACAACAACAACAACAACAGAGCAAGCCATCAGTAAAGCGAAGGAGTGCAGGTCAGTTTGTTTGTTCGGTTCATCAATAGGTGAGGCGCTGCTTGGTTGCCTAGGCAGAAGTAGAGGTTGTCGTTGGGGAAATACCACCCCGAGCCTTTTACAGACGGGCCTAGCCCACAAGGCAGCAGGGTGAGGTAAAGGAGGTGCACCCGAATAATCAGTTCATAGGTGTTCCGTTTGGCTATAACCCATACCAGGTGCCCAACGCTCCCAATGCTGATGATTTTGTTTATTAGTAATTCACATTCACCGAGTAACAGTGCCTTTGTGTGTTTTATGGTTGCGTGGGTTGATTATTCAAATGTTCAAGTAGCTGTCGAAATTGGCGATTAAGTTGCACGCATTTCGTTACTAATCAAGGTTACACCAGTAGTGAAGAACTGGTGGTGTTATCGTACTTCGAATAACCGATAACCAAGAATTCTATCTGGCTTGACCAATGTGATACAAAGTGGTCGACCTACACCTGCACTTAAAACTGTGCTCATACCCATACTGGAATACTTTTGAAATATTCAGGGTGTTGGCCCTCGGAACAACTCATATTCAAAAATGTTGGTGATTAGCCATAGTTACGGATTGAAAAGATACAAAGCTTTGTGTAATTTTTGTCGACTGCGGGTACACTACACTTGCTGATTTCGATAACATTGGAGCATGAACAGTAGCGACTTCAGCAATGGTTGCATTTTACTCTCCAAGTGACATGTGTGGTTCCTTACACACAACCAAGATGGAGAAACGCACTGTAAAACCGATTATTGGTGCCAAATATTTGGAATAATGATTTTGATGGAGTAAATATGTTGGCTTTAACTGAGCTGCTGCAAATGGAAACGAACTCAACTGATCATAATTGTAACTATGCTTACCGTATTATCGTGATTGTTTCAAACGCCGCTGACGAAATATAATTTTTTTGACAGTAGCTTTTCTCCCAACCTTCAGACCTTGCCTTCTGCCAAAACTATAAATCGTTTGCGTTGCGTTAAATGTATCGATGATTTACCTGAAACGCCCTTAAAAGCATCATATGATCACTGTAACTGTCGGCCGCAAACTTTTTTCGTACGTTTGTCCATTCTCTTCTTTCCAAAGCGTTCTTTGGTGTGACAACTAAAAGGACAAACGGATATACCTCGAAACAACTCCACAATTTTGTAGTAATGATCTATCAATGTGTCGGCAACCATACGTTTATTCAGTGAAAGAGTACGGTGCATCCCCAACCTCCAATCCGCATAGAGCAGATTAGCGATAGTAGAGAGCAAGTTAAAAACCATTTGTTAATGGAACTAGAAGTGAATGCGTTAATGAAAAATGTGCCAGCATCTGTTTATTTGGTATATTTTGACTCAATATAAGATTATATTTCACCCGTTGAAGCTGCTGCAAGCCTTCTTTGGTGGGCGACAGAACTCATTAAGCCAATGCAACTCACTTCATGCTCAAAAGGTACACAGATTACTTTGTGCCGGTAGCCGGGTGTAACTGCAAACAAATGGTAACTACGTAGGATAGCCGGCTTTATGGCTAGGCCAATCAAGCACTTACTTACTTCGGTTCTACGCTACTCGGTGCTCTCCCTCACGGTCTCACAAAAGGTTGCTTGAGAACAAAATGGTTGATAGTTCAATCATACAGATTTGAAAATGTTCTGCTCCCTTAACATTAACTGGTACGCATAGTCAGTGGAGACAGCGTAGAATGCGCGTATCAGGGAAGTTACAAGAAATCATCGAGCGCTCTCATTAAGAAAAATAATAACGACGGCGACAACTATGTTACCTAATGTGTACCTTCACCTCCCCGTCGAATGCACTAAGAACAACAACAAGAAACCAAAGCGGAATGCGGTCTTACTGGCCGGTAGCCGGATGGATACGGCGCCCGCTTGCAACCCGTATGTCAGCACTTCTAGCCCGCTTAGGGGACCGAGAGACACGCAGCATCCTTCACCCACGTGCGACTGAAGGCGGTTGCGTGGCCGATACGGTATACCGGCATACTGCTGACGTGACCTATTTTTGTCTTAGTGTGACAAAACTCTTTTCACACCGAGAAACATTTGGCGAGTGAGAGAGCCAGATGTATGTTTAGCCTCTTGGATGGGATGAGATGCAACCAATCAACACGATTACCCAATGATAACTCGATATGCTGAGTCAGTTGACTTAGCTAAGTAACCGAGTCACCGACAGTCAGGGTACAGATGAGGTTAGTGTGTAAGTTTCAAGTACCCGCACAACTTTCCATCTGCTCATCCGCCTTTGAAGGACACTCGAACTCACCGTACTAACCAAGGGCATGATGCACAAAGTTGTACATTGAACGATATTTATGCACGAACTCGACAAGCTTTTGCTCCTTGGAGGCGATTAAAGACCATACCCTCCTGACTACCGGCTCTGATATTGCCCTGGGTAATGAAGCAATGGTTTATGGTGGGCATAGGAAAAAGGCATGACAAGTCTCCTAGGATGGTATGTGTGCGAAGTACAGGATAAATAAACAGTGCCAGTTAAGAAACGCGGGGGGAAGTGGCTCATCAAGGGGTTTAAAGTATGTAGCAGCCCAAAAGTATTTTTCTTATCTTCATGGTACCCATTTGTTTCTTAATCGTACATTCATGGTTATCATTTTAACGCCGACCTTAGGGCACTTGCACTATGTCTGGCTCATCACTTGTGCTCAGGGTAAGTCACGACATTAACACTTGCTCTCGCCGCCTCATTCGTCTTCGTCCGTTTGTAGCCTAACCCGAAATCAAGCCGTTGTGTCTGCTCTGCCGGTTTGCTGACATTCGCACCAGTGCAAGCGTACTATCTCGTACTAGTACATACTAGTCTTAGTAAAGGTATTAATATATAGCCTGTAATGCAGGATGAGTATGGCACTGTCCACTGGTAGTTCTGCATTAATACCATCATCATGCAGTGTAAATGTGTCAGGGTTTCTTGAAGATATCGTTTTTATAGTACTAAAGTAGCTGTATCAGTTGGATGCGCCGGAATGACGTTCCAGGTTTGTGAGACTCGGAAGGAGAAAGCGTTTCGTCGCCATTTCAGTCAGCCGTATTATGTGGTCAACAAAAAATTAGGACCCCTCAGAGATGCGGTGTGGCTGACTTGTAAAAGTAGTGACATGTGTGTTTCGGTTTCGTATGATCACATACATCGGTATAGAATCTCCCAGTGGACGCTAATAATTTCCCTGTATATGTTCAGAACATATTGCCTGAGTGAGTAGGGGGAGCGGGACAAATTTCTGACGTCCTTCGTCATCCTGGGTTTTGTAATATCCAGCGCAGTGAGGTGGTGCTTCCGCCAGGGTTGCCACGCTTGGATAGCGTATTTTGAGTGCGGTCTCAAGAAGGCGCTAAGCATTTTCGAAAAGTATGGGGTTTCGGACTTATCGAAGGCTTTAAGAAGGAGACCGAAATGTTGATTTGCTTTCTTGGCTTCGTTTTCTGCTTGTCTGAAACTACCAAGTTCACTTTACATGAGCATCCAGAGATCGAACTTAGAAGGAGCCCGCTGTAGAATTTACGGCCGCAACTATGGCGCCGTTTGCTTAGAACTTTGTATTTGCTGGATCTGAACAGCGCATGTTCTCAACTGACTATGTATACGTTTTATCCAGTTCAGCTTCTAGGACTGTGTGATTCTTCACTCTAATGATAGCACGCCGTATCTTGAGATAATCAGCGTGTACTTCGAAATCGGAAGATCGCACCCAAGTGAGATTTTTTCTGAAGACAGGAACGGGTATGGCCCTAGTACGGGGCCCTGAGGTACGCCACACTGAACTCCCTCACACTGGTTCTTATCACAGTGTACTTGGTCTTTATGACATTTACCGCGCGGACGTAAAAGTTCCGGTCTCGTACTCTAATTGGATACACTGATGTGCATCTCATCACCTGGTTGGAGGCATCGGTTCCGGATTTGCCCGTCACTGTGGACTCCATAGGACAGCCACAGAATGCGGGCACCGGCAGCAGGACCATGGATGGTTGGCGCCGCACCAGCCCCATCTCCATCCATACACCCAATATCTTATGAAAATCCGAAGCAATAAGACCGTGTGGCATGTGGATTGGAGCCACGTTTCATCAACGGAGCATACGTTCATTCGATGCAGCTGCGTCAGCGCTATCTAGTGCATTCCATCTCTCGGATCTCATTTGTGTGGATTATCTGTAGTCGCAACATAGGAGTTTTTGCACCGTTCCCACGGAAACACAATCGACAACTTCTCAGAAGCTCACAGCAATATTTGGGGTTTCAAACGAAAGCCAACTCTGAGATCTATACGTCGAGCTTTCGACCACAGTTGTCCACGGCTAAGCGAAGTAACCATCCGAGGTTTTGTGTCCGCATCGCTTGCTCGTTTTACTTAGACTTCATGGAGCTTATTGAGTAAACCATTCGTCTGCTTAATCCTAGTTGCCAACCATGGACGTACCGAACGCCTTGACCTTGAGACTGCAGCGACGGGTAGGCAACCACACCCTGGACTGTAAAGGCATCGATCGACGCAATGGTTTTCAAGGACGAATCAACGGTTGACCCTTATTTCACACCAAGACTGACAGTTGTATGTGGCATAAAAATGTGCGAACCGGAATTCAGTGTTCAAATCGCCGCAAGTTTCATTTTAAGTGTTCGAAGCTCACAGTAAACCAGCGGAGGATACATAATAGCTAACAAAATTCTCAATGGTTCTGTGAAGTATGTATACTCATCCCACTGTTAAAGGTCGTGCATGAACCAACACAGCAATACTAAAGACTGGCTGCAATGAGTGGACAAATGAGGAACATCAAAGTAGATTCAGTTGAGGAAGATTTGACTGTGAGCAAACCCTATCCATTTCCAGTAGGCTCTTTTGCAAAACAGAGGAACAATTCTTGGTAGAGCATTAAAAATGCGTCCCCTGTGGGTTTAGAAGTCAACGCTACAAGCTGCCGAAATACGCCTAACAAATCACCAACAATCCGATTGGAATAAGTACTGACAGGGCCTCATCAACTCTCCAAACTGCGTCAACATTTCAGAAGGACGTCAACACTGTTGGTGGTTGGAACATGAGTTCTGTAAAAATCAACCGGAAACCGGTCTTCAATTACCACACTAGGCCTAAAGTAAATGACGCAAGCAAAGCTGTACTTCTACAGCCTCCACCGATTGTACGCAGACCGGCTAGGGGGTTGACATCAATCCGAGCTACACATAGTGTACCATCGGTATTCTGCACTAATGTTCCAGAGTCAACGTCAAATACCTTAAAAGGAAAACAACAGGATGACGTCAACCATTGGAACTTATTATGCAACATCATAGACGTAGAAGTTAACCCCGCCAAAATGGCACAGATATCGCGTCGCCCAGAATCAGAGCACTACAGTGAACCTAAGATTCTCCGAGGTTTAATGACTTTTGCTGGGGAAGCAGAAGCTATCTTGTTATCGACAGCAAGCCTTCGGAATGGGTCATGTTCTATCTGCAGCTTCCCGGATATTCCGTGCAGCCAGCGCAAACAAGATAAGCACGACTTGAAAGAACACCGAAAGGAACTCGTTGCTAGGACCACCCTTATACAAAGTGTTCCCCAGACTGGAAGTCATGCTGAGCGTGAAGTGACCGTCCAAGACCAATAGCAGTGGCGATACATTCAAGAATACCGGTCCATGGAAGATGTCCTAACGCAAGCGATCTCAAAGCTACGCAGATCGCCAAATTACAAATGACGTGGTCCGAGAATTGTGAACGTTGTGCTTCAATCCAGGCTAATGTCATCTAGAGTGTTGGTGAGCTGGTAGGCCGGCCGTAGCGACCTTCATTCCAAGCTGCGGATAACTACAACATACCCTAAGCAAACACACGAAAGTAGCCAAGTCGTCTGACGACCTCCAGATAACAGCTTGAATAAGTGCACTTAGTTAGCCAGCGAAACTCGCAAACGTGCCAATCATTAGATAGTAGAGAGATGACGGGATCCACGGATCTGACACAGATGAGCTCGTCATTGTCTCACCCAAAAAACGATTAGTTGCCGACCTTTCACCGGTCGACACAACATCAAACCCAAGACACAAATCCCACGACGCACTGCTAAGAACAAGGAAACTTTCCTGCATGTATACCAATCCACAACGTCTCGTGAACAAGCTTGCCGAACTGTGGCTACGCCAAGCATCATGCGCATGGGACTTCATATTCCTACCGGAAAATTGGTTGCCTCCAGAAATTAGTGACGCCGAAGTGGCGATAGATGACATATCACTTATTCGAAACGATCGCCCCTGTAGGGGCGGTGGGGCAACCTTATACAACCGCAATGACTTGCAGTGCGAACCGGTGGAAACGCTGCTCAGAGACTCGTTCTGGTGCAGGCTGTGACTAAGGCGCACCAACATATGCGTTTTAGCGATTGTTAATCGTCTCCAATGTCCACCCAAGAGATGAACCCCTGCGTGACATTAGTATTGGGGAAAATGCTTCTACGACGATACAGCAAAGTTCTCATCTGCAGTGGGTTCAGCGTTCATGATTTAGCAGTTCCGGCTTCTCCCAACGAACAACTCAAGGCAGACCTGCAGGAGCTTATTGCAAGCATACCACACTTTAACCATGTCAGTTCACTCACCAGCTTTAGAGCGGCAAATAAGCCAACTGTGCTTGATTTAGTGCTCTGGAAAGAAGAGCTCATGATTGAAAAAGCAAAGATGGAGAATCCTTTAAAGAGGAGTGCTCAGTACTTTACGACTATGTGTGTTATGCTGAATCTCTACAAAAACATAGTGACTTGTTTTGAACAAACGCACTACGACACACTCATAGAACTTGTCAGGGATATTTCGGACAATTGCGTCATTCATACTGCAAGAAAGGTGTGCGCTGGCAAGTTCAACGATCTGAAGAAATCCGCATCGGTAAACAAGTCCGCTAGTTCTACAAGTGCACCATCTATCATTAGGAGCAGAACTCGAAAACGCATGGCTTTAAGAGACGCATCGTGGGATGAGTACAGGGCGAACCCTAACCCTGGAAACTGGAGATGGTATCTGGTGCACGGTAATCACTGTACCACACTTGTAAGTGAGGACAAAGTTGTACAGCTGCAGAGCATGGCAGAAAGGTTCTGCGCTAACAACAAACTTCTCTACAGACATGTAAACAGCCGCCGAAATGTGAAGCGTAGTGTTCCCCCACGTACCGCAGCAAATGGATGTGTTCAAACTACTGAGGATTCAGTCAACCTTCTACGGCTACAATTGGCCTCAATATTTCGACGTGCCACCAGCGTTTGTCACATAACTGTCTCCCTCCCCCAGACGTCAATATTCACGCAGGGTACTATTAGTTCAGCGACCGTATTGAGGAAGCTGCCGTCGTTGAGCACCCATAGTTCCTCGGCTTTGACAACCTTCTCCCGAAAGCACTGGAGGTGGCAGCTACGGCGATAACTGAGCCATTAGCTCGATTTTTCCAGGGATGTCTGGATGAACAGCAAGTCCCCGTCATGTGGAAGCAGGGTGCTATCACCCCAAGTTTCAAGGCTGGTAGCTTTCCGAAGCTCGTTAATTGTTGTCCCATGATTCTCCACCCGGTGATCTCAAACGTGATGGAGTCGATCATAGCTGAGGCTGTAATGGGGTACTTTGAAAGGTCTAACATCATAGCATAAAAACAACATGGATTCCGTCGTGAACCACTAATTTTCTGGTTGCGCGTAGCAGTTGGATCGAAATGGGCGACAGTGGGACCGACGCTGATATTATCTACCTCGACTTTCTAGAACCTTCGACGAGTTATATCATCGAATCCTTCTCAAAAAGCTGCATACGTGCGGAATTGTGGACTCGGTCCTTGGAGGTATCGAAAACTTCCTCCTTCCGCGGCTGCTCCAGGATCGGGTTAGGGTTTCGATTTCTGATTTTATCAACACGGACTGTGGTGTTCCACAAGGATCGGTGTTCGGGCCGCGCCTATTCGTGCTCTACATCATCAACCTTGCGCGTTCTCGAGTCAAATATCCGGCTTTTTGCATATGACATCAATATATAGCTGGCGATCAGTCTTCAGGACGATCATGAGGTGCTGCAAAGAGACTTAGACAGTGCTTTTGGATGCTCAAATGCGAATCTACTGTCGCTTAACGCGGACAAGTGCTAAAATGCGCATGTACGCCACAAGCCCACTTACGAATGTAAGCTTGGAGACCACATGCTGTAAACCACTTCACAGGAGCGTGATCTCGTGGTGGTGATGCTAGACGACCTCGATTGTTCGGCACAGTCTTTGAAGGCGTCCAGCATCGCTAACCGACACGTTGCTTTCTTACGGGGGGTTTTGAGTGGTTAAACCCCCTCCATCTTCCCTCAAATGCTTAATGCGTATGTGGTGCCCCATGTGGAGCACGCGATTCAGGTCTCGCAAATTGGGTTAAAACTTGATCTGGTTGCACTGGATATCACACAGCGAAGGGCAACGAAAAATGTGAAGGGAACGCTTCACCTGCCATACCATCTGCAACTAAAAACTTTAGGAGTGTACAGCGAAAGTTACCGTCTTTTGCGCGGCGAGCACATTCTGGTGTACCAGAATTTGAAAAACCCTGGTCCAGCTTGCCACTACCTCTTAAAACTAAGCTGTAGCACAAAACTGAGTGGTCACAAGCTGAAACTGCTTCCGCAATACCGTCGGCTGGAATGCCGTCGGAACTAATTTGGTGCTTCAAAATGTGTCAAGCGTGGAACGCTCTTTTAACTCTAGTCATTTCTGTGCTCAAGGTGCTCGTTTGTGAAAGTGACTGGACGGTGCATTACAACACCCGCATTACATGATTTGATTCACTGATTCACTTATTGAAAACAGGACGCAGACAAACGTTGTGTTCTCCACCCCTCACAGAATGGGTCTAAACGGATTTATATGTGTGTGTACACGGACACACGTGTGCGTTGACGAAAATCACTCGCAGAACAGTAGATTTACATTGTATACTACGAATATCGCGGTGAGTCCACCAATGTAAACGTCATTTTACCGACAAGTTTTCCATATTTTGACTTCTCACCATGAACAGCCTGCGGGACCTGTTAAGCGTCAGCTTTTTACCTGTATAAAATTATTGTTTCCTTGCTTCCTTATTCGGTTGTTTCGGATAGTGTTCTGCGAACCCTCGTATTTTGGTTTTGTTGAACGAGAAAGTTGCTTAGTTAACCCAGAATGGGATCATCGATTCCATATTTCTGCAGCTTGTGTAGTAGAATGAGGTGATCTTTACGGTTGAATGAACTTAAGAAATTCATATAGGCGACAACCAAAGCTACACCCGAATCGACTGAATCCTTCCAAACTGCACGAAGTATCAACAGCTCAGTAGTACATGATCAATTTTGACGTAATCCGTGCTGCTCCGGAGTACGAATCTTGTTACTCTCCAGGTAGGTCATGAGCACCTCAGCTACAATAACTCCAAGATCTTGGAGGTCACGGAATAGTGTGTACTCGGGCGATCATTAGCTGTTACTACATGGTTACCACATTTGTAGCTTGGAGTGATAATCGTGTAACTAAATATCGTGGGGACGTGCGCCTTGTTCGCACATTGTTGTTGCTGCTGCGTTTTGTGAATCTTTTCTCACTGGTTGTATATTCCTTGGTCCATCCTGGAAGAGTTCCTTAAATGATTTACCCGATGAAAACATGGTCATTATGGAGTTCTGGTCCAGGAATTGTCTAAGTTGAATGCGAAATGTTCTTGCATTTGTGCAAACCTGGTACTTGCTAGTAGGCTATTCCACATGACGGCGTATCTAACGAGGAAAAAGTTGGATCGAATAGCTGTCCTGGTTCATGCCACAGTTAGTCTACAAGCCTTGTGGCTTAATTTCAGATTGGAGTTATGTTGCAAAGAGCTTGCATAGACTGGAGGATCTTTTGGCTTATGAGATTGTGTATCCACATCAGGTTATGTTTCAGTAATCCCAACCACAGGGGTTGGATTTTAAGTTGCCGGCAAGACTCCTGATAGCCCAACTATAATGATTTAATGAACAAGCGTTTAGTGAATGAACTTTGCAGATTTTCCAGAGTTTTATTGTCATGCATACACATGTTCCCATAAATGATGCGGCAGTATTCAAGGACAGGATGTGTGAGTAACTTGAAAAGCTCGGTTCTGGCAGGGACTGAGTGGATTTTATGGCACATGTTAGACATAGATCGTTTGGCGCGTGCCATTATTACTTGGTTTGCTCTGAGAAATTAAATTTTGAAGAGTATTGTATGCCTTGCTCCCTGTTAGACAGCTGCACACAGATGCCTTCATAGTTCAGCTTAACTGACTCTTCAGAAATCAAACATCCGTGTGATATAATGCGTGAGTTACTAGCTGGGAACATTATCATCCATGTATCATACTACAACAGGTTATCCACGTTGGTCAAGTATACATCTTGGATCTTCTTAACCGAATGCCCCTCGGATGTCGCCTGGGACACATTCACAGACATATGGCACACTGGTGGCTGAGGCATCGGAACAAAAGTCCTTCCATCGTAAATGCAGTAACAAGTCATAGCTGAGAAACAGAACACGTAAGTATATGTTCCATAGGGATTTAGCAAGGCGAACTCACAGCGATTGTCCGAATGCCGACACCTGGAGTACATGCGCGGCACATCGCAAATTTTTTAAGAAATTGATCCGCAAAGACAATGCGAAGCAGCAGCAAGAGTGAATTAAGCGACTCTACACGAAGCGCAAACTCTTATACAATCATGTTAGTGGCCTTCGTAAAGTGAAGCGCCAAATCCCGGCACTTGTCCCGGCTGATGAGTGCATGCAGTCAGCAATGAAAGCAGCGGATCTCCTAGGGCTTCATTACTCCCAAACTTTCCAGCAGGTAACAAGCCCAAACCTTCTGTTCGCTTCTATTACTCCACCTTCATGTTTACCCAGCATCGCCTTCACTGCGGAAGCTGTGTTGAAGAAGTTGTTATTCTGGAGTCGATAACATGCGACCGAAGGCTCTGCAGGCAATAGCTAAGGATCTAATAGAACCACCGACCGTTTTGTCTCAGCGATATCTAGAGGAGAACCATATCCACCAGGATAGAAAGGAGGTTTCATCACTCCTATTCATAAAGGAGGTAGCCGCACTGACCCTAGCAATTACCATCCAATAACGCTACCCCTTGTACTATCCAAAATTATGGAATCAATCATCGCGAATACGCCAATGCATTATCTGGAAAGCCACAACGTAATAGTTCCATAGCAGTATGGCTTCTGTCAAAAGCATTCGTGTACTGCTAACCTATTAATTGCAGGTAACAGGTGGACTGAATCCGTTGATGATGGAGCAGAAGTCGATCTCATCTACTGGACTTCTCAAAAGCGTTTGATCACTTAGACCATCTAATTGTTCTTCAGAAGCTTCGGAACGACGGCGCTGGAGATCCAATCCTGAGTTGCATAAGCAATTTTGCACACGAAGGTCGTTTGGAGTTGAGAATCGGAGAATCCCTGTCCGATGCAATTTATGTGGAGTGTGGTGTACCACAAGGCTCGGTGCTCGGACCTCGTCTATTCTTGGTGTTCATTAACGATTTGGCAAGATCAATTGTTTCAGATTTCGTATTTTTCGCGGATGATATTAAGATATGGCGAATGGTCAGAGGACCGGACAACCACGAACGGATCCAGTGCGATTTTAACACTGCGTCGAACTGGTCAGTTCAAAATGCTCTACCATTCGACGTAGACAAATGTCGCGTTGCACAATTACGCCATAGATGACTACACGTATTTGTTTGGAGCACATGAATTACAGACCAGCTCCCATAAACCTGACCTTGGTGTGCCCGTACTGAGTGACATAAACTGTTCAACACAGGGTGAGGTAGCTGCGAAAAGAGGCAACCAGCACGCCGGCATGCTGCGAAGAGCAGTCGGGAGATTTGACCCACCAATCTTCCCAATGATGCACAATTCCTACTTGCGCCCACACGTTGGATGCGCCATCCAAGCTTGGCAACATTGGCTGACGCGAGACTTAGATTTGTTAAAGCCACCATAACGCATTGAACAAAGAATTTCAAGGACCTACGCAAACACTCTTACCAGCGAAGGCTGAAGTTTCTAGGAGTTTTCAGCGGAGGCCACCGTAGGTTGCGCGGTGATCTCATATTAGCATACCAAATATTGAGTGACCCCAACCACGTACGCCGCTATTTGCTGAAACTTACACATAACACTAAGCTCAGAGGTATCTGCCTGAAATTGAGTGAACAATGCAATTGTATAGAGTGTCGACGGAAGTACAGTTCCCTACGGGTTTGCCAACCGTGGAACTCACTCTTCCAAACTCATTTACATCCTCTCATACTTTGGACCAATAGAAAAAGGATGGGACGTTGTTCTTAGCCCCCAGCATTTCGTTACCTATGGCTTACTTTAACGGCTTACTTTAATTATGCCCTTCTACCGGATTTATGAGTCACACGGATCCAAGTAGGCGGAGCATAAGCGAGTGATCATATTTTACTTTACTCATGCTTTACGTCAACGACCACTGCACCCCGTGTATTTCTGCATGCATACACACGTTTTGTTGTATTTTACACCAAAGTTTTGTATCAACGCATTCATCTCGCTAGAGATCAGGTAGATGACTAATATACTATTTAATTTCGTTTTATTCACCACAACCATACAGTGATAAATCACTGTTCATTGTACATTGAATCAATGTTTCCTTGAACGAGCAGCATTGCGCTATGGTGTTTGTCTCGTCGAAATTCTTAAACTATCGTAATATAAAAGGCGAACAAAGTGGCCTGCCATGTTTGATGGACATCGTGCAATCGTTAATATAGAGTAGGAAAAGGGGAGGACTAATTACACTCAATTGGATGACACCACCAGTGATGGGAAGTGGGGGAGAGTTATAATTACTCATAGTGATTATCTGGTAACGCCCATTTAGGTATGATATCTACCAACCAAATAGTGGGTCTCTGATTCCAAATGACTCCATTCTTTTGGTAGTTGCAAGTGAGGTATCCGGTCGAATGCTTTTTACATATCCAGGAACAGTATGATAACTGCATATTTCGAATCATTGGCTGCTGTGATGCAATACAGATAGAGCAACTGATAAGTTGCACAGAAACATTTATCAAGGAATCTATATTGAGATTAGTTAAGCAGTCCAAAGCGATGGGGAAAGTCTATGATTTCACTTTTAATTAATTTTTGAATAATCTAGCGATGATGGTATGTGGTGCATAGGTCGAAAATCAGTAATGTTATGTTTGGGCCCTCCTTTATGACAAGGAGCAATAAGCTACATTTTCTACTGATCCGGAAAATAACTAGATTCTAACGACAACGTGAACATGTCTAGTCCATCGACTTTAATGACAGAGGAGGGATGTCATCGGGGTTCAGTTTGAGCGATGGTTTGACGGACTTAGTAGTCTTTTGGATGGTCGAAAGAGAAATCTCGATATTATGTACGACACTTGTAGAAAGTTCTGCGCAGCAAGGTGTGTGGTCGGTTTCTACGTTCATGCAAGCAGCAAAAATAGAGCTATACGTTTAACAATAGCAGGTGGGTCGTTAAGGTGGCGACGTTCCTGATTCATCAGTTCCGTGATCGAAGAGGTCCGATCTTTAGTTCCATGACTGGGTAATTTCGTCAGTTCCTCTCATTTGCATGTCATCCGCAAGACGTCCTATTCCACCTTTCCAATCCGCTTTAGGCGATGGATTAGTCTAATTTAATATTAATAGAATGTCTTTGTCTATTTAAATTTCTCGATTAGATTTCTCGTTTACAGGTCACACCTAGTATCACTTACATGAGGGATGACACGTTTATAACGTGGGACAAGTATAGTCGTGATGCGAATGATCTAGTGGTAGAACGGTTTTACTACAATGAGTGTGAATGTAGAGTGAAAAGAGGTTTCCCAATCGGAGTACTTGGTCTGCTTTTGGAAATACTCCCAGTCATTCCTTTGGGTGAATAAATGGATAGCTGAGTTGAGTCTGGTATTCATTTCCATGTAGAAGGTAAGCCGTAGCATCTTGTTATAACTACCAGGGAGGTTGTCTAGGAAATCAATTTGTGCGTCGAGCATTCCCAAGTTGAATTTTAAATGCAATACATTAGCAGACCTACTTGGCATAGTGCACCACGGGGTCCAACTCCAAAATTTGGTAGTCGACAAGCAAGTTCTGTGCAATAAAGAGGATGGTTGCGGTGACCAAGCAACATCCGGTAGATCGAGATCGCCAGCGATTATCTTTAGATTATGTGGTAACACCGATGCGAAATCAAACGCCGAGGAGATAATAGCGATATCGCTGGCTGTCGCTTTCGCGGGGTTGTAGATGTAACTGGTAAGTATTGTAGAACAGTGTGCAGACAGGTAGCCATACAGATTTGGGGACACTGTTTAAATGTGGGTCGTCGATAAATTGCGCCCTGAAGTTTCTATGGTAATATACGATACACCCGCCTCTCTTCTTTGTGTCGAAAAATATGGTAGTTAGGAATATCTAATGTAGCATCCAATGTGTCAGACGAGCACCATGTCTC